>JAJKFI010000021.1:8815852-8927868 GCA_029204185.1 Lerista edwardsae
TGCCAGTTTCAACCAGTTCTGGAGTGTGTGGTGTGAAACTGCAACACAGTTTTTATCTGATATTTAGGTAACGTATCACTCAGTAGTCTATCCATCATCCAGGTTGCATGTACAGGTCAAACATATGTGTTTGATGTCCTGTTCAGGTTGGTGGTGTACTAGCTCCCCTCAGTGCAATATCTCTATGCAGTAAAGTACCATGTTGGACCAGGTGGCTATTTGGTGGCTATTTGGGTTGAGTTGCAAAAATGCTGGTTTTTCGTGACTCAAATTGGACGTCACTGACTTGGACCCAACTCAAATCTTGGAGCTAGTGACTTGAACAAGAGTCATGACTCAAATTTGACCAGGTTCTGATTCTCTTTAGTGTGTGGGCTTGCTTGCTTGCTTTTTTTCTCACTTTTGCATCACCCCGAAAGACCTTGTGGGCTCCCCAGAAACCATCCTTATGGTGGCAGGAGAGTAGGTGGTACCAGAAAGTGGAGTTGCAGGGAGGAGGAAGGCGTTTTCTTTCTTTTGCTCAAAGTCTTGACTTGTGTCTCAAAATATCTTGAGACTTGAGTAAAAATGACTTGCAATTTCCAACTGGAGTTATGACAGGCACGTACTATGACTCATGAGTCGAGTCACAGGGTTGCTGCTGCTGTGTAACATGGAATTAAAAGCCCTGGATTTCTTATGAAATACTGTCACCCCATTTCTCAGGTTATTTTCTTTAACCAATAAGTCTTGGGAAAAATAAATTATGTATGTTAGGCTTATGTTTTGGAAACAACCAGGTATTGAAGCAGAACAATTACTTAGTTGCTAAGAGCAACTCACAGCACAATCCTGTGCTTGCCTGCACAGAAGTAAGTCCCACTAAATCCAATTGGACTTACTCCAAGAGAATCCCCTGAACCCAATCCAGTTGCTTGGAGACAACTAGTGGTGGCTGAATGGGTATGAAGATGTACATTTGGATGTGTTTTTGAGGGTGTGTACCTATTTAAAATAATGCAGTACGGATAGACCGTATCTTTGTTTGGTTGCACATCGAAACATGGATGTCACCCATCTGACAGCATTTGTTTCATTGAAATCCTTATCTATAGTTTTACAGTAGCACATCCTACTGCTCCTGCTTATATACTATGGAATTACACGCTATGACTACCCCTGGATTGTGGTAAAAGTCTTGCTGCCTGCATAATGACATTATGCATCAGCGAGCATCAGCTTGCTTAGCATGACAACTGGGATACAATCCCTCTTTCTTCTTCCTTATTGAAGGGCTCTATTTGCCCCTTCTCAGAGTGCAATCCTAAACTGGAGTTAGGCCAGCATAAGCTCAACCACCAAAGTTTGGCCAGCACAAGGGCCATCATAAAGTGTGTTTGGACTACTCTCAGGGAGGATGGCGCATGCCTGTGTGTTGGCCTCTCTGACTCCTAGAATGGTCCAGGCATACTTTACGGTGTCCCTTGTGTTGGCCAAACTTTGCTGACTTAGCTTATGCTGGCCAAACTCAGTTTAGGATTGCACTCTCAGTTGCATAGTACCCAGCTAATTTTATCTGGCCCAGACCCATCTTTACCTTGCAAATATGGACCTGTTTGACAGAAAAGACAGGACAGTTTCCCAGGAAGATGAGTCCTTGACTTTATTTTTGTTTTTAAGTTGTCCTTAAAGCTGGCAAGGATGCCACATTTCCCTTCTGCGTCTTATCCACCTCAGCACCCCCCCCCCCTTAATAGCATTCTGCAGTGGTGAATACGCAATTGACCTATTTCTATATGTATCTGAGCGTAACTTAAGCCCTTAAATTGTGAAGGTCTAATGATAGGTCAAAACAGAATTTAAGATCTCATACACTAATAACTATTTTAGTGGTATTTTCTACCAGCAAATGTTATGCAAGAGCAGCGAGGCCAAGAATGCCTTCCTTTCTGAAAGAAAAAAATGATAGATTTAGCAAAATGTCACAGAATCAAAAGGGAGTAACATTTTGGTATAAATATAAGGCGGGCTGGCAATCTATTAGTTTATGCATTCCCCAACTTTGTTCAAAGAGCCGTTTTCTGTTAAATTTCGTGTTGTGTCATTGCCATTGATGATGGCACGTGCACATTGTTCTGTATGTGTGCTCATTGGTGAAGACTATAGCTTTTGGTTTTTCTTTTTTAAAATTTTAATTGACAAATCATTCCTAGAAGGACAACACAGTAGAGAAGGCCCTGCTCATGAGACGTGCTGGATCCACTTGGTACCTTATGAACACCATTGGCCAGATGCTGAGCACGCCCAGCACTTCACAGAATCAGTTGCTTAATGAGCAGTCTGTATTCTGTTGGCTTCCTCATAAATCAAGTGTTGCTGCTTTTAAATCATTTGTGCCCTTCTTTTTGTCTAAATTTATTAGGGTAGACAAACTTTCTTTGAGTTACTCATTATTGTTGCTCCCTGCCACAATGTACAAAGAGGAAAGCTGTCATCTCAGAGGGGCTTATGAATCAGAACTGTAGGGCATGTCATTGTCACATTGGTCTCTTCTGCTATGCCTAAGAAGAGTTTGCCAGGGCTCCCCATTAACTGTCCTTATTTTTGGATGGAAACTTGTCTGTCACTTCTACTTAACTGCACCCATTCCTAACCTCTAACGATGTGCACGCTTTTGTTTTGAGGATGTGCATTGTGTCGAAAAGCATTTTAACAAGATATAAAGTGTTGGTGTGATTACTATAACGAAATCTAGAATTTAACCCTCTTTCCAATACACTCCTTGCTAATTGTCATACAGCTGCCCTGATAGCTCCCTATTTCATACACACACACACAACTCTTGATGTCATTATTTTTAAAGTTTTTAGATAACGTGTTTGGCGTTTATTCCCCCGTGAGTCATCCTTTCATTGCCATTGGGATGAAATAACAAAGATGCATTCTCTCAAATGTTTAAAAGCCATCTTCACATCTGTAATCTTCCTTTGTTCCTAGAAGATAACACAAATGAGTCCTAGACTTTATTTTAGGTTTTAAGTCGTTCTTGCTGTTGACTACAGGCAGTCCCATCTCTCTCCAGCTTACAGGCCTTACCATTGAAAGAAAGGTTACTCTTATTTCAACTTAATAAAAAAAAAGCGGAAGGACAAAGAAAGCTAGCTAACCTTGAATTTCCAATTAGGGAAAGGAGCTGTTTCTGGTTGTCTGAGGTGTCTGTTTGACAAGCAGTCATGCAGAAGGAGTACAGTGTGTAAGCTTGTAGTGTACATAGAAGTAGTCATGATCCAAACTGTGGGATAAGTAATTAAAATAATTAGAAATAAAGAAGCTTTGTCAGGCTACACATTCCTTTTAGCAAGGCAGCTAAGGCCAAGTATTAAAAAAACTAATACATTTTGGAGAGGGAAGGTTTTTTTAAAAGAAAATCAGACTCAGTGCATATATAAAAACCTCAGAATTCATACTAAAATGTTTATTTAAATTTGAATGGGTTGGTGTTTTCCAGTCCATGCTGGTCCACACACCTAACAGAGGCCAAAATGAGACAAGTACATGTGAATGCATGAAGCTGTCTTCAGGTGGGTCAACCAGTGATCCACCTCTGGCATTCTGTACAGAGTACCTGGATTCCACAGCAAAAACGTACTGTGTTTTTGTGGGGCATATTAAATTCTTTTCGAATGAGAATGGACCATTTGTTCACCTAGTGCACAAATAGTGCTATCTAGCCCACTCCAAGTTCTGAGGCCAGGATCTTTTCCAGTCCCTGCTCCCAAGGTCCTTTCTTGTGATGCTGGGAACTGAACGTCAGACCTTACATGTGCAAATTATCGTACTCTACAATAGAGCCCTGAGACCTATATACAAAATAGTGTTTTGTGGTACTTGAGGCTTTGTTGTTGTTATTTATTTATTTATTTATTTATTTTATACCCCGCCTTTCTGCCTGAAGGCACCCAAGGCGGCTTACAACATTTAAAATACAACAAAACCACAATATTTAACAGTTAAAAACAATAGTTAAAAACAATAATTAAAATTTAAAATTTAAACAGCCAGTCCCGTGGATATAAAAGAATATAAAAACAGTGTTTGACAGTCACCTTGAAGGCCTTCAGTGATGTTCCCACTCCCTGTTGCCTTCTCCCATAGGGATATTTCTACATCTTAAGGCCTTGGTTCTCAAATTCCTCAGGAGTTTCAGAACCAAGGTAAGTGTGTACAGGGGTGGGGGCAAATGGCAGCAGCATGATCCCCAGGATCATGCTGATGACAGGTCAGGGGGAGAGTTTTTTTGGACTTTCCTCAGCAAACCCCAGCCTCCTGGGTGTTTAGGGAGCCCTTCAGACATCTCTACAGGGCTCCTCAAGCCTCTAAAAAAGTTGAAAAAGCCATCAGAACCCACTTCCTGGTTTGCAGTCGAAGCCCTCCAAGAGGCCACAACCCCAAGAAGCCAGGGCTGGCTTAGTCAAGTGCAAAAAAAACCAAAAACCCTCCTGTCCCTGGCAGCAGCTCAGTCCTGGAGATTATGCTGCTGCCTTTCCACCACCACCACCACCACTACCCCGTTAAAGAGACAGAGGCAAAACTTCTCAGGCTGGGACATCGTGATGCCCCAGTTTGAGAACCTCTGTCTTACGGGCTAGGGAACAACAGAAATAATGTACAAACTACAAAGAGGTAAACTGCAAGGAAGTTTCATTTATAACAGTCCAGCGTGGAAGGGAGAGCACAGATTGGTATCCTCTTGTCAGTCATTAAGAGGGGGATACATAACTCAAAGTCCACTGATGGTATTCCTTGACCACCTGAAGTTAACAGCATATAGGTGGTGTCCTGGCCCTTTAAACAGAAGGACGGATCTTCCTCCTCCCAAAAGGGCTACCAAAATCTTTCTATTCTTCCCTCTGAGCCCGCCTACTGACTGGGAGGGTAGCCCCATGCCTGGCATGCTTAGCTTTCCCTTTTCTTTCCTGCCTTTTAAACATTCCATGAGCCCTCTGGATCCTCCTCATCTCTTCCTTTCCCTTGCCGCTTGTCTTTTTTCTGTTCTTCCCTCTTTCTCTCTCCTTCTCTTCACTCCCCCTGCTCCTCTGTCACGTCCCAACAATCCATTTCACCTCTCCCACTTTCACCTCCCTACTGCTCTATTCCTCTAGAAAGGCCTCTTTTTTTCACCTCTCCACTTCTCTTAGTTCCATCACCTTTCTCCACCCCTTATAGTTTTTCTTGCCTTTTGAAATTTCCCACCACCCTTGTCCCACCCTACTCCAAGACGGACAGCAACTGAGCACCAGTTGGCATCCTGGGGGATGCCTAGTGATTATGTCATCACCAGGCTCCAAGTTGGCTAGTTGGCTAGCTGGCACAGGTCACACCTTCTTTACCAAGAATGGTGGTCACTATCCAGTTTGCCGTGCTGTCTTCTTGATGCGGATTATTTGGGGAAACTGTTAACTAAAATATGGGAGCCAAACAAAGATCTTGTTACCACTCTAACTAAGCACATGCAAGGTTCTAATTCTGTTTACATATTTGATTTTTGACTCTTGATTTGAGGTCAATGGATGACGTTCACTTCAACTTCTATTTTTGCTTTCCTTTCTCAACTAATTATTTTACACTGAATACCATGACATTTCTGAATGTCAAAACTGATTTGCTTTGTTAACTTCCTTCTTTGTATTGAACGTAATTGGGCAAATCTTGTCCCGTGATAAGTGAAATTGAGAGATCTGAATCTTATCAAAGCACAGTAAGACTGCTGATATTACATTTATGTATTATTCTAATTGTTTTAAATGAGTGAACATGAATTTCCATGCTAATTGTGAACAAGAACTCTTGTATTTAAATTTTTATGCCGTCTTTCTGAGTATGTGCAGCTTTAGCAGATGCTTCTCTTTCTTAATTTTTAAGAGTTTAGACAGCACTGCGCTTAACTCTTCATAGTATTTACATGCTGTTATGAATATTGGGGAAAAAAATAAAACTGCAGTCCCTGCCTATGCATGTTTACTCAGAAGTAAGCCCTATTGTGTTCACTGGGGCCTACTCCCAGGGAAAGTATGCCTAGGATTGTAGCCTAATTAATGTCACCTAAAGAGTTTATGTAGTACTTGAACATGTGCCTCTAATTCAGTAACCTCTAGACAACTGGCTCTTACAGAATCAAAGGAACGGTTTTTTATACTGATATTTGGTGCACTTTCCAGTTGCCCCCAACCTGTCACTGTTGTCAACCTGATGTCTAATACTGATGTCTAATTTAAAACTAATACATTTTAAATTTTATGCACAGTACAAGATTCCGAATAGGTTTGGCTCGAAACTCCAAATCAGCTGGATTTCTGAAAATATTGCATTCAGCCCTGCTGAATGGAGATTTTAAGATGGCTTACCTGGATGGGAAGGATAAGATTCAGCTTTCCGTTGTGTAACTGTTGTGGAGGACAGGGAAGATAGGGAAACTAGATTCAACTGCCATGATAAAGAAAGACTAACTGCACATGCGGGAGTAATGTGATGTTCATACCACTGTTATCTGTAACAGCTACAAGGTGTAAAAACTGACATCTCAAAGACTGAGAAGCTTGGCAAAGTTGAGTTCCTGCTCTCTGGGAAGGTGTTTTTCTTTACGCCCTTGGGCTTCTCCTTCCACTAAGTGCTGTTATTTAGGACCACCAAAGAAAGATTTACCCTTTGGAAAACCTACCATGATATCAATCACTAGTATTTATATACCACTTTTCATCCCCATAAGATCTTTCCCTTGGAGTAAAGAACCATTGTAGCCAGGCAGAGGAACCTTAACTGACGTGTTCATTTAATTAAACTCCCTAGTTGTCAAGCAGCAATAACCAGAATGATTCTATATATCTGCTGTAGGTTTTGATGAATTTTGAGACTTATTTTCCATGCATAAGAGAAAGGAAGACAGTTTGGGATGGATATTGCAGCCATGCAAGGTTTTTTTGGGGGGGGGGACACACAGCTTATTTCTCACCCTCACCAGAGGGCACAGGCTCACTTGCCAAGTCAAGCAAAACTATGGAACCCTGCTTATTATCCATTTCTTTATTGTCGAACATGTGTGTGTGTGTGTGTGTGTGTGTGAGAGAGAGAGAGAGAGAGAGAGAGAGAGAGAGAGAGAGAGAGAAACCAGATGGCCCGGGAGATGTAAGTAAAATATTTTATATGTACTTCTCTGTAGGACACCTGGGCATCAATGAGTCTACTCTGATCTGCATCAGCTATTTTGCTGGTGTAAGTCCAAGGAGTGTTGTGGGGGGAAGGAATAGGATTTAGCATGTACTGAGCTTCTGAAATCCACTCCTCCCACCCCTGAACTGCCCCAATCCTCCCTGAATCACTCATGACCCATGCTCTCCAGGTGGAGCAGGTAAGGACTGCTGGCAATTTATGCAAAGCACATGACCTTTTGCACCAGAAACTCTGGAGCACCCAATGGTGGTATGCCTTTCCTGCCACTATAATGGGACTCATAGCAGTGGATCACGAAATCTGCTCCTGTAGGCCCAAGATATAATAAGACTGGACTGTCTCAGTATCTTTGATTCTGTTGTGAGTTTTGGACTTGGGTTTGATTTCAATGAATTTAATTTTTTTTATTTTGTCAGTCCCTTTGGAATCACTTTGGAAGATGAAAGGCAGACTATGAGTTAATATACTGCCATAAACAAACAGTTCAACAACCTAGTTGACCAGTTTCCCACTTATAATGTAAAATAGTGAAAAAACTGCTATTTTTTTGTCTGTTTTTAGTGTTATGCGCTTCTCATTCTTTTTCATGCACTTTATTACCAACTAACGTGTGTTTTGCCAGAGTTCATGCTCTTTTTCATATACATCTGAACAAGACAGCTACTATTTAGGAAGCTTTAGTGGGTTCCTTGATTCTGATTGTTGAACATACTTGCATCCTATTTAACTTGTTTGTAACTCATCTACACTTTGATAAACACTGGCGCTATCTTAAATTATCAAACCATGTAAAGTCTGTGTTTCTTAAGCAATCTCTCTCTCTCTCTCTCTCTCTCTCTCTCTCTCTCTCTCTCTCTCACACACACACACACACACACACACACGTGTGTGTGTGCGCACGTCTGTATATATAAAGATATTTATATAGACCTCTTTATAAATGGTTTTCTATCTCTAAAGTTGGATTAATATGAACATAGAAAGCTTTTCTGTACTGAACGAGACTAGGCCAGCAGTTATGGTGAGAGCAACTTTCTGAGTTCTCAAAATAGAGTTCTTTTTTGCCAGTTCTTCTACCTGAAATTTTTTCACTGTAAGTGCTAGGGATTAAGCTGGGAATGAACGCATGCAACACTATCCTACCTGGCTTTGGTAACCCTTCACAGGTTTATTATTTGGGTGAACATAAAAATTATGACGCTTTAGGCGGACAAAATGTCCATAAGTGGTGGTCATTCAGAATTGAAATATCTTCATTTGAATTTTGTCAATATTGATTATCTTCAAGATAAAAACCGTTTATATCTCAGAGGCTTTTGTTTGTTCTTCAAGGATATTTCATCTACCCATGTTGTATGTGAAGCCCTCAAGAGAAGGAAGGGCATATGTCAAACTCAGGTCTAGAAAATGTTGCAAGGTATTTAGCATTCAGCTATATTAACAAAATAGGTTTGTTGATGCAGCTGAATTTCAAAACACCTGTTGTACTGACTATAATAGATTTTCAAGTTGAAATTTATTTTACAAGCAGTTTTCTCCATAAGTGAGCAAATAAACCAGATGTTTTGTACCAAAAACCTGAGAAACAACGAGAGTCACACACTTTAGAGTACTTTCACAGGCTATCTGCTTCAAATGAGTTCTGTAAACATGCAGCAAGATGGTGACCAGGTGGTGGACAAATGTGGATGATCATGCCAGATTTCTTATGGGAATATGCATATTACACTTGATTCACTTGGGGTAGTTTCAGCCCAAGGCACTACAGATTTCTGTCATTTGAGCTGCAAATGTCTCTTTTTAAATAAGCCAATAGAACAGGCACCAATACACATTTCCCCAACAAAATGCAAGCCGTTTTCTAGAAGGCCACAGTGTTATCCCATGAGCTCTACAAGGTTAAATTTTTTATGGATTTCATGCTGTAATTTTGAATAGCCTCCAGGGCTGAGCCAAAAGTACTTACCTGTGCTTTCTTTCCAAAGCAGTATTTGCTTTTGCTCCTATGTCTGGTGATTGCTTCAGGGCTACTCATCTACTCTGGAAGCAGAGGCAGATCTAAGGGAGGGCAAAGCTCTAAGTTTTGCAAGAAGCCTTACCTTGCAGTGGAAATCACTCCTCTCCTGCACCATTTTAGCCAATCCTCACAGGGAAAAGCAACATCTTGGCGTTGCTTACTGGCTACAGCAGCAAGGGAGAGGAGAGATTTACATGACAGGGTAAGGCTTCTTGCAGCACTTAGAGCTTTGCCCTCCCTGTAGATCCGCCTCTGTCTGGAAGTGTTGGCCTTGGCCTAAATTTACTTTTGCTTACCTGCAATGAGATTACCTGCAGTTGGTCCAATCTGATTGTTAAGTAGTGGTCTGACTTAACCTCATTCAGTTTATAAAACCCAGTGGGCTGGAATTGGGCATATTGCGAATCCAGAATTGCCCTCACTTTGAATTATCTTTATTTGCCCTCAGTGATATTGTCACGTATCCAAAATTATTCATGTTATTAGAAATAACAGCAAAAAAAGTCTCAAAGCTGCTTCCATAAGTGAAAAGATGGTTCCCTGTCTCACAAGAGCTCGTAATCTGACTGATGTAAAAAAGAAACGCCAACAAACACATTTATATGATCACTATGTATGATCCTGGAAGCAGAATCTGTCTGTTCTACACATTCTCTCCACTGTCTGGTCAGTTTAGACAAAGTTGCTGGTCAGGCAAGGCAACAGAAGGAGGCGGCAGCTGTTCCCAAAAGGAGGCAGGTGTTGGGTTTGGGGAAGATGGTAGACGCAAAGCACCACCCCCACTGCCTCACCTGCCCTCATTTGGAGCAAGCCCTTGGAGAAAGCTGTTCTCATGACTGAGAGATGTATTGAGAGATGGTCTTGAAAATCTCGTATTCCATTTTGATAAAATGTTAAATCAGTGGAAGTTCCAGTAAGAGAAAAATTTGAAACTTTTCTTTCTTCTGGATCAGCAACATGCCCTTGTCCCAGGCCTCTGTTTCCAGCAATGGCCACTGTCAGCCAAATGACTCTAGTAGGCTTACGGAGCATAAGGGCAATAGCATTACCTTGTGGTCTGTTCCAGCATTTAGTATTAAGATAGAGAGGATGTATAGGAACTATATGAATGTTGTCTCTGAGTATGAGAGAGAGAGAAAGAGGTGTGTGTGTGTGGTTTTTTGTCTCTCAGATTCTGCTGTTCACCATCTCTATAATAGGCAGATTTTTGGGGTTCTGCTTGCTTGATTCCTTAATCATGCACATTCTCTGTGACTTGGCTCACTTTCTTTACGTATCTGTTTGCTTATTCCTGTTTTCTGCCTGTGGCACAGTTGTAGTCTGGACTACATGTTGATATGTGAGGGCCTGATAATATGTGTGGATGGTATTTGATGGCATAATATAAATGCAATAGCTGTTTTCTGTGGGCTCTGCTTCTTGGGCTTCCAGACTTTGCCAGGCGGCATGGCTTGGTAGGGTGTGTGGAATAAGGGGGTATATCCATTTTCTGGAAGCATCAACCATTGCTAATATTGTTGATCCAATTTTTTACAATTCTAGTGAATATTTCCCTTTCATGGATCACTGCCTTGTCGTGGCGAAGGGGCTTGAGTAGCTCAATGAAGCTGTGAGCTATGCCATGTAGGGTTACCCAAGATGGACAGGTCATAGTAGAGAGTTCTGACTAAACGTGATCCGCTGGAGAAGGAAATGGCAACCCACTCCAGTACTCTTGCCAAGAAAACCTCATGGATTACAAAACTAAAAGGCTAAACGATATGACACTGGAAGATGAGACCCTCAGGTCGGAAGGTGTCCATTATGCTACTGGGGAAGAGCAGAACACGAGTACTAGTAGCTCCAGAAAGAGTGAAGTAGCTGGGCCAAAACCGGAAGGAAGCTCAGCTGTGGATGTGTCTGGAAGTGAAAGGAAAGTGCGATGCTGCAAAGAGCAATACTGCATAGGAACCTGGAACGTCAGATCTATGAATCAAGGTAAGTTAGATGTAGTCAAACGTGAGATGTCAAGGCTGAACATCGACATCATGGGAGTTAGTGAACTAAAATGGACAGGAATGGGAGAATTTAATTCAGATGACCATTATATCTGCTACTGTGGGCAGGAATCCCTTAGAAGAAATGGAGTAGCCTTCATAGTGAACAAGAGAGTGAGAACAGCAGTACTGGGGTATAATCTCAAAAGTGATAGAATGATTTCAATTCGGATCCAAGGCAAACCTTTCAACATCACAGTAATCCAAGTCTACGCCCCAACCACTGGTGCTGAAGAGGAAGAAGTTGACCGTTTCTATGAAGACCTAGAACAGCTTCTAGAATTAACACCCAAAAAAGATGTCCTTCTCATCATAGGGGATTGGAATGCTAAAGTAGGCAGTCAAGAGGTAATAGGAGTAACAGGCAAGTTTGGTCTTGGAGTACAGAATGAAGCAGGGCAAAGACTGATAGAGTTTTGTCAGGAGAACACATTAGTCATAGCAAATACCCTTTTCCAGCAACACAAACGGCGACTGTACACATGGACTTCACCAGATGGTCTACATCGAAATCAGATTGATTACATTCTTTGCAGCCAAAGGTGGAGAAGCTCTATACAGGCAGTAAAAACAAGACCTGGAGCTGACTGTGGCTCAGATCATGAGCTTCTTATTGCAAAATTCAGGCTTAAACTTAAAAAAGTAGGGAAAAGCACTAGGCCCTCCATGTATGACCTAAATCAGATCCCAAACGAATATACAGTGGAGGTGACAAACAGATTTAGAGGCTTAGATTTGGTAGACAGAGTGCCTGAAGAACTTTGGACGGAGGTCTGTAACATTGTACAGGAAGCAGCAACTAAAACCATCCCAAAGAGAAAGAAATGCAAGAAGGCAAAGTGGCTATCTGAAGAGGCTTTAAAAATAGCTGAGGAAAGAAGGGAAGCCAAAAGCAAGGGAGAAAGGGAAAGATATACCCAACTGAATGCAGATTTCCAGAGAACAGCAAGGAGAGATAGGAAGGCCTTCCTCAATGAGCAATGCAAAGAAATAGAGGAAAACAATAGAATGGGAAAGACTAGAGATCTTTTCAAGAAAATTGGAGATGTCAAAGGACAATTTCATGCTAAGGTAGGCACAATAAAGGACAAAAACGGCAAGGACCTAACAGAAGCAGATGAGATTAAGAAGAGGTGGCAAGAATACACAGAGGAACTCTATAAGGCCGATCTCAATGTTCCTGATAACCACAATGGTGCGGTCACTGAGCTTGAACCTGACATCCTGGAGTGTGAAGTCAAGTGGGCTTTAGAAAGCCTCACTAACAACAAAGCTAGTGGAGGTGACAGCATTCCAGTGGAATTACTGAAAATCTTAAAAGATGATGCTGTCAAAGTGCTGCACTCCATATGCCAGCAAATTTGGAAAACCCAGCAGTGGCCACAAGACTGGAAAAGATCAGTTTACATTCCAATCCCAAAGAAGGGCAATGCCAAAGATTGTTCAAACTACCGCACCATTGCACTCATTTCACATGCTAGCAAGGTGATGCTCAAAATCCTACAAGCTAGGCTTCAGCAGTATGTGAATCGAGAACTACCAGATGTACAAGCTGGTTTCCGAAGAGGCAGAGGAACTAGAGATCAAATTGCCAACATTCGATGGATCATGGAGAAAGCCAGAGAGTTCCAGAAAAACATCTACCTCTGCTTCATTGACTATGCTAAAGCCTTTGATTGTGTGGATCACAACAAACTGTGGCAAGTTCTTGAAGAGATGGGAGTACCAGACCACCTTATCTGTCTTCTGAGAAACCTGTACGTGGGCCAGGAAGCAACAGTTAGAACTGGACATGGAACAACCGACTGGTTTCAAATTGGGAAAGGAGTACGACAAGGCTGTATCCTGTCACCCTGCTTATTTAACTTATATGCAGAGTACATCATGAGGAAGGCAGGGCTGGATGATTCACAAGCTGGAATCAAGATCGCTGGGAGAAATATCAACAACCTCAGATATGCAGACGACACCACTCTAATGGCAGAAAGTGAGGAAGACTTAAAGAACCTGCTGATGAGGGTGAAAGAGGAAAGTGCCAAAATTGGCTTGAAGCTCAACATTAAAAAAACTAAGATCATGGCCACCACTCCCATCACTTCCTGGCAAATAGAAGGGGAAGAAATGGAAGCAGTGACAGACTTTATCTTCCTGGGCTCCAAGATCACCGCAGATGGTGACTGCAGCCATGAAATTAAAAGACGTTTACTTCTTGGGAGGAAAGCTATGGCGAACTTAGACAACTTAATCAAAAGCCGAGACATCACCCTGCCAACAAAGGTTCGCATAGTCAAAGCTATGGTTTTCCCAGTAGCTATGTATGGCTGTGAGAGCTGGACCATAAGAAAGGCAGAGCGCCGAAGAATAGATGCTTTCGAATTATGGTGCTGGAGAAGACTCTTGAGAGTCCCCTGGACTGCAAAGAGGTCCAATCGGTCCATCCTACAGGAAGTCAAGCCTGATTGCTCCCTGGAAGGACAAATGCTGAAGCTGAAGCTCCAATACTTTGGCCACCTGATGAGAAGAGAGGACTCTTTAGAAAAGACCCTCATGCTGGGAAAGATTGAAGGCAAAAGGAGAAGGGGGCGGCAGAGGATGAGATGGTTAGATAGTGTCACCGAAGCGATGAACATGAAATTGGGTGAACTCCGGAAGCTAGTGGAGGACAGGGAGGCCTGGCGTGCTGTGGTCCATGGGGTCGCGAAGAGTCGGACACGACTTAGCGACTGAACAACAACAACAACAAAAGTGAATATTTGCAGAAACTCTGGGCATAATCCTGTGGCCCTTTTCGCCAGCGATACTTCAGTATCACTGGCTAAAAGTAGCACAAGTGCACCGTAAAGCATGTTTGTGGCACCGCCGAAGGCTTCACCACCTGCGCTGAACCTCAGTGCACTAGAGCTACTGCCGCACTGCCGACCATAGTAAGTGTTACTGCAGGGTGCCAGCATGACTTTTTGAGGCAGGGAAGGGCGGGGGAGGGGAGGAACAGGCCGAAGCAGGGAGGGGACAACTGGTGGCCTCCACTGCTGGAACATATGCCCCACTTTAGGCTGGGCAGCCCAACATGGCGCTGCTCCGCTCACTCCCAGCAGAGTAGCTTTTTTTTCAGGGCCCACGGCTTTCCTCAGGGGACGGAGATGAACCATTTTGACCCAGCTGCTCCTACAGGAGCCCATGAGCTCAGGATTGGGCTGGCTCTTATTTATTATCCTTTCAGTGCTCGACAGCCATTCTAATGAGAGCCACTGAAATACTATGATATGAAATGTTATTAGCTTGTTTTCAAGGAAGGGGCTTCTTTTTCTTGATAAGAATTTCATAGGTTTTTAATTTCAGGAGTTTGTTTTCTAGGCATTATTTGGCTACTCCTACAGCTGAGAGAGACAGAGAGAGATGTTGCAGTTTCACACCACACACTCCAGAACTGGTGGAAACCGGCATTCCGTCTCTTCGTCTCCAGATCAGATAGAGCACCTGCGTGTCCTTGAGGTGGTCAGCTTCCCAGCTTGTTAGTGCAACCTGCTACACAGTAGCTGAATACACAGTAGTATTCCTTTAGATAGTGTAACAGAAGCAGGCAATGTTTCTCACGGGAAGCGCTGGCTAGCAAACATCCACTTTCTCATGAGATCATGATGTTCAAAGGGTCACCCCATTGGTTAACATGGGGCACAAGGGTCTTCAGGTATCCACCTACCAGATATGCTCTGGCTACACCCCTTTGTTCCTATATAGCTTATATTTTTACTGTGTGCGCACTAAAAAACTGAGACTGAGACTGTAACTGAGAATGTAACAACATGCGTTGAAAAGCCGCTTGTACGCGGCAAGCCTTCGCCGGCTTTCGCTGACCGGCAAATAGAACTTCTCACTTTCTAACTATCGCTACTGTAACCAATAAAAGACTTTGTTATTGAAATGTAGCGATCGCTTCGTTCCTCCGCTCCGATCGCGCTAGGCAAGCGCTAAATGGGTCCACAAGCCCCCAACTCTGCTATAAACACTCCAAATAAACAACAAGAGAGGTGGTCCATTTTCATCACTGTTGTGATTTAATTATATGATATGCTTTTTGTAGGGATGGATGGGCATCAGGTTGCATTTATGTCTGCAAGGCTGACTATTTTACCTTGTAAAGTAATGTGGGGGGGTCCATAATTAAAAGAAGAGAAATCTATAATGTGATAAATTCCTAGGGTTGTAAGAATAGCCTAGATGTTTAACCATTTTCTCCCACATAAATCACACCAGCATTTGCTGTTTTAATGTGTTTTGAATTACTTTGTTGTATTTATTATTTCAGCTGGATTTATTTGCAGTTCGGTGCTCCAGTCTCCCTTTCCCCCTTTTTAGGACAAATATATCTCACCCCACAAAGTAGCACACTTTTATGTGAACTCAAACAAATAAAGGTTTGCTTGATTCAAAATGTGCTTTAAAAAAAATGAGACTATTACTTGAAAATATGCTTCCTTTAAAAAAAAAATCTGACACTGTTTTTACAAATGAATTTATGAATAAGGAGTACAGATGCTGTTCAGACAGATAGGGCTAAGTATGCTCTTACCAGACCTATGAGCCTGTGAGACAATTTAACTAGCAGACATCCTGAATACAGTGCAGGTAGCTGTGTAATTTGCCAGTTTTGAAAGAAGCAGGCTTTTTTAAGCAGCTGTAATTAATGGCTTTAATAATGAATGTTAAGTTGAAATGATAAAATAGCCGTTAACAGATCCAGTATGCTAAAAGCCAGCTGCTTTAGATGGTTCTGGACACATCAATTTAATTTTTTTCTGACTGTAACTGTAAATGGAGAAGAAACAGGCCTGCAGTTGTGGAGTTAAGTAGTGTTAAATAAATGTTGTTGACTGCCAGTTGGAAAAGTTCCTAAACTACTATGATCAAAATACCAATGGAAATCTGGTGCCTGACTTACGATGTCTTTCAGGGGCAAACTACATGTTACATAAAATGTGTTGTTGAGGCATGCTGAAGTCTGCCAATGGCTCTTTTCTACCAAAAAGTAGCTGTGCAGCCCTGATCTAGATTGGGATCACAGTATACAGGATAGGAGGTGTATTTTTCCCTTGTGTTGTTTTCTTGTTATAAACAGCTCCCATCCTTTATTTGCACTAAAAAGCTGCTTCAAGAGCAAACTTCAGGGAGGTGTTTTCCAGTGGGAAAGAGTTAACCCTCACCCTTCACACCATGGTCTCAATCTGGATCAAGGCTTCCACAGCTGCCTTTTGGTTGGCGAGCTGGAGAGACATTGACAGGGCACAATCCTAACCAACTTTCCAGCACTGACAAAGCAGTGCCAATGGGGCATGTGCTGCATCCTGCAGTGGAATCGTAGTCATGGAGACCTCCTCAAGGTAAAGGAATGTTTGCTCCTTCACCATGGAGCTGCATTCTCCTTACTCTGGTGCTGGAAAGTTGGGTAGAATTGTGCCCTCAAGCACCTCTCCTGTCAACACAGTGGTTTGGGCATCATGTAAAAAAAGGTGAAGGCCCCTCAGCTGCACAGCAAATGCTCATATCAACCAGTTCTTTTCTAATAGGAGGAGGAACAATCAATCAATCCCCTCTTGCTTCTTTTTAGAAACTTATGCTGCTGATCTTTGTAAGAGGAAATTCATCAAGGAAAATCTTGGTTTCTTTGAAACTGGCATGTGTTCTTCCACTGGCTTCACTGAAAATAAATATTCAGTTTCTGCGGTTGTGTTCTTTGTAGTGCTTGACAGCATTTGGGCATACTAAAGAAAAAAAATATTAGTATGATTTGTCATTTTGAAAATCAGATGTAAATAGACGTATATAATGGCTCAAACTGTTCACATATTGTAACCCTGAACAAATAGATCTGTTTGCAAACATTTGGCTACGCTATCATGGAGGTCTGTAGAGAAACACAACGTAATCAGATATCAGGAGAATGCCAGATAAGTAGCGTTTTTGTTGTTGTTAAAAAGGCATAAAAACACAAAACACTTCCTTTTTTATGTGAAAATATCCAAATAAAAACACAAAACACCTCATTTTGGTGTTTAAGATATATTCCAGAAATTAAAATAGCTTACTTTTCCTATATTTTCACTATAGCTTCCTATAGTGATACACTATGTCACTTATATCACTAACATAGTATGCTTTCAAAGCATTTAAAATTAATAAAAATGAGAACTTGGAGTGAGAACTTAATAAAAGCACATAGCACCCCTTTCTGCCTTTCATATCACAAAATCTGCAAAAAAAAAACCCAACAAACCACCATTTTCAAACCCCTACAGATAACTAAAGTTCAGATGGACAAGAATTCTACTGTAATGAACATGGATTTTTAAAACCAAGAGAAAATATACAGCCTTTCTGGCTTTTCATTAAAGAATTTTTTTTTTTTTTTGCAGTAGACACACTACTTCTAAAGAGTCTTGAATGAGCAATTACACCTTGAGGTTGAAACCTGAGATGCATTTTTTTAGCCTATGATTCAGTATTTCTACACCCAGTGGGGGCTGGGAAAGATAACAGCAGCCACTCAGTCTAATGGCACACACTGGTTTTCCCAATGATTGCCTTCCAAGGGACAAAAAAAAAGGATAAATCAAACCCTGCCATGTCTAATCTGAAAAACAGGAATCAAACAAACAAGTTAGAATTTGGGCTGACTTAATGCATTGCCGTAAAGGAACAAGGTGCTAGCCAACCAGTCTCCCTGTTCTTTTCCTGCCCCCCTTTCTTAGAATTTCACCTCTTAACTCGCCAAGCACCAAAATTTGGGATTACTGGATGCTCTAGGCTAGAGCATGTGTTACAGTTTAGCAACAGGAGTAGCAGACCCAAGTTGAAAATCTATGACCCAGGAACAAATCTGCTCTTTCTTTCATTTCTCTGCCAAAGTTCTGAATACAGTTTATTGGTTGCAAGCCTTGTTGTTCCTTACCTATAGATAAGGGCTTCTACCCACAGTGTTTATTCTGAATTACAGGCCCTATGTAGCATAAATTAGAACAGAACAGCGATTTTTTAAGGAAAAAAAGTATATTGAGCCGATGCACAGAAATATATTTAATGTAAGAACTAAAGCTTCTGTGGCTGGAGTTGTCACCTGTTAAGAAATTCATTTTCCGGGTTTGAAGGCCATGCCCACCAAGTCTAGACAGTAACCCAACATTTCACCCTAACCTTTACACATCATTATCAAGGGAATAAAGAGCTATTCTTTATTATAATAATCAGAGGCGGACCTACCGGGGATTTCCAGGGGATCACAGGATGCGACATCCACAGACCCTCTGAAGGCTTACTGCAGCCTTCAGAAGGGCTTTAAGCATTACTTCCATTTTATATATATGAAAGAAAACCACTTTGCATATGTGACAAATGTTTTTCCTTCAAGGAAGCATTGGAATCTAGCAATGGCAGAGGCAAATGGGAGAGAGCGGCTGGTAGGGGGACACTTGCCCCCCCCCCACTGTCTCAGTTCTGCCTGTAGTTTTTAATCAAAGAGGATGCTAATACCACTGCTACTAGTAGTAGCATTTGTATAGTGTGTGTGTGTGTGTGTGTGTGTGTGTGTGTGTGTGTGTGTGTGTGTAAGTAAAGTGCTTCAAATACCTTATTTTTATGCTATCCTTACAGCAGCTATCTTGTCAGTCTCATACAGCTGTATTTTGCCCATATTGCAACTGGGGGACTGAGGGAGAGTGGCTTGCCTAAGACCAATTGGTAAGGTCACGGCAGAACTGAGATTTGAACTGGGAATGTTCTGACTCTCCGGTCAGTCTCTTAGTTGCTACTTTATACTGTAGCAGCTATTTTATTTCAAAGATGAATGCTTGTCAGAGTCCATAGGAATAATATTAAATTTTATTGTTATGTTCTTGACTTATAGGGAATGCCTTACAAAGCAGGGCAGTTGCAGAGCCATGAATCTAAATAGCCCAGAGAACCAGTCCAGTTCATTGGTATCTCTTCATGTTATCTGCAGCTAAAAAAAGATGGTTGAGATTGTTTCACAGTTCTGAACTCTATGTAATAGTCTGTCTGGAGTTTCTGATATCATGCTTGCAGGTACTATGGACTGAATGCGGCATTTGGCATACCCAAGCAATGGCCGTGTGCCAGAACAATGCAATTTGTAATTAGAGGAGAATATTTCTATATCATAAAATGTAAAGAAAATACATAAATCAGAGCCAGCCTGGTGGTCTCCATTAGTACTAGGGAAGATATCTAAATTCACTGCTTCTTCGTATCACTTCTGCACTTCACACAGTGGAATCACTCTGGGGGCAGCAGGACCACTCGTAGTGGCAGACGCTTAAGGGAGTGACCATAAGCCTCTGGAGTCTGGCGATTATATAACTGCCTGATTGGCATTTTATGAGAGCCCTGTGCAAACCTGCCTACTCAGCAAGACTTCTTTTTGAAAAGATGAAAGGAGAAAAATGCCCTCTTTGGGGGTCGCACAGACACAATGCAGCAGGGTAGATAGAGGTGTTTTAAGGTAGATTCTTTTTGAAACAGTGAGGCCCTCAGCCTAGCCATTGGTTGATGTGGCTGGAATATGAGGTTTGTGCACCAGCTTTCAAGACTGGTTTAGCTGTTTTGGTAGCTATGTTTATTAACGCCACCTGTTACATTTTCTGGGAACTCCAGTAATGCCAAAAGTGGATCTCAGATCTAGTACAGGCATGCCCTGGTGATCCATTGGGGTTCCATTCTGGACACCCACCTACCGAAGTAGATAGCTGAAACTGTGGTTATCGAGGATACCTTTTTAAAGATAGCAGAACATCAGTGGTTTTGCTACAACAAGGTAAAAAAAGAGATTTGTTTAATGTCCCCCAATCTTTTTAATAGGCGTCCTAGTATCCATGGTATTTGTAGATAACTGAAACCATGGATACTGGGGCTGTGGATATAGCTGAAACTGAACTGAAACTGTGGATTCTGGGGCATGCCTGTATATGGTACTGCACATCTTGGCTTCCCTATTGATCTGCCAAGAATGATTATCAGCATTTCAGAAAATATGAAAAAATGTGGAAAAAATAGATACTTATCTATTGTTGTGATTATATCCCGCTCTTCACCAGCTCAGGGCAACTCACAGCATTATAAAAATGAATAAAACAATAGCTTAAAAAGTAGTGGAGAGTGAGGCTATTTGCAAGGAGAAGCAGTCTAGTGCCAAGGCCTGATGAAACATGAGTGGCGAAGAAAGTGGGGAGAGTAGAGTCTTCTTGCATTTTTTGGGGTAACACATTACAAGTCAGGGCAAGGGAACTGCATCACAAAGAAGGCCCAGTTTAAAAAAAAATCTATTCCTTTCTGGAATCCTTGCATAAGGACATAAGAAGAGGCCTCCTGGATCAGGCCAAAGACCCATCTCGTCCAATATCTTTCTCACAACAGCCAACCTGAGGTCTCTGGGATGCCCACAAGTGAGTATGATGTCATACTCCCACTTTCACATTCTTGGTTACAGGAATGTAGATTTCTTTTAAAACTCTGTTTGGTACATAAAAAATGCTGCTGAGTGGAAAAAAATTAAGAATTCAGTAGCTTTCATTTTTCCCCTCAGAAACTGGATAAAAGTCAACTGTGTGGGCCTTTGTGCCCCTCCCTTTGAATGGACATGACTTGGGGATAATCCACTCCTTCGCATCTGGTGAGGAAAAAGAATACTTACTGTGGGTAAAAATTAGCTTTGGGAATAATGGTGGTTGCCAGCTGCATAAACAGCACGCACCCAGCGGCATTGTTCAGTCATTGGGAGTGCCTAGATTCTCATCTGATTAGTGAAAATCCGTAATTAATATGTGAGCATTTTCTGAACCAATAACAGAACCAATAACAGCAGGTCTCCAACCTGCTGTCTGGAGGGAAAAGAAACGGGATGGTATTCTGCAGGGTGATGAGCACTTCCTGGGAAGTGCAGATAAGAGTACTTTCAACTTTCCCGCTGGATCTGATGTGTGACGACTTTTCAGGAGGAGACGCTTTATTCGTTATTAGAGCAGGGAGAGCTGAGACCTCCTCTCGCGAAATGCTCAGCACTCGCCATACAAATTAACTGCTCTGGGTAGTGGGAACTGAGAAAGATCACAACCTCACAGGGTGCGGCCCATGCCCTGCAGGATTGGGCTGCTCCTCTTGCAGTGTTTGTCAGTGCCCTGGTCTATTTCAGGAGGCTTTTCTTTATTTCAGCATTTTCAATAGGAGTGTACACATCTGTCTTTATACCCAGCAGCTTTCCTGGCCCACAACAAGTCCTCTGTGAGTTTCCCCAACTAAGCTCAGTGGGATCTCTGTCAGCTGCAAGATTTATGTCATCTTTTTCAATCCTGAGAACTGTTCCTTAAGCTTTTCACATCTGGATTTAATTGGAAAGACATTAAAAGACATTAAGTGTGCTGGAAAAGCATATTTTAAGGGAGGATCTTTATAGGCACTTCCATTAAAGGAGCTAACAGAGGTTGAAGTGAGATGTGGACAAGTCATCAGCCATTATCAAGGTACAAAATTGCACTGCTAACTGCTCCACAACAGTTTTGCCTGGACTCCCTGGGCCTGTATTTGACCTGACTTGCTCCAGGAGCAAGGTGCACTGGAACAGCACTTGGGCATGTTCATTTCATTCCGCAGTGCAATGTCTGTAAAATCTTAGAGATGTTGTGCTTTGTTTTATCTCATGCCTTACGTATCACATTTTTTCTTTTTTGTCTTATGGAGTCACCCCGTAAGGCAGTGTTCAGAGGCGACAATAAGGTCTTGCTGGCCATAAATAAGAGACAGACCGGCCTACTGCACAGGATCATAGCATACCACTGTGACCTATATAGCAAGGCATGATAGCCTTAGGGAAATAAATGGTACCATGCATAAGCAACTGTACGCCATTATTCCAAGGGACATACTCTTATACCTAGCTACGTGCATACCTGGAACTGTGATATAATGTCATTTCTCTACTATAATGGGTGAAGTAGTTACATCTAAATCCTTTTGTGTATGCAAAGTTGTCCCATCTATTAACACAAATGGAGAAGTCAACAAGGTGGAGTTTGAGTGAGCCCCAGAGCTACCGTATTCACAAAGAGAGACAGCAACAAAGTACCAGTATGATATAGTGGATAGA
The DNA here is from genome assembly GCA_029204185.1 of Lerista edwardsae. Classification (NCBI taxonomy): domain Eukaryota; kingdom Metazoa; phylum Chordata; class Lepidosauria; order Squamata; family Scincidae; genus Lerista; species Lerista edwardsae. The sequence continues at coordinate 8,838,261 of JAJKFI010000021.1, forward strand.
CCAGCAACCAATGTGTACGAAGTGCTCAGCCCTCTTTTGAGGGGGGGGGATTAATTACCCTGAGAGAGCAATCCTAACCTGCACTGGAACAGGCAGGCCGGTGGACCTGTTCTGTATCCAGCACAGGTTGGGAGCAGGCTGGAACCTCCGCAGGGCAAGGGCATGTTTGCCCCAGGGTAGACGCCAGCCATCCCTATGGGCTACTCGAATCTGTGCCTAATATATAGCGAGCGCAAGCCTGGAGACTCCACCCCCTCCACCGGGCTGCTCCACCCACTGGCACACCCACCCATTCCCCGCTCCATTCTGCACCCACTTGCATATTCCCCCCACCCAAAAATGGCCCCACACTGCTCGAACTTAGCTGGTGTGGGACGGATGTACCTGGACATCATGTCAGCGCTTCAGGGCGCTTTACAGCACTTTCACGACACTGCAGGACTGACGCAAGCAGCTTGCCCTTTAGGATTGCACCCTGAGCTTCAGTTTACCAGTCGATAACTTAAAATATCAGTGACCTTCTTTGCAGGGTTGTGAGGGTGAATTGCTTAAGATCTTAGTCTACTTAACACCAAAGAAATTATTCAGAGTCCTAAGTCTTGAAGCATCTTATAATATGATAAAGCCTCCTGCAGGCTCCTTCTCAATTCCTGTTGCTGCTTTTATGTTATGTCATAGCTGTTTTAATCTGCTCTTCTATTGCTATTTAATTTTTAACTATTTTAATGGTTCTATTTCAATGGTTTTTATTCCAATGTTTCATTTTCTGTATGTTTTATTTCTATGTTGTAGGCCACTCTGAGTACCAAAAAAGCAGTATAAAAATCTTGTAAATAAATAAAATAATATTGTACATTGTACTTAAATCTTGTCGGCATTGAAGATCAGAACCCATTTGCAGTGGGTGAAATTATGTGCGGCTGTTTACGCATTATTTAAGGTATCTCACTGTATGTAGGCTGACAGGCAGTTAAGTTTAAAGGCTTTTTTGTGTGGGAGAATGGTCATCTAATCCTTCTTTTCTTGTTCTTAATATATTCTTAAAATAAATGTGATATTCAAAGGCTTGTTTCTAAAGCAAAAGCATCTGTAGCTAAACAAATAGTCCTTTGAAATAATATCCTGGCTGTCTTTAAAGTGAAAAATGGTGTTTTTTTTCCTTTTTATCTTTCAATAAAAGCAAAACAAATAGTGAAAAATCTTCCTCTGTAAACCATCCCAGCAAAACAAATGGATTTGTTTAATGGTCATCCACCTACTTAGGGGGAAAGTTGTGTTTTAGTGTCTAAAGTGCATTCACATAAGCCTCCTCTACAAAACTGTTTCTTCGTTGATAGTGCTCCTAGTGTTAATATATCTCCCATCATATACACATACATCTGTTCACGTATAATAGATGCCAAAGAGGGAAATGTGTTGTTACTGGTAGTGAGATGAGGGGAATTACAAAGATAATTTTTGTCAGCATGGAACTGGAATGTCTTTCACTACATCCAGTAATCATTTTAGGTATATTCCAGATGTTCAATAATCCATTGATGGGGGGGGGGCACTTTCAGTCATATGCAAAATTATCAAGAATCCATGTAGCAGATGAATGGACAGATGTCCTTTCAGAATGCATGACCAAACAAGAATAGGCAGTCCAAATGAAGCAAGTGAATAGTAGACACATGATATAAGATGGGAAAATTAACTACATATATTTCTTTTGTGCCTGTTTACCCCTGGTTTTTCCTGTTTCCCCTCCCCTTCTTCTGTTGCCTTCTTGTGAGTATTTCTAGACTGTGAGCTCCTTTGGGCATGTATCTAGACTTGTTACCAACCAAGTTACAATAGTGGATTTAGGACCAAATTCTATCCAGTGTTCCAGCGCAGATGCAGCCATGCCAACCGGGCATTGCATCCGGGCATTGCATCCTGTAGTGGTGGGGCAGTCATGGAGGCCTCTTCCAGGTAAGGAAATTGTTCCCCTTACGTGGAAACCTGTTTGTTTCCCTGCCTCAGAGCTGCATTGTGGTTGCATTGGCATTGGAAAGTTGGATAGGATTGGGCTCTCAGTCACATTTCCTTCCATCAGTCAGTCTTGAATCTGTAAACCAACAAAAGCAATTGGTGGACTTTAAAAAAAAGTATTACAGTTAATTTACCTTGAGTTTCTGCTGAGCCAAAGGCACCTTTTATAGTAGTGACAGATTTAGCAGGTGTATGGCAATTGTCCCTATTCATCCCAGCACAACATTCCCCACCATGGCTGGTGTTGCTGGTGTTTCTCTTGCTTATCTTTTTAGATTGTGAGCCCCTTTAGGAATCTTCTCATTCCTTTTACTGTTTTGTAAACTGTTTTGAGATTTCTTGTTGTTGAAAAATGACATAAATATCCTAAGTAATAAATTAATTTGATTTGGAACACATCACATGTCCTTATTCTATGATAGTAAATGTACATAGTAATGTATCATAGATTAACCAAAGATTATTGTATCCTACACTTAGGCTGCAATCTTATACAGGCATGCCCCGGTATCCTCTGGGGTTCCGTTCTGGACCCCACTGTGGAAATCTGAAACAGTGGATACTGGTGATGCCTTTTTAAAGATAGAGGAACTTCAGTGGTTTTGCTGCAATAAGGAAAAAGACATTTGTTTAATGTTCCCTTATCTTTTTAATAGGCATCCCAGTATCCATGGTATTTGTGGATAATTGATACTGCATGCCTGTACGAACAACTAGCCACTGAAGGCAATAAAACTTACTTCTGAGTAGACGTGCATTGGATTGCACTGATAAGACATTTTCTTCCACATGTGAGCAGACCTAGCTCTGCCTGGGGTACCCATTTACACTGACACGTGAATCAGGCAGTGTTCACCCTGACAACAGTCCCCACAAGTATAGGGCATGGCTGGCAGTGTTCTGTCCAGCTGATGATGAGAATCTTCTTCTTAGGGCAAGTTCCTGAGAACATGTTTGGTCTCTCAGTTTCCCTTTGTTATACCCTCCCTTTTGGAGACCACTCTGTCTTTCTTCTCAAGCTAGGTCTTTCAAAAACTGAACTTCCTTAGGAATGATTCAGACAGATCACCCCATGATTGCAAATAAAAGTACCACCATAATAATGGGAATTGCTGATCATCCTCTCCTTAGTCTGGGAAGGAAATTATCTACAATTAGCATGTTAACATATTGGATTTCTCCTTGTGAGTCCTTGGCTGGGAATGTTTTTGTGTAACCCTATGAACTAGCCCTTTGCTCTTTTGCATGAAGCTTCTTGGTCTCATCTTCTGCCATGATGAGGTTGCACCATTTCAGAATATAGGTGGTGGTTGCACTTTCCCTTATAATAAAACTAGCATGCCAGGGAGGCAACTAGGATACAGTCCAGTTTAGTATGGGATGAAGATGACTATATACAGATCTGTTTCTGGGTTGTGACCAAGATGCATGAGGCAGCAACTCTGCAGAAGTGTAACAGATGTGGACCTGGTCAGTGCCTGGATGGAAACCACCTGGGATCCTGCGCACAGTATTGAGTTCCCTAAAAGACAGATAATACATACATGTAATAAATGAATGACATGCTCAGGACGGTCTGTACTGTGGCTTATTTGTATAATCTTGTATTTGTATCTACAACGTCATCACAATCCAATCACATCTGAAAAGGATTTTGCCTCAGCCTTCTGTTTTGCTCAGAGGTGAAGCCACAGTACATACCCTAGTTGTTTGCCCGCTATACTGAGCAAAATGGAAGTGTCAAAGTGGATGGTGTAGAAAGGTTATAGTAGCTATTTCTTTGCTGTGCATAGATTTTCAACACGTTATTTTCACATATATGTATATGGGAATTAAAGATACTGGTTAGGAAAGGATGCAATCTCAGGAAAATTCAGTCTCAGTAACAGCCCGATCCTGAAGTGCTTGGGTGTCTTAGGAGCAGCAGCCACAGGAGTCTCCTCAGGGAGAAAGGGGCTTCCCCTGGGGAAAGCCTCGGCCCCCACAATAAGGCTACTTGAGTCTCTGCCAGCTACTTTGCTGGCAGAGACTGGTGCAGCTCTGTGTCCGGCTGGGCAGCTTGATGAGACAGTGGAATATGGCAGTGGAAGCCCATCACCAGCCCTCCCCCCTGGCCGGGCCTGATCCCTCCCCCTGCCCAGTTACATCACCTCCTACCTCCCCAACAGACCTTACTTCTGGCTGGCGCTGCTAGAGCGCTGGCTGGCCATACCACCTGTGCTGAGGTACATCATTGACTAGTGCAGCCCCAGCACAAGTGGCACTTACTCTTTGAGTGCCGTAAAAATGCTTTATGGCATGCTTTTGTCACCCAGAGCCAGCGGTATGAAAGGGATTGGGCCCTGGGCCCTAAATCCCTGCAGAACAAAAAAGGTGGCTAGAAGAAGACTTTCCTCACTGATATTAATAGAATCCTAATGTGTTTCTAGCATGTAGGAGAAATGGTTAAAGAACAGTTAATCCTTTTTCTAGAAATCTAAATGATGCTAGCAACTGGATTACTGTCTGCAGAGGTTGTCATGAAAACATTAAATGCATAGGATAACATAGCCTGAAGCTAATTCTAAACAGCATATTCTTTTTCCTAAGTGTTGTAAATATTGCATCTGTCAGCCTTTGTCTAAAATTGAATACAGAACATTAGCCCCACCCCCACCCTTTTAGTCCCTTCCTTAGCCCTAATCAGGTAAATATCCATTTGGGTAAACTGTACAAGCTAAGCTGCAATCCTATACTTGCTTTCCTGGGAGTAAGCCCATTGAACACAGTGGAATGCACTTCTGAGTAAATATGCATAGGATTCTGCTGTTAATCCAGTTAATATACATAGGACACAGAAGTTTGAGAAAAGAGCTTAGTCAGGTAGTTAAGACTGTGCAGTGTGAATAACCTTTCTGAAATCAAATTTTTAAACAGCTGTTGACCTTGGTCTGTGTGTAGTCTAATCAACTGTGGATGGTAGAGCCTGGTAACAGAAAAGGAAAAGATTCCTTGCTGAAGCCATTGATTGTGTAACAAAGGAACTTGCCAGTCACGTTGGTTTCTGATTAGTCTTTAAGCATGTTAACTGCTTGGCAAATCAAGGCTTAAATTAAAATTTTAAACCATGAGTATTAGTATAGTTTTACAATTGCCAGGGCCATAAGCATAAATATTTACAGCTGAATGAAAAATATTGAGCGTGCACAACAGAGCAGGCTACTCCACGAATCCTACTGGATATTTATAAACTTCACTAGCTTTTTTTACCCGGCATTACCCAGGCAACAAATTATCCCAAGTCCGAATGTGGACTCAAACGGCATCGGGAGCGTCGCCATTCGTCTTGGCGACCCTGGACACTACGGATTTGACACCAATTTCGGCCGTTTCCAACCATTTTCACACGGGGGTCCCTGTGGACCCCCACCCCTGGGAGCGCTAGGGGGGGGCCTGACCCCCGCAGTATTTGTCCCGAGACCGTAAAGAATACTGGTGTCAATCGCTCCAGGCGTTCCATGGGGCATGGCGGACGTTTTGTCTCGCACCCCTTCTCGCCCCCACGTTGAGGGGGGGCCCGAACCTGGACTCCAACGGCGTTGGGAGCGTCACCGCTCTTCTCAGCGGCCCCAGAAACTATGGATCCAACACCGATTTCGGCCGTTTGTCACCATGTTCACATGGGGCGCCATGCATAGCCAAACCCCCGGGTGCGGTAGGGGTCCCTGACTCCCGCAGTGTTTGTCCCCAGGCCGCCAGGCATCCACATGCCGAGTTTGGTGGCAATCGGTCCAGGCATTCCAGCGGGGCATGGCGGATGTTTTGTTTCGGATCCCTTCTTGCCCCCCCACACCGAGGGGGGGCTAAACCCAGACTCCCACGGTATCGGGAGTGTCACCGCTCGTCTCGGCAGCCCCAGAAACCACGGATCCGAAACAGATTTCAGCCATTTTTGACCATTTTCACGTTGGGCCCCCTGCGTGCCCCCACCCCCGGGGGCAGTATGGGGCCCTGACACCCGCAGTGTTTGTCACCAGGCCGCCAGGCATCCGCATGCCGAGTTTGGTGCCACTCGTTCCAGCGGGGCATGTCAGACATTTTGTTTCATGCCCCTTTTGGCCCCCCATGCCAAGGGGGGCAAACCTGGACTCCAACGGAGTCAGGACTGTCGCCACTTGTCTTGGCAACCCCGGAAGCGACTGATTCCATGCCATTTTCAACCATTTTCACGTGGGCCCCCCTTTGCACCCCCACCCCTGGGGGCGCTAGGGGGCCCTGACCCCAGCAGTGTTTGTGGCCAGGCCGCAAGGTGTGCGCATGCCATGTTTGATGGTAATCGGTCTAAGCGTTCCAGCAGGGTATGGCGGACGTTTTGTTTAGCACCCCTTCTTGCCCCCCCATGCTGAGGGGGGCCGGAACCCAGACTCCACCGGTAGCGGGAGCATCGCCGTTTGTCTCGGCGACCCCCGAAACTATGGATTCGACACCAATTTCTGCTGTTTTCGAGCATTTTCATGTGGGCCCCCCCGGACCTCCACCCCCGGGGGTCTGACCCCCCCCAGTGCTTGTTGCCCGACTGGAAGGCACACGCATGCCAAGTTTGGCGTCAATCGGTCCAGGCGTTCCAGGAAGGCATAGTGGATGGTTTGTTTTGTGTCCCTTCTCGCCCGCCCCCCCACGCCGAGGAGGGGCCGAACCCGGAGTCAAACGGCGTCAGGGGTGTCTCCACTTATCTCGGCGACTCCGGAAACGACGAATTTGACACCAATGTCAGCCGTTTGCGATCATGTTTACTTTTCACCCCCCCCGCACCCCCACCCCCGGGGGTCCTAGGGAGGGTCTAACACACACACCCCAGTGTTTGTCACCAGGCTGCAAGGTGTACGCATGCCAAGTTTGGTGTCAATCTGTCCAGGCGTTGCGGAGCCTATACGGAACATACGTACGTACAAATGTACGAACACATGTACAAACACACATTCTCTTTTATATATATAGATGAATTAACTTGGATTGATCATCAGCAGAGTGTCCTGGCTTGGTTTCATGATTGTAGAAGAATGATTGAACTAGAATACAGGAAGAGATCTGCTAAACAAATCTCATACACTACAGTGCAGTATGCTCAGAAGCAGTGGGGCTATAGGAAACTATATATAGGATCACGGCCTGAAGCAATAACGTGCAACTTGACTAAAGACCCAGTCCTATCCAACTTTCCAGCACCAGTGCAGCTGCAATGCAGTCCTGAGGTAAGGGAACAAACATTCCCTTATCTTGAGGAAGCCTCTGAGACTGCCCCTTCACTGCAAGATGCAACATATACCCATTGGCACAGCTGCATCAGCGCTGGAAAGTTAGGATTGGGCTCTTAACCCTGTAAATTCCATGAACATGGACCATTATAGAACTGAGGGCACAATCCTTAACCAACTTTCCAACACTGACATAGCTGTACTGCATCCTGCAGTGGGTGGGAGCCATCATGGAGGCCTCCTCAAGGTAAGGGAATGTTTGTTCCCTTACCTCAGAGTTACATTGCCCTTATCCCAGTGCTGTAAAGGTGGTTAGGATTGTGCCCAGTGATGGCGAACCTATGATACGGATGTCAAAGGTGACATGCCACAATGTTCTGGGTGTGACACACCAGAGTTCATGAACACCCAACAACAACTGAGATTGTTTTACTTGTGTTTCATTTTTGTAATGATTTGATGTTTCTTTACATAATATGTAGCCCTACACATGATTGGGCTGCATATTTTTACATAAATGAACATATAAGTAATTGTTTCTTTTTTATTTCATTTGGGAGTGGGGAGTGACATGCCAGCAGAGACCAGTTAGGCATTTTTGACACAGTGAGCCCAAAAGATTTGCCATCACTGATTGTGCCCTTAATTGTTGAAAGGGAAACAAGATACAGTACAGCTTAGTCTTTTAGACACTATGGCGTGCCAGTTTCTCCCCTATTTGACCCTTTACCTATCATCCAAATCAAGGCTTAAATTAAAATTTCAAACCGTGAGTATTTGTATAGTTTTACAATTCCTAAAGCTATTCACAGGATTCCAGGGGCTGCATTGGTTCTGCAACAAGCAACTATTTCTCACCATCATCACCACCAATTGCTCCAGCTTTAAACTGCTTTTTCCCTTGATAATTCATAGCAATCACATATATGACAAACTTTGTCTAGGCACTGATGTGTCAGGACAATGCAGTGTTAGTTGTGTGAAGCTTGCCCGAGACAGGTCTTTTTAAAGAATACCATCAAAGATGAGTGTTTTAAAACGTATACACAATTTTTTAAAAAAAATAGAATTCTTAAACTAATTACTCACAATTCCACATGTGGATTTTTTTTTTTAAGAAATAAGCATGCATTTTAAAGTAGTGGAACACGTACACCTTTTACTTCAATGAAAGTCAAGAGCTGATACATCAGCAATTAATTTTTGCCTGTAAAGGCCAGAATTAGAGTGAAAATTCCTTGTGGTTTGCTTTCAAAATAGCACAGAAATTTAAAGCCAGATGTCAGTCCACTGACTTCAGTCTTCCAAAGCAGAACTAATTGATGAAGCACTTGTGTTCACGCAATGATCTATGCCTACAGTTTGTAGTACAGTCTGTTAGATGTTTAAACCTCTGATATAACAATAGGTAGGGGTGGAAAGACAGGTCCAATAGAAATCCAGTTCTTCCGCTTTCTGAATCCGAGGTCCACATTCTTTTGCCCATACATCTGGTAATAGTTTTACTACTACCAGTCTGCCAATATCCCTAGCTGTGTTCTGGGGTAAACTGAGTGAATTTTGGAGCATGACAATTCTACCCATTTTTTAATGTATATCTGGTAGAATCTATGAGATTCATCTTCTAGGACACTATTGTTTCTCCCATCTTGTAAGCCAGGCCAACCTTGCTATGCAGTGATGTAAAACATTTACATGAAGCAGCACTCGTGGAGGGATGGTGGAGGGACAACCCCCCAGGCTGTCTGTCCACTGCCGTCTTCAACCTGCTACTTCACCGGGGGCTCTAACCTTCTGCAACCTACTAAGAGCAAGTTGGATCACAGCAGCAGTAGCCTCTCGCACTGCCCAAGGAAAACGTAGATTTAACAAACTGTTATAACTTCAAATCACATACTCTTCTACCTACTTGGTGCTTCCAAGGCATTTTTTTTCCTAACTCTGCCTACTAGGTGCTTTCAAAGCACCAGATAGCCCAAGATAGGCAATTTGGAACCTGCCCCTCTTCCTTTTCCACCCTCCCTTTTTCCCTTTTACTTGGAACGACAGACAGTCTCGTGGTTCCGTGCTTGCTTCTTTTTGCAATGAATGGGAGAAAGGGATGGTGGCTCACATCATCGTCCTTTCTTGTCCATTTCAAAGAGAAGCAGTGCAGAGCAGGGAAGCTGCCTATCAGGCTTATTATAAGAACATAAGAAGAGCCCCGCTGGATCAGGCCAAAGGCTCATCCAGTCCTGCTTCCTGTATCTCACAGTGGCCCACCAGATGCCTAAGGGAGCACACAAGACAACAAGATGCCTGCACCTCATTAGTAAGGAGAAGGGTAGCGGAATGCACACAATGTCCGCCTGTCTGCCCTCCTCCTCAACCATGGGGATGTGCATGAGCATGCCCAGAGGCAGTGTTCAGACCAGGTTCAGGCAGTATGGGGACATGTGCTGCCCCTGCTTGTGAGCTCCACCTTTTTAGCCAGCTTGAGCTAGACAGTCCTCAAAACCACGATAGAAGATGAATGGTACTGCAGGTTGAATAGTACAAGGGAGATAGTGAAGAGCAAATGGAGAATGGAACTATAGTAGGAAAAATCATGTAGCTTATTCACATGAAACTTATCCAGCTTTGTTATTACCTTGTAGGTGTTAATTTCAAGTAGTTATCTCTCCCAGCATTTGTTAGGAGCTTACTGCAGATTTCAAGTAGGACACACACACACACACACACGGCTTCAAACTGAGGAGCTGCGTCAGACTCTTATTTTTTACTCTCAACTGTTATAAGGCTATCAAAAAAGCTCCAATTATGAGTACTTAATGATGTAGCACATAAGAATTAGACAGTAGCTTCTTGCATTATTAGGAAATGGGAGTTGGTTAACCACAATAGTGGGTTGACTGAGTTATGCAGTATGTTTAATAGTGCCTGTGTCAGTTTCATGGCAGTAGTCACAAGAAATAATTAGGTTAGAGCTGTTTCCTGTCCTCAGATGTGTGTTCCACTTCCAGTATGGTGAAGTTTAAAGATGTGCACAAAAGGACTATTAGGGAACAACTTGGGAAGAGGCTGAAAGGAAGCATCGACATACAAAGAGAGAAAACTACATCTGTATGTTGTTCTGAAAAACATTAAATCATTATCGTAAGGACCTGAGTTGAAATCACATTCTTCTACAGCAGGCTCTGTATGCAACTGCTTTGTGTAAGGATGATCTAATGTTATTAAATCGTCATTACAAAATATCCAATTCCCCACAGAGAGGGAACCAGAGGGGGGGAACTAAATTAACAAATTTCAATATGATTTGCTAATTGCTAATTGGCTTAAGGAAAGCTAAAAATGACCACAGTGATTGGAAACATCCCCTTCCCAGCCAAATCCAGACACACATTTATAATAAGAAGCACAGCCAAAACAAACAAAGAACAGAGTAGTGCATCCTGTTGGCATTGTGTTTTTGGCATCACTGTATCTACACAGAAAACAAGTGATACATGAAATGTGTAAAGACATCTGTTTCATAACCTATGGGGCTTTGCTCACAAAGCAGTTGTAAAATCTTCTGGGGGAGAGAAATATTTCTATATATCTGTGCAGATGCTCTTTTGTCAGGAAAAAAATCCATTTGAGGAAGTGCTCAGCTTTTGGAAGAAGAATTTGTCCACTAAACTCGATGTCAAATATTTATTCAGCCTGCACCCCCTGAATTCTGTTCATTTAGCAAAGATTTTCTAACTTTTAATAGCTGCATATGAGAGACCCAGTTCATTCAAAGTGTAATGGCATGGCAGTGGCCATGCATGAGGTTAATCCAGTGATTCCCAATCTTACCAGTGTCATGGTGCCCCCCCCCCCAGCCAGCTCAACCAGACACCACCATCTTGGATGGCACAAAATCTCATGAGATCCAAGATGGTGGCACCCAAATCTCATGAGACCTCAATAGACCCCGGTTGATGGCATCCGGATGAGCCGGTAGGAGAGGCGGCTGGGGACACCCCATGGCGCCACGTGAATGTACCATGACCCCTAAGGCACCCTTTGAAGAGCCTCATAAGTCTGGACTTTAGTTAGCCCAGCTTTTAAACTTCACCTAACGTCTTGAGCCAAACCAACCCTCATTCCTCAATCTGAACCCCAGACACCCTGGGAGAGTAGGAGAGCTAATAAAACAGGGTTTGGGTTCAAGGGAAACTAATGAGTCCAAGATCTGTTGGGACACTGACATGCCGCCAATCAGTTGGCTCGGTGGGGGGGGGGGCCTTGGGCAAAATGCCCACAATGAGTCCACATTCTTCCTGCTGTTGCCACTGCCCACTTTCTTGCCTTCTGCCCATGGGCACAATCTGTATGACTCACTAAAGGAGAAGTCAAAGAGAGCAGAGGCTCTTTTTTCTCCTTACTGCTGTCACTCCTCGCTCACTTAGGAAGTTCAGGTGCCTAGGCAGCCAAACAAGGCCAGGAGCAGCAGCAGGGCTTAGGTGCTCTGAAGGCATCAGCAGTGAACCTCACCTGACGCTCGTCAGCAGGTGCCCACTGTTTCCGATCCTTGACACCAACCCATAGCACCTCCCATCACTCTAATGTGCTTCTTTTCCCCAATGCATTCTTCACTTTCTCTGCTTACTCTTCATCTTCCAATTTCAGCCACACAATCAATATGTTGATTGATTCTTTCCTCATGATTCCCCTTAAATGATACCATTTCTTACCTATTGCACAATGTTTTTATCCAAGGCCCTCCACCTGACTTATCATGTGCAGGCTCCTGAAATTATATGTAGTGAGTAAAATTCTATTAGTATTCTGTTAAGATTATGGTTGCCCAGTTTTTTGAAACTGGAGGCATAGTTCAGACCACTCTGGGGGATGAAAAGCTGGGCTATCCTGGGAGAGGAACTTAACAGTATCTGGTTATCAGGATACACAAAGCCTGTCATTGTCTAGTGGTCACAGTGATCATTACCTGGCAATACCTTGCAGACAGAGGGCAGAGCCAAATACACTTGCCTGTTATGTGTACTGGCACTGCAGGAACATGTAGGCAAATGGCTTCTTTCAAGGTCCAACAGATCTTAGTTGTTTAATTCTGATTGTTGCCTTCCTTAAGCTATTTATTGGGGAAATATGTGATAAAATGTTCTAGATGAAATGCCCCAAGCAGAGCACTGAACAATGGCAAATTGCAATATGTAATACAGAATACACCTCCTTGTTGGAGGATTATTTCACACAAAAACTGCTTGCCCTACCTGGACACACTTTTAGGCAACCACCTAGCATATTGTAGCACAGTCTACCCTCACTATTTTTAGGAATCTGCTTTTTTAAAAAAAATGAATTAGATACATATGTTTCACCTTTTTATCCTTGAAATTCTTTCAGTGGGAACGAATGCTTTTGGCCATCATTGCTTTCTTTTGTTGTGCTATTCCTTTCAGAGAAATCGTGTTGTGGGTAACGAACAAAACATATGTTCCCATGCTTTGCTTCTTTAAACTGTGTGAGAAACTAGGTTAATATTTCATTAAAGTGCTACAAAATAGCATTGCAGCAGGAACAAAACCAGAAGTACTTAGTGCTGCTACAATTAAACTGTTGAATTTTTAATCCTGTTTTATTGTGTACTCACTGTTGCCAGTTTAAGTATTGAAAGAAACAATGGAAACAATTGTGAAAATGTTTAAGAAAAATGCTGAACTCCTAGGATACTTTAATTAAGGTATTAAGAGTAATCTAATAATCCAGTGATATATTTTTATTTATCACATGGACGTCTCACAGTTTCTCCAAACGTTCAGGGTAGTGTCTGTATGGTTCCCTTCCCAGACAGATTCTCATCCAGCAAAAACATAGTCCCTGCTTACCTTCAGCAAGAGAACTGCAGTATCTTTGACAAATGCCCTTGTCAGTTTCTTTTCAACGCACGCAAGACACTGGGTTCTTCTGCCTTTTTTGATTTGCTGTTGTTAGGCAACATTCAACAAATGGGTGAAAATGAAGCTTCTGCTGCTATATATCCGACATTCCCACGCTACAAGTAATAGAAAGATCAGGTGTCTGAATCACATGCTCATGATACTAACATATGCAATATAGCAGGTAGACCAGGTGTCCCTTATTATAAAGGACTTCCCATATTTAAGGTTTAAAAATTGTGTTCCATATCAATGTTGAGCGGGATTTTTAAAATCCCATTCTAAAATTCTGCTGCTGTTGCTGCTTGCTGCTGCCTCACCACGGCTAACTGCATAATTTTTATATTATTTCTGGTAACCATGGAGTGGTTTGATAGAAAGCAGTATCCCGATACCTGTGTGTCCCTTTTTGCCATTTTGAAAACCTGGCAAGTCTAATAGCAGGGGTTCCCAAACTGTAGCTTTGTGGGTCACAACCAGTGGTGTCATCTATTCTCTCGCAAGCTGGAACGCTGGGCGGGACTTGAGTGATTGACAGGCCGTCGTTTGACTTCCGGTTTCTTCGCGCCCCCCCGCGCGGCTTTCCCTCACCTCGGAGGGGGCGCCTGCTCGCCCAGGCACCCGGCGCGCCCCCCACCCATCCCCCCTGGCGAGCAGGCGCTCCCTCCGAGGCGAGGGAAAGCCGCGCGGGGCGCGCGAAGAAACCGGAAGTCAAACGACGGCCTGTCAATCACTCAAGTCCTGCCCAGCGTTCCGGCTTGCGAGAGAGTAGATGACACCACTGGTCACAACCCAATTCTTGGTGGTTTGCAAAACTGACAAGGCAGATTAGACTATGTGCATCAAGGGTTAAACAACCTTCTAGTTGGGGAGAGCACTGATGCCCAATCACCATTCTAGCCACAGAAGCCCGTGCAGCTGGTAAAGTGAAGCTGGATGTTGTATTCCAAGTGAGGACAACTTAGGCCAGGGCTTCTCAAGCTGGGGTGTTGCAATGTCCCACCCAGGGAAGCCCTGTCCCTGTCCTTTTAAGTGGCAAGAGAAGGAAGAAGGCAGTGACACAGTCACCAGGATCGCAGTGCTGCCAGGGATGGGAGAGGTTTTCCACTTACCTGCAACTGGCACTGCATTCCTGGGGTGGTCAGGGGGGTCTGGAGAGCCCTGCAGATGGTTCCCCAAGCCTTCAAACATCTAAAAATGACAAGAAAGGTCATTTCCTGTTTTCATCATGAAATCGGAAGTGTCCGGTTTTTGTTATTTTTAGATGTTTAGAGGCTCCCCAGACCCCCTCCCAGACCTCAGTGCTCCCAGGACTGCAGTGCTGGCTGCAGTTAAGAGAAGAGGCGTGCTGGCCCGGGGAGGGGGGTAGAGCTGGGATTCAGTATCCATTAGGCTGCATCCAAGCCTCCATCCCCAGGCCACACAGCCCTCATTCAGGCTGTGTGGCATCCTCGACTCTGCATCTGCTAAATAGCAGGCACAGATCCAAGGAACCCATAGGGGAAGCTGAAGCCTTCCCTGGGACAAGGGCACAAACATGCCCTTGCCCCGGGGAGGCTCCTGAGTGCTCCAAAGCTTCTCTGGATACAGCGCAGGCCCTCTGGCCTCGTTGTTCCATTGCAGCGTAGGATTGTCCTGAGTTAGATGGACCACTGGTCTGACTTGGTATAAGACATCTACCTATGAATGATGCCATTTGTAGATTAGGAACATAATACTATAATGGGGTTAGAGAGGGACAGCTTCAATAAAAGTAATTCCAGCATTAAAGGAATCCACATTGGATTCCTAAAGTTTTACTTCAGAATGCCAGACACAGGAGAGTGGCAACAGGGTGCAGGTATCTTGTTGTCTTGTGTGCTCCCTGAGGCATCTGGTGGACTACTGTGAGATACAGAAAGATGAACTAGATGGGCCTTTGGCCTGATCCAGTGGGGCTCTTCTTAAGTTATGATCACAAGAGAAAAAGAAAAGGGATGCTTTGATACATTGCTCTGTGTGTGTGTGTGTGTGTGTGTGTGTGTGTGTGTGTGTGTGTGTGTATCAGAGGAATCATTTGACTATAATTTGGATTTGTCAGTTTAAAGAAGAAGGTTGTTGAAGGAAGTTGCTTAACAGAAACTTTGGCAGACGTGTTACAACTGAAAAACCCATTTCCACATCTCTTCCCATTCCCTGTAATGCCTAGTGATACAAGACATAAGACATGTCATCATCACATATGTGAGTTTCTCCAGCTATGCTTCACTTGGTTGTCTACTGCTCATACAGGCACAGAATTGTGCAGTGCAGTTTTGTTGCATCATGCTTTTTGCATGGCAAGATATGATTAGGAAGAAAAAGACTTGGTACAGCAAATTTTTTTTAAGTAAGTCTGTGAGTGGCCTCTTAGGAACATGTAAAGGAAAGCAAAGAGACATGTACACTAGAGGCATCACAGTAACTTCGTTTTATTCAGTGGATGTAAACAGCATTTTTGTTTTAGAATATGAGCAACACTGAACTGATGATGTAACTGCAGCCTTCATTAATGTTGATGAAACTCACATTCACATAGTGAAAACTGATAAACCTTTGTTTCCTGGACAGGGAAATGCCTATCTCCATGTCAGTGATTTTTCCTCCCACCACCAATCATGTCCCTAAAGATATATTGGATGTATGAAAACATTCCATACATAGCACTAATGATATGCCTGTTGTGCAATTAGTAATTATTTTAAATTTTCTCCTATATTACAGGCAGCTTTAAGTGCCTTGAAACAGTTTTCAGAACAAGGTCTCGATCCAGTGGAAGGAACTATGAAGGTTGAAAATGGATCACTCGAAAAGTACGTTGCTTTCCCTGAATTCTTCCTTTGGGCATATATATCAATTAAAGTTTGTTTTGTTTTAACTGAAAGGTGTAAATTTTCCAAAACTCTGTGGTCTTCCTCCCCACTAACATTCATGTAAAGTTTGTAACAATTGGGAGCCATTGCTAGGAACAAGATTCAGAATAACATCTGATCATTGTGGATTGGCACTGATGGGCAGCCCAATCTAAGCCCCAGCTGCGCCCAGAGGAACAGTTGTGCCAAAATGGCCGCCTCTGTAGCCTGTGGGGCCAGGACAGCCACTAGAGCCTCCTAGGGGGGTTAGAGAACATAAGAACATAAGAAGAGCCCTGCTGCATCAGGCCAAAGGCCCATCCAGTCCAGCTTCCTGCATCCCACCAGGTGCCCCAGGGAGGCATGAGACAACAAGATGCCTGCATCCTGCCGCCACTCCTCTGCACCCGGCACTCCGAAGCAGCCCACCACCTTTGCAAGAAGGTTTCACAATCCATCACTGCCTATAGCCCACGATGGACCTTTCCTCCAGAAAGCATGACTTGTCCATGAGTTGCTCCAGAAAGCAACTTGACTGCATCGGTAATGCCAGCAGTGAAGTGCCTTGTGGCACTTTTACAACACCCAGGGCCAGCAAAAAGAGCATACCGCTGGTGCTGGGCTCTTTAGGTTTGGTCCTTAGTCAGCCACTTTAACGTGGTGTCTTTAGGCTGCAATTCTGTGCACATTATTTGGGGGGAAATTCCACTGGACCAGCAAGGCTTTGCTTCTGGGTAAACCTGCATAGGACTGTAGTGTTACTAGTGACTTCTGTTCTGGCCATTATTTTTACCGGACACAATATGCTTTTTAAAGATGGAATTTCCATTTCAACCTCAATAGTTTTGAGGCAGTGTCTCCAAAAGTGGGAAAAATTGTAATTAAGCACCCAAAAAGTAACACTTCCAGTCTAGAGCAGTGTGAATGTCTAGGTGTGCACCTGTTGCTGCTGCCCAACAAAGTTTCATATTTAGTTTTGTGGAGAAAGTAGAACTGTGCATTTCATCCCGTTTCCCCTCAGCATACATGAGCGGGGAAGTCCAAGATGATTTCTTCTCATGAGAAGATGAGGAACAAGGGAGAGGTCTCTAACAGTGCAATCCTGTACTTGTCTACTCAAAAGTAAATCCCATTGAGTTCAGTGGAACCTACTTTCAAGTAAAAGCGTATAGAATTGCAGCCTAGTGGACTCATAAAATACCATAAACTGAGAAAGTAGAAAGTGATCAGTGGGGCAAATGCTGTTGCTTTGCTTTACATGCACATCACAGGTGGTACCAATATACTGTACTGTATATCAATTTATTAAACAAGTGCTATGATCTGTGTCCAGCTTTGTGAAGCCTGTACGTTTGTAGATGGGAAATGTTTTCAGGTGCATTTATTGTTTTGTGGTGTCAGACTTGGACTGGCAACACCCAGGTTCAAATCTCCACTCCATAATGGAGATTCCTGGATGACTTAGGGTCAGTTACTTTGCCTAACCTACCTTACAGAGTTCTTTAGAATAAAAGGAAGAGGAGCTACACATACCACCCTGAACTCTTGAGAGGAAGATAAAGGTATCCGATTGTATATAAAGGAAGAATAGCTGATACCCCCCACACACACACACACAAATGCAAACATTAGGAAAAATAGCATGCATCAAATAAATATATGAATACAAGTTTTTAAAATAACTAGAGTTATTAACTTCAGGGGAACCACAAGGCACCAAATCATTTGCATACACAGGATGGTTAGATGGCTTTGCATTCCCTTTCCTTCGTTTGAACCTGTTCTAGGCAGGAGCAAGTTCTTAGTAAGTGGGCGTTGTGGGAGAAAAGCAAGAGTTGGACTCAGAATTTTCAACTGATATATGGTGGCTGTTTGTAAACTAATTTAATCAGAACCATTTACCACATGATCTCACCAGCATAGTATCTGAACATAAATATTGTTGTTTCACTTTAAAATGTCCCCCCTTGGGGTGACCTTTGAATCTCATGTGCCATCTGCTAATAAAAATGTCTTAAAGATGTGCAACCCTGGACCTTACCGCTCTCGTTCATGTATTAATCTTTCAGACAAGTCAAGCATCTGGGAGAGAACGCAGACAATAAACAGACTAACTCAGGCACCACCATTGCTCAGGACTGCAAGGATTCAAAGGCTGTCGTCTAGGAGCTTCCCAGCACCCGCGGCTGCCACTGCATCCTTATAAACCTGTCAACACGCAATAGGGTGTATGTGTACAAGGAAATGAATGACTAATACCATTATTTGAGTCTTATGTGAAGACAACACTATTCTAACACAAGAGATGATATACGTAGTACTGTTTATTGAAGTGAGGGGAAAATAAATAAAACATTAATTGTTTTCCCCTCCCATTCTGAAAATCTAATCTCAAATAATAATTCAGACTGCTCCAGAGATAGCAAAACCCCAACCAAGCCACCAGAATTTTGAACAGCAAGTTTTAATGGGTAAAAAAAGTTAAGTTTATAGTTGATTAATACTCTGGAGGTGATACAAAGTCACCATTGGATTGAGTTATATGACTTTTTAATAGTGTAGTATAAGTTCAGCTTTCCTTATTTTAATTATGCTTGAATATTTTAAAATTAACCAATGACAGTGCTGTGAGAGTTGTAGTTGTTGTCTTCATATATAGTCATACAGCTTCTCTTTTTATGCCAACGTTCTTCATTCTTCATCCTCTTATGGAATACAGTTATGACTTTAAGGTGCACTATTCTGAGTTGTTTGCAGACTGAAGTATAAATCATGACAAGTATTTGCTTAAATATAAACTCATGTTATTAATGACCAGTCACAATGTAGTCCAAGAGAAAGCAGTGATGGTATTTGATTTCCCTTGCCATGTATCAATTGACTAGGCGCCTAGCCTCCAAGGATCACGTCCCTCCTGCCCCTTTTAATTCTGCGCTCTGTTGTGTGAAGCACATTTACACCCCATTCTGTGTTTTGTATTGACCCACCCTTTGCATCAACTGAGTGTTTTTAATAACTGCGTTCTGACCAAAAACCACAGAAAAGGATGGAAACGTCCAGGAAGAGAGTTGAAATACTGCGGAGCAGATGTGTGAAAATTCCAAAATTGGTAGAGATAGGAATGTGCATTTGCTTTCTGTATCAGCATATTCAAATTACGTCAACGGCCAAATGCAGTAAAACCACATCAGTTCATGTATTCTGCACTTGTGTTGTCTCTTCTTTCAATGGTAAACAATAGAAAGCAAACGTGCCACCTATTTCCTGCTACCTATACCGGGAGTCTGATTAAGCAATACTTCCTATCATGCAGCTATCTTCTGTGAAAGTCCTGGCCAATGTATATTGTACAAGCAATCTGAACAATTCCTCTGGACTCTGGAGTATTACCTTATTTGATACAGTGCTGGCATGTTCAGCCACCAACTGTCAGCCCAATCCAGAGCTGCCCATTGCCCGGGAGCAAGGCAGCCGCAGGAGGCTCCTCGGGGAAAGGGGACGTTTGTCCTCTTTCCCCGCAGTAAGGGCACAGGGCGGGCGAGCATTCTACCTGCTTCTGCGCCTGTTAATTACCTGGCACAGAAGCGAGGGCCTCTGTGTAAGGCCACATGGCCTTAGGTGGAGGTCGGGAACTGGCAGCGAGAGTTCCCGGAAAGGCCCCATCGCTGACGAGCGGCGGACTCACCGCTTGCCAGCAAGCAGTGCTCCCTCTGAGGCGCGCATGGCCAGCGTCGCCATGGCGCCGCTCCAGCACCAGCAGTAATGCCTTACTGCAGCATTGGAGGCACTTTAACGGTGCCTTGTGCAACCTCAGCCCAAGCTCTGGATTGGGATCTGGATCTGGATTGGGAACATGACCAGGGAACTGTGAATACGGACTGTACCTTTACACAGCCACAAGTTTAACCAGAAAACAAGGGTAAGGAGAACTGACTTAAGGTGAGTTCAAAGTGAAGTATGTGGTGTGTTTGGAGGAGTGCTCCAGCATATATCTACTCTTCATGGAACTTTCATGTTATCAGTGAATATCCTGCTGTATGAAGAGTGCACAAGAATATCCTTAGTATCCTTAGTATCTGAGAGCCACACTGAGCATTTGAGAGAAGCCATTCCTCTATGAATGGTACAATATGGCTTGTGCTTCTATAATCATTCTATACAGGTGCATGAAATTCACGCAATCCAGCCTCTCTGCATTTTGTTATCTTCAAATCACCTTTCTAGCCATTCCAGTTGCAGATATTATAATACATTACAGAAATGGCCCAGTTTTCAAACTGTATACAGAATCTGCACTGCATATACTGTACCTTTCATGAAGAAACATGCTAACCAGTGGAAGAAGAGGCCATATCCTCTTTTCATGCAAACAGTCCTTCAACTAATCATATGCCCTTGAAGTTGAGGGGACACAGTGAAGGTTTGGACCCTTCAAAGTCGTGTACCTGCCCCAAAACTGTATGCGAATGCATTGCAGCCACAGTGAAAAACAGTTCGCGCACAGGCTCCAAGTCTTAATATCAAGAAATATTCTAATTTTCTACCCATTATCGTACTTCTTTAAGTCTTGTCACTATGTACCCATGGGCTATGCATGTTAATGCTCATAAGCTTGCTCTTTTGTCTATGCATTCCAACACCTATCTAAGCAATTTCCTGACAAAATGAGCTTTGCTATTTTTGTTCTTACTAGTCCTACAGAGCCACAGGCAGGATTTGTTTCTGTTACCCATGATACTATTTTCCTGAGCCAGGTTTCAGATTCGTTAAGGATTTTGGCTGAGCACAACAGTGAGGAATTATGTAGTACAGCTACTCTTATTTTAAAGGGCTAAGGGACCCATTTGTAACAGGTTACAAGCCTAATTTTATTGTCAAGTAATATTTTAATTAGGCCCTAAGGCCCAACGAAGCACACAATTGCACACCAGAGATGAATTTTCCTCAGGAAAACTGAAGGGCTTTAATGTAATTAAAAAGTAGGAATTTGAACTAGTTGGGTGTCAGCCCAAAAGATGGCCTCCAATTGCACATTTAACCTTTCAACAGATGGTGCAAGTTCCAAGAGTAATTTCTATACTCGCAAGTGAATATTGATTACTGTGGCCTGCCAGCTGTTGTCTACAGCAAGACAACTGAGGTTGATTGGCGTCAAGAAAGGGATGTGTGTGCATCTGGGATTTGGCATTGCTGTGGATACCTTCTCAAGTCTACAGTATGGTTTCTGTTGGTGAATCTTACTGCTGCTGCAGAACTCTGAAACTATGAGGTTTTATTTCCAAAAGTCCGATTCTAGAGACCCCATAGATAGAAAGTGCACTGGCAATTTTGGCAAAGTTTACTGAGGGCACAATCCTAGCCAACTTTCTAGCACTGACGTAGCTGTGCCAACGGGGCATGTGCTGCATACTACAGTGGAGTAGTCACAGAGGCCTCCTCATGGTAAGGGAATTTTTATTCCCTTACCTTGGAGCTGCATTGCCCTTGCCCTGGTGCTGGAATGTTGGTTAGGATTGCATCCTGAGGCAGAGCTTGCTGTGGGAGATCTCAGGTTTATTTTTGCATAACTTACTCCTTTAGCAACATTTGGGGTTTTTTTTTCCTCTTAATTTTCTGAATTCCCCTTACAGTTTTCTTGGCACCCGTTAATATTAGATATATAAACCACATACGGTATATTGTTTTGATTTTCTCCAGGGCAACTGGCAAATTATTTAAGGTTATGAAAAAAGATCACATACTGTATGTGGATTCTTGTTCCAGATACAAAACAGTTGTACTAGAGCATTCATGTGTCTTAATTCTGTGTTATGTGGGTTTTAGTGGCTTAACTTGTTACTCCACTGAGCTCACTGTGGTCCATTATAAACTATACTGGTGTCTACATTCATCCCAAAAATTTGGGTAGTCAAACCAGGTTATGTGCTTAGGACAGAAGGTTTAGCATTAGAAATTAGCATCATCATTATTATCCTGGGCTTCTTTCAGGATGCTCAGGGTGTTCCATATGGTTCTCCTCTATCAATGTTATCATAGCAACCTGTGAGGTAGATTAGGTTGAGTGAGAGCAACTGGTCCAAAGTTACCCAGGGAACTTTAAGATTGAATGGGGATTTGACCCTGGAATTTCCGGATCCCAGACTGACTTGCTAACCACTACGCCACATGAGTTACGCCATCATCTTTTTTGGAGGCCCTTCTGCATATCCCAAAAATATAAATAAAAATATTTAGCTATTTAAGGGAATGTCACAACCTTATGCGTGTCTACTCAGATGTAAGTTCCATTAAGTTCAATGGGACTTACTCTCAGGTAACTTTGTTTAGAATAGCAGCCTTAGATGATGGAGTTTCATTCATATGAATGATGGTTTGTTGCCTGTGTGCAAAACATGATAGCAAAGCAGGGTCAAATCCTAGTTTGCAAGCAAGCTCAAACTATAATGGACTTATTTAGCCAAAATGGTTATTTATGGCTTATTTAGCCATATTCAGCCAATATGGTTTGCTGAAAACCAGAGTTGGGAGTTGGGAGTGTGTAAGTTCAAGGCTGGTTCTTACAATTCCAAACCATAAACAGCCCCTATATATTTGGAAAAATTGTAAGAGGACAGGTATAGAAGTGTTTTAAATAAGTCTAACACACATTTGAAAAGACTGCTCTTCAGGCTGAGATTCAAGTACCCTTCCACTGAATTTCTGCTAATTTTTTGCTCAAAATGCCTTATGTTTTCTATTTAAAGACACTTGATTTTTAGTTTGTGATGTAATTCTTGTGAAATTTTCTAACTCTATGATCACTTGTGATATTTGGGGTTTTTTTTTTCTTTAAAGAAACCATCTGTTATAGTAGCTTGGCGAATTTCAAGTTTTATTTAACAGTAGGTGTTTACAGATAAAAGCTTGGAAACCCCAAGCTAATATTTTAATTTTTTAACATCACTTTCAGGAATGAAAAAGGAACTGAGTCTTCAGGTTTCCTTTGCTGATTCTTCCTATTCAGGGAGATTTTAGGCATTGGAGACCATAGGAAATTTGCAACCATTTAGAAGGGTTTCTGAGATGAGCCCTTCAGACAAACTTCCCTCACATCAAAGACAGGATATCACTTGTGCTTCCATAAAGGGATAGTCTCTGCAGCATTCATCACGGAGCTCCTATGTTTAAATAGCATAGTAATTGTCTTTTTGGTGATGCAGTGGAAGTGTGATCAAGTTAAAATAATTCATGTGATTGTTTCTCACATACATGCCATCTGAACTGCAAAAATATCTGACACCTATCCATCCAGGAAACTCCAACTGGTTCAAAATGCAGGTGTTCCTCTCTTCAGCAGAGTAGAAATGTTCTCTTCCAGCAAAATGTTCTCTTCCAACATTTTCCCCAGGTTGGAAAAATTGAAAAACTTTTCCAGACTAGCACATGAATTGCTCTTTTCAACAGTGCCCCTGTTTTGCTACATTATTTCTTTCTGTACATTGTTCAATTTCGATCTGAAAATTGATAAAAGGAATTAAATAAAGGGCACAAACCAGCCAAAGTTAATACTTTCACAGTACAGGGCAACCCAATCCCCCCACCCCTTGGGCCGACACAAGCCACTGCATTGGCCAAGTTTGGCCAGCATAGAGGATTTTCTGCGTGGGCGGAAGGCAGGAGGAAATGAAACGGGGACAGAGAAAGGGTGGTCCCATGGGCAGGGCGGCCTGGGGAGGGGGGAGGAGCCCAGATGTGGCTGTGGCTGCATTCAAACCCATATCCCTGGGCAACACAACCCAGATTTGGGCCTGTGCAGCCTGCCCAGACTTGCACTAGCTTAACAGCAGGCACAGATCCGAGCAGCCCCATAGGGACAACTAGTGCCTACCCAGGGGCAAGGGGATAAACATCCCCTTGTCCCGTGGATGCTCCAGCAGCCTCTCAACCTGCACTGGATATAGCACAGGCCAGTCGGCCTGCCTGTTCCAATGCAGGTTAGGATTGCGCCCTCAGTTCCATTGATTTCAACAGAAGGGAGCTATTTGTCAATGTGACAGATGTGCTTGCTGGATCACACCCAACTTATTGTTGTTCTAGGTGGGCATAGATAGGCATCAAAACATATCAAGTTCCTATGAGAGGGACATCATCAGTTGTATCATCTGAGGATAGGAAACAGAGGCAGATCTAAGGGAGGGCAAAGCTCTAAGTTTTGCAAGAAGCCTTACCTTGCAGTGGAAATCACTCCTCTCCTCCACTGTTCTAGCCAATCCTCACAGGGAAAAGCAACATCTTGGCGTTGCTTACTGGCTACAGCAGCAAGGGAGAGGAGGGATTTACATGACAGGGTAAGGCTTCTTGAAACACTTAGAGCTTTGCCCTCCCTTAGATCTGCCTCTGACAGGAAAGATCACTGATATAGTAGCACTGATGGCTGAGGTTGGAACCTGAGTTGTATTGGGCTCCTGACCTAATGCAAGGAGATACATTGCTGCCTTGCACCAATATTAAGGTTCTTCCCCCTCCACCCCTCTCCCCAATCTGCTGAGCTGTGCCAGCACATTACAGCCATCTGTGTGAGTAAGAGATTCATCATCCTTAATTCTAGATAAGTAGAAGCCTTGCTGCTGGGCAGATAAAAGCAGGTCTCTGTGAGTGTAGTTCCTTCTTAGCTGGAAATCACAGCTTGTCTGGTGTGGCTATGCACTGATGCATCTCAAACTGATTTTAAGTTAACAGACCATTTGAAGCGATGTTAATTATAATGCTAATCACATTAAGCCATAAAAGAGCTGTGGGTCTGTCTCAGTGGCAGCTTTCTACATGAGTCATTGCTGTTGAAAGGAAGAAAATGAGTCGACACATAGTAATTTGCACTGTCATTCCACATGAAGAATTGGTAAGGCCTGTTAAACCAAGGTTGTCACCCTACACAAGCTGAACATGCACTTCATACTTTCTTTGGCTGCATGTTGCACAGCAAAATCAATAATGCAGGACTGCCGATCCAACAAGGTCCCCCAATCTCTCTCTGAATCCAAGTAAGCAGTTGTGCAACCAAAAAGCATCTTCAGAGTAAATGGCTAAATGTGACTCCTATAAGCAAACATGCAACATATTGAAAGGAACCACTACACCAATCTGAAAGGAATAGCCAATCTGCAGCAGGAACATAGGAATATCCCTATTGGATCAGGCCAAAGGCCCTTCTAGTCCAGCTTCCTGTATCTCTGAAGGTGCAATCCTAGCCTGGAGTTAGTCCAGCACAAGACCTTGTGCCGGCCTAGGTGTGTCACAAATGCACCCTAAAGTGTGTTTGGACCACTCTCTGAGTCAGGGAGGATGGTGCACATACATATGCCAGCCTTCCTGACTCTGAGGGAGGTGAAAATGGGCATATTTGTGACACTCCAAGGCCAGGTAACTCCAGGTTACGATTTTACCCACAGTGGCCCACCTGATGACTCAGGGAGCACAAGTCAGCAAGATACTTGCATTTCCCTGCCAGTCCTGGCATTCTGAGGTAGCCTATTTACCCTTGTACACACACACACACACACATCAATGAAGACCCCAAACTTCAGCTTGGGTTTAGTTTTGGAAATACAAAGTAACCAATTTTTAAAACATGAAACCAACTGCACACACTGTCTCTGCATGCCAGTCTAGGGTATTCAAAAAAAACTGCCATCCACAGCCAATTCGGATGGCAGAAAAAAATTCCTACCTGGCCCTCATAATGAGTAACCAGCTAATCTCACCACAACTTGTAGCAAGGAGTTTCACAGACTAATTACACACTGGGTAAAGAAATATTTTCTTTTGTCTGTTCTAACTCTCCCAACAAACACATTTGCCATTTTGCGGCACATTCCCCCAGTTTGGAGAGATCCTTCTGGAGCTCTTCACAATCCCTTCTGGTCTTCACCACCCGGAAAAGTTTAGTATAATGAGTGAAAACCTACACATTGAATCTTCCAGTAAGAGGGAGTTCTCAGGGCTGACCTAAGACCATCTGAGTCCAAATGCTGCCCCGCTTAACCAATGATGTGCCAGCTTCGAATTACCCCACTCTTCTATGTTGTAGCTCAGTACTTTTCTCTCTTCCACATTGCCTTTTCCTCAATGCCCGCCACTTCTTTTTGTATCCAGGGAGTGGGAGGAGCAGCAGGAGGAGGAGGTAATTGGACAGAGATGGGTTTCCGCCTCCCATTCTGCTTCAGTTTCAATTGGCCTTCATGGGTGGGCTGGTCTTGGGAGATCTTAAGGTTCGCCAGTGAAGCAGGGCCAATCTGGGGAATGTGAGCCTCCCCCCCTCTGCACATGTCACGTGTTCTAACTGGCCAGGGGCATATAGCTAAAGAAGTGCAGGGAGTGCAGTTGCACTGGACAACACGCTTTAGGGGGGGCAGCAAGCTGAGCTTGACACTAGTGGCCAAAATGATGAAAGCGTTGATATGTATGAATAATACCATCATATTATATATCACTGGAAAGGTAATTTAATGCAGAATGCAGCGAATCAAACCATCGTGTAATATCTTTATCAAAGGTTATGGCCAAAAAATCAAAGAAGACGAAAATACAACTGTGGTGTCACTTCCTGTTGTGACATCACTTCCGGGGCAACATTTTGCCCCCTGCACTGGGCTTAGCTATACTTTCATTCGCTATGCCCCTGTAACTGATGCTGCCTCCTGGCGACACCTGAGGCTAACCCACTGAAAATAGAAATCCCTTTAACAAGAATCAGAGATTACCTTTTTTTTTTTTTTAAAGGTTCAAGGAATATAGAAAGCTCTCAGGGGGAGGGGGTAGAACTGACTTTGGAAGGTCTCCAAGGATGTCCCAGGATCCATTCATACACTAGCCTCAGGATTTTGCTTTCACAATTCTCATCCATCTGAAGACAATCAGAAAAGGAAGATTGGAGCCCCTCCTTCATCTGCCGCACAGTACAGGAACAGAACAACAGGATTAGGAGGGAAGGAGATAAGCTTGGACAGGATGATGGCCCAGAAAACAGAACAAGGGCAAATCAGGGTGGCTGCTCCCTGAAACATCCCGGTACTTGTGGCAGTGAATCAGTAAAGATACTCATGTCGTCACTCTACCTGGGATCCCATCTACAAATGAGAAGATCTCACAGAGGCCCCTGTGTCTTCATGAGATCTTCAGGGGATGTTCCCATTGGGTAGTAGGAATGGTGGGTGGAGAAAAGCTGCAAAACTTGCAGCACCTCGTGTTCTCCCACCCTCTCCATGGGCCAATGGGCTTTCTCCCAAGAACCTCTGTGAGACTGAGTTACTATTCAAGATTTCTTCCTGTTGGGAGGGTGGAAGACAACAGCACCGACTAATCATCTCCTGTCACATGCATTGAAGAAGAGATGCACAGATATCAGGCAGGGGGCAGAAAGAATTCGAAGCATATACAGTTGGGAAATGCATCCAGTGAAAAGTCAGAGCAAAGAGAAACAGAAGTGAAACAAGCAGATTTAGGGATAAGGCACAAGGAGGTGGCACAGCTGAGCAGCTCCGAGCACAAGCTGTTGACAAGCCCCTTCTTGTTTCTTTCTGGAAAGGCTGTTGGAAGATTGGAACCAATGAACATTGAATGAGCATGATAGTAGAGCAGGTCTGCTTGTGCTATGGACCTGAGGAGCAGTTCCTGGTGGTGGTGGAGGAGGTACTGCTAGAAAGAGGAAATAACTAGCAATTGGGTCTGCAAACATGTCAAGCGTGGACTATGAGTCTGCTGGTTGGACTAGCAAGAATCAATACAGTTTTTCAGTGCAATCCTATGCATGTCAACTCAGACATCATCTTCACCAAGTTCAATGGGATTTACTCCCAGGGAAGTGTGTATAAGACTGCAGCCTTTGTGTGGCTTTCAGATGTGAGTTATGCTGCATTAACACAGCTGCCACTTGTATGGCAAGCAATGATTAGAAAACACAACATGTTTGTTTGCAGTGTATGCACATTTAAAAGCTGTTAGCCTCAATTTTGCATTTCAGGGTTTATTTGTTCTACCATGTTCCTTTTAGCAGCCAAGAACGTTGAGCGCCTGGATTCCCAAGAGTGCTGATCTGATGAGAGCTGTGCTGGTTTTCATTATTTCTACAACATCAGAAGTGTGCTGGACACTTTATAGACACAAGGCACTATCCCCTTAAGGGCTTGAAACATAAGAGCCAGTTCCTACCCAGTGTATACTGCTCTTCCTCGAATAGTCCCGCTGGAAACAAGAGGACCATGGTGTTCTTAGTTGGGTAGGAACTGCAAGGCCAGGCTGTGAGTAAAAGCAAAACATTATCAGGGACACAAACCCCAGAGTTTGGGGAGGGTTGACAAAAGTTTGAACAATCAGAAGGTCTTATAATTATTTTAGTTGCAAGGGGGAGAGCTTCTAAGGGTTTTAGTTATGATTCCCCTGCTAGAAAAAACAAACAGATCCAAAAGGCTGTATGGGGCTGGGCTGGGGGCTGGATTTTAAAGAAAGAGCTGCAATCCTATGCCTATTTCTGCCTCGTCTTGAAGCCATGGTTTCCTTTGCTTTCAAATGAGGTGGTTAGATACAGATTTCAATGTCTACTTTGCAGTTGAAGAACTTAGCACAGAAAGCGGGCAGCCCAGAATCTGCGGATCAGAAGTTGTAAAACTCTGTTTCCCTCCCCCTCTTTCTTCCCACCTCCTGGTTTTAGAGGCAAATAGGGGGTATGAAATTGGGTGAACTCAGGAAGCTAGTGGAGGACAGGGAGGCCTGGCGTGCTGTGGTCCATGGGGTCGCGAAGAGTCGGACACGACTTAGCGACTGAACAACAACAACAAAGGGGGTACATATCTCTGCAAAATAACAAATTTTCAAGGCTGGACTACTGTAATGCACTATATGTAGGGCTTCCCTTGAGGACAGTTCAGAAGCTCCAGTTAGTACAAAATGCAGCAACCCGGGTGGTAACAGGGGCTAAATGGTTTGACTCAGGAGGACCACTCCTTCAGCAGCTGCAGTGGCTGCCCATTCACTTCCGATCCCAACTTAAGATGATGGTATTGACCTTTAAGGCCCTTCATGACTTAGGCCCAACCTACCTAAAGGACCGCCTTCTCCCATACATACCTGTACCTTAGATCATCTAAAGGGGCTCTCATACAAGTGCCCCCTCTGTCCCAAGTTAAAGGGATGGCAACTTGGGAACGAGCCTTCTCTGTAGCGGCTCCACAAATATGGAATTCCCTTCCAGAAGAATTAAGAACTACACACTCCCTCATGGCCTTTTGGAAAGGGCGCAAATCATACCTATTTAGTCCGACCTTTGGATGACCGTGTAGCTGTATCCCTTCTGGTATATTGTCCTAGTCTGTTTTACTCTCCTGGTCAATTGTTTTTCCCACCCTCTAATATGTCCTGATATGGAGAATTGGGTCTAGCTTTCATTCCTGTTCACTCTCGGTGTTCCTGTTAATGTTTAATTTGTTGTTGTTTTAATGTGTTTTACTTATT
The DNA here is from genome assembly GCA_029204185.1 of Lerista edwardsae. Taxonomy (NCBI): domain Eukaryota; kingdom Metazoa; phylum Chordata; class Lepidosauria; order Squamata; family Scincidae; genus Lerista; species Lerista edwardsae. The sequence continues at coordinate 8,867,778 of JAJKFI010000021.1, forward strand.
ATGTTTTACTTATTATGGTTACATTGTATTTTGTTTTGTTCTCTGTAAGCCACTTGGGGCATTTGCTTCGGCATGGGAAAGGTGGGGTATAAATTCTTCAGATAAATTAATTAAATAAATAAGAGATTATCATGGAAAAGGACCATGGAAGAGAAGAGACAGTTTAAGTGGGTAGGTTGTCATAGATTGCAGTCCTTTGCCAAATTGTATTTTCTAACTGGTCTGCAGATTATGATCCAGATTATGATCTCCTCATTTTGATCCTGTGCAGAGAGCCTATGAACCCCACGGGCAAAGACTATCTGGACTGAAAAGGATAATCAGCATGCAAGCTGGCCTATCCCCATTGCTCCCCCTTCCTGTCAGTGAGAGGGAGGTCTAGGTAAATAGTTGTTTATGCAGAGCAATGCCAAATGTTGAGAGAAATGCAGCATGCAACTGCAAAATGTCTTGGAGCCCAATCCTTTGCATGTCAGCATTTATACCACCCAATCCTTTGCATGGAATTGTGGGAGTAAAAGTCCCATCTTGTTAAGTTCTTTACAGATGTGGGAGCTCTGCTTCTAGATACTCAATAGCCAGTTCTGGCTCACAAGCGAGTTGCCAAATGCAGATTTTTCTCTCCCGCCCCCACCCCCCCGCTTCATCCTTTTGCAATCCTTACTCCAGGAAGTCCATACACAGAAGCTTATTTCCGCGAACGCTTCTCTGTTGTTTAATCAAATTGATGAGCTGTCATATTAAAAACACAAACAAACAGCAAAATGGGGAAAAAATTAAGAGTATGTTTAAATAGTCTACTGTTCATTCCCCTTTTGGCTGTTTTGTTAGAGTCATGGCATTTTTGAAGCCTGAATTGTGTTGTGCTTCACTAAGAATTCAGAGCTTTGACATCCACATGGAAAGAATTGCTTTTGAAAAGGCCAGGTCATTTCAACCATTAAAACTGTTACATATCCCAATATAGACATTGGGAATAGGCTACTTTTATTGATTTAAAACAGGCTACTTGATTTTAAATAGGCTACACTTATTGAGTTAAAACAGATAAAAGGAAGTACCTTGTTTACCCAGCGGGTAGTTAATCTGTGGAACTCTTTGCCACAGGAGGTGGTCATGGCATCTGGTCTGGATGCCTTTAAGAGGGGATTGGATGGATTTCTGGAAGAAAAGTTCATTGTGGGCTATTATATAGGCAATGATGGATTGTGCAACCTCCTTACATTAGCAGTAGACTACTTCAGAGTACTGGGTGCAAGGGAGTGGCAACTGGATGCAAGCATCTTGTTGTTTCATGCCTCCCTGGGGCACCTGGTGGGGCCACTGTGAGATACAGGAAGCTGGACTAGATGGGCCTTTGGCCTGATCCAGCAGGGCTCTTCTTATGTTCTTATGATTTTTATTGATTTTTAGCAAACCTGCATAATTAATGAAATATATTTGGCAGAGATCCTGTCTTCTTGATGGTAAATTGTAAACCTGAATTTCCCCTGAGTTACAGGGGCAATAAATATCACTATTGCCATCAGGGACAGGATAGAGCAGGGATGGGCAGACATTAGGCTTCAGGGAGCAACTTTGCTTTCGCTGGAGCCTTGGAAGATATTGGTATAAAATGGTCACTTGGGAAGGTGGAGCATGATCCAAGGCAACGGTCACAAAATTGCAGCTTCTACTCTAATTTTGGTCTTGGGTTTAGTTTGGCACAAGCATGTGCACCTTGCTCAATATCCTTGTTCCATGCTTCAGGTAAGGTTGAATTGGAATTAACTTGGGCTTCCAGGATCCAGGAATGACCGAATAAAACATTCAGACCACCAAGACCGGGATGGGGTGGGAGGTGGTTTGGAGTAACTTTAGGTCACCTTTGGAGCTACCAGTAGCTCTGGAGCAACCTTCCCTATCCCCCTCCCCCAAAACTGATAGGCTGACATCTGTATTCTTGAATGCCACTTTATTCTTCAGATGCTGGTCTGATAATTAGATGTGTGTTTTCAGTAGTGAAATTCAGGGGGTTCGCCCAGGTTCTATAGAACCGGTTGTTAAATGGCCGGGCCCCGCCCACTCGCTTACCTCGGCTGGCTTCGGGTTTTTTTTGGCTCCGGCTATGATGTCATAGAACCGGTTGTTAATTCATTTGAATTGCACCACTGTGTGTTTTGCTCTGCAACCTGACTTCTGTCAGATTCTGTCATAAAGTTGGTGCCGCTTCACTCTGAGTGAAGCAACATCCAAATATGGAATCTCTCTCTGTATTTGTATAAACCAGCATGCACACATTTGAACACCCTTTTCTTTTCTTTGGGAGCCATGGCAGAGTGGGAGGCTTATAAGGGTATAAGGGGATTTAAATCCCCTTTCCCCTCTGAAGCCTCCTGATTGGTGCCACCTCCCACTGAATACAGCATGCCTGTTTTTGGAGTGGTTGCACTAGTTGGAGGAGCAGGGGGCTGGAGACAGGGAAAGGATAGGTTTGGGCTGCTAGAAATGTGAGGAGAATGCCAGATAACACAACAATGCCAGAGGAAGAGCTAAGCAGAACTTACAGAATTGGTGCTGTTGTTTTAGTGTTCAGTGTTATCCTTTGTCTTTCTCCCAAGTCTACCAGGAGCACACTATACTATGGAAGAAAAGCAAATGCGTTCACATGTATTTGCATATTTAATGCAGATATTAGATGTTGAGTTACAAAGCCTAGACCATATATGGAATGTTCTGAAAGTTTTCTTCTAATGCAAATTATTTAACATATAGGGCCCAGGACAATAGATAACAGTGAACAGGCATTAGACATTAGCAGGCAGTTAGCATAGTTCATAGGCACTTCAGTGAAGAATGCATTAAAAAGGGTTTTAACAAGTTTGAATTGATTGGGTCACTACAGATGACTGTACTAAAGTAGGACTGCCACCCATATCTATAGGTTTATTCTTTCATTTGTGACAAATGCCAGAAAATCTACAGGCTCATTGTGATAACTAGGGGTGGTTGTTTTCATTGATCAACAAAGAATGCTAAATAATGAGAATTTCTACTGAAAACACAAAATAAAATGAAATTTAGGTCAAAACATGAAAAAACACCACTTTTGCTTATTTTTGACACAGTTTTGAGGAATCCACATATAGTTTTCAGGACGGGATCAGGAGGAGGAGTGGCAGAAACAAGAGAAAGCTTGTTTAGACTTGCATAAACACACGTGTTCATAGTTCACTGTGCATGCTGGGGCAATTTTAATGGAATGTAGAAGTAGTAAGTAGCAGTTTCTAGATGCTCCAAGCAGCAGCAAGCAGCTTGGGAATTTTTGAGGAGGTTATTTTGGGCTGGGGTATGTGTGCCAGTAATTGTTTGCCTTTGTAGGATCATTCACCCTCATTTATTGCATTGTTTGTACAATTTGCAATAAAAATTTGGATCAAAAGACATAACACTGCAATTTGCTAGTTTAATCAAGAAATTTTGGAAAAAATATTACCCACCAAAAGCCACCTCAAGTGATAACTAATTGTATTGATGTCGACTGAAATCTGTGTATTCAGAGAAGGGCAACAGGTGTAGAGGGGGGAATGCCACTTGATTGGCTCTGTCGGCATGGTAAATAGCAATCAACTTGATAACTGAGCAAAGCTGATGTTAAGGGCAGGCAAAGAGCTTAAAATGCAGTTTCAATACATTAATATTGCATTTGCTAACTAAAAGTCTTCCTTTACCATCCGTTTACCACCTCTTTTCTATTGATAACTGAAATAAATTGTGCTTGCCTCACATCACCCACGTTCACACACATCTTGAGTCATTCCCTTTCCCTGTTGCTGGTTAGATCCTTTATTCATGTGCCTCTTAGTCATCTTTCCAGTGAATTGCAAGGATATTACCTAGGAATTAGCGCATCTTCTGTGAAAGAGACAAAAGCCAAGGAATTTGTTCACGGAAATGTGCGTCGTGTATGCATGAAAACAATGAAGCAGTAAATTTAGGCTTGGAAAAATACTGTGTGTCATTTTCGCCCCCCCCTCCCCCAAGCAGATGGAAGGGAAGGTGTTTACCCCTGTGTTGGATGGGGTAAACGATGGACTTTGGATCCTTGCAACTACTGATTGATGACTGTGCATTTTGTGTGCTGTAGCAGACTCATCTGGAAAGGCAATTAGAAGACAAACTTCTCTGTAAGGTGGTCTAGAGGCTGGTATACCAGCTTCCGTATCTCATGTAGCGCACACAAACTGGATGGAAATTTCAAGAGTCTTCTATGAATAGAAGAAAACTAATCATGGTGCACCATTTGTCTGTTGTGTTTTCTTTTTATAGAGGGTGCTTAAACAGTGTCCAAACATCACTTTCTTTACACCTGAAGTTAAATGGTCTTGTTCCCATGGACTCCCAGACAGATGCTACCCTACCCTGTGATTTATATAAAAGTAGCTGTTCCCTTAATTTTGCCCACAATAGCCTCATTCTTACTGTATGAACCTGCTTTGTCAGTATTTGCTTTGATTTATGAAAGATTTCAACTTACCAAAATAACTATCCCTTTTCTTTTCATTAAAGCTAATCCCCACAAAGACACTTTCATCTGCCGATTAGTCATGCTTCTGTGAGCTAACCAGAGGCTAAGTTATTGATGTGTTAAAGATGTAATCGCAAAGGCTCAAGGCGGCCAAAGACGTGGCACTGTTTTATCTGACAGCATCACCATTTAATGGTGTCTTGCCTGATAATTTAGCTAGTCCTTATGGCACACCATTAACCACTGTGTGTTTAAAGCTAATTTGCAGACCCAGCACCAAAAAAAGGGGGTTTATTGTGAATAGGATACAGATGCAACTACCATACACTGTTGGTTCACAACCAGAAGGGATCCAAAGCATTAGAATGGTCAGGTCTTGGAGAAGAACTGGTTGGTCTGCAGGCCTCAAGGAGGAGAGAATAACTTCAATAGGGGTGAGCCTAGACTTCTCAAAACCAAGGGTTTGGGGAATTCATTCCATCATAAAATTGAAAGAGGAATAGAAGAAGGTAATCAAAACCAACCCTACAATGCAATCTGTCTACAACTACAACAACCCTGATATATGGCTACCCAGCCTCTGGCCAGTTTATCACCTTGCGAGGCAGACCATTCCACTAACTAAACAGCTCGTTCTCAACTTTTAGTGAAAATATCTCTTGCAGTAATTTCAGCCATTTTTCCTAGTCCTACTTCCAGAACTAAGAACAAATTTGCTATCTTTTTATATACCGTATTTATAGATTCTGTCATGCGACCCCTTAACCCAATGGTTCTCAAACATTTTAGCACCGGGACTCACTATTAAAATAACACTCTATGGGGAATCACTTTACTTTACAAGACTTTTTAAAAGGTGATCTAGTAAAATATATTGTTGTTTATTTACAAGTAATACATTTTATTCTAATTATTTGCAAAAAAAAAATCCTCAATCTATTTCTCATAACAAGGCAGCTCTAGTGAATAGTCTCAAGGCTTGAGGGGCTTAGTTATGTGATCCAGCTTTCACCTGCCCCATTACCTGTCATTGACAGACTTGGAAAAAGAACACCAGAAAGTCGCTCAAATATTTATCTTCCTATATTTACACAAAGCTTGCAAATTGCAGGAGCTCAGCTCTTTGGAGGGTAGTTAGCAGCTACCTGATTTTTAGATTGGATTAGATATAAATTTATTGGCCATACATGGAATTTCACCATACAGGGAATTTTACTCTGGCACAAAAGCTCTCTCAATGTACCTTAAAACTAATAATAATACAACAAAATATACGGTCACAATAACAAGGCCACACTAACTCTAAATTAATCCAAATCAGATCATCAACATACACTCAACACCACACATAATCAATTAAATGCACACAATCAGCTGTTCAGTAAACCAATAGCATGAGGACAAAAGCTGTTCTTGTGCCTGATTGTTCTGATGCTCAATGTCCTGTAATGACGTCCAGAGGGAAGAAGTTCAAACAGGTTAAATTAAGTTGTTTTTAACAGCCTTAGGGCTTGAGGCAATTAGTTATCTGATCTTTCCATCACCCGGTGTTTTCATGCAAGGCTCTTTGGGACACACCAGAAATAGGGTTCCACTCCCAACCCACCAAGTGGGTCCCAACCCACAGCTTCAGAAATGTTGTCTTAACAATTTCCTCTCTAAACGAAACATGTGCAACTCCAACCTGTCCTCATAGGGCAGTGATGGCGAACCTTTTGGGTTCGGCGTGTCAAAACTTAGGAAAATGCTTCACTTGAGTCTGCTGGTGTGTCAACCCCGTCCCCAAACGAAAGAGAAACAAATCTTTATATTCATTTATTTAAACAAAAAATACAGTCCAATCATGTGTGGTGCTATGTATTATATAAAGAAACATCAATTACAAAATGAAATAATTACAAAATTAAAAATGAGTTAAATAACTCAGTTTTTGTCAGGTGTTGGTGAACGCTGGTGTATCACCCCAAATGTGGTAGTGTGTCACCTTTGACACGCATGTCATAGGTTTGCCATCACTGTCATAGGACATGGTCTCCATCCCCTTCACCATACTAATCACTCTCCTCTGGACCTGCTCCATTTTATCATTATCCCTCTTAAACTGAAGGACAGAACTGGACTTGGTATTCCAGGTGGGGTCTAACTAAAGCAGAATACAGTGGATACCATTACTTCTTGCTATTTGGAATTGTACTTCTGTTGATCCAACCCAGCCAGAATGACATTTGCCTTCTTTGCCACCTTGTCACACTCTTTGGCTCATGTTTAGCTTGTTGTCTACTAAAACTCCCAGGTCTTCTTCATAAGTGCTGCTGCTCAGGAAATATCCCCAACTTGTGTGTGTGCTTCCAGTTTTTCCCAACCAAATGCAGAACTCTACATTTATTACTATTTAAGCTCGTTTTGTTTTGCATTTCCACAGTTTTCCATTCTGTCAAGATCAAATTGATCCTGTTCCTATCCTCTAGGGCAGTGCACTTCAACCTTGGGGTCAGGACACCAATGGGGTCGTGAAGCCTTGTGGGGTTAGACAATCTTATGAAAAAGATTGAAGACCACTGGACTAGAGCACCACCAGGTAAATGGGGAGGCACCTGGGCTATCTCTTCAGGTACCAGGAGATTGTGTGCCAGTCCTGCTCAGGTTGTTAGCAATTGTGCTAAAATAGCTTTCACTAGTGCCAGGTTTCATGGTAGCTTTTTTCTGTTCTCTCTAATAAGAACATTTGGTTACAGATAACAGTGCTGGGAGGGCTTTGTTTATTTACTAGCTTTTTTTACCCGGCATTGCCCAGGCAACAAATTATCCCAAGTCCGAACGTGGACTCAGACGGTATCGGGAGCATCGCCATTCGTCTCGGCGACTCCAGAGTCTACGGATTTGACACTGATTTCTGCCATTTTCGACCATTTTCACATGGGGTCCTGTGTGCACCCCCATGCCTGGGGGCACTAGCGGGGTCTGACCCCCGCAGTGTTTGTCCCCAGACCGTAAAGCATACTGGTGTCAATTGCTCCAGGCGTTCCAGGGAGGATGGCAGACATTTTGTTTTACACCCCTTCTTGCCCCCACGTTGAGGGGGGGGCTGAACCTGGACTCCCAACAGCGTCGGGAGCATCACCGGTCTTTTCAGCAGCCCCAGAAACTATGGATCCGACACCAATTTCGGCCATTTTCTACCATTTTCATGTGGGGGCCCCTGTGTACCCCCACCCCAGGGGTGGTAGGGGTCCCTGACCCCCGCAGTGTTTGTCTCCAGGCTGCCAGGCATCCGTATGCCAGGTTTGGTGGCAATTGGTCAAGGCGTTCCGGCAGGGCATGGCGGATGTTTTGTTTTGGATGCCTTCTCACCCCCCCCCATGCTGAGGGGAGGCCAAACCCGGACTCCCACAGCATTGGGAGCATCACCGTTCGTCTCGGTGGTCCAAGAAACCACAGATCAGAAACCAATTTTGGCCATTTTTGACCATTTTCACATGGGGCCCCCTGCATACCCCCACCCATGGGGGTGGTAGGGGGCCATGACACCCACAGTGTTTGTCACCAGGCCGCCAGGCATCCTCATGCCGAGTTTGGTGCCACTTGGTCCAGGCATTCCAGTGGGGGATGTCAGACATTTTGTTTCACACCCCTTCTGGGCTCCCACGCCAAGGGGAGGCCAAACCCGGACTCCAACGGAGTCGGGAGCATCGCCACTCATCTCAGCAACCCCAGAAACGACAGATTCCATGCCAATTTCGGCCATTTTTTACCATTTTCACTTGAGGCCCCCTGTGCACCCCCACCCCTGGGGGCGTTTGGGGGGCCCAACCCCTGCAGTGTTTGTGGCCAGTCCACAAGGCGTGCGCATGCTGAGTTTGGTGGTAATCGGTCCAGGCGTTCGAGCCATCGACACCGATGTCGGCCGTTTGCGATCATGTTTAAGTTTCACCCTCCGCACCCCCACCCCAGGGGTCCTAGGGGGGTCTGACCCCCCCAGTGTTTGTCGCCAGACTGCAAGGTGTCTGCGTGCCAAGTTTGGTGTCAATCAATCCAGGCGTTGTGGAGCCGATGCGGAACATATGTACCTACAAGCATACACATGTACAAACGTACAGACATTCAGTTTTATATTTATTTATTTATTTATTTATTTATTTATTTGAAGAATTTATACCCCACCTTTCCCATGCCGAAGCAAATGCCCAAGGTGGCATACAGAGAACAAAACGATGTAACCATAATAAATAGAATAAGTTTTAAAAATTAAAAAGAAAACAAAATTAAATATTAAACATTTTAACATGAACGCAGAGAATGTTCAAAAATTGGAGCAAGCCTCAATTCTCATCAGCTGTTGACAATCTCAGATTATGGGAGGAGAGGGCAGCAACAGGAGTGGGAATGAGCAGAGAAGGCAGTGGTTCTCAAACTCGCTGAGAGTTTGAGAACCGCTGTAAGTGGTTATGGGGGTGGGCGAATTGCAGCGATTCGATCGCTGTTTGGCATAGATCAGGGCTGGGGGGGGCTTACCAATGTCTGCCCCAGTGTCCTTTTGGGTTGGGGAGCCCTGCAGACCCCTCTGCAAGGGTCTCTCTGCATTTAAAAAGTAAAAAACCCAAACACAACCCACTTCCTGGTCGTGCTCACAAACCCTGGAAGTATCTTCACAAGCCCACCATAAATGGCTGCCTTCTGCCCCCTGACCAGTTTGCACAAGCATTTTGGGGCTCTCTGAGGCTCTGCATATGTGTCAGTAGCACTTCCCAAGACTCCTTTTACGAGTGTAAAGGGCCCTGGAGACACTAAAATGTTTTAGAACCACTGCACCAGGGTATCGGCTACTACTCCCAGGGTTATTAAAAATTTTATCACCACCCCCTCTACTTCCACATCCAAGTCATTAAAACAGATATTGAACAACACAAGACCTGGTGTGGAACTTTGTCAAAAACTGCACTAAAGTCCAGATATACAGCATGTCCACAGTATCTCGCTATCTACCAAGCTAGTAGTCACTATCATAGAAATTGTCTGGCAACTTGCTCTTGAGAAAACCATGCTGGCTCTTAGCAATCACCACCTTTTCTTAACAATTTGCTTCTGCACCTTTCCAGCAATTAATTTATATCAATCGGACCAGTCGGTAGTTGCTCTGATCACCTTTCTTCCCCTCTTTCTTGGAACATAAGGACCACATTTGCCCATCACATCAGAATTCTTAAGAAAATGTTGCTTAGAGAAAGTATGCAGCCATCCTTCTGTTTAATCAGTTAATCAGCAACAGCTGGCCAGATGCATGCTGGCTGACACTTAAAAGAATTGATAATTTCAGTAAGATTAGTGAACCCTGATCCAGGCTATTAACCATATGCTATATTCAGCTGTAGGATCAAGTAATTCTTACTTTAATAGGAAAGTGTTGGAGCTGGATATCATAATTTGGTAGAGCTATGAAGTCATGACCAAACCCTTGTCTTCCATTACAAAGAGATTTTTTCCAGTGCTAGGACCAACCCTATTCCTGTCCCACACAAAGGCCTGATTTACATAATTCTCTTTGATGTGTGAAAGTCACCATAGAGTCAAGTACATAATGTTTTATTTAATGGTTCATTCTTTTGAATGTTTACATATTCAATCAAATGTTATATCCTACATTTTCCTCAAGATGCAAAGCAGCTAACAAGGACATAATAAATGTGAAAATATGCAACAAAAGCAACATAAAACATAAGAGACCTGCTGGATCCGGCCAAAGGCCCTTCAAGTCCAGCTTCCTGTATCTCACAGTGGCCCACCAGATGCCTCAGGGTGCACACAAGACAACTAGATGCCTGCTTCCTGTTGCCATTCACTTGCATCTGGCATTCAGAGATAGGCTACCTTTAAAACCCAGATGTTGCATACAGTTCATCATGACTTTTTAACTGTGATGGACTTTTCCTCCAAAAATCTGTTCAATCTCCTTTTAAAGCCATCTGGGCCAGCTGCTATCACAACATCCTGTGGCAAGGAGTTTCGTACATTAATCACTGGGTAAATAAATAAAACAGATAATTTTAAAAGTCAATAAAACTACCCCCCCCCCAAAAAAAATTGGCAAACAATATGGCTCACCTCTTAACAGAACTGCACCAACGGTATACTGCATTTATCTCATGGGATAAATGTTTGTAAGAAAAGAATTGAAGATTTAGGAACCAAAATTCATGCAAGTATGCTTGGCCAGATCTTAAGATATGTAACACTGTGTTGTGATTAGAAGACGCATGTTTTCTTTGTGAAACTGATATCCTTTCAATACTGTTTTTTATATATCTTAAGAATTGCAGCCTACCTCCTCCCTGAGCACTGCTGCTGAAGATCACAGCCATGGAGATGCCTTTTCTGCTTGTCACATCTACAGAATTAATCTGGGTGGGAAGAGCCAGTGGGGAAAGAGGAGCCAATTTCTTCCAGTCTCTGGCTTCCCCCATCCAGTCTACTTTGAAGGAGAGATGGACACAACATCTATAACAATGGGGGCAGTGAATATGATAGGTGTGGGGACTAAGGGGGCAGATATTTCAGTACCTGAACAAGGTTGGTTTACATCTTGGGCTATAAAGGTTGGGCTATAGGCAATGATGGATTGTGCAACCTCCTTACATTAGTAGTAGACTACTTCAGAGTACTGGGTGCAAGGGAGTGGCAATAGGATGCAAGCATCTTGCTATGCCTCCCTGGGGCACCTGGTGGGCCGCTGTGAGATACAGAAAGCTGGACTAGATGGGCCTTTGGCCTGATCCAGCAGGGTTCTTCTTATGTTCTTATGTTCTTATCTTTTCTTTCAAAAGAATTTATTTTGCCACTAACTGAAGCCTATATTCATTTGCCCAGGCTCATCTAATCCAGAGAGACACGATTTCTAATATCCATTTTGATGAAAGTTTCATACTTGGTCCACTTCCTCCTCACGGTCCAAAGCCTTCTTGTCTGTTGAATTTGCACCAGTGTTGCATCAATGATGAATGTATAAGGCAGAACCCAGGCAACCTTAAGGACTTTTTTCCCATGGATTTCAGTGTGGGAGTTAAACCCTTGTTCATTTCATTTTATAATTTATATTGAGCAGGTACTAAGCGCAAAAAGTATGATCCTCAAACTCTGCTATTTCATAATCCTGCCTCAGAGTGTGGACATGTGTGTAGACAACTATATTGCAACTGTATCTAGTTTGCTCGTTTGCACATTTAATAGCTCAGGTTTAGCATTATAGTACTATATCTTACAAAAACAGATAACTGAAGCCTAAAAACAAAATTTTTTGAATTATGGTGTTGGAGAAGACTCTTGAGAGTCCCCTGGACTGCAAGGAGATCCAATCGGGCAATCCTCCAGGAAGTCAAGCCTGATTGCTCCCTGGAAGGACAAATGCTGAAGCTGAAGCTCCAATACTTTGGCCTCCTCATGAGAAGACAGGACTCTTTAGAAAAGACCCTCCTGCTGGGAAAGATTGAAGGCAAAAGGCGAAGGGGGTGGCAGAGGATGAGATGGTTAGATAGTGTCACTGAAGCGATGAACATGAAATTGGGCGAACTCCGGAAGCTAGTGGAGGACAGGGAGGCCTGGCGTGCTGTGGTCCATGGGGTCGCAAAGAGTTGGACACGACTTAGCGACTGAACAACAACAACAACAACAAAATTAGCAGGCAAAACTTGATGAGAATAAATAGGAACTGAGATAAATAGACTGAGATAAAAAGGAACAACATTAAATTAGACTGTATCCAGTGTCACATTTAACAAACAACCACTACACAATTTTATCAATTTTGAATGAAGGTATGATGGTGATCTGCTGTATCCTGGAACTGCCTTCTATGTATCTCATTTTTGGCTCCTTTCCAAAGAAGTTCCATATCTTGCAGAGTATATTCACAATAACTGCAACTGAATTATTTTCAATTACTGTTTTTGTTTTTCTTATGAAGATTTCAGCACTGTGCTCTGTGTCCAAGTTCCCATATTCCAGTCAACAAACAAATGACATCTGGCTTCTCCTTCTTGGAGATGCTTCCTGTTATCTTTCTTTCCTACTTGCAACTTTAAATTCCCAAAAATGATGTACTCAAAAATGAGTTTAACAGTCTTCCACTCCACAGCCATAGAGTAGTCATTTATAGACACGCGACTTTGGTAGTTCCTTGGTTGCTCACTCTCAGTAAATCCTGTGAAAATGAATAACCATTATAAATTTATTTATGCATATATTGCCCAAGACAGAACTGGGAAGCAGTAGGAAGATTAGATAGGAAGTCAGGCCAATACAATTATGACTTAGGCTTACAAGTTACCGGTAATTATAGATAAACATTTCAGAGGGAAAACATTTCATTGATGCTGGATTATTGACCTTTTTTTGGATATTTGGGTATAACAAGGAAACTTATGCTTTAAGAAGACAAACTGAGGAAACGGAAGGGAATTAATCCCTGATCTGGCCACTTGTGCCATCGATATCACTGGTGCAGATCCAAGCAGCCCACATAGATCTGGTTGGGGCTTACCCCGGGGTAAGGGGAAAATATCCCTTTATCCAGAGGTGTGTTCCACCAGTCTCCTACACTGCGCTAGATACAGAGTGCTTCCCCGGACCTCACAATATCTAATAAAGGCATAAAAACATCACTTCTGGTTTTTTGCCTGAAAACAGGAAGTGCAGGGGGTTTGGGGATTATTATTATTATTTTTTTTGCCAAAACAGCCATTCTGAACTCCACAGAGGTCATGGCTGGCTGCTCATGACCTCTGTGGGCCTCAGAAAACTCTCTAGACCTGACTGGAGCTGAGCTGATTGGTGCCTGATTGGACTCAATGTGGGTCTGGGACCTACGTTGAGTCAAATCCGTGGGTGAAAAATCCATGAATAATCAGGCACTACTTGTACTGTTCTTTTAAAGCCCTATGTTGTTTGTGACTTAAAGAACCATCTCTTCCCATGTGTACTGGCCCTTCTCTACCCTTCTCTGGCCCTTTAAATTAGGCAGATCATGACCTGTGAGAGAAGGCCTCATAGCTGTGCCCTATCTCTGGAATGCTTATTACATGCTGATTTGCCTGGCATTGTTTCTGGTGTTTCTTTCAAGACCAGGAAAATACTGTAATACATGAGTTTCATCAGTTTTATGCTGCTTGTATAATATTGTGTGGTTTAATCCTGTGTTAGTGGTTTTATCATTGCTTTTACTGTTGTGAACAGTTAAATTTTCAATAAACAAACCCATAAATGTTTGTCCCCTTGCAAGTTACTGTTTGTTCATATAAAGTGTTTCCACATATAAGCCCAGTCCAATAAATTCCAGTTTAATAAACACTCTGAACTCTGTGCAGATAAATTTCATCATCGATGGACTTATCTGCATTTTTTAAATCCTGTTGTAATTTTAAGCACCACATCAGGACAGTATGCACCAAAGAGATTTGTTTAAGGGCACAATCCTAACCTGGAGTTAGGCCAGCACAATTAGGCCAGCAAAGTTTGGCTGGGCCAAGGGCCACCGTAGGCGCATTTGGACCCTCTCAGAGTCAGGGAGGATTGTTCATGTCTGTTCTGGCCTCTCTGACGGTAAGAGTGGTTCAAATATACTACACAAGGGACATATGGTGTTCCTTGTGCCAGCCAGATTTCGCTGGCCTAATTGTGCCAGCCTAACTCCAGGTTAGGATTGCACCCTTAAAGTGTTTTTCTAGTGGTCCACACATTTCCATCTGAGAACCACAGCATACAAAACTGGCATGAAACTTGGGATATATAACCCAAGTTTGTTCGAACCTCACCCCTAATAAAAATGCACTTATCATGCATGACAGAATCCCTTTGTTCAAGTCCCCTGAGCACTTGACAAAAAATGAGACGTGTGCTATATCTTTACTCAGTTCTATAAAAAGCTTTTCCATTTTGCATTCTTATTTGCAATGTTCATTGAAGATAAATGTCTTTATCTATGAGGCATTTCGTAGCTGTGGGATTCTGCCGTAAATTAGGCACCAAATGGGAAGAGAGTCTACCACAGATACTTTATGAGGCAATATTCTTGCGATACTGAGGAATATTTGTCAGTGTATGCAGAGATAACACAGAAACTGAAATATGATTTCACAAAATACCAGACTATCTGGTAGGCGTGAACAAATTCCAGTACGGTTGCTCTTCTACTCATTCATGAGTTTGTATCACTTTCCGTAATGTGAAAGGAAAACCCCAGCTGAGGTACTTTCTCTCTCACTCAGCTGGCTGCGCACAAACTCCCACACACACTGCTGTTGGAAGTAATAGTCATACTTATTCAGAGGTCAAGGTCCACACAGACTGTGCTGCCAAAAGACTGTGTACTGGATTTTCTTTTCTGAATCACCAGCAAGCCAATCGAATAAACTCCTTTTACTGTAATCCTGTCAAGCAGATTGAATTTCTCCTCAGATTTCTTGTAAAGCTGTGCTTGCCTGGATTTGCTGGCAAAATCATCTTATATTAGTACATTTTGGATAATTAATGGTCTCTTTCTATATTTTCTTTTAAATTAGCTTGTGTAATCTTAACAGCAGTATAACAGTGAGATCCTAGTTTCAGAACCTTCAGGGTGTTCTGTTGTGATTGGTTTGCATTTTATAAGAAAAGCCGGATCAGGTGCCATTTTCATTTTCTCTTCATGAAATATAAATGACCATTACATCCCACACACATTTTAAATAAGGCTCCAGGCTTGAATAAGATAATCAAGAACCCAGAAATTCAGAGTTAGCAATAATCTGACAGAAATGTAAACTATTCTGAATAAACAATCACACTGAGGACAGTAAATAAGATGTAAAATTTCACACTTTTCTCCATTTTTCCTATTTTCTTTCCATATACATTTATGTGGATCACAATGCATTAACACTGAAATATTTGTACCAGTCTACCACCAAAAGTGATATTGCAGGCCTCCAGAGTTAATGCCATAGTTGTGTTCTTTAATTTTTACCTCAGTATTCCTTTTTCACTGTTGATAGGATATTATTAAATCTCCAGCACTTTTATATTCCTTCTCCCAATGATCAGCTGCAAAAGGAGGACAGGGCTCATGTATAGGAACAGAGGATGTTGCTTTATCCCAAGTCAGAGCATGGGTCAGTATTGCCAACACTGACTAGAAGTAGCTGTCCAAGGTTTCTGGTTTGGAATTTTTCTGTGTCCTACCTAGAAATGCCAGAGATTAAACCTGGGATCTTCTCTATGCAAAGCAAATGCTCTTCCACTGAGATACTGAAGGTTGGACACACAACACCTGACAAAATATATTTTTCTGTAAAGGATGAATTATCATGAAGAAAGTGCATGAGAAGAAAGTTGCTTGTGGAACTGTGGGATTCCTGAGAATCACTGGCCTTCTGCCAACCAGCACATCTCTCCAAAGTAAAAGATGGGAGTCTTTTCTAGCTTTACCTGAGAGTGCCCAGGATTGAACCTGGGACCTTCTCAAGGCAAGGCAGGAGCTCTACAATGCAGATACAAACCCTTCCCTAAAAAAAGAGTAAGGTAAAGTACTTGGAGATTTAGGACCCAATCCTGAGCCCTGCAGCACCAGTGGAATGAGCGTACCTCTGGCACTGGCATTGTAAAAGTGCCGTTAAGGCACTCTCAGTACTGGGGGTAAGTCGCTATTGCCAGCGCTGGGCTAATGCCAGCCCCCACCGCCCAGAGGTGGCAAAGTGATGCTGGTGACTGTGAACTCACCGGTTGCCGGAGTTGTGCCGATTCTGGGTGGGGTAGGAGGGCATTCCTGAGCAGGGGAAGGGGCGGAGTAGAGGGTAGGAACGGTGGTGACCTGCACAGCAAAATAGCTGGCACAGAGGCGAGCAGACCCATCACCTACCCTGTGCCCTTATTACGGGGGAAGAGGACGAATGTCCCTTGCGGATCCTTGGCTACCGCTGCTGTAACATTCTGTAAATTGTAAAAACCTTCGGGTTTGTGAAAAAGTCTGCCTATGTAAACCGCCTTGAGTTGTAATCATTAGAGAAATCTAGTGACTTTAAGAAAGGCGGTATATAAATACATGTATTATTATTATTATTATTATTATTATTTTCTGAGGTCTTGCCATTACAAAATATTTGAAGAAAAGGGTATTAGTTAGTTGAAAAGAAAAGAAAAAGTATTGGCTAGTTTTTCAACTATAAGCCTCTAATCTGATAACGGCTGCAAAGAAAATAAATGGCATTTAGGATGTTTTGGATAACGCGGAAAGGGTAATACTGACGACAGTTTTGGTCAAGAAAAGTACATCTCATTTGGAAGAAACGCCCATAACATCTTGCAGGTTAGTGAAATGAAGAAATTACCTTGGAATATTTTGACATTGCTGCAGCACTTGTGCTACAATTGGAGGCAGCTCTGGAGATTGCTCTTCTGGGCCACATGAAATGAATGTGGAGGGAATGGAAAAACTCAAAAGCCCCAATCCTTGAGCAGGAAATAGCATGCAACCATCCTGGATCCTGTTCATGATGTCTTCTTGAGTTGAATGCATTATATTGTATTTAGTGAAGCCACCATAAGAACATTTAAGATTTCAGACTGGAGTTACACTGGAGTTACTCTTGAGGGACAACAGAACAGGGAAACCAGGGAAGGGGGAGAGTGAAAAAAAAATGCTGTAGGCAACAAGGAACAGGAAGCACCAGCTGTAAAACTCTTCCTAAGGGATTCCAGCATTTGCTTAGCCTTGTACTCTCAGGCCTATGTCGTTCTCACAGCCTCCCCTGTGCCTCAGTTTGCTCAGTTCACCAGCTCAGTTGCCCTTTGGGTCTCATGTGAAAGGATAAATTTAACCGTAGGTCCAGAGGTCCAGGAGCAGAAGCTCAGCCTCCCAAGGTGGATCCCAGGAACACTGAAAATATTTCTATATCTGACCGGTCAGAAGAGAAGCAAGCAAACTAAATAAATAAATAACACCGCCATTGCTAGAAAATGAAACAAGTCATTTAGAAAATAATGGGTAATAATTTCTGGGAAAAAAAATAAAGTTTGGTTTTCTTGACTTAGGGTCCAAACTATCCAATTTTCTGGCGCTGATATTGCTGTACCAACTGGGTATGGGCTGCATTCTGCGGTGGAACAGGAGCCATGGATGCCTCCTCCAGGTAAAGGAACATTTGTTCCCTTACCTCAGGGCTGCATCAGCACTGGAACGTTGGACAGGATTGGGCCCTTAATATCCTGTGTGTGCTAGATCTCATGGAATTTTAAGTATATACATTTTAAAATTAAGGAACAAAAGTAAAACTGATTTCTGGGGGTCTGCTGTTTCCCCAATTGCTGCAATCTATTTGATTTCCCACCCACCACCCACTCATTTTGGATCTATTTCCTTCAGAAAGTGAAATGCTGGTTCCCGGAAGCTGACAAATTGGGGCTTCTTAGAACAAACAAAGCTGCTTTTCCAACTTGGAGGACGCTTGAGCAAAATGGAAAACAGCAAGTCTGTTTCTTGTTATTAAAGACTTCAATACAAAAAGGAGCTATTTAAAGCTATTTTTAAAAACCTGATGATGAACTTATGAACCCTTGGAGCTGCCTTGTCTAATTGGAGCTTTCGTTCACATAGCTCAGTATTGTCTACATTGCTGGCCAGACCAAGGTCCTTCCCAGTCCTACCTGGAACTGTCAGGGACTGAACCCTTGGCATGCAGAGCATGTGCTTTGTCCCTGATCTTTAGACCCCACTCAGTGGGCCCTTGTATGATCACATAATTCACCTTAGTTTTGGCTCTTTGTTTGACTTGTCAAATGAGTATTGTATTGTAATGGTCTTTGGCCATGTGCAATGATGTTGCAATCAAACTTATCTCCAGACCGCATTCAAAGTGGTGATCCCACCCTATAAAACTCCATGTAGCTTAGCACCAGGGTATCTTGAGGATTACTTGTTCCCATACAAACCTGTCCACTTGAGAGGTTCTTCTTCTGCTAATTCCTGCTGGGGGTGGAGCCGGGGAAGCAAAGCAGGAAGTAACTGGACAGATCAATGGGACAGCCTGCTAGGGCTGTTGAGTTCATGCCTGCTTTAGGCACCAGGTGAATATGTTTTTTGTTTACCAATGCCTTTTAAAGTTTGCATTGTGTTTATTTCTCCTGATGGTTTTGTGACTGCTCTTCACTGTTCATAGTTGTGCAGCCCAATCCAGTGCTTATTTAATCAGAAGTTCAGTGGGACTTCCACGTACGAGCATATATTGTACTAGGAGGGAGCCTTTGTTTTGTTGTTTTGTTTTTGTCATTGACTCATTTTTGTTTGTTACCAATCTTGTGTGCTACCTGTAAAATATTTAATTGAAAGTATTTTAACATGTATACATTTTTAATTTTTTATTCCAGGAGCCAGCAAGAGATATTCACAAGACAAGCCATTTTAAAGGCTCATGTGCTAGTGGGGTCTCTTTCTCTTTAATCTGATCTGTAATTACCACCATAGCTTACATCAAAGGAAGATCAACCTGACCATGCATCACCATCACTTTGCAGATTCTTCATAAATACCCAATTTGGGGATGATTCTTTTAAAGCTGTATCCATCTGTAAGCACACAATTAACTGTGCCACTGATGCCTTAATTGTGCAGGTTGATCTATAAGGAGATGCCGGGTGCCTGGTGATAGAGGTTGAACCAGGTGATCTTTTGATCTTCTGTGACTGAGGGCGTATCCTAACCTGGAGTTAGGCTGGCACAGTTAGGCCAGCAAAGGGACACCGTAAAGTTTGTTTGGACCACTCTCTGAGTCAGAGAGGCCAGCACACAGTCATGCACCATCCTCCCTGACTCTGAGAGTGGACTAAACGCGCTTTTATTGTGGCACTTTGCTGGCCTAACGGTGCCAGCCTAACTCCAGGTTAGGACTGAGCCTTCAGAAACAGGGTGAATCTATGCTACAGACTGCAACTGATTTAACAGTCATTGCCTCTTGTCTAGGAGCTCTGGCAATTGTAAGTTCTCTGAGAGTGAGTGTGGGTGGAATTGATGTGGGTGGAAAGTCATCCTTGGCACCCTCAACAAAGGATCCTACCCAGGTTCCTGGAAAGTATTCAAAAGCCTCAGTAGAGTAATACCTGCCACAAAGTAGTGAGCAAACTGTCTCCAGAAGAATAGGGGAACTCAAATGTTTGCTCACAGCCCATTCCTAACCTGCACTGGAACAGGCAGGCCACCGTGGCATAGGGGTGAGATGCAGGCTAGGGATATTTTTCCTATGTTGAGCCCCATGTTTAATGCCAGCCACCTCTATGGGGCTACTTGGAACTGTGCCAGGTATTTAGCTGGTGCAAATCCAAGCAGGAGACTGCTTGGAACAGGAGTTGGGGTTTGGATTTGAAGCGCACTGCTGCAGCCAATCCCACTACCTCCCCGGGCCTGATCCTCTCTTCTTCCGCCTTCCACACCCCCAAACACACCATACCCGCAACGCTCACCCTAACCCTTTCCAACTCCCTGCACTGCCTGGGCCAACACAGGGTCTAGCACTTCGGGGCCAGTGTAAGTTACAAATCTGGCCTTCCCAGTCTGGCCTCTGCGCTGACCCAGCCTCCCTCTAAAATGGTGCAAACGTGCATAACGGCATGTTTGTGACACCCAGGTTCTGGCGCAGGGGGCCTTTGCTGGCTCACAGCAACGTTTGTATTGCGCTTTCAGTTGTTGGTGACATTTTAATGTCAAAATACATAATATAAGCATTGAATTGCATATTGAAGGGATGTACTCAGTGGTGTCATTCAAATGATTTAGGAACAGGAACTCACTTTTGATTGGCACATCGGGAACCCGGAACCAGCCACGGAGCCCGTTAGGATCCGGAACACCCATTCTGGTCCGTTCCCCCTGAATGACATCACTGCCTTTGCCCCCCTAGGAATCCGGAGTCGCTCCCTTTAACCCTCTGAGTGCCGGCCAACCAAGAAGAAAAGCTCTTTGCAGAGGAATTAGGAGGGGGGAGGGGGGAGAGTGAAGTGGGTGGAGTCAGCCCTAATTTTAACTAGTGGAACTGAGTTCCCCTGCGTTCCCCCTGCATGACATCACTGGATGTACTCCCAACCGGAAGCACTCTTTTTTTTGCACAAACCAGTCATGTTTTGAGGTGAACCTAGTTGGGACCATGGGGAGGAGGAGATTAATTCACTCCTACCAAAAATAGTTCCAGAGTAGCACTTGTCCATGAAACAACTATTTTATTATGTTTACTGTCCTTTTCCCTTTCCTCTTTTTTCACTTTCTAAAGGAGATTAGTTCTTTCCAGTTAGAAGTATGCCTCTTCAGCATGAACTGCAGCTAATGTTTGTTATAATAAAAAAAAAATAATGCAAGTATTTATATACCGCCTTTCTTTGGCCATTAGATTGCTCCTCTGGCTTTAATTCAAGGTGGTTTACATAGGCAGGCTTTATCTCTAAACCCGCAAGGGGTTTTTACAAATTACAAAGAAGTTCTATTTTTCAAGAGCTACAACATACAGATGGAACTTACGTGGTTTAGTCCTTCTTTCTGGCCATACGCTTGCCTTCCTGCCTGCTGCTTCTCTGCTCCCACCAAAGAAACAGCTGGCCCAGCACAACTCCTCTCTCATAGGCAGCTGGAGACAGCTCTTATCAGTCGCACTTCTCAAGGTCTGCCGCTCACGGAGACTTCCGGTGTTGTCGAACTGGCGACCTTTGGATCTTATCTTCGGGCAAACGGAGGCTTTAACCCTCTCAACTAAACCTCCTGCTCTTTTTATAACCCTAAGTTGGTGCTCATGCAGGTATTACTCTGCTATGGGTTTTGGCATTTTCCTGATAGCGCAACCTGGCTATCTAACTTCGGAAAATTATACAAATGCAATCATGTTTTACAGGCAATCTGTTTTATCATGGCATTGTTATATATATTATGTAAGCCGTTTTTTGCACCCATATGAGTGTGGAACAGGTAAGGTCAAGAGGTATTAAATAAAACGTATATTTACTCAGAAGTAAGACCATCTGTGTTCAGTCAGTGTGCATAGAATTGAGGCTGTAAACTGGGATAAAATGAGTACACACTTGTAATGTAGATGTACTTTTATTTGTTTTCATACCTATTTGTTTTCATACCATGTCCATCTATCCTAGTGAAACTGCTAGACAACGTGGCAGCCACAACAAGAACCTTGAAAGGTCAGAGAGGTCCTGACACGGCCAAAAATCATAGTTTAGAATGGAGCATTTTCGTTCAGAGTATGTTACTCTATGTTTTGAAAGAATCTTAGACCACCAAAACTGGTCTTTGATGTCTTAGTTGCAGACCACTAACTTTCCTGTTCACTGAGCGCTAGCTGTTTCTCAACCTTTGCTGCTCTAAATTGGATTAGGAAAACAAAGGATCCTGTTATCTAAGCCCCTGAGAGATCATGCCAGTGACAAGCTTTGCAAAACCCATTATTTAAAATCTGTACATGCTAGCTGGTTTGGAAGACAACTTGACCAATCTCGGTAAACAAGATTTTGCATTGAGAATTAAGAACGCTTGGTTACACTATAAATAGTGGGGTTTTGTTACCCTTTAGAAAAGGGTCATGTGTTCCACAAAAAGATCTGCCAGGACAATGTTGCTTTTTTAGCTTGTTCTAACTAGTACATGTACTGTTCTCACTGTGTGCTAGTTGCACACAGTGTTTTAAACATAAGGAATTGCAGCTTCCAAACCATCCTCTAGGATGGCCCCACATACAGCGGGTTATAGTAGTCCAGTCTTGAAGTTACAAGTGCATGGACTACCGTGGCCAGGTTTGAACATGCACATAAGGAATGTTATGGAACTCTCTGCTACAGGAGATGGTGATGGCATCTGGCCTGGGTGCCTTTAAAAGGGGATTGGACAGATTTCTGGAGGAAAAGTCCATTGTGGGCTATAGGTGCTACCTCCTTACATTATAAGTAGGCTACTTCAGAATGCCAGGTGCATTCTGGGAGTAGTAACAGGATGCAGGCATCTTGTTGTCTCGTGTGCTCCCTGAGGCACCTGGTGGGCAACTATGTGATACAGGAAGCTGGACTATTTATTTATTTGAAGAGTTTATACCCCGCCTTTCCTATGCTGAAGCAAATGCCCAAAGCGGCTTACAGATAACAAAACAAGATACAATGTAACCATAATAAGTAAAACATAATAAGTTAAAACACATTAAAACAACATATTAAAACAACAACAAATTAAACATGAACGGGAACACCGAGAGTGAACAGGAATGAAAGCTAGACCCAATTCTCCATATCAGGACGTATTGGAGGACGGGAAAAACAGTCGACCAGGGGAGTGAAACAGACTAGGACGATATACCAGAAGGACAGAGGGCAGACCGCGACACCGTCATCCAAAGGCCAGACTAAATAGGTATGATTTGAGCCCTCTCTGAAAAGCCATGAGGGAATGAGTAATTCTGAATTCTTCTGGGAGGGAATTCCATATTTGTGGAGCTGCTACAGAGAAGGCTCGTCCCCAAGTTGCCATTTCTTTAACTTGGGACAGAGGGGGCACTTGTATGAGAGCCCCTTTAGATTATCTAAGAGGGTGAACAGGTATGTATGGGAGAAGGCAGTCCTTTAGGTAGGCTGGGCCTAAGTCATGAAGCCACTGCAGCTGCTGAAGGAGCGGTCCTCTTGAGTCAAACCATCTAGCCCCTGTTACCACCCGGGCTGCTGCATTTTGTACTTCTGAACTGTAGCTTCTCGAGGGAAGCCCTACATATAGCGCATTACAGTAGTCCAGCCTTGAAATCACTAACGCATGGACCACTGTGCACAAGTCAGGTCAGGACGGCACAAGTATGGTCGAAGTTGGCACACCAGTTGAAGCTGGGCAAATGCACTCCTAGCCACAGCTGCTACCTGGTTCTCCAGAGACAGCTGAGAGTCCAGGAGCACTCCCAGACTGCGCACCTGTTCTTGCAGGGCAAGTGTCACTCCATTCAGAGCGGGTGAAAGACTTAGTGCTTGCATTGAGGGTTTCCTGACCAGAAGGACTTCTGTTTTTTCTGGATTCAGTTTTAATCTATTGGCTTTTACCCATACCCCAACTGCTTCCAGGTAGCGACCCAGGACCTTCACAGCCTCTTCAGTTTAGGAAGGTAGTGAGAGTTGAGTATCATCAGCATATTGGTGACACCCCACTCCAAACCCCTGAATGATCTCCCCCCCCCCCATGGTTTCATGTATATATTGGAGCCTGGGGGATAGAACAGAGCCCTGAGCCACTCCATATTGTAAAGGCCAAAGTGCCGAGCAGGTGGCCCTGTGGCCTGATCCAGCAGGGTTCTTCTTCTTCTTCTTCTTCTTCTTCTTATTATTATTATTATTATTATTATTATTATTATTATTATTATTATTATTATTATTAAGGATATTCACATTCCCCTTTTCAACAAAAAGTTGTTCATATAGCAGTTTGCATAGCTAAATAAATCAATAAATGGCTCCTTGTCCCCAAATGGTTCATGATCTAAAAAAAAGATACAGAAGAGGCACCAGCAACAACCATCTGTAAAAGATCTCTTTTATGCCTACAAAAGACGGTTATTCTCCCTAGCTCACAGTCTTGTGTAGAAATAGGATGGATCTTTTATAGGGTGAGAGACTACTCATTTATGCTGACTTTCAATTGAATACTTCCTTTAAGGCAGTGGTCCTCACACTTTTTAGCAGCAGGATCCACTTATTAGAACGACAATCTGTCTGGGACCCATTGGAAGCGATGTCATAGTCAGAAGTACGGTCATTGTGAGCCTGCTGCTTTCCTGAGAATGCAGCAATAAGTTGGGTTATTTCTCAGCCATTTTCCAGTACCAACATAGATCAGAAAGAAAATCCTATTTACAAGCAAAATAACCAAACAGCCCTGCCACTTTCTAGTGACCCATCTTCCCATATTTTCAATTGTGGCTATGCTAGGTGCTACATGACCTACCTAACCACAACCCACAATTTGAAAAACACTGCTGTAAGGAAACAGCCTTTTGATTGATTTTTTTTTCTCCCTGGCTATTTTCAGTAGATTTTTTTTTAATGGCCACTGTTCACCAATAAGATTTTAGTGTGCGTCAAGAGAACCTTTTTTCTAAGTGATGCATTCCCCATGATTATGAATAATCTGAAATTCAGCAATGGACTGCTTCCCATTGGAATTTAATCAGGAGAGATTGCATATATTTGTTAACTTTTGAGAATCTTGGCATTGTGTACTTGTATACCTGTGGTTTTGGCCTTTTGGAGTTCTCAGTCTTGTTCTGTTTTATTTTAGTATATGTGATTCAACATTTATGTAGCTTTATAAATTTATTTCTTTGATTCCTATATTATCGTGTTTCAGGATTATTTGTGAATTATGGGTTCTTGTCCTTCTGCTTATTCAAATGTGGACAGGCAGGGATTTGCTCCAGTCACTGAGCCTGAGTTGCAGGTTGAATTGCAAGTCGCTGGCCCTGACTCAAGTCAACTTGTGAATCATAGTGCACACCCATCATGACTCAACCTGAGCCACTTTAGGAACCATAGGAACCATTTTGACTCAAGTTGCGAGTCATTACAAGAAACAAGTCTCGTGCAGCAAGAAAATAAAAAACAAAACCCTTAAGCTTCCCTCCTCCTATCCACCGCCTCCTGGAACCAACAGAGAGAGAGAGAGAGAAGAAATTTGGGACTCGAGTCCAGTCGTGACTTTTTTTTAGTCAGTGGTCCAGAGTTGTGAGCTGGGTCCGAGTCAGTGATATCCATTACTCGACTGAAGGCATGTTGCAAAAAAACAGCATTTTTGCAACTTGAGTCAAATTGTCACGACTCAAGTGCCCAATCCCTGGGGACGGGAAACCTTTTTTGTTTTATTCAACAAATTTGTGCCAATTGTGTGGATAAAAACTCACTGGTTGTTGGAAGGAACCTTTTATTCTTGCAACTCTCATAGTTCCTAAAGTTTGCATATTTTCCTCTTTGAGTTGTCTGTAAATGATGTACTACTTTATTGTAATAATAGACTGGTCACAGTATTGTCAACAATTTAAAATAGTTTTAGAACTTCATTTGCTTTTAGGGTGCAATATCTGTTCCAATAGTATTTGCACAGAAAAACACATTTTCAAAACGGAATGGCAAGGATTTAGTCATTTACTTCTCAACATGTCTAAAAGCTTTGTGTGCAATCGCATTTAGAAACTCTTCCTCCCCCTCCATCATCATTACCCCAGAGTTTTGTGACTCAGGCTAGGTCAGACTGGACCACACTATGCTTTCAGCTGTATTGAGGCTTACCCAGTGTCAGAAAGGTTTTCTACAAACACAGCTGATGACTCAACAGAAGATGTGACTGTTTGAAACAGTCCCTTTGTGTTATCTAGCCACCAAGTCTGGAATTATACCAATTTGCAGTAATGTGACTGTGATTAGACAACATTTCAGTACAAACATGACCACATACTTTGACTTGAATTCTGAGTACAGCCCATCAGTGTGTCTCCCCATGTAAGTGCCACGTGTGTCTGGTATGAGATTCACTGCCTCTAGCTACACCTCAAATCAAGGACCTTGAGGAATTAAGAACACAATCCTAACCTGGAGTTAGGCAGGCACAGTTAAGCCAGCAATGTTTGGCTGGCACAAGGGACACTGTAAAGTATGTTTGGACCACTCTTGGAGTCAGGGAGGATGGTGCACGGTTGTGTGCTGGCCTCTCTGACTCCAAGAGTTGTGGTGGCAAAACTTTGCTGGGCTAATTCCAGGTTAGGATTGCACCCTAAATTGGTTTACAGGTGCTTTCAGGCAGATTTACCCCATGAGGGTGGCACAATCCAAGTATAAACATGACAGCTGTGCAGCATTGCCAACATTTTATATTATGGTATGCATCCTTCAAAGGTGCCAAAGACTTTTGACTATTTCCTTTTATCTATCTATTAATGGCATGTGTTAATCTTTTTTTCAGACATACTTCCCATATTTGGTTTTCCCAGGGGTCATCAGGAAATGGATAGGCCTGGTTTAGAGTGCAGCTGCTTGAGGAGGGCTTCTCTGTGATTTCAGGGAGTTGCTTGATGCATACCTGGGTACTTACAAGTTTGTAGATGCATTTTTGATAGCAAACAAGCCTAGCTGAACAGTTCCCATAAACACTAATCACTTGGAAACTTTACTTGCAAGGTACACTAAGTAAATAAAGCTGTATTTGCCAACCCGTTTCTACTGGTTATGGCATATACAACTGGTTATTCCACCCTCATTACAAAACAGCTCTATGTTAATGGATCCTGACTTTGTAATGAGCATACGTTATTCTTCTTTCAGGCACTTCCAAAGCCTTCTTACTTCAAGCAAATTCCTCTGCTATGCATGTATGGGCCAAACTCGAGCCTGTAACACCACTGGTGATAGAGCTTGCTATTCAGTCAGAGGCTATTGCTGGACATTCAGAAAGGTGCAGCTGTAGAAGTTATCATGGAAAGGCTGCCTAGATCAGCGTTGTTCAACCTAGGGGTCGGAACCCCAAAGGCATTGCAAAGCTGCATTTTGGGGTTTGCAGCAACCTTTCAAAGACTGTGCAAAAGAGGGCTTGGAGCCAATCCGATCCAAAAATGGCACTGCCTTATCAAAACTGAGGTATTGTGAGAATCCTGCACAGCCTCTTCTTGTGGTCTTGTCCTGCAGCTCTTCAGGCGAGTCTTGCTTAGGCTTCTGTGTCACAGAAGCCTTGTGAAGACATGAGCGGCAGGGGGAAATGGTAGAGGCAGGAAATGAGTGGCAGTGGGGACAGAAACTTAATAGCTGCAAAGGATAGAAGTGAACACAGGCAAATTTTTTATTGTATTTTCAAAACTAACTACCATGTGGGCCGCCCTTTCAGCAATACGACTTCTGTTGCAGTGTCACCACAACTCAGCAGCTGAGAGACAGCCTGCAAGCTTTGGCTGAAAGCTTGCTGAAACTGCTGAAAGGGCAGGCCATGTGATACTCGTGCTCTCCCAGCACCTGCTTCTGTCAACCCTCTTGCTCTGCCCCTTCCCCTGAAGTGTTCCTTGCCTTCTGAGGCCTCTGTCCATCTCCCACTCAGAGAGCCTCAGCGGAAGTGGCACTGCTGAAAGGGCATCACAGTGAGCCCAATTATCATGGGGGCCAGATAAAGAGCTCAGGGGGCCACACCCACCACACAGGCCTTATGTTTGACAATCCTGTGTTGGATCATATCCCACAAGGCAAAACTTCAGCAGGACCCAACTTTGCTGTATTTCCCCCCTCCCCCAACCAGACATTCCACATGCAAGTTGCTATAGCAGATGGAAGCCTTCAGAAAGTAACTGAAAATAACAGAAAGCAGAATTGCCTGCACTACTTGAATTGTTTTTTTTATATTTGCCAAGTGCATGTAATTGAATCTGTGCAAATCCACATAAGATGCAGTACTTATGTGCACTGTACTACTAAACTGGCGGCTTCTCTGTAAATGCACAGACTAGTTTTCACTTCTAAGATAGTGTCCTACGTTCTTCCTTCCCAATCTCAGGACCAGATCCAACTCTAGTATTGTCTCCTTTACTCCTCTACACCCTCTATTCTACCTTCATCCATCAGGCACATCCTAAGTCCCTTACATACTGAAATATGTTATTAGGACAGAAGATACTGAGGACAGAAGATATTGACATTAGTTTGAGGGGGGGATTAGTGAAGTGGGAATTTTTGAATATAGTAGTGGAAGAGGAGTTCCGGCCAAAATGGAACAGTGATGAGACTTGGCCCGAAGAGCTTGTTTGCACACTCACCCACCCTGCATACAGGCAAGGCCATCTCCTGGCAATCCCATTATAGTGGGAGCTTGACAGAGCCACATAGTCTGAGAAAAAAATCTCACAACATTCATCACTCATACAAATCACTCTTTGAAGATCAAGGTGACTCACTTTAATAACCACAAAAGTTGGTCACTATTTAACATGACATTCTAAAAAAAGTCACAGGATTCATATTATAGCAATTTACAAGTGGATGGTATACATTTAGATATAGAGGTAGAAGTTCACCTTTACAATATTCCACTAATACAGGTTACCAAATTCAAGGCACAAAATTGTTTTCAAAAAATACTGTAAAAGTGTCATTTTCTGTTCTACAATATGAACACAGTTTTTTTTTAATATAAAAGAAGTTTTTACATCCTTTCCATTTTCCAACATTCAAGTTGCATTCAGCATTTTATGTCTGCAATTAGTTGGCATTGAAACCCCAATTTAATATTTTCTTGTCACAGCTGTTTTTATTGAAATTTTAGGTAGGACACAAGGTAAAGAAACATTACACAGCTCTGGAGGGTCTCAGAGGACAAAAGTGGATTTGCCCATGAAATATAGGGGAAATATGTAGTTGAGTTTACATCCCTGCAATCATAAACAGAAGTGACAGCTTTAAAAATTAATGACATTGATGGGGTTGGGGGTAAGCATTACATCTTGGTAATGAGAAAGATTCTGTTTAACCAGTTCATAAAACAATTTTTCTTTTAAATTGAGAAAGATTTAGCATTCAATATATGCTATTGTCACACAGAATTTCTTTAAAATTTAACTGTTCCGCATAGCCTGGGTGAACCCCAGAACGCCCACAGATAAATCTGCTATAGGGAAGTTAGCAGTTGTTGAAACAATTGCACCTTCTAGTTGAACAGCCATCTCAGGAACAAATCTTACATCATTTCTCTCTACAGAACAGTAGCAAGACTAACATTACTGTACATTTAGTAAAATTTCAGAAGGACAAGGTTGACTACTACATTTTATAAATTCACTTTGCCTGTCGCAATTTCCAAGAAATCTACTTTATATACAGTATGTAAAAACATTGATTTTTTTTAAATGTTCACTATACAAGTATAGGATCCAAGAGAATGCCACAGTAAAATGTCAACAGTTGCATCAGCTAAATGCAAGTGCACTTCAGTCATGTATTTTGAACATAATTCAGCTACAAAACAGTCCACCATGAAAGGTTAAATTCCATTTTTTGCTTCATTGTTGTTTGTGGCCTGCTTTCGTTGAGCAATGAAAGGGTACATACACTTGTCTGCTCCCAAGAATCGGTACATGCACACAACTGCTTCAAAAGGCAGGATGCTAAAAAAAAGGAAAATAAACAGTTTACCTGTAATCTTCATGATCTATCCAAAAAGGCACCAAAATAACAGGTTTAACAAAATAACACAGACCATAATATTTTTGCTTTTAAAAACATTTCTTCTAAAAGTTAGTCTTGTTTTGTTTTTTAGTGCGAGTTCTTTTGGGATAGGGAACCACCATCTTTTCATTTATTTTGCTATATAAACTGCTTTGTGAACTTGTTAAAAAGCAGTATATAGGATAAATACTTTTATGTTAAATGGACAATAGGGTAAAACTGTTAGATAAAGGACATAGAAAGGAGATTAGAGGCTTCTCCAGTGTCACTCCGTCTGTTTCCACTGTTAAAGTTTATATTCTGACTTGAACTTCATTGAATTAGGGTGCTATTTTGGAGTCTGGTGTAGTTTTTCAAGACTATTTTAAAATCTAAGCTTTCAAAGATCACAGGAACAGAGAGATGTTGACAAGTGCTCTACAGAGGGGGGTGTCTTGTGCAGATAAAATTCTTATTTTTTAAAGAATGGTGCCTCAGTAGGCAAAAAGGAAAATCCCTCCGATTATGGAGTTTGGCTACAAGCTAAACAAACTATTCTGCTAGTCAGAAAAGTACTTCTTGAATAAATCACCTCCCTTGTGGCACACTATATTCACAAAACCATTAGCTGATCTGCGATAGGATTGATGCATGAAAACCCCTGCTTTATGGTAATTTCATATCTGCATGCTTCTTCCAAAACCTTGCTTCCATACAATAGCTTGTACTGGTCCTTACATACACTACCAATGCAGCCTCAGTAGAACTCCTGTTTCTCCTATAGAAAGGAACATGGTTGCAACAAACAGTTGCCACTCAGTACATTACCCAGAAATCCTATGCATGTGAACGTGTTTACTAAGAGTATGTCCTATAGACATGTCCCCATGTCAGCATTATTTGAATGCTCCAACTGTGCTGATAAAGAGCCTTCAGCCCCAACTAGGAGCTAGTGGTGTTTCTTGAATAATAGGTCTCACACATAAAAGGAAAGATTGATGCCGAAGTCCTAAAAGGTACAGTGCTCCTACAAAATAGTCCATTTAGCTGTGAAACAAACATTTTAAGTGCTAGTCAGTAGTTACCTTTTCATGAAGGTGACCATATACATCAGGCGAGGTGTACAGATCATAGGCTGGTCTGTAAGTATAGCTCTCATGGCTTGCTTTACACAGTAATCTGGTTTCAGAGGTGGAAGGAATGGTTCGATTTCTTTTCTGGGTTAAAAAAAATACGTAACACTTTAAATATATCTATACACACACGCATGCACGATCCAGCCAACCAATGTTAAGTACTGTTTAGTCCTATTGGTTTTAAAAACAAGATTTCAGTGAACGATCAGCTCATTAAAATGGTTTTATAGTGCACATCTACTCAGAAGTAAGCCCTAATTGCTCCCAGGTACACTTGTATAGGATTGCAGTTCTATTGCTTAACTTTGGTTGAGTTATGCTATTAGGATCTAAACAATTGGTCTGTAAATGACATGGGAAAAAGGAATTTGCCATTTAAAAACAAAACAATAATAAATCTGCAGCTTGGCCTTTAAGATATTTTTCCCACTGCATGAAAAAGCCTGGATCTCAATTATGTTTCAAAAAGGAGAAATCTGATTCCTGTGGACCAAAAATAAAGCATATTGAGTGGTACTCAATAGAACTGTGTGTTATCCTTTTTCCTACACAAGAAAAATCAGTCTAGCCTTACCTAATTCTGCAGCCTCTGAACATGCCAGTATCTACAAGGTATGGGCAGACCAATGTTGTTTTAATACCATCTTTTTCAGCTGCCTTCAGTTCATGGCTTAGAGATTCATGGAAACCCACAACTCCAAATTTACTGGCACAATAATCCTAAATTGGTAAAAGAGGAAACAAGCAAACATAAGAATATACCAAAGATAGTGTCAAATAAGTGTACTTTTTCCTTATGTCCTTATATTCCATGGACGCCCCAAAGAGTTAGTACGTTTTTGATATTTTGTGCTGACATATTTTCAGATGCCTTTACCATTGCTTCTATCTTTTAAATCACGGGTGTTAAATGCAAGGCCTGTGGGCCAGATGTAGCCCCCGGAAGCTCATCATTTGGCCCTTGGGCTCTCTTAGCACTAACATCAGCTGCTGAGCTATGTTGAGGTGTCACTGCTGAAAGGGCAGCCTGTATGATAATTTGGCTGTCCCCTATCTTGAAAATATCAAGATTCGTCTATTTTCTTCTGCCACTTGCAGCTAATTGGTTCCTGACAAAAATGCCTATTTCTTGTCATGACCTACTTAATGACATCATGTCCTGCTTTATGACATCACTTCCGGCACTCAACAGGCATAATGAATGCTATTCAGCCTGCTGGATGAAATGAGCTTGACACCCCTGTTTTAAATTAATATAAAGTACATGAAATAAACCATGAAAGTAAGAAAAATAATGGGCAAGATCAGATGCAAACGAACAATGATTTGTTGTTACAAGCGTGAACCTTGGGCTCACATGTTCCCCATGCCCTTGAGCACTGAGAGAAGGAAACTGAAAGGTTCATTTTGCAATTTGTAATAGGACAGTTTTGTACTTTGGATACTGTGGTTTGTTCAAACCAGTTAACAAGGCAGAATATCAAGCAAAATCTAGCCCTATTTAGGCTAAAATAGAAAATTGGTTTGCAGTAAACTATGAATGGAAGCTTTCATTTCCTTCCTCTTGTATGTGATGAGGAAATGAGGACCAGACAAGCCTGAGGCAGAAGCTATTGACAAATCATGGTTTGTTGTCAACCTGGACCTGGATGTCGTATTCTCAAGATTCTTAAAAACACACACACACTTATGATCTGGGACTACTGCACTTTGCTTTGTTGGAGTACCAACTGAACTATAAAGACTGCAAGTTTACAAGCATTGCAAAGGGAGAAGGAATTCTTAAATGTTGTGTTTTTGGTGTCAAAGACAATCACCAGCACTGACTGGCTGATATAGATCAGACTGAGGCATCACCTGGCCAGACCAATTCCCTTGAACCTTCTAGTATTGATCAATCTGCAAAGATTCTTCCCCACTGTGGGGAAGCGAGCGGGGGACTTTGCCTTGGAGCAGAGACGAATGAGGCTCCAAGCGTGTCCGGGGCAGGGAGATGTCACCGCGCCCAGCCACACCTCCCTGCACCCGGAAGAGCTGCATTTTGGAGTGAAACAGAAGTGAGGGAGGATGGGCAGGCCAAAAAGCGTGCAGGTATTTTCCGCGCTGTGGTGCCTCTCTGCTGCCTGCGCCCATTGCTCACGTCACCCCCCGCTACACCCTAGAAATGCCTCTGCCTTGGGGGTCTCCTAGCAACCTCGTGCTGGCACTGTGTGTAGTAGTGGTACAGGGGTGGAGAGAGAACTGCTCAAGCTTCAAGATCCCATATTGCTGGCTATTTCAGAAAGAATAAACAATGCTCCCCACAGTTAATTTCTGACAAGCAGAACAACAAAACTGCTACAGACAGTATACTAAAATTCCTTGCAACTTAATTCACTGGTACCCTGAAGCGATGCTTGAGGTGCCACCTTCCAAATATATGAAAATCTTTCATCAAGTGCTCTGTGCGCTAACTTTTGTACAGCAAGTTTAATAACAAACTATTTGGATCCACAAGGTAAATTTTAAGAACTCAACAAACCTCCACTCCGGCAGTGCTGAACAGACCTAGGGAACTTGCAACAGTCACAATGTGCCCATGATTCAATTCCAGCATTTTGGGAAGGAATGCTTTTGTGGTCTAGAATGTAGAAAGCAAGAGTGTTACTCACAAATTAGCCATTCTTTGCACCAGTCCATCAGCCCAAATAGAAGATTTGTACATCAAAACTACCCCCAGAATTAAATTTTCTACAGAGAAGCCTCAGTACATGTACCTAGTTTGAGTAAAGCACATAGGATGATATCCAAGGTTCATGGTGCCCATTATGTCAGATAAAATGGGACTTGAAACAGAACAGACTTGAATCTCCATCCCTTGCCATTGTCTGCTGTTGTCCAATCGACAGCACAATGCTAATCATCCCTGCACTGGCTCAGAGTGTTGCAAATGTGATGTAAAGCACAAATAAAGCTCAACATAAAGCATCCAACAGCAGCACCAGCCAGCCCAATCCAACCCCGTTCTCCCCGCCCCTGTCCCAAAATGCCCCCTCCTCGCCTCACACCATTATGAAGTGGGAGGGAACTTCTTAACTATACACATGCAAGATGCACTGCATTTTGCAAGATCTTTTGGCAACTTTGGCATAGAAAGTCGCCTTGGGCATTTGCTTTGGCATGGGAAAGGCGGGGTATAAATTCTTCAAAATAAACAAACTTAAAATGCATTTTAAACATGTGCCCTTTTAATAATTAACTTTTTAAAAATCAGCTGCATCACTTTCCTATTGTGGATGTTACCCTAAACCACAAGTTAGTACTACAACTCTTATCTGGCCTAGTATTCTGATCAACAGCTGGAAAGGACATTCTCTTCATTTCACACCTGAAAAAAAATCTAGGTTCGTTATCCTAGTTGCTTCTGCTTTGTTCAAAGTTCAAAGCTTTCAGGAAAAATCAACAAAAACGCAGGGACAACTTGCCTTTACAAAAGCTATGGCTGTTTCCTAAGCATAGTGTTTGGTAAGGCCCTTTTTAAAATAAATTTACATGCATTTGTCAGTGTTAGATATTAGCAACTTCCCAATCCTCTAGCAAAAAGTCATATTTAATTAGCAATAATACAGAAGTTTGTTTTTTAAAACTATACACAACTCAATCAGCTTTTGATGAAGACTAATATTGAAGTTGCATTTGATACTACAGATAAGTCAGATCACACTATTTTGTTCAACTTCTAGAATATTCTAACAGTGTCAAAATCAGGGATGCTAGGAGATCCCTCCTGGACCTAATCCCTCCCACTCTTCTTTGTGGTTTGATTTTTCACTCTCCAGTCAGGTCTTTCTTGGCTCTTGGGGATCCAAATCTCAACCCAGCCTTGTTTAGTGCATGGGAAAAATATCAAATAACACTGTATATAGAGGGTATGTGTTTATGCAATAACTCATAGTTCTGGTTCGTTTTCCATATATTTACAAACTGCCTGGCTCCTCTTCTCCAAGTCACCAGTTTGTGCTGGTATCTCCCAATTCCCTGCCTCCCATCATTGCTTTAGAGGCACTGCTTCTAGTTTATGTTAACAGGATCTTAATTTTCAACTGAGCAAGGGCAAAAAGATCAAACACTAGCTCCCTCACTGACCCACACACGGTGAGTCAGCCGCAAAGAGCTCTTTTATCCCATCTCCTGAAACACGAACACTGAGAGACTTTGGAGGAGACGACCCCTTAGAAGGCACCTCAGCTGCTCTCTGCCATTTTTCAACATCTTGGCTTGTGCAACGATGTCCTCTGACAAGATAGCAGAGAAGGCCAAGGAGAAGCAGGCTCCCCCATGGGCTCACTTGCTATTCATACGGTAGGGAAAAAGAAATGGATAGCTCCTTACTTGGGCAAAAGTTGCTAGGTACATGGATGGGGAAAGGGTCTTGGATCAAGAGCTATGCCGGAAACAGATGGAAAACCTTTGTTGGACCGATGTGGCTCCTGGGACTCAAACTGCCTGTCCCTACTCTCGCTTATTTTCAGGTCTACAGAAAAGCTCGACATAAAATATCTAGCTGAACAGCTCTAAGTACAAGCCAAACATTTTTTTTTTTCAAAAATGCAGCTTGTTGGGGGTTGGTTTTTTGAGAAGTCTAACATAAAATTATGAAGACTAGATTGGAAAATACAAAACATAAGTTGGTCTCCACAGGCAAAGCTCCTGCCATAATCTCATCCTATGACACCTGGATATGCCTCCATGGATTTAGTTGGGATTCTACCAACTGAAATCCATTTGTAAGATTCAGACACGTATAATTACAGCGGTCACTTTGCACCTGCCATGTGTTTGCAGGAAGTGACAATGTGCGAGAATTGCGTTTCTGCCAAAGTGATTGTATCTGTAAATGAAAACTGTGACTTAATCGTATACATCAGTGCTGCACAGTTAAGGATACACATTCATACTGATACAGGAGGCTTTT
Source organism: Lerista edwardsae (assembly GCA_029204185.1). Taxonomy (NCBI): domain Eukaryota; kingdom Metazoa; phylum Chordata; class Lepidosauria; order Squamata; family Scincidae; genus Lerista; species Lerista edwardsae. The sequence goes on from JAJKFI010000021.1 coordinate 8,903,572, forward strand.
TCACAGTTTAAGAAACTATTTACATACGCAGTATATTTTCAAGTTCTAAAAGCTAACAAGCTGGTGATTTTGTTCTTTACATTAAACCACTACCATATGAGGTTTGTACATTGGGTAATTGATGGCCTGAACAGTTTTAGTTTTACACTTTATGTACAAAAAGACTACAGCTGACTCAATCTAATTCCATTCTTGTAGCGTCTCTGCATTTTCCAATTGGAGATGTCAGAACTGTTTTGCTCCAATGATTTTCACATGGTCTTGTACTGCATTTTTGCCTGCAGGTGTTACAATGACTAACCCAGATCTTTGAACATGACACAAGAGGTTTTCACTGGGCAGCTGGTGGATGATGGAAGATTAACAGGTCCCCCCACTCTTTGTTCCTTGCCTCTATTGTTGATTACCAGAGAGATGGTCTTGGTTTCAGGATAAGCCTGAGTTTTTTTGCCTTTCTGCCATGCCAAATCTGATCCTTAGCATGTTTTAATACAGCAATCAGTTTGTTACACCAAATATCACCCAAATTCTAAGCCCCCAAAATGTGCTTGAAATGTTACAATCGGACCATGCAAATTATTCTTCTATCCCTTCCAAAGTAATGCAAATGTAAATGTGAATATTTTGTTCTTTTAAAATAGAAAGCAAGACCATTAAATGGCCTTTCCACTCTTGATTTAATCCTCAGCAGTCAGGAAGGGCAGGGATTCTCCCCTCCAAGGCTCAGGGGGCACAACTGGAAAATGTAACATGCCCCCCCCCACCCCACACACACAGGCCGGTCAAGTGATGGAAAGTGATTCCAGGTCTGTGGAAGTAGTAGTACTTAAGCACAAAGCCCACTACCCCAAAACCCTGGAGCCTTTTACAGAAACAGAAGCAAGTTTTCAAGTATGCCTCTGCAGATGTAAAGACTAAAAAAAGTTTTCCTTGTGTGCAAATTTAGTAAACTGCCAGCTTGTTCCTCCTCCTCCAGCTGATCTGCACACACTATTTGACAGATAAGAATTTACTTCCCTAGGCACCAGTACCACAGACACACAGTTGGGTTCCTTTTCTAGCCAATGTCAAAGAACGGTTTTACTCTAGAGCAGAATGGTCTTGGGTGCCGCATAAAAGTTCTTCAGATGTGGCAATTCTAGACAAGAATAAGTGTTAAGCAGTAGAAAAGTCAGTCATTCTGTTGGGTAAATGGAAACTTGACAAGAGAATAAAGAATATAGAATTTGTAATCATGCTTACTTATAAGATGCTAGAAGGAAATCAAATAGTTTGTGATATGCATTAGAGCAGTAATTCCCAAACGGTGGGTCCAGAACCCACCAGTGAGTCATGACCCCTTTTTTGTTGGGTTGTGAAACTGACAGGGCAGATTAAGTTATGTGTATCAAGGGGTAAACAAGCTTCTTCTTGGGGGGGGGGGGTTGAGCACTGCTGCCCAATCACCATAGCCACACCCTCTGGAATTTAATAAATCAAGCAGCAGTTTCTACAACCTCTAAAAGTTTGGGAACCACTGAATTACAGTTTTCTGTAGATATGACAAATCCCCAGGCTGTAAATAGGCATTTCTCTGGTGATTGGTGGCATAAGATTTATTGCCAAGCGGATAAATTTTTAGAGAAGATGGCCCTTGTCAAGTATCGGCCTGTGGGATAATATGTTTTTTTGACTAGTATCCTCTTCAATTCCATAATTTAAAAACGTTCGCTAAATTCTAGGCCAAAAAGTAAAGGGTGGATAGCTGAGGAAGGAATAGATTTCCTATGGACCTCCATACACATTTCTGTATACCAGTTTGGCCCCTGGGCTAAAAGGTTTGCTCACCAATTTTAGAATGAATCCCCACTGAAGATCTTCATTTATTCCATCTCAAAAGACAAAACGTTCTACAGCCATGAAGCAAAGCTCTGTAACATTTATTCTGAAATGTAAATGTTTTGACCATGACAAAAGTCAACCTTTGTCTACTCTATGCAGCATTAGCACTTAGAGCAGACTGTGCAAATAACATACCTTAGATAAATAAAGTTTGTGTACACACACACACACTTAAGTTTAAGCTAAATTAGTATTAAAGATGCTTATCATTTTATCTCATGATCAAAAAGCATGGGAAATTAGTATGGTTATCTTAATTCCCATTCCATGTAAATAGTAAAAATATTGTGTTGTCATCTAGATTATGCTGGCTTTACAAGATAGATTCTGTGATCCCACACTTTGCCATAGTCATTTAGCTTGACAATAGATTGTCAAGGCAGAAATCTACAGGTGAAGCTTCCCCAGTTCCCTGATGCATCTCTACAAGGCACAGCACTTCTTATACCTAGAAAAATATTTTATACCTAAAATACCACTTACTACTATAGTTAACCACCCAGGCATCAATTATACTACAACAGCAGTTTCTGCTGCCATGATTCCTTCAGCAAATGTGTCTTCCACCATTTAGACTGGTGGTAATTCAGACCTCTTGGCCCTCAGCCTGGGGGAAAGACCACCAGTTTCTAAATCTTCTTCGCATCATGCTCTCTATTTTACAGCATACCCTTGCCTGCCAATGCAGAACAAGATGGGCAATGTCACATATTTGTAGCAGTATGGCGTGTGTGTTGGGGGAACACATTTTATTGCACAATAAGCTAAAGTACAGTGAGAAAGGTATGGATACATGTTAACTGATCTTTGAAAAAGGAGACCAGAGCAGTGGAGGGCAGTACAGGTTTGGAACTGGAAATAGACAAAACAGAAGACCCGGAAATATGTATGACAATAACAATTGTGCAACACCTGCAGCTTGCAGCCTATCAAGTAAGACATGAAGGTAGTGTCAGGATGGTCATTAGCAATACCAATGTATACTTCTAGAACAGGTAGGAGGAAAAAAAAATGTTTTCAAGCCTCTGCCTTCACCTGTGTTAACTAGCTCCTTTGCACCACTCTAACAGCACAAAAAAACTGGTTCAACTGGTTTGGCAGCCATGAAGGAATTCCCTTGATTTACACAAAGCAGTTACTTTCGATTACTCTAGAATAAGCAGAACTCCATATGCCCCCCCCCAACTGCCAAGTTGTGGCTTCCTTGACACGTAAGTTCTCAAATTGGACACATTTGTTGTTCATCTGCTTAAGTTTTTGTTCTTCATGGGTTTTCATAACGTGAATGTTTCTAACAGAAGGCATGAAAAAGGGAAATACAGAATACAAGTGAGTAGGAACCAGAATTAACGTATATTGAAATCCGACTTTGTCCAATAAGACATTTTAGCTTTGGCCTGTAACTTGTGGTAATACAAATGTAGCAGGCACATAAGAAGAGCCCTGCTGGATCAAGCCAGAGGCCCATCTAGTCCAACTTCCTGTATCTCACAGTGGGCCACCAGATGCCTCAGGAAGCACACAAGGCAATAAGATGTCTACATTCCATTGCCACTCCCCTGCATCTAGTGTTCTGAGGTTAAACACGGAAGGGACAGAGTTGATAGAGGGATGTTCTTTTCCCTCTCTCACAACACCAGAACCAGGGGACATTCACTAAAACTAAGTGTTGGGAGCGTTAAAACAGATAAAAGGAAATACTTTTTTACCCAGCAGGTAATTAATCTGTGGGGCTCTTTGCCACAGGAGGTGGTGATGGCATCTGGCCCAGATGCCTTTAAAAGGGGATTGGACAGATATCTGGAGGAAAAGTCCATCTTGGGCTATAGGCCATGATGGGTTGTGCAACCTCCTTTACATTATAGTAGGCTACTTCAGAGTGGTTTAAACTTGGGAAAGGAGTACGACAAGGCTGTATGCTGTCACCCCGCTTATTTAACTTATATGCAGAGTACATCATGAGAAAGGCTGGGCTGGATGATTCACAAGCTGGAATCAAGATTGCTGGGAGAAATATCAACAACCTCAGATATGCAGATGATACCACTCTAATGGCAGAAAGTGAGGAAGACCTCAAGAACCTTCTGATGAGGGTGAAAGAGGAAAGTGCAAAAATTGGCTTGAAGCTCAACATTGAAAAAACTAAGATCATGGCAACCACTCCCATCACTTCCTGGCAAATGGAAGGGAAAGAAATGGAAGCAGTGACAGACTTTATCTTCCTGGGCTCCAAGATCACTGCAGATGGTGACTGCAGCCATGAAATTAAAAGACGTTTACTTCTTGGGAGGAAAGCTATGGCGAACCTAGACAACTAAATTAAAAGCTGAGACATCACCCTGCCAACCAAGGTTCGCATAGTCAAAGCGATGGTTTTCCCAGTAGCAATGTGAGAGCTGGACCATAAGAAAGGCAGAGCGCCGGAGTATAGATGCTTTTGAATGTGTTGGTGAAGACTCTTGAGAGTCCCCTGGACTGCAAAGAGATCCAATCGGGCAATCCTCCAGGAAGTCAAGCCTGATTGCTCCCTGGAAGGACAAATCCTGAAGCTGAAGCTCAAATACTTTGGCCACCTCATGAGAAGAGAGGACTCTTTAGAAAAGACCCTCCTGCTGGGAAAGATTGAAGGCAAAAGGAGAAGGGGGTGGCAGAAGATGAGATGGTTAGATAGTGTCACAGAAACAATGAACATGAAATTGGGCGAACTCCAGAAGCTAGTGGAGGACAGGGAGGCCTGGCGCGCTGTGGTCCATGGGGTCGCGAACAGTCGGACACGACTTAGTGACTGAACAACAACAACTTCAGAGTGCCGGGTGCAAGGGAGTGGCAACAGGATGCAAGCATCTTGTTGTCTTGTGCCTCCCTGGGGCACCTGGTGGGCCGCTGTGAGATACAGGAAGCTGGACTAGATGGGCCTTTGGCCTGATCCAGCAGGGCTCTTCTTATGTTCTTATGAGGTAGCCTACTTCTAAAACCAAGAGGTTGCATATGCCCATCATGGCTTGTAATCTGCAATGGAATTTCTTCCAGCCATCTGTCCAATCGCCTTTGAAAGGCACCATCACCACATCTTGTGGTATACATCATAACCCCTTTCTGACCATAAAGACTTAGAAAACTTTTAGAAATGAATGAAAGATACTCAAGGCAAAACACTCTGCTCTGGCTGGTAAAATTAGGCAAAAGAAAAAGTCATGCTCATATGCACACCCCAAAATCCACAATTTAAACCTTTCTGCTGAAAGTACTAAACATCAACATGAAACTACAATTCTGTGGCACTCCTGAAGGTCTCTGCACTGTGATTTTCAAGCACAGAAATGGCTATTCAAGGATATCTTCTTTCATTCCTTTTTAGAATTTTGGTGTGACACATTTGTTCCAAAAGACCAAGTAAAATATCAGGAAATGCCTCACTGGAACCTTGCTTCTGTCATGGAGCTTACTAGGTGGCCTTAGCAGGTATACTTTGCCTCCCAACCCCTGCTTTTGCAGTGTAGGGATGACTATTACACACACACCATACAGAATTGTTGCAACTATTATCCTGAGATAATGTATATAAAGTACTTTTGACACTAAAACACTATACAAACGTGTATTTCTATTATGCAGGAACAGATGTGCAATTTGGGAGTACTCCTGGACTCACAGCTCTCCCTGGAGAGCCAGGTGGCAGCAGTGGCCAGGGGTACATTTCCCCAGATTTAGCTTTGGCAGGTATGCCAACTGCAGCCATACTTGAGTTGATTAGACCCAACTATGCTAGTCCATGCCTTAGTGACTTCGACTGGATTACTGCAATGGGCTCTACATGGAGCTGTCCTTCAGGACAGTTCAGAAGCTGCAATTAGTGCAAAATGCTGTAGCCTGGGTAGTTAGCGGAACTCTGCTATTAGATTCTGTTGGACCATTGCTTTGGTGATGACACTGGCTGCCCATTCCTATCTGGGCTCAACTGAAGGTCAGGAAGGTTCGTTTCCGGGCCCAATTGAAGGTCAGTTCTTATATTCCCTGCCCGGGAAATTATATATTCCCTGACAAGGGCTCAGAATGCTTATTTCACCTTGTTCTGCTGCTTTATTCTTTTCTAAACAGGTGACCCCCCAGTGGTTTTATAATTTTTTATTAATTTTATTTATTGTTCTTATATATTGCACTTTTTTGGAACTTTGTTAGCTGCCTTGGGGTATGGGAAAGGTGGAATATAACTTTTTAAATAAATATGGTGAAGAGGCATGTTTAGGCTATTTCCCTTTACTCCACAAGGGTCAGTTATTTAGTCATAGACAGTGCAACATCCAATTGTTCAAAGCAATTATCTAAGCCAACTCAGTATTAAAAGTTCATGCTTAACACCAGTGCATAGTAATATTGTCACAGATGATTTGCAGCCAATGCTTCAGCCTAAACAAGTGCCAACATTAGTCCTGTGCCGATGACATGCACACACCAGGATCTGTACAGAAATTCTGAAAGGAGCAAGGGCACTGAGCACAGTCCAGATGCCGTTTCAACATGTCAATTCTGCCTAAAGTTTATCTGATCTGTACAGAGTTGTCAACACTATTAATTGCAAGTAAACCAAACCATATACTTGTCTCTGCACTGCCTCCTGATCTTAGTTGCATCATTAGAATATGCTTGCACATTTAATACCTAAAAAACCATTACTATCATTCATGAGCCAAGAGAGCACTAGAAATACATGAGACATGTTGCAACCACTTTCATCAGCAATTATTTACCATTGCACAACAGCTCACTGTCAAAAGAATTGCTCTTTGTGGACATGAACTTTAGCTTTTCAGAATGCCGACTAACTAGTCTTCATTGGCTACAGCAAGCATTTAGCTTAACCTGATTACAGGCCTGGTCCTATCCAATATTTTGATGTGTGCTGTATCCTACAGGGTGGGGGGTAGTCATGGAGGCCACCTCAAAGTAAGGCAGGACCTGTCAAACTACAGCCCGCAAGCCAGATCCAGTGTCACAAAAGCCCCTTGGGTGCGGTGTGGCTGTGGCAAATATTTCCTGTTCCGCATCGCATCTTACTCCCAGTCTCTGCAGAAACTCACAGCCAGCAGCTGTTTCGGCTTGGGGGGGGGGACGAGGGCGCAGAGCCTTTTGGAGCAACTGGCAACAGAAGCGGCTGCCTGGCACAAGTTTCTGCAGAGATCAGGAGCAAAGATAGGAGGCTGCAGCATGGAACAGTAAGGCTTCACCACCATTGTGGCATGCCTAAGGAGCATTTTTTGTTGCATCATGGGCTGTACTTTGGCGGGAATGTTTGTTGCCTTACCTTGCGGCTACATCAGCACAGGAAAGTTGGATAGGTTCACAACAGCCCTGTGATGTCAATTAGATAGTGGCTGGCCCAAGATCACCCACTAAGCTTCATGGCTAACAACACAATCCTAAGCATGTCTACTCCGAAATAAATTCCCGCAAGTTCCACAGGATTTGTCCTCAGGTAAGTATAGCTAGGATTGCAGGCTAAGTAGGATATTAGCCCAGTGTGTTGACTACCTGCAATACCTATTCATACAATATTCACAATGTGAACGCTATATTTTTCCTCTGACACTGAAGCAAATATTCCATGGAAGTGGGTAAGAATGTACTAATTCTTGCAAAGTACTGGGCATAGAGGACTACACAACAGTTACTTTGCCTATAGAGTCCTCTAGTCTACTGAACAGAGAGAATTGCCAGAATGGATAAAGACCAGGGGAGAGAAATAACAGTGCTACACAGGAAAATCTTGTTCACCTTTCTTAATCTGAGTTGCACCAGACTTTTTTTTGGGGGGGGGGGCAGGAAGAAGCAACTCAGAATGAAATCAAAAGAGATGCTTATAGGTTCCAAGGCACACAGCTAAACAGGAAGGTACAGCTCTTTTATTATTTTACTGGCTTGTCTTTACCCGGCGTTGCCCGGTATTTATGTATCCCAAGCTTCTATTAGACAGGAAAATCGAAGTAATTTCATGTACAGGAAAATTAAAAGTATAAGTACAGTATAAAAATTCTAAAGTAAAATCTTTTACAAATTCACTATAATATGAATTTAACTCAGAACTTGATTATAAACCACGTTTTTAGTTTCACCTCCAGGAGCAAGAATAAATAAATGCTTGGGCAAACCCAACCTTGAGCAAGCAACAGAAAGTTGTCCGTGGAGAAACATGGCAATCTCAAATCCACTCCGCAGTACTTAATAGACTGCCCCTGTGACTTGTTGATTGTGATCGAGAATGCAAGTCTCACTGGAAATTGCAATCTCTTAAAGTTAAAAAGGAGATCCGTTGGAATGAGTGTTATCTGTAGGATAAAAACTGTTTCACCCTCTCCCTTTAAGATAGTCGCTTCAATTACAGTACCCAGCATCTTCTTGACACACAGCCTTGTGCCATTGCAAAGTTTTGGCGGGTTGAGGTTCCATAGTAAAATAATTGGAGATCCCACTGTAAGTAAAGACGATGCGGTGGCAATGCGGACGGATCAAGTGAGTTTAGGAAGTCTGATGGGAAATTGACGACCTCATAGGCATCTACTGTGGTATCGATAGCCTTGTATTCAGTGACTACACCTGGTAACATGGCAAGTATTTGATTGGAGTCCAAGTCCCCCCCTTCCCACCTCCACCCCTAGGGGTGCTAGGGGTAGCTTACCCCCGCAGGATTTCTTTCCAGAGTGTAATGCATATGTGTACCAAGTTTGGTATAAATCACTCCAGGCATTCCAGAGTTATGCTGGTACATACACATGCACACGTTCATTTTTACATTATTTTATTTCGGGGACAAATTAAATGCTTACCAAATTAAACTGTGAGCCCCTAGCACTGTGGTCCAAAAACAAACCATGGTTATACCGAATTTAGTAAACGTTCACCAAATTTAGTAAACATTCACCCAATGTATAACATGACATTTACGTGACAATACTATTATTTATCTAGCAGAATTATACAACCCAAATAAAATGCGGGGTTAGGGTTTGGGTTAGGGTTATGTTATGAAAATCTACTATTTTGGGGAGACAAAAACATTTTTAAACTGTCAAATACTTTACAAAAATGACGAGAACTCAATATGTGGTTATCACTTTCGGATTATTAGGTGGTCTAAAATTTGGTGAACCTTTACTGTTTTTGGGAAATGGAAGTTGTTTTTTTTAAGGAATGCTTTCATTAAATTTGGTGATCACTTAAACATGAGCCTTTTATTTCTTACCCCATTTTAAAAGGCTACCTGAGCACACTACAAAAACATTCAACCTCAGGCATCCAAATTACTTGAGCAGCTACAGTCCACACCGTATTCCTTTCAATTACTGCATTTGCACAAAGAAAACTCCTATTTCTCCAGCAGTTTCCTACTGTTGCAGTAGCAGGATGTCCCTGTGATGAATGCAGTAATAAAGAATTCCTTCTCTGCAGGAAGTGAAATCTTACGAAGCAGAGCTGTCTGTACGGTGGTGCTGCAGACTTGGAATCAGCTTCTCAGAAAAGTCTGTCATGCTACTGCCCTACTGGCATTCAGGGATAAAGTAACCCCCCCCTTTTTTTTTAGTTTTCCTGTGCATTTAAGATAGCTGTTACTTTATTTTTGGCCTTTTGCTGCATTGAGTTATTTTAATTTAGTTAACTATACATTACCTTGAGTGCTTTTAGCAAAAGCAGATTTTATAAATCAAATATCTGGTAGAACATTGGCTCACGGGCAAACAATTAACTACTGTTTATTCAACAAGAACACATGAATGGAAAGAACATTTCTTCTGTCCCTTAATAAATTCTTCTCTTGAGCACTTGTAGTGGCTAAATTAGGGTGAAAAGAACTCAACAATTCATCTTTTGAAGCTCCCTTTGTTATTCAACTATATTATCCTCCATCTAGATACAGCATCCTACAAATACAACAACAATAGTGAAGATAAGGGTTTTGTAGAATTTGCTGTAATAAAAAGCAATTCATACAGCAAGTAGTAACTACTAGTTAATGTTTGTCAACAAGCTCTTTGTGGAAACACAAATTTAAGATTCATATCCAAACACTCAAATAGTGGCAAGGGAGAGAAAGGAGAGAGAAAGGAGAACAGGAGAACAGAAACTTGTTTAATGATCCCAGAGAAATGGGAATATGTTGACAGAATTCCTCTTGAGTTTCTAGGGGCTAGACTAAGTAGTGAGTAAGTTGTCTTACTTATCCTTACAGGAATGGGTTGTTCAAACACTGCCTTTAGTAAGGCATAAACAAACATCAGGTTTTGATTGTCACAGCCATTTGTCTGACACAGAATGTTAACCCCTTGCCCAAAGAAGAATTTAAAGGTTAGAATGATGAAGGGGATCTTGTACAGGATTCTGCTCTGCCTGGTGAGTTTTGAGCCCAGTTTGACATAGGGCAGAATGTTTGATAGCCAGTGGCACTACCTTCAGGTAAGCCTTTCCACAGATGCCTCCAGCATTTCATAGCTTCCACCAGTTTAAATGGGAACCTACCGGGTTTGTTGGGTACACTCCTAACTCACTGGTGACACCCTAAAAGGCATGCAATCATCGCCTTCAGCTGCATACTACAAGGCAAGGTCAGTAGTGGTGAACAAGCTGCCAGGGAAGCTGCCTGCTATGACAAGTCTTATCACTGAGGAATGCTGGTAAGGTTTTAAGAAACCAGCCTATTTACACGATCTGGCACCAGCAGTTTAAATTATATACCCACAAGAAGCCACCAACACAGAAAAAAGAATTCCAAAGAACTGATTTTGCAACCACCTCAGATATTCTGGCCTCAAAACATATACTTGTCAGCAGGAAGCTCCAAATGGTCTAGCCACTGCTTTAAGGCCATTTAGAAAATAAACTAACCTTTATGGTTTATTTTGGTATACAATCTAAACAGCCAAGCCCCACTAAAGGAATCACCTTTTGTTTTACACAGTTGTTCATTATTCAATGGGAATTTCCTAGCACCTCAATCCTAAATCCCACTTACTAATTCGCCACATTTCGAATTGTGAGAATTCTTCACCTCTCCATTTGATTAGCACCACTTCCCATTTGGTTATGGAATAAATGAATAATGCGAATATCTGTACATTTTTCACACAACACAAATTCACCTTTTATTACTTTCAGTCATCCACACGGTCCTCTATAGACATATTGTTTTATTGGATTCACAGAGATACTGTGAGCAGCTTACTTTATGACACCACTACTCCAAACAGTTCTAAGAAAGACAGACCCTACATTAATAACACCTCCAATGCTGAAGTCCTGGCCTCAGAAGTGAAGAGGATCCAGTAAACTGGTCTTGCCTAATCATGCCCATCTTCAGAAAATGAGCATTTTGACCAGGGTCAGGAAACTGAAAATAATTTATGCAGCCTAATCCAATACCTAATCCAATACAATTTTCCCTTAAATAAACCCTGTTGAATTTAATTGCACTTATTCCTAAGTGAGCATAGGACTGTACCCAAGACTGTTCTGTGGAAAACTAGATAAACATTAACAATCTATATATATTTATATATTTATATAGATAAATAAATGGGTGTGTGCGTGTTCCAGCATAACTCTGGAATGCCTGGAGCGATTTACACCAAACTTGGTACACATATGCCTTACACTCTGGAAAGAAATACTGTGGGGGTAAGACACCCCTAGCACCCCTAGGGGTGGGGATGGGAAGGGGGTGACATGTAAAAATAATTGAAAACGGCTGATATTAGTGTCCAATCCATAGTTTTCGGGGTTGCTGAGATGAACGGTGACACTCCTGATGCCGTTTAAGTCCACATTCAGCCCCCATCAGCATGGGTGTGTGTGAGAAGGGGTGAACAATAAAATGTCCAACATTAGTGTCAAATCCATAGTTTTTGAGGTCGCTAAGCTGATTGGTGACAGTCCCAATGACATTTAAGCCCAAGTGTAGTCGAATAGAACAAACAGAACTCTGTAGAACCTTCTGGAAATTTTTAGAAATCATTCGGCCCCAGCCTTGGACTCCAATCAAATACTTGCCATGTTACTAGGCATAGTCACTGAATACAAGGCTATCGATACCATAGTAGATGCCTATGAGGTCGTCAATTTCCCATCAGACTTCCTAAACTCACTTGATCCGTCCGCATTGCCACCACATCCTCTTTTACTTACAGTGGGATCGCCAATTATTTTACTACGGAACCTCGACCCGCCAAAACTTTGCAACGGCACAAGGCTGTGTGTCAAGAAGATGCTGGGTACTGTAATTGAAGCGACTATCTTAACAAGAAAGGGAGAGGGTGAAACAGTTTGTATCCCACAGATAACACTCATTCCAACGGATTAGATCTCCTTTTTAACTTTAAGAGATTGCAATTTCCAGTGAGACTTGCATTCTCGATCACAATCAACAAGTCACAGGGGCAGTCTATTAAGTACTGCGGAGTGGATTTGAGATTGCCATGTTTCTCCCACGGACAACTTTCTGTTGCTTGCTCAAGGGTGGGTTTGCCCAAGCATTTATTTATTCTTGCTCCTGGAGGTGAAACTAAAAACGTGGTTTATAATCAAGTTCTGAGTTAAATTCATATTATAGTGAATTTGTAAAAGATTTTACTTTAGAATTTTATACTGTACTTATACTTTTAATTTCCTGTACATGAAATTAGTTTGATTTCACACTATAGATAGAATTCATTCCTTTTCCTGTCTAATAGAAGCTTGGAATACATAAATACCTGGGCAACGCCAGGTAAGGACAAGCTAGTAATGGTATAAATAGAAGCATACCTCTCCTTCAAATACAGACAGAAGATCAGACAACAAAGGAGTGGGATTAGATGTTCTTCAGAAATGTATACAAAGCTTCCCTACAGTACCTAAAGTACAAGTCAAGAGGATTTACAATACCTTATATTTTTCCTATGTCACCACAACTGCCAAAGCAAATTCAATTTTGCACTAGAAACCCATTTTAATAAGATAACTATTTGCCATATAGCAGTAGAATTTCCAGCTTAATTAGCACAATAAAGTTTCTGCTCAAGAAATATAAATGTGCTTTATGCCTAAAGTGGGAAAATGCTGTCAGTTTGGAAGATGGAAGTAGTTCATGTAAGTCAGGGGAGAATGCGACACGTTAAAAGAGCCAGGCACGCAAAAAAACCTTAGCTATACAGGTTGAGTCTAATTATTTGCAGATGTTATCACCTCGGTTTTGTTTCAATGCAGGTTCCCTAGACCCAGTTGAACCAAATCCAGCTTAACCTGAAGCCTCCAAAGATTGCCAGAGCTGTGCTCAGGTCGCCTCCAGAGGCCTCAGAAGAGCTTCTGGAGGTCCAGAGGGTGGGGTGGGGGTATCCCCCATTTGCCACAGGCAAATGCACAGCCTCAGAAAGCCCTCCAGACCCAACCAGAGCTGTGCTTTGGTTGGGTTTAGAGGATGGGGGTGCAAAAAATCCATGAGTTCCAGGAACGGAACCCTCATGGATAAAAAGGCCCCACCTGTACTGTAATTTATCAAGACTCTGCGATAATGGAGCTGTGTTAGGATAAGTTCCCCTCCCATCATGTTATGATACATGGCACACTGTTTGTTACTCTGCAGTGAGCATCACTGCAACTCCAAGTGCATCATGAATGCCAATACTGTACTGTATCCTTTAAAAGGAGTGCAAGAAAGCTAAAGCCTGGGACAGAGTGCAATTCATAGGGACCACAGCATAAAGGAAGTCCTTGCATGTCTGGATGCCTTTTCCCTTTGCCACAACAAGGAACCCCTTTGCCTGCAGGAGTGGTTTCTTGGACCATAGGCTACAGGGAGGGAAGACCTCAAGGGAAAGGGGTAGGCATCCCTTCTCTCCACCAAACTGTAACTCTGCGATACCCCCTTATGGTCTGAATAGCACAGAGAGTCCTGCTGGATCTGGCTGGATCATTGAGCAGGAGTACTTGTGAGAGCTGGGGATACCCTGTGATGTTTTCTCTCTCGGGGCACAATCCTAACCTGAAGTTAGGCCGGCACAGTTAGGCCAGCAAAGTTTGGCTGGCACAAGGGACACCGTAAAGCATGTTTGCACCACTCTTGGAGTCAGGGAGGATGTCACATGTCTGTGTGCTGGCCTCTCCGACTCCAAGAGTGGTCCAAACCAACCAAACTTTGCTGGCCTAACTCCAAGTTAGGATTGTGTCCTCACTTACCTTACTAAATTTTACCAGTTAACACAAAACCCACAATATATTGAAAGAATGCTTACAGGTAAGCTCCCTCAATGGAAAATCTACTAGGTCAGTGTTTACCAAACTGTGGGTCAGAACCCACTAGTGGATCGTGAGCAGATATTTAGTGGATCGCAAAAAGCTTTTGGAACTTTAAAAAACAACAACTTTGCAAGCACCCTTGTCTAGCAGAAGAAAATTGTTAGCTGGAATGCTAACCTGTAGTATGAGGTAATCTTCAAACGTCTACATTAAAAAGTACATTTTTCAATTTTCTTTAGTAATCTGTGCACCGTAAATCATGTATGAACCCAGTATCAGCCTTTTGTCGGGCCTGGAAGTTCCTAACTGTACATCATCTCCTCCAGTTCAGCTCCAGTTCAGCTCCTGGATACACTGGAATGACTAAAGATTTGGGGGAAACCAACATTAGGGAGTGTGTCTAGGGACTTCATTTCATTATTAATAATTTCTAGATTTTTTTATCCAGTCATTATGGATTGTCATTTTTAAAAAGTGAGTCCTGGAGGTAAAAAGTTTGGAAAGCACTGTACTAGGTCTTAAAACTTTTGCACACAAATCGAACCACCTTCTATCGGCTTTGCATTTAGAAGTGGTACTAATTATAGGCAGATGCCTTTCTGTATATACAGAACAGTCTGCAATGCTGTTAACATGAATGCTGCTTGGCACTCTCAGTTTACTTTGCAGGAAGTAAAAAAAGCAGCTCACATACTCCAAGTATGGAAGATATATACATAACATAACATTTCACAGCTATTTTTAGCTCAGCCTAAATGTTAACATAAAGTAGCAGGTTAGGAGATCAGGAGAATCCAGAGGCTCTCGCAATCCTCCTCCATTCCTCCTGCTATTTGCTCCAACTAAAGCAGTGCCTGCATCAATGCTAATGCCAACCAGGATGATCATAATGAGAGTTTGAAGTAGGTTGGCAAGTCAAGTCCTGGTTATGAGACAATCTTGGTAGCATTTCCCTTAGTACAAACATCACCACAAGGCTAACTGTTGCTACCTTTCTTCTATAAAGAAAGTATATGTTGGTTAGCCTAAACGAGGCATTAGCAATCTGTAGGTTCCAACTGAGCTAACAATGTTTGGTTTCAAGATCTGGTGAGACTGTAACAAAGCACCACCACATTCTCTGAATGGCATCATGATTTCTGAATGGAGCAAGTAGCTGATCTTAGATATCCTACACCTCAAAACTATCCTACAGCTCTAGTCTATGAAAGATTAGAAGAAATATAGCTGGGATAATTTCTTCTGCTGGAATAGCAGGCCGAAATTTTCCCTCTCAGAATATACACACTTACCTTGGGGATAGTAAGGTAATGCAAGCCAGATATAAACCCAATGAGATACAACCATATCACAAGAGAACCATTGTTAGAGCTTTATTTTCTTGGACCATTCATTCTGGTTTCCTTACCAAAGAAAGTTGATAGTATTCTCAACAAAGTATCAGAATATGACTATAGGAAGAAAGAAACACACACACACACACACACACACACACACACACACACACACACACACTTACTTTCTCACTATAATGGCACTGGGTATGGTTGAGAACACAGACTATTGTATGTATAGAACATGCTAAACAAATGGCCAATGTCATGTGTCTGTTTTGCAATATGTTAAGATTCTGCTACTACTGCAAGTGATCCATGTCAGCAATAGTTCTCTTGTAGAACCTGCAACAGGTTTCAGTCCCTGCAATAAGCAGCACCTGTTTTATCAACTGCAAGGACAACTCAGACAGACATGTAAAAAGGAACGTTGGACAGCTGATCTCTCATAATGTCTCAAGGAGCATCTTGATCTGAGCGGAAGACAAGCAAATGCTAGAACACTAACAAATTCACCAGTTTCATTTTCTCAAGGTCAACAAACTAGAAAAGCCACAGTGAGTAAAATCACAAGTGAGTAAAAGTACCTAGTACCTCTGTCAAGCATGGAACATCATGACCAACAGCAAGATTGCTTAAAGGCTGTATCTAGTTCTGATAACTTTCAAGTTTACATTGCTAATTTTATTTTATATTTAACTCTTTTCTAGACATAAGAGTAAAATATGTTTATCCATACACCAAAGGAGAATTTTCATGCTATGTGCAGGTACGGTGAGATGTTGGCGTCAATATGAGTTTAGTCTTTTTTTAATAAAACCCAACAATTGTTTACATTATGGTGAATCGCATAAATGAATTTTGGCAAGATACCTGCCAATACTGACCTGATCTAGGGAAAACTTTGGGCTCAATCATATTCAATTTTCTGCACCAATGCAGTTGCAATGCAGCATCAAGGTAAGGGATAAAATGTTGATGAAGCCACCATGACTACCCCACCCCCTTGCAGGATGCAACACACATCCTTTTGGCACAGGTGTATCGGTGCTGGAAAGTTGGATAGGACTGGGCTGGCGGTATGAGTGTACCGCTGGCGCTGGCACTGTAAAAGTAAGCTGTTGCCACCAACACCTGGTCAACAACAATGCAATGCTGGCAGTGGTGAGTCATTGGTGGCCGGCGGTACACCAGTTCCAGGTGGAGGATGGGGCAGAGGCCCTAGCTTCTGCACTGGCAAAGTAGCCAATGCAGAGACAAGTAGACCCATCACCCACCCTGCACCCTTACTGCAGGGGAAGGGGGATGAACATCCCCTTCTCCCTCAGAGCCTCCTGCTGCTAGGCTGCCGTGGCACTCTCACTCTCGGTAGCCGCTTGGCAGCTCAGGATTGGGCTGCCCATTGTGTTTCAATGTGACAAATTAGTAACCAACAAGTCCCACTAAATTCAATGACACGTCACCAAGACCAACTCTTTCAGAGTTGAGGCCATATTATTTCGGCATAATTGGCCAACCTAGCTGTGGGTCAGCAATGTAGCTGGCTGCTTAAGAATCAGGATGCTGGCATCTTTGTAAGACGTGCTAAAAATGGTGCTCTGATTAAGTCAGCAGTCATTTAGATCAGTTCCAGATATCAAATGGTTCAGATTTTGTCTTCTGGGCAACCAGCAACCTCTGTAGCTTTGGACTGAGAAACAGTTTGACAGATGGAGCATTTATGAAAAAAAAATTATCATAAAAAGGAGTTCATAAGAGGGCATCAGTTAACTACAGAAGTTGTAAGCTGCTACTTAAATGATACAAAACATGGTCTGGATCAATTTAGAGTTCTGTTCATTTACAGTTGTGTTGGATTTGTCTAGTACAAACCAAAAATTAACCAACAGTGACAACCACAGGGTGCTTCAAAGGAAAAAGGAGCTGGAAGGTCTTAGAAGGCCATAAAATTTTTTCCAAAACATGGTTTAGTTTTTTCATTGTTATTTTATAAATTTTAAGGTTTATTCAGAACATACACACACTGTAAATAACTGTTGATTTCGATGCCCGAGGCATGAACAGCTGGACAGTAAAGGATCCTCCCATATTTTTATGACAATGATGTAATAAGTGACAAAACTTCCAGGAACACCATGTTTTACAATGTTGCTTCAAGCATTTGCTGTTAGCATGTTTTTCTCCATTTATGAATACAAACGTGATGGATAGAACTTCATTCATGCAAACAAAACCTCCAAGTACATGCTATTTGAATTATATTCAAGATCCTTTGAACGATGCAACTCAGAAGCCCTGAAATGGACTCTCTCTTTAGATTACTTCCCTCACTCAACAGTATTCAGCATTAAACTCAATAGGGATGCTCAACACAGATCATGAACCATCATTCTGTCTTAAGACAAGCATTTTCTGACCCTACGACTGTTAAGTACATAGAATTTTCAAAGTATTTTAACATTGTGCTGCAGCAGGTCTGCAAGGTTATGCAATTAGATCTTTATAACAATAGTCAAGCAAATAAAGTTTAGGACATTGCCAGGCAGATAGGCAAATCCTAAAAATATCATACTTTTCCTTAACATTTATGTTGATATTTTCCAGGAAAGCCAAGGAAGGAAATAATTACAAATCTCTTTCTGCAAAGATGCATCATCCAGAACACTTTAGTGACCAAAGCAGTACCTGTTTAATCTACATAGATCTCTTATACTGCAATCTTATACACCTTAAGATCTTATACATCTTATACACCTTAATACACCGTGTTCAATGGAGCTTATAACCAGGTGACTGTGCATAGGATTTTAGCCTTACACCAGTGGCTCCCAAACTTACCCTTCATTCATAGCACCCTGACATGGCAATGCAATTGTGCAAAATCTTGTGTGATTTTGGCCCAGAGAACCAGGAAGAAGAGGCTATGTGGCACTTCTGCATGTGTTGCAGTGATCTGGGGCACTGTGGCAGACAGTTTGAGAACCACTGCCTTACACCATTAGCAGCTGAAAGATAAACTACAGAGTTCCAAGGGAAAGGTTCTTAACCCAGCAGCAGACAGTAGGGCTGGGATAATAGCTACTAATCTGAGAAGACCAGTTAGGTTTTTAATGGACCACAGTATCAAGCAGCTTCATATGTTGAATTCCATACAGATAACAGACTTCTAGGGGGAATTTATAAAATTCCCATTTTTGTTGTTGTAACACATTAGACACCATAGTAACAACCCTAAAGAGCCAGGCAAAAAAGGAGTCCTGCACAAAAACCAATTGTACCTCCAATTTAGGCATCCGCATAATATTGATGGCATTGTGCAGAAATGATGAGATTCTGTAAATATATACATATACACACCCCACTCCACAGGAAGGCTCTCTGATACATAAACACAACAGCCCTAATCCGTAGAGCATTAGTCACACTCTCAATTGAATCAATGGGACATGTTAGTTGTGACAATATTATCCCATTGCTTTAGCTTAAGAGCAATGAACATTCTTTGGACCAGAGTCACAGGCTATAGCCTTGTCAAACAAAAAAAAGCACAAGAGTGCAATATTAGAAACATATACTTCTTTAAAGAAGGTGTTGGAGAAGTTAAATGAACATGTAAGGAAAGAGAAGAACAGAAATGGAGAAAAATATATATATATTTACCCAGAAATGTGCATGGCAGTTAACCATCATGGTCCTCTCAATAAGTTCATCTGGACATTCCAGGAGATGATGCCCAGAAACCACACCAGCATTGTTGACCAGGACTGAGACTTCACCAACCTCCTTGCGGACTCTCTCAGCAGTTGTGTATACATTCTCTCTTTTGCTCACATCACAAGTGTATGTATGAACTTGCAAGTTGTAATGAGGTAGCACTTCTTCTTCACCATGCCCAGCTGTTACAGACATCCAGATAGAGCAGAGAAAAAGGGCCTAATTAGAAACAATGTTCAATTTCTATCCATCCATTTCAATAACAATGTTGTTCCCAGGGGTGAAATGTGACCTACTATATATAAGTGCAGCTAGAGACCAAACTCCTCAGAATTCATCTTCCATGATAATCCGTTGATCCAACACAAAAAATGATAGGTTAATATAGGAGACCAACCTTTCTGAACTGGTTCGCTCAGCACGAAACTGTTACCTAAATCACTGAGAGCCCAATCCTAGACATGTCTACTCAGAAGTAAGTCCCATTATAGTCAACAGCGGTTACTCCCAGCAAGTGTGGATTGCAGCCTTAAACTGGAATATGTGAATCTAAAGTCAATGGGAATGGGAACATGCAGCCCAATTCTGTGCATGTTTGTTCAGAAAGATGACCCATTCAGTTCTGAGTCCCACTGAGATTTACACCCAAGCAGGCAAACACAGGATTGCAGCCTGAACCAGTTTTAAACATTAAAGAGGTTCACAGTAACTAAAGTAAGCTTAATGAAATAAGTTAGAAATAACTACTTTGATACCATTCAACCAATATGTTAATAAGAACACAATCCTATATTTGTCTGCTCAGAAATTCCATAATCTTCAATGGGGCTTACTCTCACAAAAGTGCGCATAGAGTTGCAGCCTAAGTGTATCAAACTTTCTATAGGATTCTCATAATGAGCCTCCCAAAATGCTTCATTTCTCCACAACAAGCACTTCACCGAACTCCAAATTCCCATGTAGATGTTGCCCTCTACAGCGAGACAGTAAACCATAGAGAATGGCTGGCAAAACAGTAATATAAAGCTGTTCGAAAGCCAAGCATTTCGCCATGTCTTCTTTGCCATGTCTCCATAACAGTTCTACAGGAAAAGACTGCTGCCTTCTCATCCCGTCCACACCATACAGATCAAGGAAGCAGAAAAGTATTTCAGTGTTTAGTAAAGTGGTTGGTGCATCTTCCCCTCCCCTCCCCCCCACCCTAACTGGGTTTATTTACTTTGGTTTCCTAGTTTTTTGTGTAGTGTTTCTACTTGAATCTAGATGCAACTTAAAAAATGGAGCCCACTCCAACCCCAAAGTTCAAAGAAGATAACCTTCTGCAGCATCAGTCTTGTCTGGCATTTTTTGAATGGGGTAGCAGCTCTCTCTCTCTCTCTCTCTCTCTCTCTCTCTCTCATATAATCACATTCTCCTTGGTGGTGGTGGTGGGGAACAGGGGAATATTCCCAAGAACATTCTTTTAACATTTGCAAGGGCCTCAGCACAGGAGCCCTTGATTAGGAAGGACATACAGTGAGATGCTGGATGATTGTATGAAGTCCATCACAGCATCAGTTACTGTCCATCCGTCCAACTCCGAAGAGACTCCTCTAAAACTTGCTGTACTCTGCAGGCATCATGTCTACGCTGTTACCAGGCATCTCCGACTGCTTCAAAACAAAGAGAAATCCGTCTTGCTACCGGAGCAAAACGACTAGCATTTCGGGCTTAATCTATAACTTCAGGTGCAACAGGAAGTCTCTGTTTAAGAGCGCGGTGTGAGGCAATAGTTTCGGCTGTCGCTGTGATCGCTGTCCCTAGCAGAGCTGGAACGTCGTCGCGCCCTGCTCCCCTCTACACTAGCGTGAAGCGTGCATGCGCGTACACGTGTGGATGCACGCGCGCTTCTCCGGACGAGTCGCTTGCGGAACGGGGGGCGCCCCGCTCCCTCTGCCGCCGCCGCCCCCTTACCTTGCCGGGCAGCAGCCACGGCTTCTTCGGAGACCTCTCGGTAGATGTGCCGCACCATGCCCGCCGTCTCCTCGTTGCTCTGCGTGTTGATGTCCCACAGCACCAGGCGCGCCCGGCGGCGGGCGAACTCCAGCGCGAAGAGGCGGCCCAGCCCGCTGCCGGCGCCGGTGATGAGGCACACCTGCCCCGCCACGCTCTTCTCCTTGGGGCGCATGAGCCACTTGGCCGCGGCCACCACGAACGCCCAGAGGACCTTGAAGGTGACGACGAAGAACTCCAGGACGATGTTCATGGCTGCGGCTCCCCCCGCGAGGGCGGCTTCGCGGAGGCCGGCCGGCAAGCAGCGAGCGACGGGGCGCCCCCCTCCCGACCTAGGCGCGCGCGCACCGGCTACCTGAGAGCGGCCCCGCTCGGGGATCCCGGGAGCGCCTCGGCAAGTCAGCGAGCAGCCCCGCGCCACAGCATAGCCGGGACCGGGAACAGCCTCTTCGCGGTCGCTCCCCGGCGCCGCGGAAGGGAGCGGGCGGGAGTCTCTGCTCTAAGGAGCGCGGCAGGCACGGCCGGCACCGACCGCTGGCCGAGCCTCTCGCTCCGCCCGCGGGCACCTGGCTGGGGCCGCCTCGGAGCAAAGCCTGCCCGCCTTCTGGGCTGCCTCCGTGCCCGCGAGCCCTCCGCGGCTGCTCGGCTCCGGGCGAGGGGGCAGGACGCACGAATCGCAGCGCCTGCCACCACCCGATGGCCACTCGGACCCCGCGGAGCCGGAGCAGAGCAGCCAACCCCGCCGCCGCGCTCTCGGCAGAGGCCAGCAAGTTTAAGGAGCCCGCAGAACAAGTTCACGCAGAGGCGCCTGCGGCGGCGACGGCTACTCGCCGGTGGCTTCGTCCGGTCTCTCCTATCGCTCGCTCTCACAGCCCGCTAGGCTCGAGCGAAGGGGCGTTAGTTATGCCGCTGCTACCTTCGCTTCGCAGCGCTGCGCGGGGGGGGGGAGTCGGAGAAGGCAGCCGAGCCCTTGCCAAACTGCGCGCCGCCCGCCCCAGCTCTACCTGCCCCTTTCCCCGCGGCCGTGCCAACGCTCAGCACCTCGCCCCTGAAAGTGAGCATTTTCCCAGCGCTCGGTGCTCTATATAGCCCCGGCGAGAGGGAGCCAGGCCCCCCTCCGCCAACCCCAACATCATCCCCGCTTCCCAGGCCGGCCCCGCCTCCTCCTCCTCGCCCACTTAGCATTCCTAGGCCTTCCCCCATCACATTTCCGCCCAGCA
This sequence comes from Lerista edwardsae, assembly GCA_029204185.1. Lineage (NCBI taxonomy): Eukaryota > Metazoa > Chordata > Lepidosauria > Squamata > Scincidae > Lerista > Lerista edwardsae. The sequence goes on from JAJKFI010000021.1 coordinate 8,925,971, forward strand.
GCAGCGCCACCCCTCACGGAATGGAGAGCTCAGCTCAGCCCAGCTCAGCCCAGCCACACGCGCGACGCCCCCTCGCGACGCCAGGCCCGCCCAACCCCAGCGCTCGGGAGGGAAGGCTCTGCCGCCGGGTTTGCTGTTCCAGTCGCGCAACGACCTCTGGCTTGTAGGCTCCCATCCGACGCACGCTGCATCTCAGAGGGAGTCCCACTGAAGCCAGAGGCAGGGAATGGCTGAAAGTACCCAAGAAGCGCGCTGCTGCCTCTCAGGTATCGGTTGGTTGCCGGTCTTCCACGCCGACCTCCACCAGCTTCTCTCCACCTTCATCGACTGCCCCTCTGCTCCATCCTATGCAGGGTTGGCTCATAGGTGGCGCCAGAGAGCAAGTGCCTCCCAGACAAATCCCTGCAAACCCCCCCCCCCACACACACACTTGGACTCCTGTGGAAAGGCACCTTTCACATACTGTAGGTGGTGCTTTTCTGTATTATCATTTGAAAGCCATCAATACTGTATACAGCTTGCATACAACAGTTCCCCGCAGGTTTACATCTGCTAATGCATATGATCTATAATAAAGCATTGATTTAATTGATGGCAATACCCCATCTAGGGACGTGGTGGCGCAGCGAGTTAATCCGCTGTCGCTGGGCTTTCAACCGCAAGGTTGGGAGTTCGAGACTGCGTGACGGAGTGAGCTCCCGTTGCTTGTCCCAGCTCCTGCCAACCTAGCAGTTCGAAAGCACCTAAAATGCAAGTAGATAAATAGGGACCACTTTGGTGGGAAGGTAACGGCGTTCCGTGCGCTACGGCGTAGAATCATGCTGGCCACCATGATCGGACAAAAACGCCGGCTCACAGGCTTTGAAACGGAGATGAGCACCGCCCCCTACAGTCGGTCACGACTAGACCATTCGGTCGTGGGGAAACCTTTACCTTTACCTTTTTAATACCCCATTATTTTTCCATAATCTAACATGTGAAACAATGTTTTCCCCATGCACTTTTATCCCATCTGTGCCTGCCAATATTTACTTTCCCCTAGTGAGTCACTTCAGATGGTTTTTTTTTCAGGATCTGACCCCATGCAATTAAGGACACATACGCTCAGTCCTTGGCCAGTTTCCTTAACTGGGGGGGGGGCTTGGGTTGGGTTGTCTGTTGCAACAGAGGAGTGGTTTGGATAACACTCTCTATGCACATTTAAGGAAACTGGCACAAGCACAAGGAATTGGGCTGGGACATGGCTACGTCATGAGCATACATGTGCTGAATCATGTGGGCCAGTTTTAAACAAGAAGTATTATCCCAGGGCTGGCTCTAGGACTGACGGGGCTCAATGTGGGGCATTCTGATGGGGGGGGCACCCTCCCTGCAGGGCCCCCACTCACCAAGAAACGTGCTTGTGATGCTGCACATGGCACCTAGAAATAGTGGTGACATGATGACATCATTGCCAACTGCTTCTAGGAGGCCCCATTTTGGGCTGTTAGGAGGTGGCCAGGTTGGAGGGCCCATGGTAAAGCTGCTCTGCTCACCCCACTGACCTACAGCCCATAAGACCCCAGCTGCAGCAGCAGTTTATCTGCTTGCTGTGCTGGTGTAGGGCCCTCCAAAGTGAGGGGCCCAATGTGACGACATTGGTCACATTGGCTTAAGGCTGGCCCTGTATCATCCAAAAGGGTGAATGAGTGCACTAGAAACTTCTTGATACAGGCTTAAGTGCAACTAATTCTGAATAGAACTGGGCTGCACAGTTGTAGCCCTTTGTGCTGATGCTAGAATGTAAGTAGCATTGATCATTGTGAAGATTCTAAGTAAATATGCATGGGATTGGACTGCATAGGACATAGCAGAAAGAAAGAAAGAAAGAAAGAAAGAAAGAAAGAAAGAAAGAAAGA
>JAJKFI010000021.1:8927878-8981497 GCA_029204185.1 Lerista edwardsae
AGAAAGAAAGAAAGAAAGAAAGAAAGAAAGAAAGAAAGAAAGAAAGAAAGAAAGAAAGAAAGAAAGATTTCCCCACGACCAAATGGTCTAGTCGTGACCGACTGTAGGGGGGGGTGCTCATCTCCGTTTCTAAGCCAAAGCGCCGGCGTTTGTCCTGAGGACAAGTTTCTGGGGTCATGTGGCAGGCATGACTATACGCCAAGGCGCACAGAACGCCGTTACCTTCCCACCAAAGTGGTCCCTATTTATCTACTCAAATTTTTAGGTCCTTTCAAATTGCTAGGTTGTCAGGAGCTGGGACAAGCTGCGGGAGCTCATTCCGTTGCGCAATCTTGAACTGCCAACCTTCTGGTCAGCAAGTTCAGCAACAGTGGTTTAACCCGCAGCGCCACCACATTCTCTTTGTACATAAATGCTTATAACTCTTTGCCATCATGGGCTACTTCAGATATCTGAAGAGCATATTTACTCGAAATTCTCTTATGTTCATTGCACAGATAACCCATGTATAGAGAATGCGATTGTGGATTTCTATGCATTTAGAGTTATTTGTTATTATTGTTTATTTGTATTCCACCTTTCCCTTTTACAATAAAAGGCCCAAGGCTGTTAACAGTATAAAACTGTTATTCACACTTTACGTTCAATGCTCAGACAACAGTACAAACAATCTGTATTCTACATTTGCAAAGGGTCCAGTACCTGGGTTAACTACAAATAAGCACACATGTAGTACTTCACACTAAAATGTCCACACCCATACAAACCCGTGTACATGCATATACCAAACTATGTGAATAACCCTACTGACTTCAGTGGGTCTTTCCTTCCTGCTGTGTCATAAGAACATAACAAGAGCCCTGCTGGATCAGGCCAAAGGCCCAACTAGTCCAGCTTCCTGTATCTCACAGCGGCCCACCAGGTGCCCCAGGGAAGCATGAGACAAGATGCTTGCATCCTGTTGCCACTCCTTTGCACCCGTACTCTGAAGTAGCCTACTACTAATGTAAGGAGGTTGCACAATTCATCATTGCCTATAGCCCATGAAGGACTTTTCTTCCAGGAATCCGTCCAATCCCCTCTTAAAGACATCTAGACCAGATGCCATCACCACCTCCTGTGGCAAAGAGTTCCACAGATTAACTACCTGCTGGGTAAAAAAGTATTTCCTTTTATCTGTTTTAACTCTTCAAACCCTCAGTTTTAGCAGATGCCCCCTGGTTCTGGTGTTGTGAGAGAGGGAAAAGAACATCCCTCTATTGACTCTATCCCTCAATCATGTCCCCCCTCAGGTGCCTTTTTTCTAGGCTGAAGAGCCCCAAGAGTGTCTGTAGGATTGAAGCCTTCCAACTCAATCAATGTCGATAGGAAGCACATTTCACTATGTTTTGTGAAATTTATTCTCGGATAAATGTGCATAAAATTGCATGCCCAGGACTTACCTTGGAGTAAGTCCCATTAAAATTAGTAGGATGTACTTCTGAGTAAGCATGCTTATGCTAGCATTATTGGATATTGCACAAGGTACTGAGGAATTGTCTTGTATAACTCAGATCAGAAACAAAATACTGTTTTGTGCCACAAGTCAATCTGAAGGCAAAAAGATGGACTACATGAACCAGCATGCTCAGCGGGCTGTCGTAACGTCTGTATGACGCTAGCGCGAGCCACATACAAACACTACATATCCCAGTATGCACTTTGTCCCAAAAGATTTAAGCCGATGAATTGGAAAATGCATGCTGGGAGATGTAGTTTTCCCTTGGCATCGCAATTCTCACTTCCCACCAATTTTAAACTTGTGCAAAATTTCAGGCTGCGTTCTATTTATGCACAGAATTCATGGCAGTAAATCCCACTGGCTGAAATAATCGGCAATAATTTGTGAATAAACTCGTGGCATACCTCTCAAAATACCTTTTGGAAAATAATTGTAAAAATCAAACTGAAACAATATGAAATGTGATAGGTTGCCCCGCAACACATACATCCTTATTGTTGTATTGCCGAAAACTCCAAAAGATACTCCAGTGACACTGAAAAATTACCAATACTGTACTACCTTCAAACCTTTGGCATTCCTACTAGCCACCTTCCCCCGCCCCGCTCTGCCCCAAGGCTCTGCCCGATGTTTGACAGGCATTAGTTTAGAGACCTAAACCGTGAATTGGCCTTTGCATTCAGAGGCCCCTTCCGCTCAGCTGCTGACGGAAACCTTTATGCTACCTGCGCATGCTCCAATTCCCTCTTTTCCGGCAGCGAACATGGCGGGCGAAGAGTGAGTAGTACTTTCCTCGCAGAAATAATCCGTTGCCATCCGTGACTTTCCCGGTCCTTTCACGGTTTCTGTTTTTCAGATTGAACCGCTGAGGCTCCGTTGTCTGGAGATATATTATGAAAGTCTCTTTAATCAAGTCCTCTGGGTGGTTTGAATAAAGAGACATTCGCGACTAGGAAATTCATAAAGCCGCCTGCGGCAACGGAGCGTATTGGGATGTGGTGGAGGGTGCATTGTCAGGGTAGCAATGAAAGTGAGGAAGCGGCCTGCACTCTTAACGGTTCCCGGGCATGGTAGAGTGCCTTTTCTCGGTCCTTCTTGTGCTTGTAGTTTGTATTGTGCGGCTTAGGCCCCGATGTGCCTTTCCGGGACATGCACGCAGCGGGTAAGAACAGTGCAGAAAAAACATGTGCTAGACATGGACACGTATCGCCTTTCACGCAAAATTGACTTCAAGGCACTGAAATTCGTTTGTCTTATCATTACGTTCCATCTTTTTTTGATAATGAAATGATAAGGCGGTTTGCATGGAGTTCCCAAGCAGTCTTCTCCAGACACTGCTCTTAGACCAAGTTGCACAAGGGCCATGGCCTTGTGATTTGTAAGGATTAATAATGAGGGAGTTTGGACGCTCAAGTCCTTTTTCCTGTATAGTTACAAAAAGTCTGCAACTTGCATTGTATCTCCATACTAAATTTAGGGTCACCATGACTGCTCGATGGGGTTGTTTTAGAAAAATAATTAGTAAAAGGCTGATTAATTTTTAGGCTCATGGTTTGTTAGACATGTTTATAATTGGACTGTAGCAACAATATATATTTACTTAAATGATTAGTATTACGGTACTGTATTTCAGCCATGCACCTTTATCACGTGGTGTTGCTGTTTATGAAAGCATGCTAAGAAGCCTATATAAGAAACCCCTATAAGATGTTTATAAAATGTGTACTAAATGGCCTAAAATAGTTTCATAAAAAAGATGAGTGTAGAACAGATTTGAAAGAAATAAGTTGATTTAACATCTAGAGAAAAGTATATTGAGAAGCAGGTTTTTCCTCCCCTGTGATCTACTTGCAGTAGCTGTGTTTTGACTTGGTTGACAGAAGTGATCCACTGCTGCGTTTTGAAATATATTTTCTTCTGCTGTATAAATGCAGAGCAAAGAAGAAGGTGCCTTCGGTTCCAGAAACCCTTCTGAAGAAGAGGAAGACTTTTGCTGACATAAAGGCCAAACGTCTGAAGAGACTGTTGGTTCGGAAGAAGGTAAGTAACATAAAAGTGTTCAGTTTTGATTAACATGGTTATATTGAATCCTAGGCTCCAGGCTTGTTTGGTCTTGACATCTGTAGCAAATTATGACATCCTCGTGTAGGCTCTTAAGTGTTGCTATTCTGATGCTGAGCTGTGTGTGTTGGATTTTGAGCACTCCATGTATTTGGAGGGAAAGATAAATCATTTAAGTAACAGCCCAGCTGTCTTGCTGGCAGAATGTGCATTCTGCCAATGCTGGCTACTGAAAAGCAGTACTGGTTCGCTGGCCACCTGCTGGAGCAGGTAATGCATCGCTGGAGGGGGTGGGGTAGGGTATGGTGGAGCGAGGAGGCTTCAGGGTGTGTGTGGATCCGGCTAGCACAGGTCCAAGAAGATCCATTGCAGAGCAAGAGATTTATGGAGGGGTAAGGGGATTTGGGAGTTCAAGACTGCGTGACGGAGTGAGCTTCCGTTGCTTGTCCCAGCTCCTGCCAACCTAGCAGTTCAAAAGCACCTAAATGCAAGTAGATAAATAGGGACCACTTTGGTGGGAAGGTAACGGCGTTCCGTGCGCTACAGTGTAGAGTCATGCCGGCCACATGACCACGGAAGCTTGTCCTCGGACAAAAACGCCGGCTCTTTGGCTTTGAAACAGAGATGAGCACCGCCCCCTACAGTCGGTCACGACTAGACCATTCGGTCGTGGGGAAACCTTTACTTTTAAGGGGATTTAAAATCCCTTTCCCTTCCAAAGCCTCCCAATCTGCCCTTCCCCCTGCTAGATACAGTGCATGTCTTTTTGACATGGTTGCAGAAGGTGGATTCAGTGTGCAACAGGGTAAGGTGGAGCAGGAAGGCTGTAGGTGGGATGTGAATCCATTGCCCTCCAAATCCTTTCTGCTGCCTCTCTCTCTCTCCCCTTTTTCTCCTTGGATTTGCACTAGCAAAATGACTATAAATAGCTTATAATCTAATATGCATGATAAACCATTTGTTTTCTTCTCCTTTGATAGTTAGGAGGAGGTAAGCCTTCTTTTCCAAAATATAGCTGTCAGAAGTTTGTGTGGTTAAAGACTTGCAAACCACACAACAGCAAAAAATTAAAGCTTTTCTCACTTGGTAATATGCTTTGTTTTAGGTTTGCGAACTAGTACTATGTATTTGTTAATACACAGGCATTTTAATTTCAGTTGAGGAAGGAGGAGAGAAAACGCATCTATAAAAGAGCTCAGGCCTATCATAAGGAATACAGGCAAATGTACCGTCGTGAGATTCGCATGGCCCGAATGGCCCGCAAAGCTGGCAATTACTATGTACCTTCTGAGCCCAAGCTGGCATTTGTGATCAGGATCAGAGGGTAAGATGAACAAATGTGTTTTACAGACTTTTAAATTCATGGCTTGCAGCAGCAGTGTTCTCTGCCTAAGTCAATAAGTTATTTTTTTGTGACAAACCTATTTTTGGTTAACATTAATGTTAGTGCTATATCTAAAGTATTGGTCAGCTAATATTACTTTTACATTCCCTAGCATCCTAGTGGACAGAAATGCAGTTCATCTTTTGCTGTCTTGCAATTTGACTGACACCCATTCATAAATGCACAGGATCCAATCTAGAACATACTTTTATCCCCTTGAACTTGGTTGTAAGATTGGTTTCAGTGGAGCATATAATGCCTAGATGAAAATCTGCTGTTTATAAAACTTTTTGAACTTTGCTCATTAGTTGAAGTTATCAAGGAATCGGTGTACATCAAAGTTCTTGCAGTCATACTACAAGATGTTAGATGTTTGAGAGTCCTAAAATAGGGAAAAAAATCTTCCATAATAGAATTTGTTCACATTGTCTTAAAACTAAGTGCAAGTTTATATATTTATTACAACTGTGGTTTGTAATAAATATATTACTCTAGGATGACTTATTTTGCTTGCTTCAGTATTAATTTCAATTAGTATTGGTTGTTAAATCTTATTTTTCTGCATCTTTTAGCATCAATGGTGTTAGTCCCAAGGTTCGTAAGGTACTGCAGCTTCTTCGCCTGCGTCAGATTTTCAATGGCACATTTGTGAAACTCAACAAAGCATCCATTAACATGCTGAGGATTGTTGAACCCTACATTGCATGGGGGTAAGTTGAATTTCCCAGCTGAGTGCTAGATATGACTTTTATATGTACTGTTGAAGACATATGAAATTATTTGCGCCTTCTGTTTGTCTGGGTCAAGGGAAGTCAACTCAGCTTCTTGCTGTAGAACAGACACTTCTGTTCATGAATGCTTTCAGCAGGAAGAGGTTGAAAATTGGCCTTTGTGTGTGTTCGCTTTTTTGGAGAACAATGGCACAGAGAAAGGGGAGGGTCCGTTCCCCAGAGATGATCGGCTACTGTTCTGTAAGGCATATGGTAAAAGTCTTGCTTATGACATCACTTGGGAAAGAAGCAATGAATTTCCATGTGGATTTCAGATGAATATTGTTGCATTGTGCACTCACGCATTTTGGAAAGACAAAGGGTCACTGACAGTTGCTCTTTAAGAGGAACTTCCAGCAAGCACTGTTGGCCTTGCCTTCGTCAATAATCTCATGCTAGCGCATGTGTTCAAAGTCCTTTTTGTAAAGTTGTGTCAATTTTGTTACAGGTTCTGGCTACCTATGGGGGAGTTGGATATTTCTGTCCCCTTGCTCCCTGCTAATACATGGAAGATATGCTAGCTAATGAGAGACTGGTGTTCATTGTGTCTAGCATATGCTTATCCAAAAGGTCATGGGACAGAATTAAATACTCTAACAACTGACACTTTTTATTATCCCAGAAACCCCCTTTATGAAGTTAAATGACTGGAAGCTGCGTGGTACTGTTTTATGCTTAGATATAGGAAACCACATTTAAGTTACTGCTCAGTTGTGAGACTAGAATGTATCCCACCTTCTTGAACCAAAAATTGCATACAGATAACTAATTCTTACACCCTTATACTAGAGCAACCCCTTGTCAGTATTCCTTCCCATCCTTTTGTCTCCCAACTGAACCTTACACAAATATATTACTCTAGGATGACTTTTTTTTTTTCACCAGAGTCACTGAAAATTTCCCCCAGATCTTTACCCATGCCTCATTAGGTACAATTCTTCATTGCTGAGTAAGAAACTATGTTTCTCCTGTGTCCTTGTAGGGGAATGATTGTTTTCAGCATTTAAACCTTACTTTTTGGAAACAAATTGCCTGGGCTCATCTCGATGAGTACTGAATGTACAAATAGATGTTTTACTAATGTTGAAAGTCATAGGCTCTGCTTGAAACCCATCTGTTGGTGGCATAGTTTGAGGGTGTTATATACTTAGTATAAGTTTTTTCTCTTTATGTTCTAGTTACCCCAATCTGAAATCTGTGCATGAACTGATCTACAAGCGTGGTTATGGCAAAATCAACAAGCAGCGTGTTGCTTTGACAGATAACGCTTTGATAAAGAGATGCCTGAGTAAGTTTTTTAGTAGGGTTTGTAGCTTAGGGTGACTTGTTTTATGTGCTGGGGGATTTGGATGTCTAGCTGTATTTGTATACCTTTTTTTTTTTGCTTATCCTAAGACCAGCAGCATACAATGGGGCTGATATTTATTTGGAGTCCTATTGGCTGGCTTGAATGTTTTTATTTTTCTGTAGTCATTCTGTTTACATACAAACATAAGACTTTCATTGTATGGCCATCCGTTAGCAATATAACCTACAAGCCATTGTATGTCTCCCTACCTCCCATTTTGCCTTCAAATGTAGTAGTAGTGTAATGAATGGGCGTGAAGTTCAGGTTAATGGAATGTTAAAGAGCTGGTTGTTTTTGTTTGCAGTGGTTCCATGTAATTTCTCCACTAGTTTATTAGTAAGAGGAAATTGAATTTTTTTAAGCATTTACTGAAAAGAAAAAAATGAAGTGTAAGCCCTTCTATGGTTTTAGGGTTGTGCACACTTTTGAAAGCTAATGAAACAAAGTGAAGTAGGGGGATAGAAATTTAAAACTTCTGGAAATTTAGAATGTGCAGGACAGATGAAACTGGAAGTTGGGGGAATGGAAATGTATGCAATATTTATTAAATTTTAACTTCACTACATTACAAACATGACGTCTATTAAATCCTGCTTCATATAGTTATGAAATGAACATAAGAGCCCTGCTGGATCAGGCTAAAGGCCCATCTAGTCCAGCTTCCTGTGTCTCACAAGTGGCGCACCAGGTGCCTCAGGAAGCACATGAGACAACAAGATACCTGCATCCTGTTGCCACTCCCTTGCACCTGGCATTCTGAAGTAGCCTACTACTAATGTAAGGAGGTTGCACAACCCATCATGGCCTATTGCTCAAGATGGACCTCTCCTCCAGAAATATGTCCAATCCCTTTTAAAAGGCACCTAAGCCAGCTGCCATCACAACCGCCTGTGGCAAGGAGTTCCACAGATTAATTACCCTCTGGGTAAAAAAGTATTCCCTTTTATCTATTCTAACTCCCAGCACTCAAATTTTAGTGGATGTCCCCTGGTTCTGGTGTTCTGAGAGAGGGAAAAGAACATCCCTCTATTGACTCTATCCCTTTAATGCATAATTTTAGATGTCTCAATCATGTCCCCCCTCAGGCGCCTTTTTTCCAGACTGAAGAGCCCCAAACACAGTCTTTCTTCATAAGGGAGGTGCCCCAGCCCCATAATCAATTTTGTCACTCTTCTGTGCCTTTTCCAGCTCCACTATGTCCTCTTGGAGATATGGTGACCAGAACTGTACACAATACTCCAGATGTGGCCTTACCATTGATTTGTACAATGGTATAATAATTTCTAGACAGTTTTCTAAATGGTAAAGTCTAAATGCTTTTATTTAATCCAAACCATAATTGAAACTATACCATGGGTAAGAGATGAAATTGTAAACTCTTAAAACACCTACTAGAATTTTATTTTTTGCCAAGCGGTAGAGAGGTTAAAAATGACAGACACTGTAGTAAATAAGAGGAAAGTTGTATTATGTAGGCTTAGAAAGAGGTGTTATTGAATCTTGAACCTATGTTGAATCTTAAATCTGTGTTAAGAGTTCCATATGATGTCCCAGAAAATTTTTGGCTTGGCAAAAAGCTCTCCAGTAGCAACTTTTAAAATTCTGGCCTCAACATTATGCAGAAACTAAAACTCAAACTTTTATGGACAAGGCTTGGAAAATACTCAAAGTGTAACTGAAAAGTGGCAATAAATGTGTGTATTCTGTTATGTTCTATAGTGACATTGACGTTTTGAGAAGCATTCCTCTGCATATTTACCTGAAGTATAAGCTGCAAACTGCCAGTGTCTTTCTGGCACTCATTTTAAACCACTGTATTATGCCACTGTATTGTTCTAGGGGCGCAATCCTAACCTGGAGTAGGACAGCAAAATTTGGCTGGCACAAGGGCCACTGTAAAGCCTGTTTGGACCACACTCTGAATCAGGGAGGATGGCGCACATCTGTGTGCTGGCCTCTCTGACTCAGAGACTGGTGCAAACATACCTTACAGTGTCCCTTGTGCCGGCCAGACTTTGCTGACCTAACTCCAGGTTAGGATTGTGCTCTTGGTTTGCACTAGGAATCAGCATCAAAATAGAAAATTTTACTCAATAGCAAACAAATGCAGGACATTAACTGACATAATATTAGGATATTTGAGATTTTAGAGTATCTAAATGTTACGTTAGTTGAAAAATGCCTGGCATTTGTCTGCTTAGAGTCTAGAAGTTGTTCGAGTTGTAGTAACGTTTGGTGACAAATGGTGACATTTCTGGCGGGTGGCAGTCTATCTAATTCTACTGGCTAACACTGTGGTTCAAGGTTTAAGACTGTCTTAATCCCTTCTTGGTTATGAAGCTCAATAGGTGACCTGACAAATGATATCTGGTGTTGAGTCTAATAGGATGGTAGTGAGGATCTGTGAAAATAGTTATTTCTATGTTTAACTCTTTTGGTTGGGTTTTACGTTTTAGGAAAACATGGCATCATTTGCATGGAAGACCTGGTCCATGAAATCTATACTGTTGGCAAACACTTCAAAGCAGCAAACAACTTTCTGTGGCCATTCAAGCTTTCTTCTCCACGGGGTGGAATGAAGAAGAAAACTACTCACTTTGTAGAAGGTGGTGATGCAGGAAACAGGGAGGACCAGATTAACAGGCTCATAAGGAGGATGAATTAATGGTATGATGGAATGGAGAACAGTTACTTTAACGGAAGTTACTTTGTGGAAAGCATATTTCTACACTTGAATGTACATATTTCAGATACAGCATCAACAGAAGAATTTTAGTAGGTAGTATCAGAAATGGTTGTCTAGAAATAGTTGTCTAGAAGGCCTGCTTGAGATCTAAAGAATTGCAAGTGGAAAAAAAATTCACTCAGTTCACATGCATATCTAAAGACCTTGCCTAAACTATATGTTAAGTTGTAATATGTACTGATTAACATATAGTTTAGGCAAGGTCTGCAGGAGTGTAAAGGAGTGTAGAATCTATACTGAGCAGGATCTTTTGAGTATCTTCAGTGTATTTGTAGTGCATAATGAAAATAGCCACTCTGTGAAAAAGAATGAGTGGTTCTCTCTCAGCCCACACCTCAAGAAGCAACAACTGTGTGTAGACCAGCTGTTACGATTCCCGGATAGCAGTACACCTTGATCGTGTGAAGTTGCAATGTGCCCACTTCCCCCTTGTATTGAGAGCTCTCTTTGCTATCAGAAAGCTGCAATTTTCTTAAGCTTATATTAGGCAGTAGCATGAATTAGGCTATCTTACAGCACATGCCTGCTCAAAAGTCCCACTCAGTTCATTGAGCCGTACTCCCTTAAGTGTGTGTAGCATTGCAGCCTTGTTATAACAAAAGTGCTTTAAGTTAACATTCTTAATTCAGAGAAAGGTTTCTGAGATTGGATTGCTCTCAAAGAGTTAATATTCTCATTGCTCCTTTGAATGGTATCAGCTGTATTAGTTACTTTTGAATATGAACTGGTAATTGATGGTTCTTTTGCTGTTGCTTATTTAAAATGATTAACTTGCTGAACACATTACAACAAGCCTGCCTAGAAGGCTATAAAAATGATTAGCTCATGAATTGTTCTATTTATTTACATATGATTATCTTAATAATTTGCAACAAAAAGAAAATAAACTTTGTAATGCTTACTTGCCAGGAAGTGATTATTTTTCTCGCTAGACACAACCAGACTAGTGGTTGTTTGAAAGTATATGAAAATTTCTAATTTTTAGTACAATAACCCAAGCTATATTGGGGGGGGATGTTACTGACAAATAACAATTAACTGAAGCCCTGCGGTCCATGCAATAACTAATGTGGAATTCTCAGAATTTTTAACCAATTGAAATGTTAAAAATATTCTGAGAATTCAGCTCTCTGAACTTGCTAAATCAAGTATTTGTAGGAAGCTGGTTTATGTTTTCAAAATATGTAGTGTACTTATTATTTTATCTTTTCTTGTAGGAGCCCAGAAGAAAACTGCTTCCTGACTCATTCATTGTTAATAAAAACAGTCTGTAAAATTACTTTTGTTCTGCTCCTTCTTGCTAATAAATTGCCAGTGATGCAGGCTAATCCTGAAACCTTTCTATTTTAAAATATTGATAATGTACAGTTTATAATGGGGTAGTGTACTGTAGATGTACAACCACCCACGAGAGCTAAAACTCAGGATCATGTTGACAATGACATCAAGTGACAAACAGGCTAATGTAGAGTATGTCTTATACTATACAGCATTCACAAGAGCAAGACCAACTTTTGCCTTTCACTTACATTCACAGTAGGTATCTTGTTCTGTGCAATACAATTTCAGAAGGTAAACTATCCAGCCATATTGTTCACCAGTATATACAGGCATTCTGTTGCTTGCCACAGCCTAAGATGTATGTGGCCTACTAATGGGTATTTGTGATCTGTCTTAATGAGTCTCTGGCACAAGTGCAAATAAAAGTATTCCATGAGGCTGTCTTCAGAATAGTGAGCAGAGGTTCAGTTACACACGGAAATGTCCAGTCTCCTTCTCGCCATAGCATTCTTGTACCTAGTTTCCTTTTTGAAGGATGAAGGTAGGTTGTTACATGGGAAGAGGTAGGAAAGCCCCATTCCGTGATCAGGCTTTTGTTCATGCAACTCGGTACAACCATTCATAATGGGTATAATTCCACAGTTTTTAATACTGTGTTATGCAGCTGTTGATACAGAGGAGGCAGGCCTGGAACTTGAAAATCTGGCACTTGGAAGGGGCAATAAAATCTGAATAGCACTGCTTACAGGAATTGCAGCTATTCAACTGTGCATAGACTGCAATGTAGGTTGCTACATGGCACTCGGCCGCGTTTTAGGGCAATGCTCCTTCTCCCTCCCTGTAAAGTTATTCAGGTCTTTAAGGAGGTGAATAACTTTACTATAACACATGTCACTATAAATGGAAGAGGAAGAAATGGTGCATAAGATTACTAGTTTCTTTCCACTTAATCCATGAGTTGACATGAGTGACTGGAAAAGTTGTACAGGACTTTTGGAATAAGAAATATTGCATGAGTTAGTTTAATTTACTATTGGTCTTTTGTCCTAAAATAGATTTTCTTGCACTCTTGTCATGGTAGCAGCTGGATTATTTCTCAGTATAACTCATTTTTCAATTACCCAGCTGCTAAAGAACCAAAAACCTGACATATTGGAACCAACTGTTCACAATTTAACTTCTCTGTATGAGACAGACAAGTGACTATTGGTTTTTGCAGCAAATTGCTGTTACAGCAGCTGTGCAGTTTAATATAACCTTGTGCACTCAGCTAAGTTAGACGAATGCCAGCATCAGATTTGAACACAATAGCATCAAGACAATAGTTAACAGTTCATACTAAGAGAATGGGGTGTCTATTACCATACTTCCTAAAGAGAAGTATCCCTGAATTCAAACCTATGCAAGATGCTTTTAAGCAAAACATGGGGAAAATACAGAATTACAGTTTGCTCAGAATTGTATCTACAGGTGTGCCTTGGTATCTGGTATCCATGGATACTGGGATGCCTATTAAAGATAAAGGAACATTAAGCAATTTTTTTTTACCTTGTAGCAAAGTATCCCCTATCATTAAAAAGATGATTAAAAAGTAGGGACTGGACCAGAACCCCAGCTGATATCATGGCATTCCTATAATTCTGTTTATTCACATGAATATAGCCTAAAATTTTTACAACAGAATTATGTTTTCAGCTTAAAAGTTGTGAAAATGCATGATACTGATCTGGAAGTTGATAAATCAAATAGCCACATGTATGTGCTGAATCCTAGTTGTTAGGATGGAGGATGATAATGCATTTGGTTAAGCAAATATAATGTGAATTACGTATAGAAACTTGGTTGAAATGGCCAGGTTAGACCCAGCTTTTGTAGTCAGATTCCTCTCTATTGATACTCTTGGGCTTAGAAGTGACAAAGATAGCAAGTGAGAAACCATCCTGAATTAAGCAGTCACTCCAGACCAGGGGTCTCCAAACCCTATCCTGTGGGCCAGATCCAGGGTTTGGAACTACCCTTTGCCACTTTGAACAGCACTTACTGCTCTAAGCAGTCATGTCTATGCCTGGTGTCTCAGAATGCTATGCAGCAGGACGCCTGGCATAGACGCAACTGCCCAGATCATCCCTGTACTGCCAGCTGGTCAACTTAAATGGAATGGCACTTCACCCGTAAGCACCGCTTTGGACAGGGATTTTTAGTGTGCAGTGGTCATAAGTTTGGCAACCACTGTTCTAGACCAGCATTTATCAGTGCACTTCTGAGACCCTTCAGGAGTTCTATAGGTTGCCATCTGCTCTGTGCTGTACATGTGCTTCCCAATCTAGCTTCCCAAGATTAAGCGTGCAATCCGAAACTGAGCTAGGCCAGCATATGCTAAGCCAGCAAAGTTTGGCCAGCAAAAGGGACACGGTAAAATATGTTTGGGCCACTCTTGGAGAGGCCAGCAGACACAAACGTGCACCATCCTCCCTGACTCAGAGTAGTCCAAACATGCTTTATGGGGGCCCGTGTGCTGGCCAAACATTGCTGGCTTAGCTTGTGCCGGCCTAACTCCAGTTTAGGATTGCGCTCTAAGGCATCTGCTGGCAAGGCTTTGTTTAGGAACGTAAAGAGCTCCCAAGACAAAAGGTCTGAGAAAATGAGTAGCATTGAGTAAACCAGCAGGCTCCAAATTCCAGCCTATTGGCCAGATCTGGCACCTACCTGATCCTTCCCTGCCATGAACAGCACTTTGTATTAAGCCAGGGAAGTTGCAAAAGACCCTGACTGCAGCCCACAGGGATCTTTGTGGCCAGCCACTTCTAGGGTCTGACATTCCAGGAAGCCTCGTGCCTGGTGTTCCGCACAGTGGCAGCTGGTGCCAAGACCCCTGGGAGCTGCAACTGGAGTCTTTTGTGGCTTCTCTGGCAGAACACAAAGTGCTGCTCATGTTGGGGAAGATCTTCCCTGCTGTAGCAGTCTCTAGTTTGTAGACTGCTGCTCTAGACCAAGTGCTGCCAAAGCCCTAGCTAGTGCTAAAATATGTAGATCATCTTTGAAATTAGTTACTGCCTGCCACAAATCCAAACCATTGCTGTGTGATAACCAACTGCGACTTTCTGGTTCGATTCCGCTGTGTAAGTAGATGCTTTCTGTGTGTTAAGTTTTGGAAGTTGTACCATTTTAAAGCCAAGTCCAAGTGCACTGCACATGTTCGGCAGTTCCAGTTTTCAGCTTTGTAAACTGACACGTGAACAATGACAACACAAGTATACAAACATCAAATATTTAATATCACAGGTTTGGTAATTCCATTTTACATCAATTGCGATGTTCACTGATTAACATGTGAAAGCAGTTCTATAGATAGCAGTAAGTATATACACATAAACTGATTAAATAATCGCAAAGGAGCCTGCTCCTTGCCTGTGAGGTTGTCTATGTCTCCTGCTTCTTGGTCCTCCTTTTTCTGTTTCTCTCTTGATGAATGGTTTCACATTCCAGAGCAGCCAGTTCAGAAAGCCGCTGGAGGTACTGAGGAGGAGCTCCACTGACAGGATCTGTGAAACGGTAACCTAGGAGAAGAACAAAGGACTCCAGTGATTGCATGCCACTAACATTTGTGTAATGAACATAACCTGTCTTCCTGATGGTGTACTTGAGGCAGCATCACATAAGAGACCCCACACAAGATAAATATCAGGGAGTAAGATTTTCTGAAGATGGGAAAGGAAGGCACTTAAATACCATGTTGATAGTATTTATACAAGTGGGTCTCAAAGCACCTAGAGCAGCCATATGGAAAATATGGGATGCTGGAAAGGGGAGGGCTGTGTGGTGGTTTTGTGGCAAGGTTGTAAATAGGCCTTGCTGATTCACATTGCTATTCGAAATGGCTGAAACAACCCAACTTACTGCTGCGTTCTCAGGAAGGCAGCAGGCTCTGGCATCACAATGATGGCACTTCCGGCAGGTCCCAGACAGATTGTCATTCTAAAAAGTGGATCCTGGTGCTAAAATGTTTTAAGAGCCACTGATTTATACCATTCTACATTGTAAACATGAAAGAATAAAAATAGAAGAAGCAATAATCTCTACATAAGAAATCTTTGTACTATCTAACAACAGTCAGAGGGAGCCAAGTGGGACTCCCTGGGGGAGGGGTGAAACCAGTGATGTCATTCAGGGGGGATGGACCAGAACGGGCGTTCCGGATCCTAACGGGCTCCGTGGCTGGTTCCGGGTTCCCGACAAGTGCCAATCAAAAGTGAGTTCCTGTTCCTAAATCATTTGAATGACACCACTGGGTGAAACACACCATAAGTAAAATGCTACCACTGAAACGGCCCTGCCAAGCAGATGCAATGGTGAGCCAGAGGGCTGGGCTGCTGTGGCATTTCTTAATGTCTAGTCAGATTATCTGGTAGCCATGGTCATCCTCTAATTCGTTGTTGGACCCGATTACCCAGAGGACAAAACTGCCACCCCCAAGTTATAGAATTAAGCTGCATCCACTAGGCTCCTACAGAGAGTAATGTTATGAACAGACCACCTGACATTAGGCTCAAACAGATCATTAACTATAGGATATGCCTGACTTTTAGCCTCTGGGCTATCACACCAGTCACAAAGTTCTACACACAGCAAGATATCCTCAACATGGAAATTGAAATCTTGCAGCAAGATTCACTTGGGGTCTATTGTACCATGTTCATATTCAACTCATGATTTGTTCCATGAGTTCAGCCAGACGTTCTGTTAAGTAGCAATGCGGTTTATATTTAAAAAAAACACATGATCATTTAATGATTTTTCAATTCATTTTTCCTAAAAAGATAATTCTGTATTGCTATTTTGTAAGGAAAATCATGATCCTGAAGTATGATAAACTACTATCAGCTTGGTCTTAAACTAATAGCATATTCTAGTATTACTATAAGCAATCGTTTGAGTAAGGAGCATTTAAAGGAACAGAAACAAGCTTATGGGCAAGGTTCCGTATACAACCACCGCCTATATATTTTTACGCACAAATAAGTATCACTGAATTCAATGTACTTAATCCCAAGACTGTATATACAGGATTGCAGCCAAAGGGTACCCTACCATGCCAGTACTGACTGTTCCTATTAACACTCTCATAAATAAACCCAGAATAAGGATAAGTAGCTTCTATTATTAAATTCCCTTTTAGGGTGTTCAGATGAATTAAACACTTGAAACATTATTTACACACATAACAGACATGTTGTTCCTCAAGTACATACAACTGACATTTCAATAAGCATTTTTGTAAAAGGCAAGGAAATAGACTTGCCAGGTTTTCAAAATGGCAATAAGGGACACACAGGTATCGGGATGCTGCTTTCTATCAAACCGCTCCATGGTTACCAGAAATAATATAAAAATGACGCAGTTAGCCGTGGCGAGGCAGCAGCAAGCAGCAGCAGCAGCAGAATTTTAGAATGGGATTCTGTCCGATACAGGACTTAAAAATCCCAATACGGGATTTTTTAACATTGATACGGGACATGATGCTTAAATCTTAAATATGCGAAGTCCCTTATAATAAGGGACACCTGGCAAGTCTACAAAGAAAACAATATTCAAAAGTCTGCAAAAGTAACAAGAAGCTTAGTTTGCCTTACAAATGCTGCTGACAAGCGAGGGCAGAGGGTGGGAAATGAAGTCTGACATTTACCAGATTTGAATCTGGACCCCTCTGGAAATGAAATTAGGCTGGAACACCGGTTGTACTTCTTCAACCTGCAAATGTTTGCACAAAGGAATGTTTACATTTATGACTTTATAAAATAATCAAGATCTGGCGAGGAAGTACTTGATTTATTTGCAATGTGCCCACATTCTTTCATCCAAATGTGTGTACTTCCATAGAAATTGCCTTCCAAATTCCTAGTAGCACTTTCAGCCGCTTGTTTTCTAACTTATCCTTCTGCTCAAGTAAGGGGGATTTCTACAGGCAGAAGTGACAGCGCAAAACTCTTGTGCACAGAAATCTGAATGGAATCCCAACTTGTGTGATGGGTTTGCACAACACATCATACAAGATGTCGCAGTCGTCACTCTCTCATTGTGTGATTTGTTTTGCATACAAAACAGTGCAAAATGCCACCTCATTTCCACATGTGCTCTTTAGAATACAGCCCATTAAACATTACAAAAATACTAATAAATACTGGAAGCGGGAGACTGCCATCTTTAGGTCAAATGAAACAAGTATTACAGTCTTTCCATTATATAGCACAGCTGAGCAATGGCAACAGAATCAGGAAAAGAACAAACTCTAAATTCCAACATTACAGTAACAACGACATTCCCTTAAATTTCCATAATCAGCAGTTTACATGTAGATAAATATTTCTAGAACTAAATATGCTAAAATCTAGTTACTTTTGCTTAATTGATCTGTATACTATGCTACACAGCCCTTCTTGTGGGTCTTCTTCGGACAATATAGAAAAAATTCTAGAAACCTATCCAGATCTATACAGACAACAAGCTGAACAGAACCTTGCCTGGTCCATTTTCCCAAACCTCATGCTTCCATTTATATTAACGATTAAAACAGATCCTAATTTCTGAGAAGTGTGAAATCAACATCCAATTATCTGCATAGTATCTTTGCTTGACAGAATCAAGTGTACTGCCACATTTTAAAAGAAAGCATCTTGTCCACACAGTTCTCTTGGCATTGCAATCTTCAATTACAACCTGAGTGTGGGCAGCTATAATTATTATACGCACTGAATCCTCCTTCCTCTCACCCCAATAGTCAATCGAGACCCTACAACTTTCACCTCAAAACGATCTTCATCATTCATCTCAGCCTTGAACACTCTTAGCCATGGTTGAAGGAACCATGAAACTAGTTGCAAGGTGCCAAGGGGACCTTTATCATGTTTCAGTCAACAGCCCCACATATCATTAGGCATATCGCTTCTGAATTTGAAGAGAGTTTCAAAAGCAGTTTTCAATACATAGTGGTCAGCAGATCAAAGAAAAGCATATGTTTTAAAAGTAAGTCTATTGAGCTAGTGTTAGTGTTTTGGACAAGTCAACAAGTCTAAGCAGACAAGTATTTGGACCCTGGACCCTGTATTCAGTTTTGCGCCTTAGAAAAAGGTAGGCATAGCCAGGACCCAGTGATGGGCCAGAAGGTACAAGCAGGTGTGGTCAATGCTTGAAGGGGAGATTTTTCTGGGAGTTCTGTGTATGAGTTTGGTAGAAGGAGGGTGATATAGCTATGAAATTAATTGCATCAAAGACTAGCTGTCCATGGGTCACACGAATCTTCCCAGTTTAGCTTGGCTATATTTCAATTTTTTAAAAAAGCCTAGGAAAAACATGCACTAATTTTGCTTTTGTCATGTTAATTACCAGCATTTCTTTTCATGAAGAAACTGGTTCGTGTCCACTCAAATTATGTTACCTCACAGCACCTAGCTCTCCAGCTCCACCATGAATCCCAGTTGTCTTCAGAGGGCCTGGTTTCCAAGAACACATCCCTTTTTTGTTTATATCTTCCATGGCTGTATCTCCTCTACAGAAAAGAAAATTTTTGTTAGGCATTACAGCAATGCACACCATCATGGTATCGTGTTATGTTTACACAGTGCTGCAAGGAAGTTTTCACTGCTCAAGACACGTTACTGGCTGGTGCATCAACAGTCCCTCTTTCTAACAAATGCAGATCTGGCCCATGTTACAAATGCGTTAAGAGTGCAATCCTAACCTGAAGTTAGGACAGCACAGTTAGGACAGCAAAGTTTAGCCAGCACAAGGGCCACCGTAAAGTATGTTTGGACCACTCTCAGAGTCAGAGGCCAGCACACAGACGTGCACCATCCTCCCTGACCCTGACTCCCAAACACGCTTTACGGTGGCCCTTGTGCCAGCCAAACTTTGCTGCCTTAACTTGTGCCAGCCTAACTACAGGTTAGGATTGCACCCTTAGTCACATTCACAGTGAATTGTCTAATATGTTCTACTTTGGGCTACCCTTAGAGAGCATTCAGAAACTCCAGCTGGTACAAAATGCATCAGCACACATTGTACTCACCTCTTAGGAGTCAGAAGTGATGTGAAACCATCATGTGCAGTGGCAAGTTGGAGGGATAGCAAATTCACACCCTCCCCCCCAGCCTATCAGTGATCTTATCCAACCTGCCACTCCAGCTAGTACTCTGATCTTCTTCCAGCCTGCTGAAAGCAACTTGGAAGTGCCTTCTCCCTGAAGTGCTGTTGGAGTAAATGGGTGGGGGAGAAAAAGGATGGGCCAAAAGCTGCTGCAAGTCCAAATCTCCTCTCCCTGCCCAGCCAGCTGCTTACAAAGCACCATGGGAGCATGCACAGGAGGTCTGGGGCTCACCTCCCTTCCCGAGAACAGGGCATGCACTCTCCCTCCTCCAAACTGCTTACTTTTCAAATGAACAGTAGTGGATCATGCTGGGATCTTGGCATGCTGATGCTCTCCCCTGCTCTGTTCCTGATCATTCAAAACAGAACTGGCACCAGAAGAGAGCAGGCGGGCATGTGCCAACCTCCACGGAAGAGTGCCTCTCTCCTCGCTTCTTATTGTCAGCAGTCGTGTACTCCAGGGGGTGCAGAACTGAGAGGGTTGGATGGTGGGAAGGTATGAACCGCCCTTGCTTTTGAGCATGTAATTTACACCTTGTATAATCTCAATTTGTTACCAGTACATTTCAAGATCAGTTCAAGGTGTTGGCTATAACCTGGTCCCAAACTGTTAAGGGCTTCAACGTTTATTTAAGAGATTTTTTCTTCCCACATGAATCTGCCCGCTCTGTGTTCTCCATCCACAACCGATTCCCTGCTTCATGTTCCCCTCCTTCTGAGATCCTTTTTGGGAAGCAAGGAGAAGCCATAACACGTAACGGAGCCTCATCACAGCTCCCAGTGGTAGAACTCCCTCTCTTGAGGTCAGGTTGGCTCCCTCATTTGGAGTTTGTCCATCCCCTGACAAAAACTGTGTTAAATACCCACATGTTGAGAGTTCTTCTCTTGAGTCAGTTGGCTGCTCTTGTATTCTCAGGGATTATTTTATGGTTGCTTATTTGATTTTTTTACTATGTTTTTAAATGTATGGATTCTATTGAACTATTAATTTCACGTATTGTAAGCTGCCTTGAGATCCTCTTTGAGAATACAAAGACAGGGTATGTTATCCAGGTTACACACAGCCTGAACCCAGGCACATTTGCACTGAAGTAAGCCCCACAGTGTTTAATGAAGCTTACTCCCAAGCAAGTGGCCACTGGACTGCAATGTCAGGCTGGAGCCAGATTAGGGGAGCGCTACCCCCCCCTTGTGCCAACATCTGTACTCATTCCACAAACAGAAGTTTCAGGGGCTGCTTGACCAGTAGTAACATACAGGATGCTAGGAGGGTGGGGCCAGAAGCGGGGGTGAGCAGGATCCACAGTGGGGTTCTCAGTCTCAGTACTTTATTTGAGTAGTGGCATGAAAAAGGTTGAAGACCATTGCAGTACAGCATGTGCCTACTTGCAACTACATAATCTACCGCACACTGCAAGCTCATATACTGTTGATTTGGTGGGCATCACTGTCTCATGTTTACTCTGGACTCAGTCCTACTCCAAAGGTGACCTGTGGCACTGAACACAATCCCAGCTCAAATTCTGATTAGGCCTTTAAGCCAAGGAAACATGTGAACAACATTCATTTTCATGTATTGGATCAGGCTGACCATATAGACAAAACCCATGTGATGCAAATTCAAACCTGAATTTTAAATAACCACAATAAAATTAACACAGTCTGAATAAACATAGCACAATTTACGTTTCCAAAAATATATGAAGCAAAGACTTACTTGCTTCTGAAGAAGCCGTCAAGAAAATTGTGTGTAGAAGTAGATGGAACCAGGTGTAAAGGTGGCAAAGAACAGGGGTCGTGCTTACTATAAGAGCTAGAACAATTTAAAGGTCATAGGAAGAAAGTATTACCAGAGGTAAGACACTGCATTGTCCATTTTATTGCATTTTACCCAAATAAATGAGTATTGTGAAAAAGAATGAAAAACACATAAAATGCCATGCATAAAAATACATACACAATCGTTTTCTGCAATATAAACAATTCTGAGTAAATTCCTGCTGTAGTATGCTAAGAGGTATGAGAAAAATTTCTACAGTGGGAGACAGACACAGTGGTGTAAATGATAATGCTGCCAAACTGAAAGGCAAGAATTGTCTACTAAAAAAGAAGAACAAAGGAAGTCAATCATATTTTCACAGTATGGAACAATAGCTGAATAATAGGAAATATGCTTCACATGTACCAAGTCTCTGGTTTAATCCTGACCTGGATGGGAAGGAACTCTACCTTGAAGAATTACTGTCATTTAAACTAGATGGTACGTGTACCAGTTGGATAATATGCAGGCTTGAAGCTACAAGGGGCTTGTACTGTTAAAGATACATCAGGCCCAATTTCTGAAGGTCTGGTGATTGGACCCATTGGCCAAACATATTCTCATTTTTTCTGGATAACTTATTGCTTCCTTTCCTTCTTCCTAATAGCCTCCTAAATGTAATCAAAGACAAGCACTATGATAATTTAAGTGAAATCTGTACTTTGGGATTGTTTTGCAGTGGAGAATATGCTTCAAGAGTAGATTGGGCCATGGGAAAGATAAACAGCCATCAGGAGGAAGAGTGGCAGAAACAGGAAGAAGCTTGCTTAAACTATGAGCATGCATGTTCATAGTTCACAGTGCACGCTGGAACCGCATGAATAGATTGTGGAAGTAGTAAGCAGCAGTTTCTTGATGCTCCAAG
The DNA here is from genome assembly GCA_029204185.1 of Lerista edwardsae. Classification (NCBI taxonomy): domain Eukaryota; kingdom Metazoa; phylum Chordata; class Lepidosauria; order Squamata; family Scincidae; genus Lerista; species Lerista edwardsae. The sequence continues at coordinate 8,949,793 of JAJKFI010000021.1, forward strand.
CAGTGACCAGAGTGCAGCTTGTGAATTTTTGAGAAGGTTATTTCAGCTTTTGCAAAGTGTCCTGCACATTGCACACTGATAGTGGAAATAGTTTAGCATTCATCCCAGAATATAGACTATCATCATATACCTTGCTGGAAACGGATTTGCTGCATCATCTGTCATCTGTGCAACTGGAGAAGGGTTTGGTACTACTGGACATTTTTCAGACCCCCGAGTAATACTTGGCATTGCAACAATTTCATTGGAGTCCCTCAAGCCATATGCAGAGGTGAATTCTGCTTAAAGAAGTTATACATAAAACACTAGCATCTGGCTACACATTTAAACACCATATAGCTACACCTATATTCTAAACCATGGCCCTCAAACCTTTCAGTTGCTGGAGCCCTTTACACTCCTAAACAGGGATCTCATGGAGCCCTGCTGGTGCATGTACTTAGTCTTGGGGAGCTCCAGAATATGTGTAAAGTGGTACAGCATCAACTTGGATGGCAGCAACTTATGGTGCGCTTGTGGAGTCCCTGAAGGTGTCTCAGGGAGCCCAAGAACCACTAGGAGCACAATTTGAGAAACGATGGTCTAAACCAGTATTTCTCAAACTGTGGGTTGGGACCCACTAGGAGGGTCACAAGCCAATTTCAAGTGGGTCCTGATTCATTTCAATGTGTACTTTATTTTTAATATATTGTACTTGATGCTACCATGGTATGTGCATTTGGGGGAAACATTACAGATCTGCACTTTTAACAGGCTACTATGTCTATGCTTTTAACAATGACAGTCAATGGGGCTTACTCCCATGTAAGTGGGGATAGGACTGCAGCCTTTGGGATGTTTGGGAAAAATTCTGAAAACAGATCAGCAATTGCTTGGAAGTGTGAGGAGGGTACTTTATTTTAAATATTTTTTTAACTTATTGTAAACTTTACATTTACTTTATTAAATTTGATTTTGTCATATGGGGATGTTAAATATTTTCCTGCCTGATAATGTCACTTCCAGCCATCACACCCCTTCTGACAGGTCCTAGCAGACTGTCATTCTAAAAAGTGGGTCCCAGTGCTAAAAGGTTTGAAAAACCACTGTCTAAATCATACTTGCTTAGAAATAAGTCCTACTGAAAGTAACGGGAGACTCATGGGGAAACGTGCCCAAAACACAGGCAACTTGGTTAGAAGGAAAATATTCACCTATAGTAACAGAATTCTTAAAGTGTCCATGACTGACAGCACAATCCTAAATTGCGCTGGATTGGTGAGGCTGGCGGGGCCAGATGTAGCAGGCGCAGAACCCAAGAAGCCACGCGACCCAAATTGGGACCACGCAGCCTCCCGATAGGGCCTTGGATGCGGCCTAACAGCCGTATCCCAGCCCTGACCCCTCCCTGTGCCGGCCCACCTGCCGGCCCGCCCACTCCCCACCCACCCCGCACAGTTCTGCCTCCTCCCCGCCTCCCTCCTCTCAGAACCTCCCCTGTGCCAGCCAAGTTCGGCTGGCGAAGGGGAGGCCCCCGTAAGTGTTCCCAGTCTGACGCTACAAGTAGCATCAGCCCGAACACTGTAGTGCCGAGGCAGGGGGTGCCACTTGGTGCCCCCACATCAACATTAATGACATATAGGGCGCTTGGGATTGCACCCTGAATCATCTCCACATGTTTATACTGTGGCAAACATACCAGCGACATAGGTGTTTGCTCTTCTATTCCCCCTCCCAAATTCATAGCTGAATTCCACTATAATACAATGATGGACATCCTGCTTTCCATACTGGACATGTCACCACCAACATCATTTATTTGGACTACACCCACTATTGCCCTGTAATGCAACACAGACAGCAAGACTAAAGTGCATCAATCTCAGAAGGGCCACAGTGCAAATATTAAGGAGAAACTGTAGTCCAATTAATGCCCTCCTCAGATGGGGGCAAAACATTAGGCAAAAACTACTCTGTTGGATCATGGCCTTCAAGCCCGGACATTTTTAACGTTTAACTATTGGACATTCTGGCCATGAAAGTCTTAGAATAGAAGGAGAAATCTTGCTTCAAAAAATATTTTTAAAAGGTAGGGGAAGGAGAGCACAGGGAAGATTGCATGAACTCTGGGAATATCAGTGGCACCTCCCAACACCGAAAAAGGAGCAACAAAACATGCCATCAGTCAAACCTTTAAGAAAAGGCATCCCACAATAAGCCTACAAAATGACACATTTAAAGGCTTCACCTTGTTTTATTCTTGATGTCTTTATCACTGCATGCTTCCAACTATCCTCAAAGAGGCGACTCCCAAATGATTTCCCTGAGACGATTTCCAGCTGTCTGTGGTCAGGTGTTAGGGTTGGCAACTTGTGTTCCTTTGGTGGCTGAGAAGTGATTGCTCTGCTATTTCAGACATTGAAAAAAAATTCAAACATAAGATGTGCTGAAGAAGGTTGTTTTAGGTTGACTAATACTAATATTTCATTTCTGCTCCTGTATTGCCTAACGTGTTTTATGGGAGGGTTGGATGTTTCTGGAGATTTTTCCTCTTAACTTTATCTGCTTGCTCTGTTTCCCCCAGTCTTATCAAGAGCTCCACTGCAGCAGTAACAAGAGCCACCTATCAGAACTTGATGGGATTGCCAGCAGCCAAATCAGGGAGAAGAGGGATGTTTCCTCCACCCAGGCCTGAATGAGAGCGCAGTCCTAACTTGAAGTTAGGCCAGCAAAGTTTGGCCAGCATAAAGGCCACCGTAGTGCACTGACCTCTCTGACTCCAAGAGTGGTTCAAATCAAGAAGGTTAGATGACTGGAGAAGCCATGACATCATAGAATTGAAGCCCTGGACTGAGCAATATGGCTGACTCAGATCAGCGCCGCGAACGACGAGGATTACCGCCTGAGGGGCTCTCTCGCTTGCACGGCGCGTGTGTAAAAGTTAATTTCAACGTCTTTAAGCAAGCCTGCGTGTTCTGCATACGGGTGTGCGAATCGCTGAACGAAAAATGGGATTTAATTTCCGCGGAAAGATTCATGTATTCACATTACATCGGCTCAATAAAACGACCGGTAATATTTTCGAAATTCTGAACATTAACAGACATTTTTTTAATGGGGCATGGCCGTTTTATTTCTGCTTGTGTAGATTTAAAAAAATAAGTCTGTCAAAACAGTGCACTCCGAGTTTAAATAGACAGCATTTCGTCCGGTATGTTCAGTAATATAATTACGCGGAATTAAACCTTGGAATTGCATATTAACTCATAATACGGTTACCAGTAATGTTTCTCCACGATCACACGTTGTTATTTTCGTGAGTTTTTACTTCAGGAGTAAACTATTCAGCCCTAAACATCACGCGCAAAGCAATCTGAAATGCTTGGAATGAGCAATGTTTTGCACTTACCAACATGGCCGCTAAGCCCGCCCCCTAGCTTCAATTCTTCCCTATTAAGAAGAATAGGGAGGGCCGGGGGTTGGTTCAAACATACTTTACGGTGTCCTTTGTGCTGGCCAAATTTTGCTGGTTTAACTGTGCCGGCCTAACTCCAGGTAAGGATTGTGCTAAGAAGGGCCCTGCCCACTGGGAATTCAAAACACCTCGTCCCAGAGGCCATTTGGGGGGATGTGGTATTTTCCCCATACTGGATGCAAGTGGCAGGCTGGCCCCCACCTCTAAAGTGGTCTACCGGTTGCCACTAGGATAACATAAAGAGTCACCCCCTTTCCCCATCCCATTATCCATACAGCTATGAGTGCAAGTGGGCAATTCTCAAACCGTTCCACATTCATCTTTGCTCTGTTTACTCTGTTGCAAGTCCTCTTGGGACAGGCAACCATCACATTCCTTTCATTTCTAAGCTGCTTTGAGAACTCCGTGTTTACAAGTGGTATACAATTAAACCAGCAAAGAACAAATTATGTATGTGTTGGATTGTCTTAACAAGAAAGGTAGGATATACTTTAAAATAAAGCAAACACAATTAACCAACAGAAAGTTTTTTCACATATTGTTAGGTGCTGACATTTTCTCAGCCCAGAAGTGAGTCAACCAAGAAATCCAATCAATAGTCCTCTATTTCAAATGAGGCTTCTGTGATAATTTTTTTCTAAGCATTTATGAGCAGCTTACTGTCTCTGCTTAATGACCTTGAGTATTATAACTGTAACTAGTAGCTAGAGCAGAGGTTCTCAAATTTTGTCCCACCTCAATCCACTTGTTCACCTTCTCCCCATCAGTTTGTCTGCAGAGAAATCCTTTCATGTCTGCTGGAAATAGTGCTGATGTCATGCTGCTGGCGGTCTGAAGACAAAGGCCTGCATTGAGCCCTCATCTCATCCCATGCTCATCATGCCTGCTGGCCTTACAGATTCAGGGAATGGCCTGGTCACCTGAGCCCTCTGATAGGTGTAGACCTGCAGTTTCCAGCCTGGTCAATCCCCCGTGCCGCCCCTGCATGGAACCTCCGAGTTCTATAGAGAATCAAGAAAATGCACTGGGATGCACAGTGAGTTCATGCAAGACACTTGCTAGGTCTTTTGGGCTTCATCATTTTCCATTTCAGCCCCAAGTACACTTTAGATCACTCTCCCAATGCATCTCTTATGGCTATGGGTATTAAGAGACAAACAAGAGTGGTGGACAGGCTACATTTCAGGAAAGTGTTCGGTTATCTTCTCATTGGTTCTCCAGAAACAGTTTAAAAACCAATGTTAAACTATTAAAAAATAATAATGTGCAGATATGCATGCCAAGGAAAAATCTCTTTGCTGTAGTTAAAAAGCATTGTTTTGATAACATTGTAATATCTTTTTATGAGGGACAGGAAGCTCATTTGTTGCTATTTTAAACTTGAATGTATTCCAAAGCAAACTCTTGGAGCTTCTTGAATCTCTCCTCCCACTAAAACATAAACTGCTGCTCCAAACTTTCTACAGGTACACTGCACACTGATTGAGAAATATGAAGAAATCAATAAAATCCCAAAGGTGCCAAGAGCTAGGAAGAGCAGAACTAGGCAAAAAGCACTAAGTGGCTCCAACTAGCCCAGTGGAACACTAGCAAAGAAGTAGCACACATAACATTTCAGCATTAAACCCATGGGCTGTTCTAGCCAGCAGCTTTTAACCACTATCCTCTGTTGCTATATAGGCAGTGGTAGCAGAAGCAAAGACCATTTAGGAGACTGTACAACCAGACATACTTCCACCTGTCTATGTAGGTCCTACATTGTCAAGAAGTTTTTATCTCCATCTATGGAAGTGAGGCATTATTACAAGGAAGGGGATGCTAGAGCAGGGTTATAAAGTTAACCCTGGCTTTATATTTTTACCATACCTTGGTGTGAGGTTACCATATTAATGTCATGCCACAACACACACACATACCATTCTGGAAGGCATGATATCTCTGGTAGCTTGTTACCATCTTGTTCTTGTGATTCTGCAACATATAATGTTGTAAGTGTTCAGATCAGTGACTTTGGTATTTTCATATATGAAAAGGAAATGTTAGCATGACACTACAAAGACATTGGCTTTAAATTTAAAATAAATATTTCACAGAAACCAAAATTCTGTTATAGTACGTACATAAAACTGAGCAAAGCACATGTAAATTTCTTCTTAAAACTCACCTTTTCTATGAAGCCTTTGACACATCCCCACTTTCTACTGCTGTTAAGCTTAAAAACATGTAACTGAAACAATCACACGAGCTTCCCCTTGTTTGCCCTATACTAGATCCATCCTCCTTCTTTCCCTCTATTAGCACCCTTGCGTCACTTTCTATAATGCAAGCCTCTCAGGGCAGAGGTCTATCTTTTTCCTCTATGCAAAGTGCCATCTACTTTGATTGCACAATTAACAATAACTGCTTAGTTTTATTTCTACCCCTCCTGCACTTTATTTAATCCTGAAGTCCTATTGAGATTTTGAATAATTTATTCCTAACTACATGTCATACCCTTGTAGCTAGAAAATGTATTTCATTCTTCCAGTTTTAGCCATTGTGTTTTATTCTGCATACCATTGCAGTGCTTCTAAAACTTTTGCATGATGAGACCCTACAGTCCAGGCTGGATTTAGTATTGTGAAGGTCCTATTCACTCAAACAGACCTTTCACTACCACATTGTGCCTATGCACTAGGCACAGTGTGAAACATATACAAATAATGCACACATTTAACATTGTTACAGTTTGGTACAGCAACTAAAAGAAGGAGCTATTAAAATCAGCACACATTCATTAGCGCAGAATCACAGATAAAGTCCTAGTCTACAAAAACATTTACAATAGTAGTCTACAAATTGATTGCATGAAGTTAAAAAGATGTTTCTGAAAAAAGATAACCTTCTAATTTCACATCTTAGTACACACAAGATGCTCCAGATGTTTTAGGATTATAAAAAGGAAAGTAAAATCCCAAAGAGAACAATTTAAGTTTTTCAGAGCGCAATACTAACCTGGAGTTAAGCCGGCACAGTTAAGCCAGCAAAGTCTGGCCGGCACCAGGGCCACCTTAAAGCACATTTGGACCACTCTCTGAGTCAGGGAGGATGGTGCACATCTGTGTGCTGGCCTCTCTGACTCTGAGAGTGGTACAAACATACTTTACAGTGGCCTTTGTTTCGTCCAAACTTTGCTGGCCAAATTCCAGGTTGGGATTAGAAATTTAGAAACTTTGTAGTAATTTCAGAGAGGCATAAGTAAAAAGGGGGGGGGGGTCGGAAAATCTGGTAACTTCCATTGCTAATATCTATTCAGATTCTAACTGACCAAAGACACAACCATTTTTTTTGCCCCAAATGGCACCTATTTGCAACAAAACTGTGCCGTTTTCTCTCATCTACCCTGCTACTACCTACCCCCATCTTTAATTCAAGCTAGGATCTATGATTCAGGCCAACACCTTTCAATCCCAAGGCATAGTCCCTGGAATGTGTGAAATAATACATGGCTTCTCAGCCATATTTTAAATAACAAATCAATTTTTAAAATATATATTCTGTGCAACACAGAACAGCAAGTTAAATTGTAGCCTTATAATTTGGGGAGAAATTGGCCAAGTACCAATCTTTTTACCAAGCACAAACTACATGATATCTTCAAAGTATATAATAAATTAATTGCTATTTTATCAATCTGCTCAAGAATTTGGAACTCTCAAGATTTCTGTCTTTGATTATTAAATCATTTGCAGCTTATACTTCTGCAAAGTTCCACCCTCACAGCAATCTTCAATAAGGTAATGTGCCTACAATACATACAAACTTTTTTTAACAAATGGTTATTTTCTCTTTCAGATAGCACCAGCAAATCAGAACACTCATCAACTTCTAAAAATGGACATAGTGGAACTAGAAAAGGTGCAGAAGAAAACAAATAAAATGATTACTAGGCTGGGGCACCTCCAGCAATGAGGAAAGGCTGTAGTGTTTGGGGCTCTTCAGTCTAGAAAAAAGGCGCCTGAGGGGAGACATGATTGGGACGTGCAAAATTATGCATGGGATGGATGAAGTGGATAGAGGGATGTTCGTTTCCCTCTCTCACAAAACCAGAATCAAGGGGCATCCACTAAAATTGAGTGTTGGGAGAGTTAGAACGAATAAAAAGGAATACTTTTTTACCCAGCGGGTAGTTCATCTGTGGAATTCCTTGCCACAGGATGTGGTGATGGCATCTGGCCTAGGTGCCTTTAATAGGGGATTGGACAGATTTCTGGAGGAAAAGTCCATCATGGGCTACAGGCCATGATTGGTGGTGCAACCTAAAAGTAGGCTACCTTGGAATGCCAGAAGCAGGGGAGTGGCAACAGAATGCAGACATCTTGTTATATGCTCCCTGAGGCATCTCTCTTGGTTGGGCCCCAATTAAGCATACAGGCATATTCAGGCCCTCCTCCAGTGGATACCTGAAACACCTTTATATACTGATGCTGTATATCAGTTGGTTTGTTGCAACAAGGTAAAAAAATAGAGATTTGTTTAATGGTCCCCATCTTTTTAATAGTTGTCCCAGTACCCATGGATACTAAATCAGTGGATACCAGGGCACACCTATATAATTTTGTGGAAGCTTTAGGGTTTCATTTGTGCCAGGACTCAACCTGTGAACCTGTATTCAATGAAATATACAGGGTGATCAAAAAGTCCCATTATCTCTCCCCCCCCCAAGGATTACAGAAATACTATATTTCTGTATAATCGTATAATATTATCGTATAATAATTGCTAATTAATAATCTTGTCAACAGCCATGTTTCATTCGATTTTTGTCCTCTCTATTCAAATTCAAGATTGATACAGTAATTGTTCAGATGTATGCCAAACTATCTACATGGCACGGGGTGGTGGTGGTAATGGGACTTTTGGATTACCCTGTACATAAATTATTCAAACAAAAAGCCTCTTGAGCATGTACAGAGATGCTTTCCTCTAAAAAAAAGTTCCAGTTGCAGGCACTTGACACAAATGGAATGGGGAGGTCCAGAGAAGTAAGAAAAAGAATGTCTCTAAGCTGGGCTTGAGTGCAACTCTTTAACATAACATTTAGCATGTATATCGTGCTGCACGGGACGCTCCCGCATGCAGCTGTGTTGCAAATCTCACGACACCTCCTGTCAGGAAGGTCAGGGTTAGCGTCATCGAGCAGACCAAAGGTCGAGCCTGGGAGAGCAGCACTCCATCGTCCCTCTAGCCTTTGCACGACATGAGGCGCAGCTCCCCCCTGCTTCACCCGGCCACCCCGGCCCACGGTGCCCCACTCACGCACCCCGTTGCTCCAAGTGGGTGCGCTGCTGACTCCTGCTGCTCATAGCGGCCCCTTCTCCAGGCTCGCCCGGGGGAAAGGCAAAGGAAGGTCGCTAGCGCCCAGACAGCGGGAGCCCTCGCCTCCGTGGGGCTGGCAGGGGCAGTGGAGGCACCTCGGGCCACGCATGGCCCGCCACCCAAGCGGGCAGCATCCCTGCCCCGCCAGGCTTTGCCACGGCAGCGCCAGCCCAGCGTAGGCGGACAACCAGACCAGCGAGTTACCAGGCAACGAAGGGAGGCGCAATAAAGAGGCGAAGCCCGGACCGCAGCCAAAGCAACCGAAGCTGAAAGGTGGGGGGCGGGGGGGGGGGAGGTCGAGGCGCGAGCTTCGGGACCTGGAGGCTGAAGGGCCAATCCGGAAGCCGCGTCTCCGCCCCCAGGGCGTAGCCAACTAAAACTACGGGGTTCCACCCCGCAGGCGTCTTGGGCTTATATTAGCAGTTTTATTGCTGCCGGGTAGAATTCAACAGGTGAAGCCCCCTGCTGTTCATGCTTCCACTAGTAGTCAGGGTGTTCACTTTTTTATATACTGTGTCGTACTTGCAAAAGTGTGTTCCTGCATGGTGTATGTGCGCACAAAGAAAATGAGATATTCGGAAGAAGGCTTTCAGAATATCAGCATAGACTAACAGGTTGGTTTACTATGGCTGCAATCTGAAACATATTTACTTGGGAGTGTGCTACATTAGACACACCGCAATTTACTTCTGGGTAAATATGTAGTGGATGTGTTTGTGTACATACATACATACATATGAACCACCTCAACAAGGAGCAGTGTGTGTATGTACACACACACACACACACACACACACACACACACTGCTCCATGTTGAGGTGGTTCTCACTGAGGCTACAATCCTATAGCCGCTTTCCTATATACTTTTCCACTTTTCCTAGCTAGGATCATAGACTTGAAAGGGGCCTACAAAGTCATCTATTCCAACCCCCTGCCTGTAGCAGGAAATCCCCCTAGAGCATCTCCAGCAGGTGCCTGTCAAGCTTCTGCTTGAAGGTCTTCAATGAGGGAGAATCTACCACCTCCCTCAGCATCTGTCCCACTGTCGAACCGCCCTTATCATCAATACATTTTTCCTGATGTCCAATCAGAATCTCCTTTCTTGCAGTTTGTACCCATTGGACCTAGTTCTACTGCCAAAGGCAGATGAGAACAGATTTGTCCCTTCTTCCTTCCGGCAACCCTTCACATATTTGAAGAGTGCTATCATATCCCCCCTCAGCCTTCTCTTCTCCAAACTAAACAAGTTCCCTCAGCTTTTCATCATAGGATTTGTTTTCCAGCCCCCTGATCATCTTGGTTGCTCTTTTCTGAACCTGCTCCAGTTTGGCTGCATCTTTCTTGAACTGAGGTGCCCAGCATTGAACAAAGTACTCCAGGTGAGGTCTCACCAATGCAGAGTAAAGTGGAACCACAAATTCCACAGATTCTTGCAAATTGAGAGCTATTTGAGAGCTATTTCTCTGGCCATGTCCTCATCCAATAGTGAGCAGGGGGAGGCTCTTGAAAACTGACTGAAATGGTCCCACTGTCATTTCATCAGAAACCATCTCATCAGAAACCAGCCAGTGCCCTCTGATGGAGACCCAGGATGCTTTTCATCACTCTGAAACGCATGGCAAAATGTGCTCCAGTCAAAAATATACAAAAAAGTGAGTGTCTAGTATGAAGGCTTTTCATTTGCATTATTTAAATTCGGTGTGAATTAGGAATGATGCAGCAGCGGCCGTGCAGAGGAGAATCTGGGACTTCGTATTCATAAAAATCGAAATCACAGATAGCACTAACAGCACAATCCTACATGTATCTACTCAGAAGTAAACCCCATTGGGTTCAGTGGTACATACTCCCAGGAAAGAAAAGAATTGCAGCTAAGCCTGAAAATATCTGGCTCACACAAAAAACGTGGATTTTTAGCCATGTCATTGTGCTTGTTCAATAGGAAGCATTGGAAAATGTAATGAGTACTAAATATACACGAACTAAGGAGGAATTTGGAGTAGGTACACTAAAAATGAATTATAATATGTTCTTTATAAACGTAGCAGAGGCACAATCTCGAAACGCAATGCTACAAGTGATGCATCCTGATATAAAGTGATGCACATTGGGGCAAAAAATTAAAACTTCACCTATAGGCTAATGGGTTCTGAGCTGTCTGTGACAACTCAGGAGAGAGATCTTGGGGTGCTGGTGGACAACTCAATAAAGGTGTCAACCCAGTGTGCGGCAGCAATTAAGAAGGCCAATTCCATGCTTGGGGTAAATAAAAAAGGGGTTGAGAATAAAACAGCCAAAATTATTATACCATTGTACAAATCAATGGTAAGGCTGCATCTAGAGTACTGCGTACAGTTCTGGTCACCACATCTCAAACAGGACATAGTGGAGCTGGAAAAGGTGCAGAAGAGAGCAACAAAAATGATTACGGGGCTAGGGCCCCTCCCTTTTGAAGAAAGACTGCAGCGTTTGGGCCTCTTCAGTCTGGAAAAAAAGGTGCCTTAGGGGAGACATGATTGAGACGTATAAAATTATGCACGAAAGGATAGAGTCAATAGAGGGATGTTCTTTTCCCTCTCTCACAACACCAGAACCAGGGGGCATCCACTGAAATTGAGTGTTGGGAGAGTTAAAACAGATAAAAGGAAATACTTTTTTACCCAGAGGGTAATTAAGCTATGGAACTTCTTGCCACAGGAGGTGGTGATGGCATCTGGCCTAGATGCCTTTAAAAGGGGACTGGATGGATTTCTGGAGGAAAAATCCATTGTGGGCTATAGGCTACTTCAGAATGTCAGGTACAAGGGAGTGGCAACAGGATGCAAGCATCTTGTCTACTGCACTCCCTTAGGCACCTGGTGGGCCACTGTGAGATACAGGAAGCTGGAGTAGATGGGCCTTTGGCCTGATCTAGTGGGGCTCTTCTTATGTTCTTACAAATACAAAAGCACAGTCTTCTGACCCAGAGGTGAAGAGATGAGAGAAAAGGAAAGCAAATTTGATACACACTCCCAAATACAACAGGTTCATTGATGATAATAGGAGACATAAGCACACTAGATTCTCAGTTTCTAAATGGGTGACACTCTAGAATCCTGAATCAGTAAAGCAGAAACAAATAGTACAGGCAGTGTACATGGATGGGGTATTTTTTCCCCAAGGTGTTGAGCACATGAAGGTTCAGCTAAGGTTAATGGAATAGGAAAGGTAGGATGTTAAAAATAGTTATTGCTGTGCACAGAAATGCAAATAACAATGATCAACAATCTCAAGGTGCTTTTAGTCAATCCCATGCTCACGTTGGAGAAAAAATAGCAGTCTATGCATTTTGCCCAGACATTTGTGATATTATGAGCAGGGTATTTGTGAAGCTTTCTAAAATTAAGACATGTGGAACAATTAGGCAAATTGCAGAAATAGGCCACCCTGAGATTATTGGTTGTTCTGTGTTTGCATTTTTGTACAGTGTAGCTATATTTAACACCCCACATTTTCCCATCCTATTTAGCTCACTCAATTATTTTCTGGCAACAGTTTCTCTGGTCTTCTGAACTTCAGTGGCAACACAAAGAGCAGCTTCATGCTTCAGTAACACAAAATATATTTTGGGGTTTTGTGATGTCATCAGAATGGATGACTTCCTAAGCAACAGAACATTCCAAAGTACTTCCTGACCAACAATCATATGGAGTGTCAACAAAAAGATACCCATATTTCACCAGGGCAGCTTTGTGGTATGTCAACACTTCGTTGCCTAGAATATAATGCACCTACTAAACAACTGCAGAGCAGGACTGCACAAAAGAGGACTATAAAACAAAAGTTTAAAAATGGAGGAACAAACAGATGGAGTTGTCACTGTGATCAGGGGATGGTTTTTTCTGTTCTGGGCAGGGTCACACTCCCCCTGAAGCATCTCCCTAAAGTTGGTAGCCTGTGTGCAGTGCATTCTGTACCTGATTTTACTACTGAATATTTGGGCAGCACCCATCAAGTGCATTTTATCAGTTGCAACTGATACGTTGGTTGTGCCTCTTTCTCTTCATTGCAGATTTTGAACATATACAGTTGCCTTGTATTGAGGGCACAATCCTCACCTGGAGTTAGGCTGGCACAGTTAGGCCAGCAAAGTTTGGCTGGCACTAGGACCACCATAAAGCATGTTTGGACCACTCTCAGAGTCAGGGAGGATGGCACACATTTGTGTGTTGGCCTTTCTGACTCCAAGAGTGGTCCAAACTACTTTATGGTGTCCCTTGTGCCGGCCAAACTTTGCTGGCCTGTGCCGTCCTAACTCCAGGTGAGGACTGCGCCCTGAATCAGACTATTGGTTTGTCCAGCCGACTAGTGTCCACGTTGACTGGCAGCTGTTTCCTGAGGTCTTTCCAATTCTGCTACCTGAGAGTTTTCTTTTCTTAACTGTAATGCATTGGTATGCACTGGAAGGCAAAGTAAACCTTTTTTGTAAATTAACAGTGCAATCTTATAAATGCTTACTCAGAAGTATGGTAAGTCTCTCTGTATTCAATGGATCTTCCTCTCAGGTAAGCGTGCATAGGTTTTGCAGCCTGTCACCTGCTAACAAGGACTGAGCCAGCAACCTAAGGATTCCCATTTCAGAGTAACTCCTTTGCAGCTTTCTGCCCTACCAGCTCAGTCAGGGCTTCCCAGACTCCTAATAGGCTATTATTATTTAGTGATCGATGGAGGCTTCAGACCTACATTCTTGTTTTGCAGCAGTAGGACAAGCCGTCCAGCCAGATAAGGATTCACTTTGCATGAACATAAGAAGAGCCCAGACAGCAAAGCCCAGCTCTGAGTGCGCCCAGGGGTGGGATGACATCAGTGCGCGCCCAGTGCGGCTGCCCCACCCCTGTGCATTGCCCAGCCGTGCCTCCCTGCCCCTGGAATCACTTCATTAAGGAGTGATACGAGCCCAAGGGAGAGCAGGGGCCTGAAAAACACGTGGGCTGTTCTGTGCAGTGGTGCCTTGCCGCTGCCGGCACCCATTGCGCATGTCAACCCCTGCAGCACCCTCCCTCCGCCTCTGCCAGCCAGGGCCCCATCTAGTCCAGCTTCCTATATCTCGCAGTAGCCCACCAGATGCCTCAGGGAGCACACAAGACAACAAGATACTTGCATGGTCCATTTGGGATTGATTTAAGCCCTTCCATGCAACCAAATAGCCTGCCTATCAATACAGCCACCCCCTCTCCTTTCTCAGTACCATAAATGAACAATGAGAAGGAAAAAGAAGGCATGTAGTTAAGAAAATGGTTTCTTTTTGTGCCTGGGTACCCATCCCTCCCAACTTGAGGAGAAAAAAGGAAGACAAGAAAGGCTCAGTTCAGGAGAACTCTGACATATCCTCTAGATCATATGGTAACAGTTATTTATTCCATGCATTGAGGGGCAGTTTACACACACTGTTCCCCTGTACTATTAAGTACACCCATGTGTCTTCCATGCATGGTTGAGGAGGAATATAATCAGAACTGGCCCAAAGAGGATGCAAAGCATAGAAAACCAACTTTCTCCTTTATTTGCTTCCTTCTGTGTGAGTGTTTTCCCTTTCGAGTGTTTCTATTTATTTATTGAAATGGTTTTTTATCCTGCCTTTCCTTAAGAATAAATGGAGCACTTCTTTAAGTTTGCTGACCAATGTGATGCTTTTTTGCCTGTAGGACAACTCTGGAGACTTTCAAAATCCTGGTTTCATATTTATTAAAAAGTTGCCAAAAATAGAAACCATGAGTAATCATTTTCTTACATTTGTTTTTCATTAAGTAGGTTAAACCTTATCGAAGCAAAAACAAAACAAAACACAATACTTGCTTATATTATTAGTTCCTGTTTAATAGTGCACATAAGAGAAACATAATAGAAGTAAATATTGTATTTCCCATGGATTTATAGATAAATGTAACATATCAAAATGAGAAAAATGTCAATAAAGTCATGTTATTTGTTGTTGTAAAGCAAGGGAAATTGATTTGGCATTTAGTCAGGCTATAGAGACCTGTCCTGAACCACTAGAAAGACTGTCCAAAACCACTAGAAAGCCCAAATATGCAAAAACAAGCAACACCTCATAGAATTTAGATACTGGTGTGCCTAATCCTTTGGAGATAAGAGTCACATATGAGTCCTTTAGGGTAGAATAGAATTATTTTAAATGAAAATAAATACAAAACTGTGATATGACAGTACTGTGAGAGGATTGGGAACTGTACATAAAACGTGCCTTGGCAAGGATCCTTGCTTTCATGGCCAATAGCCCAAAAAGCAAGAGGCAAAGACTAAATTTTGATTATTTTTACTTTGTAAAAGTTGTGCAGTCTGATTAGGTGGCTTTTGCCCTATTTCCATTTGTAGCTTTTTGCTGTCATTGCAATGCTGAAGTCACTCACACCTCATTTTCACTTTCCAACAGTCCCAAACCTAACTAAGGTCAATAGATACAACTTTGTTGATCCTACTAGACTTTTCAGCTGTACAGATTCAGAGCACAATCTTAAACTGGAGTTAGGTCAGCATAAACTAAGCCAGCAAAGCTTGGCCGGCACAAGGGCTATTGTAAAGTATGTTTGGACCACTCTTGGAGTCAGGGAGGCCAGCATACAGACATGCACCATCCTCCCTGACTCTGAGAGTTGTCCAACCATGCTTTATGGGGGCTCTTGTGCCGGCCAAACTTTGCTGGCTTAGTTTATGCCGACTTAACTCCAGTTTAGGATTGCACTCTCACCTGAAGATTCAGAACCCACGTGTATGACTAAGTGCAGGTTCTGAACTCATGGGTATGGATGCTTAAGAACCTCCCAGATGCAACCAGAACCTTATTCCAGTCGCGTTCTGAGCCCTGTGGTTCTCAACCTACGGGTTTCAATTACCCATGGGTTTCGGTACCTACAGGAGTCTGAGAATGAATTTTCTCGTGGATACCAAGGCTGGACCTGTATTTACAAAATCGAGGCCAGAGCTGGAGCAGTCTCTAATTGCACCTGGGGCAAGACACCATCGGTGCCTGCTGCTCAGCCTCGCCATGCCCCCTGCTTCCGGAATAGCTCCATTTTGGGGCATAATGAAGGCAAGGGCAAGCAGGAGGGCCCAGCTCCACAATGCTTTTTTTCCACAGCATGCCCAGCTCTCTCACCAGCGCCCCTGGCAGGTGCTACCCCACGACCTATGGGCATGATGCCTCTGATTGAGGGGCCTGCCATCTTTTTAGGAGCCCAATCAGAGGGAGTAAGAGTCAGAGACCTGAATACCCCAGATTGAGGAAGGATATTGGAGTGGTTGGTGCATTTTGATCCCTCTCCCTGGCCCTGCCCCTTCTTCTATGCTAAAGAAAAGAAAATGGCAACATTTTTATGCTAACAAAAATTGCAAAACGCTATGGAGGTTATAGCCTTTAACAGAGTGACAAAAAGGACTACGGCTACCACTGCTCTTCTTGTTAGTACAATTAATTTGGTCAAACACTCTGACTCTGATCAGGCATTGCTTTATGGCAGAATCGTAGAGATTAGGCGTATTCATAGTAATCAGATTGCAATATAGCACGGTCATACTTTCTATAGCTGAGCCTTAGCACTGAAAGATTCTGTACTTGTGCTCTGAGAAGGAGCAAATTAATTTTGCAATTAGGCAAGTCTTCTGGAGAAAGGTGTGTAAACAAAGAGAATTTGAAGGGAGGGAGAGAAGAAAAGGAGAGGGAGAGAAGAAATGGAAAAGAAAATACTGAGTGGGAAGGAAGGAAAAAAAGAAGGGAAAAATTAGGGTTGGTCTAAAAAGAATGTGTAAGACAGAACCCATATCAATTTGGATAAGATTAAGAATGGTCAAGAGGTGGGGGTGGAATAATAAGGATAGAATTGGGGGAAAGGAGTTGATAATAATGACTTGTATGTGTAATCTGATGCGCTATAAGAGCGCAGTCCTATACTGCTCTGGATTGGCAAGGCCGGCCAGCCAGCGCCAAATCCAACGCAGTATAGTGGAGGCTGGAGTCTCCCTGCGGCAAGGAAGCTTTCACTCTCTTACCGTAGGGGAGGCTCCAGCCTCCCCTATGCACTCCTCGGATCTGCAACAGCAGGCACAGATCCGAGGAGACTGTGTGGCCTGAATCGGGGCTGCACGGCCTCCCAAGCAGGTATAGGATTCAGCCGTATGGCCGAATCCTGGACCTGCCCACGTCCCGCTCCCAACCGTCCTCCCTCTCACCAATCCCCATCCCGAAATGAGAGAACTGTTAAGAGGGCTGAAGAAAAAGAGAAGTGATGAAAAAGGTGGCTGCAGTAAGCCTGCACAAAATGTGCGTGTTATAATTAGGGGTGTTTATTTTTGTTAAGAATGCATAAAAACACAAAACACCATCTTTTGAGGGTTAATATATCAGAATAAAAACACAAAACACTGTGTTTTGGCATTTAAGATATTTTCCAGTAATTAAAATAGATTCCTTTTCCAATTATAAATAATACTGTGGCTGCAGCTACTGACACTGTATCACTTACCTAGTACATTTTTATTTTATTTTGTTTTGAAGAATTTATACCCTGCCTTTCCCCTGCCAAAGCAAATGCCCAAGGCGGCTTACATGGGCAGGCTAGTCTCAACCACCATTTTTCAATGGTTTTTGGTTTTTTTTTTTAATAAATATATAGTATTTGTAAAATTCTATAAAGGTAAAGGTTTCCCCACGACCGAATGGTCTAGTCGTGACCGACTGTAGGGGGCGGTGCTCATCTCCGTTTCAAAGCCTGTGAGCCGGCGTTTTTGTCCGATCATGGTGGCCAGCATGATTCTACGCCGTAGCGCACGGAACGCCGTTACCTTCCCACCAAAGTGGTCCCTATTTATCTACTTGCATTTTAGGTGCTTTCGAACTGCTAGGTTGGCAGGAGCTGGGACAAGCAACGGGAGCTCACTCCGTCACGCAGTCTCGAACTCCCAACCTTGCGGTTGAAAGCCCAGCGACAGCGGATTAACTCGCTGCGCCACCACGTCCCACAAATATATAGTATTTGTAAAATTCTATAGTGTTCTGCAATTCATGGAATCCTCAGTCCCGGATGTAGCCTTCACGGTGTGGTTCTCTCCTCTGGCCTTGTGACATGGAGCTTCAGCAGGTGATTGTAAGTCCAGCCTGTCCCGGTCCTCAAGGTCATACTCCATTCTTTTGCTGGCTGGCCTTCTCATAACATTCCTGTACTGACTCATCAGCTCCACAGTGACCCCGTTCTGCCACAACAGGTACTGCAGCTTGTCCCAGCCTGGCGGTCCCGCTCCCAGCCAAAAATAAACCACAGATTCTCCTGCTTAGCTTTAGGCAGTATCAGCAGCTCAACCATCAGTCCACACCTCCTGCTTTAATTTTTAAAGCATTTAAATTTAATAAAAATGAGCACTTGGAGTGAGAACTTAGAATAAAAGTACATAATAACAAAATAATGAAAATAACAAAATCTGCGGAAAAAATAAGACTATTATATTTTCAAACACCCCTAGTTATAATGAATGCCAGTTGAATTGCACACATTAGCCACTAGGTGGGGCAATGAAACAAATTGCAGAGGGCATTGTTGCCTATTGATCTCCCAAGGTCAGGGTGTGTTAGGCAGCTTGAACTTCTACTATTTGTATGTATATTGCATAGTGTTCAAATCAACCCAGCAGGGCAAGGTGCATTGTGCCCTGTTGCTGTGCTGGGTTGATTCATAGGGAATGTCAATTTCTCTTGTTAGAACAGTAAGCTTACTACAAATATTATATGTATTTTGTATACCAACATGCTAGAGGCACCTGGGAGGGGCCACATACATATTTTTAACCCTCTGAGTGGTGTATAAAGAAAAAGATCCTAAGTATAATTATTGGCCAGAGTTAAATATTCCCTGCTTGGAGCAAGGGGTTCATGCACCTGGTGGGACTTCAGGATGATATTAATTATCTGGATTTATTTCACTCCAATTTCCAGCCTCATTTTGTAACTGAAGCTGCCATCATCATCCTAGTGGACAACCTGACCCTGGGCAGCCCATTGGCTGGGTTTGCAAATGCAGCCTGTGCCAGCAGCTGGACAAGGTTTGTGCAACCATGCTAATTCTCCTGGACCTCTCGATTGTTCCTGGAAAAGAGTTCCCAGAAAATGATACTGGGAGAGTGCTGTTCCATGTCTTGGTCTGTGACCTACAGGGTGCTGTGAGTTTCAATCTTGTCTCCCAACATCTACATAAACTAACATCTACAAACAAACAAACAAACAAACAAAGCTAACATCTATATGCAAAATAGCAGCATAAAGCAAAAGACACTCATATCCCCAGTTCTAAAAAGCCATTTATCAGAAATCTCCTCATTGACATTCCTAATGGTTGTAAACATGCTAGAAAATTGGTAATTGGTGCCAGACACCTTTTCAGATGTACTGAAGGGGAAACCATTTTTTAAAAATTACTTAATGAGACATTTGGCAAGCCACTTGCCTGTGCAGAAAATAGTCAGTCTAATGTCTTTTCAGTATGACTAAAGGTGAGCCAGAGCAGGCCAGTTTTTAAGAGTAAATTGAATTCTCAAGGAAAACTACAGGAATTTCACTATGATCCATGTAATCTTTCTGGGGATAACATGACAAGGCTAGTTTCTGTCAGGCTGTGGTACAGACACACTTGAAAACCCATCATAAAGCTAACCCTCTAAGACAGTGATAGCGAACCTATTACAAGCGTGTCAAAGGTCATACACTGCAATGTTTGGGGTGACACACCAGCATTCACCAATACCTGACAAGAACTGAGTTTGTTTTGCTCATTTTTCATTTTTGTAATTATTTAATGTTTCTTTATAGAATACATAGCACCACACATGACTGGACTGTATTTTTTGTTTAAATAAGGTAAAGGTAAAGGTTTCCCCACGACCGAATGGTCTAGTCGTGACCGACTGTAGGGGGCGGTGCTCATCTCCGTTTCAAAGCCTGTGAGCCGGCGTTTTTGTCCGATCATGGTGGCCAGCATGATTCTACGCCGTAGCGCACGGAACGCCGTTACCTTCCCACCAAAGTGGTTCCTATTTATCTACTTGCATTTTAGGTGCTTTCGAACTGCTAGGTTGGCAGGAGCTGGGACAAGCAACGGGAGCTCACTCCGTCACGCAGTCTCGAACTCCCAACTTTGCGGTCGAAAGCCCAGCGACAGCGGATTAACTCGCTGCGCCACCACGTCCCTGTATTTGTTTAAATACATTAATATAAAGAATTGTTTCTCTTTTGTTTGGAAGGGAGATTGACACACCAGCAGAGTCAAGTTAAGCATTTTCCTCAGTTTTGACACACTGAGCCCAAAAGGTTTGCCATCACTGCTCTGAGATGTGAATAAACAGCTTCATAATTCTTAGGAGCCCTGAATTATCTGACCACTGTGTGAACTATATGCTACCATTTCTGTCAATTATAGCTTTTTTGGGGTGGTGAAGCTAGTATTTCTTGAAGAAACAGTTGTCAATGCAACATCTGCAGCAGTTTCTGAAATCAGTCAAACAGAGATGTATGGGATGAGTCACTCGTATCTGCAAAATTAACCAGACCTTTAATGGTGACAGGAAACAACAGTTAATTTAGCTATTAATTTATCTTACTTCCAGACTGCCATTTGCTTAAGATCAAGTCTAAGGGCTTTGACAGGTTGCTGATGTTGGTGCTGTAAGAAAATATTATAACCTCCTCAGCATCTATACAGAATATGTATTCTCATAGATCCATGTTTACTGGTGCAAGAAGGTCTCCATTGGCCCCAAATCCCCCTGTGGCATACAGTGGAAGTCACGTGGCACTGCTACAATGCCACATAGGGATTTAGTTAGGATTGGGTGGTCAATCTCTTTTGTCAGCTTTTTCCTCCTTTTTCCTCCCCTCTCTCTATTCTACTATTTTGTCTTCCTTTCTCCCCTTTTGCCCTCCCCCTTTTCTACCAGTGGCCATTAAGTACAAACCTCTGATAAAGCAAACCAGAATGAGGCTGCATCTAAAAGGATACAACTCTTGCTTTTCCATGACAGACAACAATGGGAAATTCACGGCTGACCGTCCTTTCCCACATTCCATCCCCTCAGAAGATTTGTGAGATCTATTTTATTGAGGTTAAAAAAAAGGAAAACGGCTTAAGTGCAAAGCATGGTGAAATAACAATAATGTGCTGAATAAAGATGCAGTTAATTGCAGGAAACCCACTGAATATTAATGTTTACAACTGTATGAAATATTAAGTTTTATTATAGTTGAAATTATTCTTGGCATTCATCTGAGAAGAGGTAACACACAATTAAACGTAACTGAAAAGAAAAAGGAAAAAGTGCACAACTATGCAACATATTTTCCTTTGTTATTTATTTAAGAATTTACAGTCATTCACAAGAATTTACATTCACAAGAATTTACAAGAATTTACAGTCATTATTCCCATGCTGTAATATTTTGAGAGCGCAGTGGGAGTTGCATCTCCTTCTACAATATTGCAAAGAGTCGAGCCCTGATGCTCTCCATCCCTCTAGCTAAATGCTGTGGCTGATGTTCTGTCTATCTCCCATTCTCTTCAACCAGAGGAGACAAACCTTTCATCGGAAGATGAACATTTTTCTGCAGGGCCAGCCCAAGGCACCAGAGACGGCATGCCAAATGCTGCCTCCCTTAACTGATGGCATGCCAGCTTCTGCTCCTCCCACTCTCCAATGTTAGTTGCATGTGAGGGCTCCTGCATCCGGTGCTCGGGCAAAACCACCCGAGCAGCAGTTGCAAGAGCCAAGGCAGGGGGGCATGACTCACAGCCTTTCCACACTTCCAGAGGCAGGAAGGCACGCATGGGGTTTTCTGTTGCCACTGAGGCAACATTGCAGAAGCCAAGGCAGAGGTGCACACCTCGATGCCTTCCCAAGCTAGGAAGGCAGGGAGGCATGCGCAGGAGCTCCTGAGAGGCTGCAGGAGCCAAGGCTGCCTTCCCAAGCTGGGAAGCAGGGGTTCCTGATTCTTAGGTACCTTGCTAACCTGCACCCCCACAGCGAATCCTGACATGTCCAAGAGGAGATCTGAGGCACACTGAGGTTGTACATGGCCTCCCCACACTTCAGAACACCTTAGAAGGCTTCTGTGAGGCCGTCTGAGGGGAATGTTCTGGGTATCTAGCCCTCAGGAGTGTTAAAAAATGTTTGTGCCCCGCAGGGTGCCAGATCCCTTAGCTATACTACTGCCCCTGAGTAGCCAAAACTTATCTCTCAGAGCTAGAGCTTTCCATTTTCTGGAGTGACTTTCACCTTGGTACCACTTTGTGAATACATGGTCCCTCACCAAAGGCTGCTGAGAAAACTCAACAGTCAGGGAATGAGAAGACATAAGAACATAAGAACATAAGAAGAGCCATGCTGGATCAGGCCAAGGGCCCATCTAGTCCAGCTTCCTGAATCTCACAGCGGCCCACCAGGTGCCCCAGGGAGGCAGGAGACAGCAAGATGCTTGCATCCTGTTGCCACTCCCTTACACCCGGTACCTGTAGCCCACCACCTTTGTAAGGAGGTTGCACAATCCATCATTGCCTATAGCCCACAATGGATCTTTCCTCCAGAAATCGGTCTAATCCTCTCTTAAAGACATCAAGACCAGATGCCATCACCACCTCCTGTGGCAAGGAGTTCCACAGATTAACTACCCGCTGGGTAAAAAAGTACTTCCTTTTATCTGTTTTAACTCTCCCAACCCTCAGTTTTAGCGGATGCCCCCTGGTTCTGGTGTTGTGAGAGAGGGAAAAGAACATCCCTCTATCAACTCTATCCCTTCCATGCATAATTTTGTATGTCTCAATCATGTCCCCCCTCAGGCGCCTTTTTTCTAGACTGAAGAGCCCCAAACGCTGCAGTCTTTCTTCATAAGGGAGGTGCCCCAGCCCCGTAATCATTTTTGTCGCTCTCTTCTGCACCTTTTCCAACTCCACTATGTCCTTTTTGAGATGCAGCGACCAGAACTGGACACAATATTCCAGGTGCGGCCTTACCATTGCTTTGTACAATGGCATGATAATATTGGCTGTTTTATTCTCAACCCCTTTTTTAATTACCCGGAGCATGGAATTGGCTTTCTTAATTGCTGCCGCACACTGGGTCGATACCTTCATGGTATTGTCCACCAGCACCCCAAGATCTCTCTCCTGAGCTGTCACAGACAGCTCAGAACCCATTAGCCTATAGGTGAAGTTTTGGTTTTTGGCCCCAATGTGCATCACTTTACATTTGTTTACGTTGAAACGCATCTGCCATTTGGCTGCCCATTCCCCCAACTTGGAGAGATCCTTCTGGAGCTCTTCACAATCCTCTCTGGTTTTCACCACCCGGAAAAGTTTTGTGTCATCTGCAAACTTGGCCACCTCGCTGCTTATCCCTGTCTCTAAGTCATTTATGAATAAGTTGAAAAGCACGGGCCCCAAGACAGATCCCTGGGGCACTCCACTTTTCACCTCTCTCCATTCTGAAAATTGCCCATTTACCCCCACTCTCTGTTTCCTGGCCCTCAACCAATTCTGGATCCATAAGAGGACCTGCCCTCTTATTCCCTGATTGTGAAGTTTCTTCAGCAGCCTTTGGTGGGGGACCGTGTCAAACGCCTTCTGAAAATCCAGGTATATGATATCCACAGGTTCACCCACATCTACGTGCCTGTTGACCTTTTCAAAGAATTCCAAAAGGTTTGTGAGGCAAGACTTACCCTTACAGAAGCCATGCTGACTTTCTTTTAGCAGTACTTGTTCCTCTATGTGTTTTAGGATTTTATCTTTGATAAGGCTTTCCACCATCTTACCCGGAACAGACGTTAGGCTGACCGGCCTGTAGTTTCCAGGGTCCCCCCTTCTCCCTTTTTTAAAGATTGGCGTGACATTGGCTATCCTCCAATCCTCTGGCACCGTGGCCGTTTGAAGGGACAAGTTGCATACTCTAGTTAAGAGGTCAGCAACTTCGTTCTTTAGTTCCTTAATAACTCTTGGGTGTATACCATCTGGGCCTGGTGACTTATTTATATGTAGTTTATCAATTTGATCTAAAACATCTTCCTTATTCACCATTATCTGCTTTAATTCCTTAGTTAGGAAGGGCTGTTCGGGCTGTGGTATCTGCCCAAGTTCTTCTGCTGTGAAGACGGACGCAAAGAATTCATTTAATTTCTCTGCAATCTCCAAGTCCCCTTTTATCTCATCTTTCCCTCCCTCACCATCCAGCGGGCCAACCGCCTCTCTGGCAGGTTTCCTGCTTCTAACATATTTGAAGAAGCTTTTATTATTCCCCTTTATGTTGCTAGCCATGCGTTCCTCAAACGCTTTCTTGGCCTCCCGTATCACCTTCTTACTTGTCTTTTGCCAGAGTTTATGTTCCTTTTTTTCTCCTCACTGGGGCAAGACTTCCATTGACGGAAAGAAGCTTCCTTGCTCTTTACAGCTTCTCTAACTTCGTTTGTCAGCCATGCAGGTACCCTCCTGGACCTTGTTGAACCCTTCTTTCTTTGCGGTATACACTCCCGCTGGGCGTCTACTACTGTCACTTTAAAGACAGGTCCTCTTATGGATTCAGAATTTGTTGAGGGCCAGGAAACAGAGAGTGGGGGTCAATGGGCACTTTCCACAATGGAGAGAGGTGAAAAGCGGAGTGCCCCAAGGATCTGTCTTGGGTCCGATGCTTTTCAACTTGTTCATAAATGACTTGGAGACAGTCATAAGCAGTGAGGTGGCCAAGTTTGTGGATGACACTAGACTTTTCCAGGTGGTGGAAATCAGAAAGGATTGTGAAGAGCTCGAAAAGGATCTCTACAAACTAGGGGAATGGGCAGCACAATGGCAGATGTGTTTCTATGTAGACAAGTGTAAAGTGATGCACATTGGGGCAAAAATAATAATTCAAAACTTCACATATAGGCTTATGAGTTCTGAGCTGTCTGTGATGGATCAGGAGAGAGATCTTGGAGTGCTGGTGAATGGTTTGATGAGTTGAACCAATGTGTGGTGATGGTGAAAAAGGCCTGTTTTTAAAAGTAGACTACCTCAGAATGCCAGGTGCAAGGGAGTGGCAACAGGATGCAGGCATCTTGTTGTCTTGTGTGCTCCCTGAGGCAGCTGGTGGGCCATTATGAGATCCTATATGAGATGACTAGATGGGCCTTTGGCCTGGTCCTGATCCAGCAGGATTCTTCTACAGTATGTTCTTACTGACCACTGGGATATACTCAGTGGTGTGATTCAGCCAGTTCTCACCTATTCTGCAGAACCAGTTGCTAATTTTAGGTTGGGAGAGGGAAGAAAGGCAGCGGCCGCCCTGAAGAACCGGTTGTTAATTTATTTGAATCCCTCCACTGGATATACTCCTGGACAGTTAGCAGCATCAAACAAAGCTCTGTGCAAAATAATTTTTGCTCATTTTTTCCCCTCAGAAGTGGAAGAATTACTACAAAATGGAAAGACACAAGGCTTGGAAGCAACGGCTTTGTGCTAAGGTAAGCCGCAAAGAAGCTCTTTACTATGGAGACTATTCTTGTTTTCCCACTCCTAGTGCCTCGAAGGTCAAGTTCCACAAAGGGCACGCCGCCAAAGTGAGATCAGTTCTTCGTATGAAGAATGAAGGCAATTGTAAGCAGCCTGAAACACAGTGCATTTGGCTTCAGAATTTCCTCAGGCTTTAGGAATTCTCAGCATTATTACGCCTCAGCCCACAGAGTGGGAGTGTTCGTGTGGTCTGTGCTGCACTTTGCACAGGAACAACATGGCAGGAAAGGCTGTTATCACCCACAGAGAGGTGACTCTGGTTTAGCTCTCCCTCAGCCTCTTGCTAGCTGCTCTCTGACCTCTGCGCCTTGGGTGACTCACAGAAATGGTGGTAGGGTGGGGGATATGTATCTCCCGCTGATGACTAATTCAACCCCCCCCCCCAGCGCTTTCTCCTTCCTTTTCTCCCAAGACAGTCAACACTATTATGGAATGGAGGGAACGCTTTGATGGACTGCTGTGTATTTTGAACAGACATTAAAGCCCGTTGCATAAATTGTGAATTCCAAACAAACATTTGAAAATGTGAATGCTGTTGGTGTAGTCCCAGTGGCGTTTCTACAGGGATGGCAAAGCTCTTAAGTTTTGTATTGCAAGAAGCCTTACCTTGCAGTGGAATTCACTCCTCTCCTGCACCGTTTTAGCCAATCCTCACAGGGAACAGCAACATCTTGGTATTGCTTACTGGCTACAGCAGCAAGGGAGAGGAGGGATTTACATGACAGGGTAAGGCTTCTTGCAACATTTAGAGCTTTGCCATCCCTGTAGAAACGCCTCTGCGTAGTCCAATGGTTAAAAGAGTCCAGTTAATCGTGCAGTGGTTAAAATGCTCTCTTTTCAACAACAAGAGCCCTCAGGAAGAGTTGTAACCCTTTAGGATTATCTGATAATGCTCTCAGGAAGAGACTATCCCATGACAGCCGTTTTATACTTAAGGCACGATCCTAACCTGGAGTTAGGCTGGCACAGTTAGGCCAGCAAAATTTGGCCTGCACAAGGGTCACCGTAAAACACGTTTGGACCACTGTCAGAGTTAGGGAGGATAGCGCACATCTGTGTGCTAACCTCTCTGACTCCGAGAGTGGTCCAAACATACTTTATGGTATCCCTTGTGCTGGCCAAACTTTGCTGGCCTAACCGTGCCAGCCTAACTCCAGATTAGGATGGCGCCCTTAACGTTTCATCAGTATCCTTTAATGACTGAGTGGTATACATGCCAAGCTGTTTCTTTCTGTGCCCTGAACCAGGCACATGAGGAGTATTTGAAGATTAGGAGCAAACTCCCAAATTAGAATCCTTCAACTCGCCCGCGTTTTGCTGAGAGAAGCAGAACTAGAAGTAGATGAGGCAGAAATGGAAACAAGTGATGGAGTCGCAGCAGAGAAATACTTGGAATAGACATTGTACACAGAGCGTGATACCACTGCCAAGACTTTAAAAGAACACACACACCAAGTCAACCCCCAAACACCAAACAAAATTTCCCTAAATAACTTAACATTTGAACATGAACTCTTTAACAGCAATTTAAAAAAAAAATAATAAATCATGACAAAGCACTTAAAAGGGCAGTTTTCTAGCCAGAACACTGTGGCGGGGGAAAATAGTTAACCCTTCTCCTCCTGCATCACAGTCTCCCAGTCTAGATTGGGGCCCCAGGTTGCGTTTTGTACAAAAATGTGGCCATCTCCAAACACAGCAATAAAACATGTCGCATAAAGTCATATCTAAATAAATAAATTGCTTCATAGGTTCCTTTATGTGTAGGAAAAATGTATGTACTAGCTATTCCTACAACAAAAAAAGAGACCGGGCTTCTGAGTTTTCTATAAAAAAAATTTTCATTTATTTTCATAGAATAATGATCTGATACCTTTGCCTGCACTTCTTTAGCTGTGGCCCTGATTCCCAGTGTCAGTGCTGGGCTGAGAGAAAAGCACCTGGCGCATTCAAACAAGGCAAGAAAGGTGGGGGAGGGTTCGGCTGTCCTCACATGTGCCCCCTCTTTTGCTTTGCATGGGAGTGGGCCAAGCATGTGATCACCAAGGAAAGCCATCACATGTATCTTGGTTCTAACTGGAAAATCTTGGGCTAGCCCTGGGCACTGGGACTGTGGTTGTGATGTTTGATCCTTACTTCCCTGCACTCTTTTCCAAAATGCAAGTTTTTTTTTATCTCCTCACCAAGGCTATTTTGATTGGGAATTGAAGTTATCTGTTCCTAACAACTTGCTAGAGATCAAGGGCGCAATCCTAACTTGGAGTTAGGCCGGCACGGTTAGGCCAGCAAAGTCTGACTGGCCCAAGGGATACAAGGGTAAAGTATGTTTGGACCACTCTCTGAGAGAGGCCAGCACAGAGACATGTGCCATCCTCCCTGACTCCGAGAGTGGTCCAAATGCGCTTTGCAGTGACCCTTGTGCTGGCCAAACTTTGCCGGCCTAACTCCAGGTTAGGATTGTGCCTTGAGACTAATTTCCCCCTTGTGCCTCTTCACTTTGAATTCCTTTGCAAACCTCTTTATAATATTTGTTCTTGGCTTCTACATACTGTTAAGGATTTACCATCCTTTGACATATGAAGTAAAGTTCATATTTCAGGAAAGGTATTAAAGCAAGCTTACACTCGTGTGAGTAATGACCAAAGCTGAGCTTTGACCCATGTGAAAAAAAAAGCAAACTGGGAGGTTTCAGAGGAGTGTTTTGGCACTTCAGCACTAGAATGCTGCAAAGACCGAGTCCCTCATCATAAACAGTACATGCAACAGAATTAAATTTACCCATGCCTCCAAGACAGCAGAAATTTTTTATCCAAACTATTCCATAATAAATAACATTTTAGAAACACCACGTTTGAAATGAAGAACTTCTAAATTAATCAAAATATGCTACTAATCCCTTAAACGTAGGTACTAATCTAGGCAAAATGATTGGTTATAATTTTCAGGTAATTCCCAACTATTCCTGGAATAGTTTGGTTTAAGGCCTAATCCTATGACTTGCTCTGCCAGCGAATAAGGGCTGGTTTACATACAGCCTGAGTGTATAGGTGTCCGTGTAGTTATGTGTTTGTACCTGCACACAGCAGTAGCTTACGTAATACATTGCAGGCATCCATGAGCAAAGTCAGGCAGGTCCTCAACACCAATCTAAAATAGGTAATGGAGAAAGACAACCGGTAAAAGGAAGGTAGTAAGAAGGGTAGGGAGGGATTTGTTGTTGTGCTGGGTCAGCTGATTCTTCGGTGAAAGCAAAGAAGCCATCTAACAGCCATTTATCAGCCAGCATGGGAGGCAACTGTGTGGCCGGCAAGGAAAACCAGACTGGGAAAGATCCATCGGAATGTACAGGCATACTGTAGTATCCTCTGGGATTCTGTTCTGGACTCCACCATAGATACCCGAAACCGTGAATGCTGGGGACGCCTTTTTAAAGATAGAAGAGCTTCAGTGGTTATGCTGCAACCAGGTAAAAAAACCAAAACAGATTTGTTTAATGTTCCCCTATCCTTTTAATAGGCATCCCAGTATCTATGGTATCCGTAGATAACTGAAACCGTGGATTCCAAATCAGTGGACACTGAGGCATGCCTTGAAAGATTAGAACCTCTTTGTTATTTGTAAAAAAACCTTCGGGATTTAGAAAAATTCTGCCTATGTGAACCACCTTGAATTAAAACCAAAGGAACAATACAATGACGAAGAAAGGCAGTATATAAATACCATGATGATGATGATGATGATGATGATAATGATGATGATGATGAAGAAGAAGAAAGTATAATTTGCCAGCATTAAAAAACTCATGGGACCATCAGATAGAAAAGGGACCATCAAATTGGAAAATGAGCAGGTCAAGATCTTGTGGGAATTCAGGATCCAAACTGATGGACACCTGGAACACAAAACTCCAGACATAACAATGATCGAAAATAGAAAAATGTAGATAATTGACATTGCAATTCCAGGAGATGTCAGAGTCGAAGACAAAGAACAATAAAAAATCACCACATATACAGACCTGGCAATTGAAACCACCAGACTATGGATGAAACATATCACAGTAGACCTCATCGTCATCGGGGCACTGGGAACAATATCGAGAAATTTAGCAAAATATAAGGAAAAACTGTAGCTTCCTGCTATAAAGACCTCTGGAACTGTAAAAGATGGCACTGCTAAAAACATAATACATTCTACGTAGATATTTGTTTGATAACTAGGTACCTGGTGGTACATCATCATCATCATAGTTTGAACAAATTATTCAGCAAGTCATCTGGGAAACATGTTTCACAATTTCTTACCCTCTCTCTTCATATGTCTGAGGATAACAGTGTAACAGTGCACGGCTCTTGGATCAGGCAGTTATGTTCAGTTCAAGAGTTTTTTCCACATCTTCTATGACGGAAAGTGGAACATATCACTCAGGTTACATGGTACAGCTGTGGGAGGTGGCAAAATGTTGCAGGCCTATCCCCATTAGGAAGGTGGTTATCAATATGCACATTGTCAAGTGCCATTAGATGTTAGCTCATTTCTACCAAACAAGTGGATAAGAATACTTGCTAAGGCTTGCCTACTTCCATGAACTACCTCCTATGAAACTTGCTGAGATTTGGCAAGAGTTACATGTTGCCACACATGGCTGTTTTTACCATGTTTTAGTAGCAGGTAAGCTGCAAAGTGCCATCAGTCACTTCAGACCTGTTTAAACTCAGCTGGCGAATCAGGCCTCAAACAGGTGTTTTCCTGACAACGCCTCCCCAGGGCTCCATCTACTAACACTTACAAAGCACCACTCTGTACCGTGAACTGAAGGTTCTTTGCTCTTTCACTGCCCTCTGGGAAACAGGTGGGCTTAACATTCCAGGATCTGTGTAAGGCTTCTTGTTGATGAAGCTGACAGAATGAACTGTTCCCACTTAATGAAGATGAATTTCAAGACCTGGCTAGCATCAAATATTCAGCATCACAGAACATGTCTTTTGAAGGGTCACTTAGAAGCTATAATAAAAAGGTAAAGGTTTCCCCACAACTGAATGGTCTAGTCATGACCGACTGTTGGGGGCAGTGCATATCTAAGCCTGTAGAACCAGCGTTTGTCCGAGGACAAGCTTCCATGGCCATGTGGCCAGCATGACTATATGTCGTAGTGCACAGAACACCATTGCCTTCCCATTGAAGTGGTCTCTATTTATCTACTTGCATTTTTAGGTGCTTTCGAACTGCTAGGTTGGCAGGAGCTGGGACAAGCAACGGGAGCTCACTCCATTGCGTGGTCTTGAACTCCTAACTTCCAGTCAGAAAGCCAAGCAGCAGCGGTTTAACCCACAGCGCCACCACATCTCTTAGAAGCTATAATACTCCAACTCTAAACATTTGCAATGGCAAAGATAACTGCTGGCCCGGCATAAAATTATTGCAAAAATGTAACCTAATGATTTGTGACATTGCAGCCCATTGTCAATAAAAGTTATTACAGGAAGGAGTAGGAACTTCTCAGTTGTGGCACCACAACTCTGGAACCAGCTCCCGGAAGACCTAATGGCAGCTTCCTCAGTGTATGGTTTCCGGTGGGGTTTATACACTCACCTGTTTCACCTGGCTTTTGGGAAGGGACGTACTCCTTAGGGACCCCTTTTTATGCTATTTATGCTATTCTGCTCTTTTACCATTGTTGTTTTTATTGTTATATTGTTTTAATTGTTTTTAACTTTAATGTGTTATTTTAATGGCTCTTCATGTTTTATGTACATCACTTTGAATTTTAGAAAAGCAGTTTAAAAATACTATGATAAATGTTACACAGTCACGCAGTTCTGGGCAGGGGGTGAGTGTGCCGGTAGGTGTGCTAGCCTGGGGAGGGGGATGGAGATGGGATGCAGCATCCCAGCCTCTGTCCCCAGGCCGCATGGTCCCAATGCAGGCCACGCAGACTCCTTGCGCCTGCTATTTAGCGGGTGCAGATCCGAAGAAACCTATGGGGAGGTTGGAGCCTTCCCTGGGGCACGGCGTGAGCATGCCCTTGCCCTCCGGAGGCTCCCCAGCGCATCTCGCGGCTTCAGTTGGCGTGAGAGAGGCTCAGCGCGGGTGCAGCAGGGCTGGCGCTGCCTGCAACACTGATCCTGTTGCCGACTGGCGCTCCCACATCGGTGCTAAGGGTGCAGCATCAGTGCAACCCTGTTGTGCTGACGCTGTGCGGGGTTTAGGATAGCGCTGTTAGCTAGAATGCTTAATAAAAAGGGCCTCTGCTGCATTTTCTCTGAGAAAGGCTTGTGTGTGTGTGTGTGTGTGTGTGTGTGTGTGTGTGTGTGTGTGTGT
>JAJKFI010000021.1:8981507-9024859 GCA_029204185.1 Lerista edwardsae
TGTGTGTGTGTGTGTGTGTGTGTGTGTGTGTGTGTGTGTGTGTGTGTGTGTGTGTGTGCGCGCGCGATATAAATGAAGTGTGGGAAAAAATAACTGGCCACAAACTTGGCAGGATTTTCTTTTTCTCTCTATTTTTGGTCTCAACTTAAAAACATTCCTTTTAAGGCCAAAAAGGAAAATAATTTCCACTGGTGCCATTGTTATCAACTACATGGCTAACATCACTTTACTGTGCCAATGTGGTTTTAAAAAAAACATCAACTTTAAAATGGGAACTGTGCTATAAAAGTTTTTTTCATAGTTCCACATATGGTGTGGAGGCAGGGAACTGGTTTAGATGATCTGCAGCGAACGCCTGGGAAATGTTAAGCTTAAAGCTGTATGTGTTGAAGGGCTCCAAGGTTTAAATAAATATTCACGTAAATATTTTGAAAACTTCTATTCCTTTTAGTGAGAATCCAAGGCGTGCAGTCTAATGAGATATAGTTTGTTTGCATTAATCCCTCCAGACATGTCACTAACTGTGTCTGTATGTGTGAGCGTGCAAAAGCACGTGTATATTTTTATATATACTGTATATAAAAGTAGTCTAGTTTTATATGGCACAGAGGATTGCAGAGTCTATAAACCTCAGATCACTTACCTTGGAGTATTTATGTAGTTATTTAACCAATTTGTACCCCACCTTTCTCCCCCCAAAAAGGGACACTTCTTGTATCTTACTGAATTCAACTCATTTCAGTATTCCACCCTTACTGACCAAGGGTAAATTTATTAAGGTTGCCACATTTTTTCTGCTCATCTTGTCATTGGCATAGCTAAGGCATCTGGTACCTGAGGGCACAAAACTCACCCCCCCCCTCTGGTTCCATGCTGTGTCATAATAAGATCCCATTGGCACTTCCAACAATCAGTCTCACTTGTCTGTTTTGAGCTAAGGAAATCTAATTTTTAATAAAAGACATTTGTATTTTTGTTTTCTCGTTATTTGGCCACAACCTTTGATAGAACATAGATATTTCACTCTGGTTTGTTTCATTGCATTCTGCATGAAAATACACATTGAATAGTAAATAACATAATGGTATTATTCCTTGAAACAGCGGTTTTCACAATTTTGGTCACTTTTGGTGTCCCCCCCCCCTGAAAATGGCACTCAGGGCCTGCGCACCCTCGGCCCCCTACTTGTACAGCATTGTCACTTACCACCGTCCTTACCGTCTATGGAAAAAAACTGAAGTCAATATGCTACAAAACTCAAGCAGAGTGGGTGAGTCATGGGACTGGAAGAGAAGTGTATGAAAGCTCCATTGGCTATATTGCTTTAAAGCTCCTATAAAACTTCTGGGTCAAGCCTAGGCTTTGGTCTAAGCAGAAAAATTGTTTCGGCATGCTCCATACTCACTTTCACCTCATTCCCTACCTCTTGCCTATATTGACTTGTCAGGAGAGCGATCTGACACTGCTTTAGCTATGCTACTGACTGACCCTGACAAAAGCCAGAATACCACAATGAATTATACCATCTGGTGCTGAAGGTGGAACAAATGGTAATACATTGAATTTGTCAGCAGCTAAAAGAACTCAATGCAAAGAAACTGATCACAGCCATAACATTAGGCTCAAACATTACCAACGTGGGCTGCAATCCTATGAACACTTTCCAGGGAGTAAGCCTCACGCTGAACACAGTAGGGTTTACCATTGAGTTGACATGCATAGGACTCTGTGTGCCTTGAGAGGATAACTGGATTGGAGGAGTACAACATAAACGTTTTAGGGATATCTTGATTAGATAACAGTAAGCTGATACAAATATGAAAAAGGAGGAGCTATCCTTAAGCATACCGATTGGGAAGTCACATCAAGATTTATTGCCTTTCTTAGAAAATTGTTCTTCCTTAGGGTGCAATTCTAACCTGGAGTTAAGCTGGCAAAGTTAGGCCAGCAAAGTTTGGCCAAAATCAGGGCCATCATAAAGCACATTTGGACCACTCTTGGAGTCAGGGAGGATGGCGCATGTCTTTATTATTTATTTATTTATTTATTTTAAAGATTTTTACCCCGCCATGTAAAATGCTGGCCTCTCTGACTCCAAGAGTGGTCCAAACATACTTTACGGTGTCCCTTGTGCCGGCCAAACTTTGCTGGCCTAACTGTGTCAGCATAACGCCAGGTTAGGATTACACCTTGAGAGTGGTCCAAATGCGCTTTACAGTAGTCCTTGTGCTGGTCAAACTGTGCTGGCCTATCTCCAGGTTAGGATTGCGCTCTTAGAAAATTAGAGAATTGTTCTTAGAAAATGTACAAATGGCAAAACATCAGGATGAGTTGCAAACATAACAGAGAACAGGATATAAATAAAGCAGTAATAAAAGTAGAACGTAGAAGGAGAACAGGGCAAGACAAATGTAAAATATTTCCCCAAACACACACACAAATGTAAGAGCAAAACAACTTGGGTGAAAAGGGCCTAAACATTACAGTGGATCAAAACTGATAATCTTCAGCAGTGTGGTAGTAGCGAAACATACTATTTTGCTTTACTTTCCAAAGGAATTTGGGAAGCATATTTATTATTATGGTTGGCATCTCTTGCTTCAGGAATTTAGCATTATTAATTCTGATTTGTCTAAGCAAGCAGATGAATAGCACTT
Source organism: Lerista edwardsae (assembly GCA_029204185.1). Classification (NCBI taxonomy): domain Eukaryota; kingdom Metazoa; phylum Chordata; class Lepidosauria; order Squamata; family Scincidae; genus Lerista; species Lerista edwardsae. Next base: position 8,984,165 of record JAJKFI010000021.1, read on the forward strand.
TAAAATAATGATGCTTTTGTGGTGAAACACAGCTGAAGGCTAAATAAATTTAAGAAGACTTAAACTAATAGAAAGCATGCGTCAATATGAAAGATTTTGACAGAATGCTGAAGAGAAGACAAGCTAAGAGAATATATATGGGTTCTACACATTGGATCCACCTGTGACCCAGTTTTGAACCTACTTCACCTAAACTGGATTGTGGAAGTGAAGGAAAAGTTGAGATAAATTATGACAGGGCAAGCATGAAGTTGTGTCAGGTGCTGAAAGATACACCATATACGTCTACATATAAGCCTGATACTCTTTGTACCTTAATCTAAGTTACTTTGTCTTCATGTATAATATTGTATGCATTCAAAAACTGCATTATCTGTCATTATAGGTATTCCCTTTTATCTAATTAATTTTGTTTGCATTGCTAAGCTCATGGGTCCCATTTGCAATTAATGGACGGCATAATATATCCACTAAGTGGAATATCTTCATGAATGGAGCAATTTTAAGGGTGCAATTTTAACCAACTTTCCAGCACTGGGGTAAGGGCAATGCAGCTCCAAGGTAAGGAAACAAACATTCCCTTACCTTGAGGAGGCCTCTGTGACTTGACAACATATTTCAGAAACCCCCAATTTAAGCAATAGATTAGAATCGCTCATGGGTTTTTTCCCCCTTCAAAGTATTTGTGAAATTCTTCATGGATAGCATATTTGGTGTTTTTAATAACTAAAAAATGCTTGTGTTTATTTGGAAGTTATTTAACAAATCTTGCAGTTTGATATATTTGGATTAACATTTGTCAGATGATGGATTTGGTTGTCCCAAAATCAAACCCAAAGAAAAATGATGGCCACTGATGGTGGTGATGTTCTATAGGCACAACACTTTCTTCATGTATCTTGAAAGGGGAACCTTCCATGAAGTATACACTTGTATCAACACAATTCATGCTGTTGTCACACTTCAAAACCTGAGAATGCCCATGTCCCTTTTATTGGAAGGAGATTTTGGAAAGACAAATAGCTGGGCATGTGCAAACAAGTCTGAGAAACGGAAAAAAATGAAATGCAGAATCATTGCAATCTTCTCATCTAGATGCCATCGTTAAAGCCCTTAAAAAGCACACAGGAATGAGCTATCAATATTTGTGCAAGTTAAGGCCTTCCAGGAAGTTTGCTCATGATGAGGGTGTGTGTGTGGAACGCTACAGACTGACAGTTAATGTATGGGAAATATTCTTTGAAGTTGACCTGACTGATCCTTATATTGGACTTTCAATATTGCACTAGCTAGAAGTTAAACTTGAAATATAAGACCAAAGTTGATTTGACCATAAATCATTCAGCCAATGCCTATGTGAATAGCATTTCCCAGCTAGTAAGGCTTTTCATTTATACGAGCATGTTTTTTTTTCCCTCCAAAAATTGCAATGTAAATGTACTTATAGGGCAGATAAGGTTGGTGACTATGCTTAGGTATTTAACTGATGAGCATATGTCATGCAGAGTACAACTGAATGAAAAATTATTGCACAAAGGAAAGTGAGATCATATCCTTAATAGAAGATTAACTCAGGGTGCAATCCTAAAGTGAGTTAGGCCGGCATATGCTAAGCCAGCAAAGTTTGGCCAGCACAAGGGACACTGTAAAGTATGTTCGGACCACTCTCGGAGTCAGAGAGGCCAGCACACAGACGTGAGCCATCCTCCCTGACTCCAACAGTAGTCCAACAGTAGTCGAAAAACACTTTATGGTGGCCCTTGTGCTGGCCAAACTTTGCTGGTTTAGTTTATGCCGGCCTAACTCCAGTTTAGGATTGCGATCTAACTCTATGGGTCCAAAATGTCTGTATTCATAGTCTGTCTCTCCTTCTTGCTCTATTTCAAGGTATGCTAAATAGCCATTCCAAACTAAATGTGTGATTATGCAGATGGTTCGGAGGTTTTAAGCCATTGCCTGAGAGGTTGTGTTGTATGGAATACACTGGACACCATTCTTTTAACTTGCAGTTGAGAAATATTAATACGCTGCTATTGTTGTTTTTATTGTGTGCTCTTTTTATTGCTTGCTTTATGGGTCACCACTCTGCATGATATATGTTCATCAGTTAAGAACAACCTAGGCATGGCCACCATGTTGCGTGTGGGCCTGTGACTCTCCCAAAGGCGCTTGAGCCCAGGGGACTCCCGGCCCAAGGCTAATCCGAGCACTAAGCACAGCAGCAGTAGCAGTTAGTTCCTCTTCATCAAACCCACCAGCAGTCTGTGTTATTGCAGAGGCCTGGGAAGCTGGTCGGGAAGACATACCAAGCAATAGTTGCGTGAGAGCTCTGTTTCATGGCTCTATATGCAAATGGAATACAGGGACAGGAAAACAGCATCACCACAATTCTAGATAGTGTTGAGCAAGCCAATTTTTGCACTTTCCTCTTTCATCCTCATCAGAAGGTTCTTTAGGCAATTCCTCACTTTCTGCCATTATGTCACTTACCTACAATACTTTAAAAGCATTTAAAATTACTAAAAATGAGCACTTGGAATGAGAGAATAAAAACACATAACACCGCTTTCTGCCTTTCACATCACAAAATCTGCGAAAAAATAACACCATTTTCAAACACTCCTAGTCCTCAGGTCTATGCCCGACAAGGTTGCAGCTGTGATGCTGTAGCATGCAGGCACATGCACATTTGTAGGTATGGGCCCATCTGTTATTTTATTTAAAACTTACAGATTGTATGTGATTTTGGCACACCTCATAGAATGTTGACAGAAAGGATGAAGAGTCCTGTCTTCTTTCAGCTCAAAGATTCTTTATCTTTACAGCCCCATCCTATTGTTTCTCCCTTTGCTGATGCAGCCATGCCAAAAACAGGTACGCTGTATCCAGTTCAGGTGAAGGTGGGGGGCACAGATTGGGAGGCTTCAAAGGTAAAGGGGGATTTAAATCCCCTCACATTTCCGTAAGCTTCCTGCTCAACAATGGCCTGTGCTAGTGAAATTGCTAGCACAGGTCCAAGGAGAAAAAGGGGGTGGGATTCAGTGCACACAATTGTCGCTTGATCCATCCCTTCCACATCCTTCCCACCCTGTACTGTCCCCTCCCTGCTTCCAATCTGCCCTCTCCCACTCCCTCCCACTCGCGTACTTGCTCCAGGGCTTGGTGGCAGAGATCATAACATGTGTAGGAAGGTTCTACTGTCCTGGGCAGTGGTCTGCTCAGTGTGCTGCCAGAAAACACTTGATGCTTTTTCAGCAGCCGACGCTGATAGAACACGTTTCACCAGAGCTCAACCCACATAGGATTTGGCTGTTAATTAACATTTCGAAGTCTGAAACATCCAGCATTAATATGTACCTAGGTAAGTCGTGGGTAAGCTAGGTGGAACTGTTCTCCTAAGATATAGGAGATATAGTTATAGATATATAGTTATACAATGTTATTCAAACTGTGGGTCGGGACCCACTTGGTGAGTTGCAACGTGATGTCAAGTGGGTTGTGGAGAGCTGGGAGCAGCCATCTTGGACCCTTACTCTTGCTATATTCCCTTTGTGAGTGTTAACAGTTTGAATTTTCAAGTGAGGATTTTATAAAATTGTTTTCAGTCCAGTGCTTTTACATCATATTTTGTCCTAATCCTGCTTTCTGTCAGGGATGTTTCATGGTTGCACAATTGTTGCAGTCCAAGAATGCCAGTTTGCATTTCAGAGTGTCATTTTATTATGTTACAATAACAGCACTTCCTGCTTGATGATGTCACTTCCTGCCATGACATCACTTCTAGGTTAATGGCATCACTTTTGGTGGGTCCCGATACGAGTGCCATTCTAAAAAGTGGGTACGGGTCTAAAAAGTTTGAGAACCACTGAATCATACCTTTATATATCAGTGAATTGATGTTAATGCCATCATCTTTCTACTAAACAAATGGCCATATTCTTTAGCGTTTCTTTCAAGACACCACTTGCTCTTGTACATCTGGTCTTTCATTTTCTTTTATTACTGCATTTTCCCTTAAAAAAATTCCTTAATATCTTATTTTGCAACTTAACGCTTTCAAATAAAACCGTAAATATTTTCAGCTTTGTCTGGTTTTTTTCTGACTTTTATAGGCTTAATCTCTCTCTCTTTTTAATCCTCAAATTTGTCTTCCAGGGCATTCTGCATTAAATTATGTCTTTCAAAAACTACTAAATGTTACCTTAGGCACAAGATATTCCACTCTCCCAGATAGCTTTAAAAGTTATACTGACTTAAACAATTCTAATGCATATTTATAAACTTTGCTAGTCTTTTCATTTAGAAGGCAGGCTGTATCATGCATACATGAAAGGAATAACAAAAAATGGAAAATTATTTTACATTAGCTTTTATGCTAGTCTTCCCTTTTAGCTCATCAGATCTATTAAGTTATGTTGCAGACTGATCCATTCAGTTCTGTCCTCTAGGAGAGTGGTTCCCAAACTGTGGGTCAATTTCAGGTGGGTTGCAAAGCACTTAGAGCAGTCCTATTAAAAATATGGGGAGATGGGATGCGGGAAACGAGGAGGGGTGAGTGATTGGTTTGTGTCAAGGTTGTAAATTGGCTTTTTTCTTTCCTTTTGATTCACTTTTCTATTGGAAAATGGTTGAGAAATAACCCAACATTATTGCAGTCTCAGGAAAACAGCAGGCTCAGGCATCACAATGACAGTACTTCCGACCATGATATTACTAATCCTAAAAAGTGGGTCCTGGTGCTAAAATGTTTGAGAACCACTGCCCTAGGTTCTAATGGGTAGTTTAAACCCGAAGCAAAAATGGTTCTTCAAGCAAGAACCACCTCGCCCCATATAACCCTATCTCTGTGTTGACAGCTGTCTCGGAGGCCCTTCTCTCCACCATCAGAGGTCAGGCAGGTGGTGACTGAAGGTAGGGCCTGCTCTATGATGGCATCCTAGCTTCGACATTTTCTCCCCAGGGAGCTTGTTATCTGGAAAACATGTGGCCTGAAAAACATCTAATAATGCTTATTCTCATTGATGCCAAAGTAATATTTGATGAGAACACTAAGGGGCCCTCTTTCTTCCAGAGGTGGGAGGGAAAGGAGCTGCTCTTGCCTTCACTCACTCACTCACTCACTCACTCACTCACTCACTCACACACACACACCCTACTCACCAACAAGGAGGAACTGATGCCTGCCAGTAAACTTGAGGGGGGGGGCACAGGGCCCCAAAGCACCATGGGCCTCTAGCAACTCTCTCCTTGTCTTAAAGTCAGGAGAGTGAAAGCCTATCCTGAGCCTGGCAAAATGGCGGCCGCTGGATCCTGGCCCTGCTGGGATACTGTCAGAGGTCTACTCGGGAGAAGATTTGCTCCCTTCCTCCAGGGAGACCGGAGCCAGTGGCAATGGGTCTCCTCGGCTCTGCACCCATGTTCAAATGGGGGCAGAATCAAGGAGGCCCAGGTCAGGCTGCCCAGTTCCGCCCCCTGCCTAGTTCCACGCACTCCCTGCCTCCCCTCTGCTCCGAATCGCCTTACTGTTGGCTGGCGCTGCCGGAGCCCCATCCAGCCTCCTGCTCAGCACTGAGGCCAGTGATCTCCTCGCGCCTCTCCCCGCCACATTGCCTCGTCCTCTCTGTCCCTCTCTTCTCTTTCCTATCCAGGGTGTAGAAAGAGAAGGAAGAGCTGTGGAGGCAAGTGGGTGGACTGAGGTGAGTGCCCCCCCACCTGCTGCCTGAAGGCAGCTGCTTCCCTTGGCCTTAACACTTGGGCCAGCCAAGTTGCTTACATATTTTAGGGCCCAATCCTTGCCAACATTCCAGCACTGATGCAGCCTCAAGGTAAGGGAACAAACATTTCCTCACTTGAGGAGGCCTCCCTGACTGGCTCCCCAATGCAGGATGCAGCACACATCCCATTGGCATGGAAAGGTGGAGAGGAATGGGCCTTTCATATATTCTGTCAACCAGGGCTGGCTCTAGCAACGTGGGGCATTCCTGGGGGGGGGGACACCCACCAAGAAGAGCTCTGTTCATGTCACGTGCAAAGCATGGCATGCGGATGTAGTTGGTGATATCATAACATCACCACCAATTGCTTCCAGGTGGTCCATTTTGGGCTGTTCAGAGGCAGAGGCAGGTGGGGGAGACCAAGGAAAAGTGGCTCTGCTCGCCCCACTGATTTACAGCCCATGGAGATCCCAGCTGCAGCCACAGGCAATATGCTCACCCTGCTAGTGCGGGGGGGGGGGGCTGAAGCGCGGGGCCCGATGTGATGACATTGGTCACATTGGCTTAAAGCCGGCCCTGCTGTCAACCTCATCTCATCTCATGAAAGCAACCAGTTCTGCCACTTGCCTTTTTGTGTATGATAAACGGCTGTTGTCCTTTTGGCAAGTATTCCTTGTCGTGCCATGTCAGTGTCATGCAGTGAGCAAGTTTCATTTGTCATGGGTGATTTTCTTGCTTGGAACCTGATTTGTGTGTGGAAGACAGTCTGTGCAAGGGTAATTTCCTTCTCACCTTCTCTGTAGCCCTTTGCACACTCCAAAGAGCTGCTTCTATGTAGGATACACCATGTGGTTCAATGTGGGATGCGGTCTGTGCCTCAAGATGCAGCAAGGGGGGAAATCCGCCCAAATCCAACAGACAAATGCTTGGCAAATAAGTGCCTCTGCTTGAGTTTGGCCAATTTTCCTCCTGCCCCTGGACTGCCTATGCCTCATCCTTTGCTTCCAAATGGCCCCAATCCAGAAGAAGAATTTTACAATGGTACAGAAGCGGCTGCCTAATTGCATTAGTCAGGATCAAAACCTCTGTCTCAGCTATTCATCTGCTATCAGTGACGTTCTTATAGGGGGAGGGAAAACACTAAGTGTTGCAGGAGCCTGCACTCCTGTGCAACATGGCCTTGCCTTCAGAGCCATTCACAACTACAAGAGCAAAGCATCTGAGCCATGTCTCCAAGCAGTGAGTAGCTCTGGAGGCGGAGCCACGTTACACAGGAGCTATGGAGAATAATTATTGTTTCTCTGTATTGCTTTGACTTTTTGTTTTTAAACCTTGTGAGCTTTCTGAAAGCACTTTTGTGCTGAAGGGCAGGAAACCAACCCAATTAGTTAATAAAAGCCTACCTCACAGGCCTGTTGTTAACTGCTAAAGTAAAGCCCTTTAAAGCAGCTATTTTCAACCAGTGTGCCGTGAACGATCCACAGGTGTGCCCTGGTAGTTTTGGGGAGGGTCATTTGTGAGTAGGGCCATTGGGGGATGTGAGCCCCTCACAAGCAGCCTGGTGTGCCTTGACAATTTTAGTACCTTGTCAGTGTGCCGTGAGATGAAAAAGGTTGAAAGTCGCTGCTCTAAAGCTAGAACTTGATTTCCAAAAATAGCGCTTCTGTGGCTCGCCAGCCAGCCTGTACTGCCCTCTGCCGCGCCACCTGCAAGCTCAGCTCAGGGGCGAAGCCTATGCCCTTTGCACCAGCTCAGAAGCACTCTCGTGCAGCGCGACTATGTCCTCCAGCTTAAGCCGAAGAACAGCACTGCGCTTCGCTTCCTACGCTCCGCACCAAGCGACTCCTTCGGAAGGCTCCTTTTAGACCCGCTTGGGACCCGTCCGAGCTGCGGAACGAGGTCGGGGGGAGGCGGGCCAAGGCTGCCCGCCCGGGACTCTGGCTGGCGTCCACTGCGGCTGGTCCGCTGCCAAGCGCGAACATTCCTCGCCCCGCCTGGAGCGGCCGAGAGCATCCCTTACGCAACAGCGCTGGGCGAGCGCGGCCGCGCAGAATTCCGCGCTTCCCGCGGGTCGCCGCCGCCGCCCTCTGCAAGGCAGCGCCGCTTCGCCGGGGGCCCTCCCGAGGGCGGCGAGGCGTGGCCAAGGGGCGGTCCCGAGCGGGGCTCCGGCTGCAGCCGGGGAGCCCTTGGCAGTCAGGCGGGGAGATGGGCGCCAGGGCCGGGCCGGGCCTCGTGGGGCTGCTGGCGCTCTTGGCACTCGGGCAGCGCGCCGGCGCGGGCTGCGCGGAAGACGGGCGCTGCTGCCCTGGCCGGGACCCGACCTGCGCCAGCACCGGCTGGCGCCTCACCCGCGCCTACGGGACCTGTTTCTGCGACCAGGCGTGCCGGCTGACCGGCGACTGCTGCCATGACTACGCCCAGGCGTGCCCAGGTAGGGGGGAGCGAGGAACCCGGCGCCCCGCTCTGCTCGGTGGCCCCCTGATGCCCTCCCGGCCGAGGGCCGACTGTGAGCGGCTGGGGCGGGAAAAGCGCTCTGCACGTGCTCAGAGACCCGCCACCCCCGCTTCCACGATGTTTTGCAAGCCGGGGTGGAGCCTCGCCGTCGCAGGACCGGCTTCTGACTGTGCCTCAACCCAGGTGAGTCCGAGGCCAGCGTCAGCCGCGAACAGGCCACCTGCTGCGACTAAGGTGCCAAGTCTGCAGTTCACTTTCCCTTCCCACCCCCGCGTTTTACATCGCTTGCTACATCTCTGCACCGGAACCCGAGGGAATGCAAAGGCGAAAAGAAAAGCCTCACGGAGGAGGCTTAAAAATAACTTTCCTGATCCTTTTATTCACTTTCGGGACCAAAATGTAAAGGAAATAACTCGGGGTGACTTTAGGCTATTTACGGTATTTGCGGGAGCGTCCAAATCTAGAGAGAGGTGGATGTTTGCATTCCTCTGCAAATTGAAGCTAGTGAATAAGGTCCACCATTGTTGGATTCTGGTTACATAAACCATTCTGAGTAAAGATCCCCGTCTTTCTTAAAAGTGTGAGGCTGCAATCCTATCCACACTTACCTGGGAGTAAGCCCCATTAACTATATTGGGACTTCTGAGGAGACATGCCTAGGATTGGTCTCTTAACTGCCACTGAATTTGTCTGCTCTAGAGTATAGAGGTGCCTGGTATGTGTACTTTATTAACGAATGCAATGCAACCAATGTCAAAACTTCTATAAGTTTTGCTTTCTGTATTTTAAAGGACATTTTTAGAGTTGCTGGAGCCAAGGACTGAAAGCCACAGAGATACACCTGCCTAGTGTGGAGACCACCTAAAAAACAAAAATCAAGATTGGTTCTCCTTTGAGCTGTTTTTGCACAGCTGTTTTACAGGGAGTTTGAATAGGGGGATGTTTGTTAAGTGTGAGCTCTAGAGGTTTAAAGCTCAAAAGACAAACAAAAACAAGATTTTTTATTTGAAATGGTAGGCATGATTTTTTTTTCTGATGCATTGCATACATTTAGCTTATTTGCTTGAATCGTTTGGAGCAATCTGCTCTGCAGGCATCTTGATCTGATGCACTGGGTTTGTTTCTGCTCTGTTTGGTGCATTGTAGTCTGGATTATATGGATTAATCTGCGGGGAGGGAGGCTGTAGGGGGAAGGATCCTGCCACTGGGAAGGGGGGGCTGGCTGTGGTGATCACCTGGCCTTGTGCAGTCTGTTTTACATGCTCCTTTTGATATCTTAGAATGTTATCACTTAAATCGGAAACATTCTGGATCAGAACTGGTTCTTAAACTGAGGCTGGCACAACTACAAAACTAATTTATAGCAAACATGGGGTTTCTAGCACTGAATTTTTCTCATGATTCTATTAAGGAAGAAATTAAATAGTAAACCCATGCTTTTTGCAAAGTGCAGCCCTGTGCAGTTTACAAACTCAAAATGGTATACAAGTGGTGTCTCATTATCCACTGGGGTTCTGTTCCGGAACCTCCAGTGGATACCAAAACCAGTGGATACTGAAATCAATGGAAAAATAGCTTTAAAGCTCTGGGGCAAACTGCAATAGCAGCCATCCTTACACCAAACTGAGAGCCTTGTGAACAAGCCAGGTCTTTGCCACTAGATGGCAGAGTAAGGTGGGGCGGGAGGGGGGAGTGGTGCTTGCTGATTTGTTTATTACAACATTTTCCGCAAGCTATGGCAGAAATCAGCCTAAAATATATCATACACACAACGTAACACACCAGTTAAAACAAGAAAGATATATAAAACCCAACAACAAAATAAGCACCTGCGTTTGTTCTAGTGTACAGTGTATTTCTTTTTTGTGAGCCCTCCTTTTACAATGTCTATCACTTTGAGAACCTTTTTTGGTAGAAAATATAGTAGGATAAATGTTCAGGCCTGGAGGCATTATGCAAAATTTGGGAGCCTGCATTATTGCCCCTCACCCAGTCTGCTACAAGAACACAAATCCCATGAGTTCTTCCCTTACAGTCTGGTTGCTGGTGGGGAAGATGGGATTACATTTGGGTTCTTTTTTCAACTAGTAGCTTCCCTGTGACAGTGCGGCCCCAAATGCTTGCACTCCATGCATCTGACAGAGCCACATATTCTGTCCAGTTACATAAGTAGGTCATTGTTTTTGTTTTTATTAAATGCCTCATACCAATACCACAGGCCTGTATTTGTTGCATAACAAAGAAGCTAAAATATTTTATTATTGCACACCTTCTAGATGCCATGAAATTCGTTCTCGTTCTCGTTCTCGTTCTCGTTCTCGTTCTCGTTCTCGTTCTCGTTCTCTCTCGTTCTCTCTCTCGTTCTCTCTCTCTCTCTCTCTCTCTCTCTCTCTCTCTCTCTCTCTCTGTGAGAGACTTATTATACCTACTGCTGTGGGAACTAACACTACTCAACTCACTCCTATGCTGATTCAGGTTCTCCCTGAAGTCCAGTCAAGGGTTTATGGGTTTAGCCTGACTTTTCTGCAGCCAAGACAGTGGGAAGGACAGGCAAGAGCTGGAGGCATAACAAGGTGAGGGAGAGAAGCAAGAAGAGGGAGAATGAAAGTTAAGGTCAGAGTAGGTGCTCAACCAGAACGTTCTGCCAGATTGCTACCCTGGGCATTTGATGTTTCAAGGCAGACCTAATGAGGCAAACAGGATTTCCAAACCCAGTTAACAGTACTGCTGGAGCTGCGAAGGGGGCATGAGCAGGGGAATACTGACAAGCGGGAAGGGAACTTAAACCAGTTCTTTGCCAGAACTATTCTTCCTTCCCCACAGTCTGCCAGGGTCATTTCAGTGTCAGAATTGGCCGCAGGAACAACAGTGGGCCAGGAGAGGAATTATGGAAGAGAATCCACTGACAGGGAGACACAGGCAGAAAGAGGTTATCTGTGTCTGTCCTGCTGCTGAAGTTGTTATCTAGAACAGTGATTGTCAACCTTTTCCCTTTTCATGACACACTACAATTGTCAAGGCACAACCTCAGTTTTTTGACAATTGACACAGCACATCACCCAGCCCAGGCTCACATCTCCTTCTAATGACCCTACTAATATATGACCCTCCCTCAAACTCCTATGGCACACCTGTGGACCATTCACGTCACAACAGTGTGCTGCAGCACACTGGGTGAAAACCGCTACCTTAACAGGAGAGAAAGAACATACACAATTTTGAGTTGTATTAAGTGTACAGGAGGGATAGAGTTGATAGAATGTTCTTTTCCCAGTCTCACAATACCAGAACCAGGGGGCATCCACTGAAATTGAGTGTTGGGAGAGTTAAAACAGATAAAAGGAAATATTTTTTTACCCAGCAGGTGATTAAGCTATGGAACTTCTTGCCACAGGAGGTGGTGATGGCATCTGGCCTGGATGCCTTTTAAAGGAGACTGGACAGATTTCTGGAGGAAAAGTCCATCATGGGCTATATGCCATGATGGGTGTTGCAACCTCCTTACATTAATAGTAGGCTACTTCAGAATGGCAGGTGCAAGGGAGTGGCAACAGGATGCAAGCATCTTGTTGTCTACTGAGCTCCCTGAGGCACCTGGTGGGCCACTGTGAGATACAGGAAGCTGGACTAGTTGGGCCTTTGGCCTGATCCAGCAGGGCTCTTCGTATGTTCTTATGAGTTCAGTTTTACACAACATGAACTGAGAGAGGTGGAGTCCTGAAAATTAATCATCCTGCCTACTTTAGCTACAGGCCTCAGTCCGGGTCCTGACATGGCTGCTAGATGAGCACTGTGAAAGCAGGTGGCTGCAACTCTGTTTTTCTCACAGCTGTTGCCTCAGGTTGCCTCTGTCTCTCCACTATCTCAACTTCTCAAGCTCCTCAGAAGCATGCCTCCAAAATTCTGCTGAGCCAACAAAAGCAAGGTTGCATTCCACACATCCAAAAGTATATCCATAGGGATGCACTGAATATTAGCCATGTAAAATACAGAAAACGTCAGCCTGTAAGTTATACAGTACACTGGATTCAAGTGTGTAATGTATAGGGAAATCTATATTGTTTTATACCCATTTCCAACAACTCAGGAATTTTCAAATCCTTATTCCAGTTGAGTAGCTTATTGTCTAGCTAGCAAACAAGCCTGCACCAGTCCCCTTTCTCCCCTTGCCCACATTCTCAAGGAAGTGCGAAGAACTGGGGGAAGGAGACTGGTCCTTCGCTTTGCTGTGGCCTTGTATGATCCTCTTGGGCAAAGTCAGCACAAACTCAATTCCTCCCTCACGTCCTTTCAAAACTGTTTAGGAGAGGATGGCCAGTGACAGTTTACTTATCACAGGTTGATTTTACCGTATCTGAACTGCTTGGGACAGGAAGGTGTTTAGATTTTGGAATAATTGCACAAATATAATTAAATGAGAAGTGCTTTCTCTTGCTCTTTTCACTGTTATCCATTTGGGTGTCTGCTGGCCTCTTTGACATTTTTCAACAATGTCTATATAGGCACACCACCGAAAATAGAAATTACAGCCTGTAAATGGGAATGAGTGCAAGACCTTCTTTCTATAGAAAGTTTTTAAAGGTCTGAGACCAAGAAAAGTCCAAGAGTCTAGATCTTGGGATAGTCCGGTTTAGGGATAACCTACCTGTATTTGCTTTCCAAATTTCAGAGTACTGAAATGTCATAGCTCCTTGAGTATAATTTTTCATTTCCCGGTACTGATTCTTAGGGTGTGTGTAAGAAGTTGTCTTTCTGTACTTCGAAAGGGGAAGCTTTGTCGCCATGATAGCAGACCAAGTCCGTCATGCAGTCTTGAACTCCCAACCTTGCGGTCGAAAGCCCAGCAACAGCGGATTAACTCCCTGCGCCACCATGTCCCCCATGAGGTACATACCTGCATGCAAAAAGGCACCAGGTTCAGTTCCTGACATGGTTTCAAATTGTGGTTTGGGTTTGCTGAGCCCAAACATGCCATAGCTGATGTGCAGACATAACAGACCATAATTGAGCATTATATCCAAACCAGCCAGAGAAAGGGGAAGGAGTTCAGTATAAGGCCTTCAACATACCCTGTGGTTTCAGTATTAACTGATAATATTCTGTCATTTCTTTATAGCTCTTCCATGCATTGTTGGAGAATGGAGTCCCTGGAGCGGCTGTGCAGAGCAGTGTAAACCTAACTTCCGAATGCGTACACGCATCATACAACAGGAACCCCAAAATGGTGGGGAGCCTTGCCCTCCATTAGAAGAGAAAGCTGGTTGTTTGGAATATGTTACTCATCAGGGGCAGAACTGTGGAGATGAACATGGTATGTTTGCAGATTATTTCTCTTTGAATTATTTATCATATAACTTGCATCCTTTAAAAATGATTTTTTTAAAAAATCAATTTTTGTGATTATTGGCTATGGTTCCATTCTTTGTGGATTCCCTAGAGGGGAATCACAGCACTAAGTTTTACAAGAAGCTTCCCCCACCTCTTCAGAGCCAACGTAGCGTCCGTTTTGCTGTAGCTGCTGAAAATGGCTCAGAAGAGGAGGGGCCTGCAAAACATAGTGCTTAGATCTCCCTGTAGGTGCACCTCTGGAATAGAATGTATTCAAAAAGATACAGAAGATACTTTGATACCGTCAACTCTCTCTGTCAATCACCCAAGGGTGAGAAAATACAGACCAGGGGAAAGCTTTTTTGAAAGGCAGAACCATAATTTTCCTTTCGTCAACACAAGGTAGTGGTTCTAAGAATGGAAACTGGTATAGGTTGCTGCAAAAATTAAAACATCAAGGGACTCCTGGGCTGAGTGATTTCCCCCTTCTTCCACTACCTGCTGTTAATAGCTTTACCATAAAGTGAAATGCAAAGTGCATTTCAGTGCAAATCATGCTTAATGGAAAATGGATTCTCTCATAACCAAGGCTTTTAAAATTACTTCAAACCATCATTGCCACCATTTACTTTTGGGGGAATTATAGCTTGTTTGCATCAATGCGTATTTATAATATTAAAAATAATTTTGGGATTACTGCTTCGGAGTAGAGGGAATATGTGTTCATGAAGCTGGCTTTCAACAGTGAAACAATAACTTGCCAGGCTTCAGTATAATGTCCTCACCAGGCCACAAAGTTTTGACTGCATTAAGGGGGTCTTGTGGTAGCCCAAAGTTTTTTAGGCTGGAATGCAAGTGGCCTAATCACTGCTACATCCCCTTTGTGCCAGACTTCATTGCATTTGGAGATGGTTGTTACTTAATAGAGTCAACCCCCACTGCTGTTCTGGCAGAGCACCACTGGTTATAATACTAATGATGAAATCCTTATACATAAATCTTAAACAGCAATTCTATGCACACTTACTTTCCCCTTCTATTTTTCCCCTCTATCCTAGTTCCTGCTTTTATAACTACTTCTGAATATAACAAAGAAAGGCAAAAGCAAGCTGCAAACCCACGCTGGTCTTCAGAAACAGATGATTCTGGGTAATCGTTTATCACCTATGTGAGATTCAGTCAACAAGACAGATACACTCTTAAATAAAGAGATGTCAGAAAATACTATAAAAAACCCAATACTCATAAATTGGAAGTTTTTTTTTTTGGTAATTTCTCCCCCCCCCCAAAATTTCTTGATTTAAATGGCAAATTGCAATGTTATGTATTCTACTCATACAATCTCATTCCAAGTTCTCATTTTTATTACTTTTAAATGCTTTAAAAGTGTACTAGGTAGAAGATATAGGAGATATAGTGTCAGCAGCTGCAGCCACAGTATTATTTCTTGTATTGGAAAAGTAAACTATTTTAATTTCTTAAAAAATATTAAACACCAAAATGCAGTGTTGTGTGTTTTATACAGTATTTTAATCCCCCAAGGTGTTTTTTATGCAGTGTAACAAAAAAAAAAAAAAACACCCACCCCTACCCATAAGGACATAGTATAGTTGATTTGCACTTAGCAGTAGTACTATAACTCAGTACAATTGCTCAGAATACACTTTGGCTTATCCAGTAAGATAAAGAAAGTCTTATCCACTTTATTTATGAATCTATGTCTTATCTGTAACTGCGGTTCAGGCTACAGTTATGCTATAATCGTACCTTAAATGTACTAAATGCATGTTCACTAATACATTTAGTTACATTCACTTTTTAATCTGCTACAGAAGCTACTGTGTGGAATTTAGAACTGAATCACTGTCTCCTCATTGTTCTGTGGAAAATCGCCCCTATGCTCGATGGATGCAGTATCTACGGGAAGGATACACAGTATGTGTAACTTGTCAGCCTCCAGCAATGCATTCTGGTAGCAGTCGCTGTTCTGGAGATGGTGTTGATGCTGATGGGTATGTAACAATCTATGAGCTGAAGTTCTGAGCAACAAGAAATAGTTTTTAAGTTGTCCTCTTTAAAATCTGTTCAGGATAGTAAACACATTTTCAGGATGCTGTAATGCCACTTGTTTTCAAACTGCTTTTACCACTATACCACAAACTTACCTCAAGGCACCATAGCTCACCTTAAGAGCATTCCTCAATTTGTATCTAAGTACTTGGTCACAAGTACCTAAATGCAAGTAGATCAATTCAAGTAGATCAATAGGGACCACTTTGTTGGGAAGGTAACGGCATTCCGTGCGCTATGGCGTATAGTCATGCCGGCTACATGACCACGGAAGCTTGTCCTCTGACAAAACGCTGGCTCTATAGGCTTTGAAATGGAGATGAGCACTGCCCCCTACAGTTGGGCACAACTAGACCATTTGGTTGTGGGGAAACCTTTACCTTACTTGGTCACAACAGCTGGTTTCTAATTTAGGATGTCTTCACTTCCTTTCCTAAATTTAAAAAGCAAGATCTCTTAAGACAAGGGCAGTAAGATACAGGTGATTAAAAACTCTGGCCTTAGGTACAAACTGTGTAATGGAAATTGCTATCTTCCCAAAAGTAAATAAAGTAAACACAAAAGCTATTAACTGTTAATATAGGTGCTATATAAAGTTTCACCAAGTTGTATTAATACAATTTATTTAATATTGAATAGCTCTTTACATAAGGCTCAACCAACTAAACGTTAAAAGATGCAGCTATTGTTTATACAAGATGCCACCTGTTAAATTTGTATAACCTCTGTTCCATTTTAGGAATAAACTTCTTCACTGGCAAGCAGTTGGCAATCCCTTATGCCATGGAACATGGAAGAAAGTTCAACAAGTGGAAGAATGTTCATGCCCTCTTGTACACAGCTTTATTTTTACGTAGCAGCTTGAGCAGTCATCTTTTAATAGCTGAACTGACACTGAAGAAGTTCCTCTGTTACTAGGCTTGCATAACTCCATTTGACTCGGTTTTAAAAGTAAGATTCGGAACAGTATTCAATGGTCTTTCCTGCAGTGATTAAAGTTAAGACATTGGCATGCCTGAGAAATTGTTTTGACTTCATTAGGCTTTTACTTGGTTTAATCAATTGTCCACAACACCGACAAAAGCCCTTTTGAAATACATACAAGTCAACAGTGATGTGTCTATTCCATTTTAGTGGTTCAGGAGTCCCAAAGCAGACACCTGCATTCATCCACAGGTTTAGAAACATAACTTAAAATGGCAGTTCCTGACATACTGACGTTCCCATAACAACCAATCACATTTCTTTAGAAAAATTCATGTTGTCAGAGCAGTCTTCTTCCTTTGAATTAATGACAGAGGGGCTGCTGGGCACGGCTTCAGTGTATGGATGAAACGTCTGTCATATCGTTGACCAGCTGCAAGAATAAGCTGCTAGTGTATGGTACAAGCACCTGATTTCCTCCTCAGAGTAAATGCTGTACAAGAGCCAAAAAGTTACTTCTGCCTTGATTTGTAAGTAGGAGGTTTTTGTTGGAGTTCCTTTGTATAGGTAACTGGTACATCTGCCCCCACTCATAGTTCCCACAAACCACATCTAAACTGTCCCTGTACTGTACATTATGAGCCAGTGTAGCTCCAGCACCATTTGAAACATTTCAGTCAGAAACCCCCCCCCCCAGGTTTTATTACACACCAGAAAATGTCTGTGAAGAAATTTTAAAATGTCCTGGTTTTTTTTGAACAGCACAAAGACAGGTGCTTTTTACACTGGTAGCAATTTTATTTCTTCAACTCACAAGCCATAGGACAAGCTGACCAACATGCAAAAAGGAACCAACCCCTTAAACATTTGTCAACATTTTAGGATCAAATACCTCATGGGGAAGGATCTGGACAGGGGAGTTAACTTTTGTACAGTTTAAAGAACAAGAATCCCTTTACATTCCTCTCAAACCCAAAATTATATAGTTTATGGACTTTCTTTGCATGTGTACAAGCCAACATGAACATCTGTCTCTTTGAGAGAAAAGTTAACCTAACCTGTTACAAGGACCTTTGGAATCCACAGCTCTCAAATGTACAAACAATACTTCTGGATACTCATTAAGTTTCCAGCAGAAACAATGCCTGCAGCGGTTCACTTTTATTCCATGTCAGTGGAGCTTAAGAGATGTATATGATGTAGATACAAGTAAGCTAGCAAACAGAAAGGCATACAGGCCATTCAATTCATTAAAAAGAATTTTTTGGAACAGGCATTCTTGAAGGAAGGGAAAGCCCTGTCCAGTACCCAGAAGTAGAAACTATTGTTGCAGAATGACTTGCACTAAAGCAGTAGCTGCTTCTGCGCTCCATAAGAATGGAAAAGGACCTCTGCTTTGCACACCATGTCCTAAGTTTGTTTTTCCCCCTTATGTTCCATAATGTGTATTTAAGATACAGTATTTCTCAGACAGGTTAGTAAATACGTTGTGCAGGAGATAAATCCTCAGGTCTTTTACTAAACCTTATGGAGTGAAAGAACTGTCTTTTGCAAGTCATTCTAGTACTAGGTGACCTAAGCCAATTTACTTTTTAATCTGTAAGCCACATCTTTTACTGGGATTTGAGAAACAACCTGGGTGCATATAGAAGTACAAACCTCATGTAAGTCTTAATAGCCAAGCATGATGCTGAAATGTTTCACTGTGCTATTTCTAAACCACTTATCACCATTGGGTAGTTAAATCATGAATACAACTCTTCACAGTATGCAAGCGGTGAAATGTTTAGGACAAGACAGCTAAGCCATCCCTAACTTCACCAAAGTTCTCCATCTGTCTTTCAACATTACGTTAGTACGATGAGCAAAATCATAGTGCTTAAGAATTTGAGTCCAGTTTCCTTCTCCAAACTTCTTTACGCCATCTTTCAGTTTCTGATCTTCTTCCCAACTCCAGCGCTTTAGAAGAAAAACACCACAGTTGTGAAGGTGTACACAATCACTTTAAAAATGTTTTTTTGGCAGCCTAGCTGCCAAAAGGGAAAGAAAATTTCAGGCTGACAAGAACGAACGATTTCTAGGACTGGAAGAGGTCAATCTTGTCAGATGCAAACGTGTAGCATTTCAGAATTTTTGTTCCTGCTACCAATGTAGCTGAATTCTGAGATACAGGGTCCTTCACTGGCAAACTCCTTCATCAAAACCTTCAGATTAAGTTCCTGCTAAATACTAGAACATGCATCGGTCCTTGTAAAGCTATTTTGTCAATTGACAAAATCATTGACAAAAAAGCTATTTTGTCAATGTTTTAGAGCCCAAATCACTGAAACAAGTTTAACAGCAGTTTTAGTTCTTAAACAGTCTTTTCAAGTGGACCAAGAGTCAAAGATGAACAATTGCATCTACACAGGACCAGATGAAGCCATTTGTGGAACAAAGTAACTTTACAGAATTCCAATCAGAATTTTCAGAAAAGACAAGAAAATCTAAAGTATATTTTTCTGAGAAAGTACTTACCAAATGGCGCTTATAGATACTGGAAGACAACCATTACCGACATTCATTTTAGAATCTTTCTGCTACATACCTGTCGCTTTCGAGTCTCACCAATTAATGATTGATCACCTTGCTGACCATTTTCAATATTCTGCAAGTCTGTCTTACCTAATTCAAATGCACAAGCAAAAAAAAGTACTTTGAACCCAATGTATTTCCTATTACAGGTGTACCCCAGTATCTACTGATTTGGTATTCATAGATTCAGTTGTCCACGGAGACCGGGATGCCTATTAAAAATATAGGGGAACATTGAACAAATCTCTTTACCTTGTTGCAGCAAAACCACTGATGTTCCCCAGTTTTAAAAAGGCATCCCCAGTATCTACAGTTTCAGATATACATGGGGGAGTCTGGAACAGAACCTCAGTGAATACCGGGGCATGCCTGTATTAAGTAATAGCTTGATTAAGTACTGGTTATACTGACATACTACTGACCTACTATAAGATTTGAGCAGACAGCAAATGAACTAAAGTCAATTAAACCAACAACATTTGGGCATCTGTGTAGTTACTAGTAGGACTTGTGCTTGTAATACTTTGGATAGTCTTGATAAGATTTAAGGTTCAAAAGTTCATAGAAAGTAAAATCTACAGGAAAAGCCCATACATAGCTAACATCTCTTTTTTTTAATCCACCTCCATGGTTCAGAACACACACACCATTCCCATAGCTGATGCTCTTTTCATTGCTCCTGGAAATAAAAGTAGTTGGAAAAAAACAGATGGAAAATAAGTTCACACACAGTTCTAACTATGTGCCTCTGTGACTATACATTCACCTGCAGCAGATTTTCAAACGTTAAGGGTAGTAAAAAATACTAAACCCTTAACAATGGGGGTGTTGGGAGGAACATAGACAACCTCCTGCTCCATGTATCTAGGGTTCATTGATATACCTGGAAACAAGACAACACATTCATAAAGGCATGTGGGTCATTCCGTGTCAAATGATCTTAATATTTTTCTGCCTCACATTCTTAGACTTTGATGAAACTTGTTCATACTTAGAAATCCTATGGTTATTGAAGAAATGCATTTCATTTTTTTAACCTCTCAGAGATTAATTGTGAACTGTATTAAAGCAGCAAGGCCCAAGTTTTGTTACTGCTGTTAGCATATAGTATCAACTGAACTCAGAACTTTAATAGGATGCACCAGTAACACCACACGTATAATCTACTACAGGTAAATACAAGGGCACAAATGTTTTGGACTTAGTGCAAAATACACTTAAAGGCCACTCATCTATAGAACTCAGTTGGTATGCTTACCTTCACATGTTACCACCTTACCTTTGACTGCTTTAGTTTGTGAGACTGAAATCTAGTCTACTTCTAGAACAGAAGTTATATTTCAATGTACAATTTACATAGCCACACAAGGCACATTATTCTTCACTTCTGCATTTGTCCAGAAGTCACAGCAGGAATATACAAGTTTATACTACAAGTTTTAAGAACTTGTACACTTACTTTGAAGAGCACTCCTTTTATTTCTGGTTAGCTGGGCAGCTTGTACCAATCCAGGAACCGCAAATTCTTGAGTTGGTAAGAAATAAGCCTGTTTGTGTGACCTGTATGTGCATGAATCATACCAAAGTGAAGAAAATAAAGTAATGGAATTTATGGAGAAATTTGGAATCCATACCAGAGAAAGATATTCTCTGCATCTTTTTAGAACAACAACTTCTGGTTTTTCCCAGGGGCGGTGATGTTTTTATGCCATAAGGCATTTGAGGCCTGGGGAAGCCCTGTTTGGGCTTTCCCAGGACTCAGAATGCCTTATAAGGCATAAAAATATCACTTCCATGTGCCCTGGGGAAAACCAAGACATTCTGAGGCCTATAAGGCCACAGGTGGCCTCTGAAAACGCTCCGGACCTGACTGGAGCTCAGCTCTGATCAGGTTCAGAGGGTCTGGGTAGGCTCTGGGCAGGTTTGGCATAAGCAAATTTTGAAATCCATGGATGATGTGGGCACACTTCTACTTTGCCGGATGGAATTTACATACTGCTGTACTCTGCTACTATAGAAGGTAGAACACTTAAAGAACATGCTACAATAGCCACTTCCCAATGTTATAACTAATAGCACAGGACTTGGGGACTTTGTAAGCACTGTCACCACCCTGTTTACAAGAATTGATTGACTCAAGTATAAGCTATGATAATACTCATGCCAACTGAATATTTTTATGTACTCAACTTTTTAGCCTGTTTTAAAAGAAATTCTACTGTTTAACTAAAGAATCCCCTCGTTAATGAAATCTCAATATAAAGAGATTCTCTCAACATTTATAATTCAGATGAATGACTATGCACATACATAATTACCCCCTTCCAACTCTTGCCATATTTTCCTTTTTGCACCCACTCACTTTTCCTTCCACTAGACTATTTGCATTTCATTTTTTAGTCAGCCCAGTTCTTCAGTGCAGCTCAGTTCTTTGGAGGGATTCTCTCTCTTAAAGGAGTCTTATAGGAGACAGGAGGGAGCTGATGCAACATGTGAGGTTCTTCTTTGGGTTGGAAACTTGCTACAGTGTTGATACAGCAACCAGAAAAGAACAATCTTGCTACTCTGTTACATTTGGCTTTCTGAGGGGATTTTTCATGCTTTGCTTTTGTTTCTCTGCCATGTCTGTTTGGAATGTAAGTGATGGTGCTGGGGGGCAGGGGAAGATTAGGATTCCAAGGCAGTACTAGAATGAATGGGAGAAGAAGAACATGAAACATTAGGCCCACTTGCACAATCTGGGGGCGACTTTCCTGCCATTTGCTGTCCCAGTGCTGAGGCAGCATAAAGAGAAAATGTAATTGTGCCATGTTTTATCTCTCAAGTTATGCAGGGCTGACACAAATACAAATCAGCCTGCCCATACACATGTAGACAGGGCAAACGCTCAGCCTTGCTAAAGGGGAGAAGCCCCTTTCCTCCCCCACCTCACAGGCAACTGGGGAAGGAATTGTTTCTCTTTCCTACTGGCTAGGTTTCTGCAGGACAGATTCCTTCCAGTCGTCCCTCCCCGCAAGTCCCAGTTTTCACAATTCCCAGCCAGCAGTAGTGAAAAGAATTTTCACTTGCCAGAGTGAAACTTTCCTTGGCCACCTTGGAAACCAAAGTGGCTGGAGCCTGATCTTCAGAAGCAAGTAAATGCAAGATCTTGGATTACTGACAATTACCAGGGACCAGAAAGCTCTCGGGAGAAATAGAAGCACCACTTCTGTGGACTGGCATCCTTAGCATTAGTCAGCCTGCATCCTTCAACTTTAGGAGCCTGGCCTCGCTGAAAAGCAGGGTGAAAATATAGACGTGCAAGGCCCCATAAATGCCTATACAGTTGCCCCACTCCTGCATCCTGGGACTCCATTCCCACAGTCTCAGTTTTCTGTGGTCCCCAAATTCCCCCCGGTTGTACTTATGATTCAGTCTGTTTTTGTTTTCCCTCTTATTACCATCTCCTGTGCTATCAGCTGCTGCCGTTGCAGCCTCCGCCACTGGAATAACATTTGCAGCCCTCTAAACTGCTTCCTGTTAGCACTTGCCCTCCAAATGGAAATGCTTTTTGCTTTGTATTAACTGTCAATGCTCTGATTGCACCAATTAGCACTCCAAAGTGCTCTGTGCTGAGCAACAATACATATAGGGTCCACTGCTGTCCATGGTTTTGGGTATCAGCAGGTGCGTATCCTTGCAGATATGGGGGGCAGCTGTACTACCCATGATGATAACAAGCATAGCAGCAAGAACAATATTAAAGATGTTACCAACCTTGGTGTTCTTTCCAAGTCATTTTCTTTATTTGCTTCAATTATACTATCATATTGCCTGTACACAGTTATTTCTCCTGATCTTTTAGTTTCCACCTCTTTTTCAGCTTCCTACAAAATAGCAATTCCAGCTTAACTACAAACAAGCAGCCATACATTAGTATTAAATACATGCATCCATGATAATAATCTTACCATCTTTCTTTTGACAGTACTGCACACCATTTTAACACCAGCACATTTGAACAGCTAGTTAACTTGCAAGAGACAAGCTTCACAGTGCTAATAGCAAAATTGTACAATTGTGAACCCTTTTAGGACAGGGAACCATTACTTTAGCTAGGTAAACACTTAACGAAGTTACAAATATTCCTGATTTTTTCAGATCACAAGTTTGCATATTTTGTTTTGCCATTGAAGTTTAATAAACAACTTTGTTCAGTAAAGTAAACTTTGTTTAATCGAGTAAAGATTCATGTAGTGAGATTTTTCTTTACTTTCAACTTACCTCCATTAGGAAGTTATTGGATTCTTCACTCAAGAAAGTATTGATGTAAGATTTTATTTTCTTAGTCAAAAGACTAAAACTGAAGTGTTGGAGAAATGGATGATATGGATCTTTCTGTTTTATTACTGCAGCCAGCTTCATTCGCAGTGGCTAAACCCATAAAATCCAGAATATATGATCAGCGTTATGGTGTACCCATTGTATTCCAGAACTCTTACCTTTACAAAGCTGAAGCATGCTTTGGCCTACGAAGGATGAGCAACTTACTCATTGTTTGCCTCAAGGCTTCACCATTTTGAAAGTCCTCTTTTTAATAAGGTTTTCTTCAAGATGTGTGCAGTGCTGTAGCACACATCTTCCAAAGAATTTTTAAATTAAAAATCCAGCAAACAAGGTATTTTTTTGTATTGTGGCTAGGATCCCACATTACAGCTGTTTAGCCGTGTCTAGCATAATAGTGTGTAAATAAAATCATTTTAAAGTTTTACCAACTTGAGGATTGTAAATTACCTTAATGAAGGCAGAATGTTTCTATTTAATGTGGTATTTTCTTTTTAAGACATGTTCTCATTCCCATTCTCTCTTACTTCATTTTTACTTGTTGTTCCATTTCCAACGTTTTCAGCTTTGTGTGCTTTGTTGCCAAAAGATATAAGGCTTTCATTCTCCCAGCAAGCCACACCAGCAGAGGACCTCTCAGATGCAACCAGCCTTGTAGCATGGCAGGCTAGCTGCAATGGCCTGAACAACTGATGCCACCAGTTGTACCATCTGTGGCAACTGATGCCACCAGAAGAAGGGTAAAGTTGTTCTTCCATTTTTTCTTCTGATTGGCTTTGGTGGGTATTAAAATACACTGAGGTGGTCACAGACAAGGAGGCATTCAGTTGCTTGCCTTATGCTGTGTGGGCCTTGATCTAGAAGACAGTGCTAAGGGAAGAGTCATAGTTTATTCTTTGGCTAAGCCTTCAGGCAGCCCAATCCTATGTTTCCCCAGTGCCCGGAGGAACAGTGGTGCCGAAATGGCTGCCGCTATATCCTGTGGAGCCAGGGAAGCAACTATTCTCCTCGGGGTAAGGGAACAGCAGTTCCCTCACCCTGCGTACAGCATGGCTATCCCCAATGAGTCTATTACTGGTGCTAGTGAGTTTAGGATTGGGCCCCAAGTCTTCATATAGCTTAAATTGGCTAGACTCGCATGCGTATACTTGCAATTACATTAGTACTACAAGGAACCTTTGATTAACAGACCTATATATAATGGACTAGAAATAGATGCTGTCTGGTATCTGTATAGATCCTGCTTGACCCATAGTCCACTTCTAAGCTTACACATGCCTCTTGGCATTGTCCCTCTGTCCTCTACTGTGCCTTCATCAGGGTATTTCTAGCAGAAAGCAGATTTGACACCCCTTTCTCCTATTACTGCAATAAACTGAGAATTCATTATACTGGCATTAGTGTTTTTTCAACCTAAGCCTTGCTTATAAAATAAGTGATCAGCTCAGAGACAAAAATTATGCAGATTTACCAAGCTTACAATGAACATTTAGGACTATTTGATGCATTTGCTTCAGAAATCACTAACCCAACTTTTTGAAGCCTTTGTACTACTACTGAAGAAAATTCAACATTACCTCTTTTGAGAAAGATTCTGGAAACAGTCTTTCTAGAACTTCTGTAGCCTCTTTAAAATATCCTTTCTCCATGTATACTGCTACAGCCTAAGAGGAACACAGATCAGTCTGTTATCTCTGGGCTTATAAAAGGTATTATATTGTCTTCATTATTCTAATTTTCAACATATAGGAACAAAGTTACTTCATCAGCTTTACGTTATGACTAATCTTTTTTGAAGCTCATTCCCAAGACACTGCCCAATAAGACATCATCTTGTTTTAACTGCTCAGTGATAGTTCATAGAGAAACTAAAGTTGTGGTATTAATTGTTATTGTTTTTCTTCTGGTTTAAACACCTATTTGTTGCATGCTTCATTCAACTTAATAGCTCCACAGAATCCACAAACAGACCTGAATCTGAATTAAGTGTTTGATGTCTTCATGTAGCTTATCCTGCTTCCCTTGCATTTTTTGAAGTGAAAGCCAAACTGAGAGAGCAGTTTCAAGTGGAGAAGTCATCTGGTCATCCTCAAAATGAGATTCTTAAGAGAAAATAATTGAGAACAGCCAATGATAATATACCCAAGAATAGAAAATATAAGTATTTATATAGATTACTTCACCATTAACATTCAAGAAGTAAACTCCCTCCGATGTTGCTGTTTGGACTAAACTCTTTGTTGATAGAATGTAGCCAGATAGAATGTAGCCAGATGTCAGACAGACTACTGAAGTTAAGACTGCAAGGTAGACATCTTCAACTGAATGAATTGCTAGAATCATATTCAAGTTTATAGACAATGCAGTACATGGTTTTCAAGATTAGTAACTGTACAACACTGAATTCAATTTTAGGTACTGAAATCTCAAAAGGGTATTCAAGCAGTACCAGAGCTCTAGTGTACTAATTGAGTTTAGACATCAACACTTGTAGGGAAAGGATGCACACGTGGGCCTGAAGAGGAGCACTTCTTGGCATGAATAACGCAACTGAAAACACCCTATATACAAGAAAACACCCTATACACAAGAATATCAGATCACATGACTAGAGCTTATGGGTCTGTATTTTTAAATGCAAGTAGAAGCTATGTCTCCCCTCTGCCCCTGATTTGAACAGAGACCATGGTGGTGGTGGCGGCAGACGTTAAACCCCCCCCCCATATTTTCAAGGAATAGAAGCTCTCATTGGCACAAATGGAAGAGTTTTTTCTCCACTTGTAAAATAGCACTGGCAAAGGAAAGGGGTTAATCAGAAATCAGGACTGCAGTAGGGGTAAGGAATTAAAAATACCTTCCTACGGGCCAGATCCAAATCAAAAGAGTCGCATGGAGCTTGCACATAAAATAGCACCCAACTGCAAAATGGTCTCTTTTGACCCATACTCCACTGATGACTGTGATTCTGCTGCTGAACTAGAAAGGCACTCTTCTGGGAGGTATGCTCAGCAACTGTGCATTTGGAACTTTGGAGTACCCGGAGTGGGCCATTTCCACCAGTTGCCAGTCTGTAAGTGGCCCAAAATGCATGCAAAATCATAAAACTTCAGACTGGCACCTGGTGGAAATGGCCAACTCCGGGTACTCCAAAGTTCCCGGACTTTCTTTCCTGTAATATGCACACCCAGCTCTGAGAAAAACAGCTGTCATACCTGTGGTTGGACTGTGTCTGAGCTTGGGAATGGCACAGTTTTATTATATGATTTTGCATGCATTTTGGCCCATTCTCAGAATGGCGTCTTGTACATTAGCCACTTCGGGTACTCCGAATTTCCCGGACTTTTTTCCCGGCAATACACACACCTAGTACTGTCAAATCCAGTTGAAAGAGCTTCTGTTGCAATTTTTTTGATTTGAGGGGTCTTTCGGAGCTAACTGCAACGGATCACTATGCAACTTAACAGCTTGGGGAACCACATATATTTGGTGCTTGTGTAATTTTCTACCTATGCTTCAGACTACACTATACTCAATATTCCACCCAAGCAAACAAGGCTGGGCTGGAATTTGATGCTGGAATCCTAGGAGTCAGTAAGAAGAGGAAGCACACACAAAAAGTTAGGACAACAAGGACTGTGAGAGTGGGTAAAGGTTTGAAAGCTATTTTAGATCACCACTGGAGTTATTGATAATTCTGAAGAGATTTTCTGCCACCCATTTTGTTGAACCTACTACTATAGAAGAAGCAGCTGATAAAAAAGCAGCATCTTTTTGTCCTATCACTACATGAATTACACAGTAATACCAACCCATCAAGCAAATCTGCTTACAATATGGATACTATAATGGAAGTTAAAAAATTTGGCAGAATGCTTACCAAGTGACTTTCCTTCTGCAACATATGCCAAAAGCCGACAAAGGCACACTGTCTTCACTTGATGAGTTTCTAGTCTGGGTAAACCTTTGATAACCGCTGAAAGGAAAAAGCACAAAGCATTAAATTAATTTTGCTCCTGCAGCGCCACCGCGTGGCCAGCAAAGGAGGCGGCGGCGTGCAGCACTGAACAGTTAAAGCCCTTGGCGACGGTAGCGAATGACGCCACCCGTCTCTACCCCTCCCACCTCCTTCCAAGTATCGCAAGAGCTGTGACTCTCGCTGCCACTTACTCAACGCTAGGTCTCGGTTCCTCTCGAAGTCCCGGCGATTTCCCTCACAGAAATGACGGCACAGGCAGCGGCAGGCAAAAGTCAGTATCCACCCAGTGGCCACTGCTTCCACCTGAGGGAGGGGCACCGGCGAGCCGCACTTACCCGCCACCGCTGCTGCGGGACACTCCCGGGGGGACAAGACCGGGCTAGAAACCGCTAAGCCTGCCTCGCTTTCCATTTCAAAACGCGCGCGCCCCGCCCCTGAAGCTAACGTTCCACTCAGCGTTTTACGTCAGGTCCTTTTTGGCTCCGCCTCCTCCGTCGCTCATGTTTCGCTAGCGAACTTCCTGCTTTGTTTCTAGTTGACCCAGAAGATTGAATGACTGGAGAAGCCATGACGTCACAGTCTTGAAGCCTGGACTGAACAATATGGCTGACTCAGATCAGCGCCGCGAACGAGGATTGCCGCCGGAGGGGCTCTCTCGCTCGCAGGGCCGGCGTGTAAAAGTTAATTTCAACGTCTTTAAGCGTGCCTGCGTGTTCTGTGCGAATCGCTGCCTGGGTGTGCGAATCGCTGAACGAAAAATGGGATTTAATTTCCGCGGAAAGACTCATGTATTCACATTACATCGGCTCAATAAAACGACCGGTAATATTTTCGAAATTCTGAACATTAACAGACATTTTTTTAATGGGGCATGGCCGTTTTATTTCTGCTTGTGTAGATTTCAAAAAATAAGTCTGTCAAAACAGTGCAATCTGAGTTTAAATAGACAGCATTTCGTCCGGTATGTTCAGTAATATAATTACGCAGAATTAAACCTTGGAATTGCATATTAACTCATAATAAGGTTACCAATAATGTTTCTACACGATCACACGTTGTTATTTTCGTGAGTTTTTACTTCAGGAGTAAACGATTCAGTCCTAAACATCACGCGCAAAGCAATCTGAAATGCTTGGAATGAGCAATGTTTTGCACTTATCAACATGGCCGCTAAGCCCGCCCCCTAGCTTCAATTCTTCCCTATTCATTGTTAAGGGAGGGCCGGGGGTTGAGTTGACCTGTTGCTCCCTTGGAGGAATAATGACAGGAGGCAACATGTCTTAAGAAGAGATAGCCGCCGAATGAAGCCAGTGGGCGGGCTTAGCAGCCATGTTGGTAAGTGCAAAACATTGCTCATTCCAAGCATTTCAGATTGCTTTTCTGGTACTGTTTAGGACTGAATAAAAATAAAAACTTATGAAAATAAAAACGTGTGATCGTGTAGAAACATTATTGGTAACCTTATTATGAGTTAATATGCGATTACAAGGTTAAATTCCGCGTAATTATATTACTGAACATACCGGACGAAATGCTGTCTATTTTAACTCAGATTGCACTATTTTGACAGACTTTATTTAAATCTACACAAGCAGAAATAAAGTGTGAACGGGAAGGAAAGAAAAAAAGGAGAGGGTGGGCAAAAATTAGATAAATATATAGGAACATTACATTAAAATCTCTCAATGTATAACACAAGTAGTTGTCAATATGAGAGTAATTCTTTTTTTCTTCTAGGCTATTAAGAGTATTTTTTTAAACTTCTACACTCCCCCCCCCAAAAAAACAAATTCTGTTAATGTTCAGAATTTTGAGAATATTACAGTAGAAAATGGAAGGTGGGGAAAAAAGTGTAAACGGGAAGGGGGAAAAAAGGAGGGGGAAATATATATTTTTTCCTTCTAGACCATTAACAGTGGGTGTCAGAAAATGGTGAATAAGACTGCTAGGAACAACGAGAAATTGCACAGCTTCAAAAAATAATGCGCTCACTGTTACAGTTAACGGTTGTTTTATTGAACCGATGTAATGAGAATACATGAATCTTTCTGTGGAAATTAAATCCCATTTTTCGTACAGCGATTCGCACACCCGTATGCAGAACACGCAGGCATGATTAAAGAGGTTGAAAATAACTTTTACATGCGTGCAGGGAGATTTTTATTCGTGAATTCGCGGCAACCCGACTCCTTGGCGGCAATGATCTGAGTCAGCCATTTTTGTAAGTGCACGGCTTCAAGAAACTGACGTCATGTTGCCTCCTGTCATTATTCCTCCAAGGTTGCTCCGTCCCTCAAGTCAGATAGAGAAAGCCAACCTTGGAGGAAAAATTGCTGGAGGTGCCATAATGGCAAATTCTTGAAGCTTCCGGACCGGACAATATGGCCACGAACGAACGGAGATTTTAATGTAATATAATTACGCGGAATTAAACCTTGGAATTGCATATTAACTCATAATATGGTTACCACTGATGTTTCTCTACGATCACATGTTGTTATTTTGGTAAGTTTTTACTTCAGGAGTAAACGATTCAGCCCGAAACATCATGCGAAAACCCATTGGAAATAATTGGAATCAGCATTGTTTTGCACCTGACAATATGGCCGCCAAGCCCGCTTCATAGGCTTCACTTTCTGAGCATGAAACTCAATGGGATGGCCACCCCCTGAAGCCAACGCGTTGTCTGCATATAGAGCTTCCGGTTTCTATATGATCGCCGCCATATGCGGGACAGGAGGCTAACGTACAAGCCTCTCTTCACACCTGAACCTCTTTACCAATGGTGCCGGGTCATACTTTTTATGTTTTATGTTTTTAAACATAAAAAACGGGTCATGTTTTTAAAAAGCTTTCTTTGGTATGTTAATGCCTTGATTATTCCCCCGTCCAGCCTCACTTTCGCTCACTTTTCGTTATTGTTTTTTTAATTTCTTTCATTTTTTCTAATTTCTTTCATTTCCTTCAGTATTGCTGAAGGAAAGTCAGCATGGCTTCTGTAAGGGTAAGTCTGGCCTCACGAACCTTTTGGAATTCTTTGAAAAGATCAACAGGCACGTGGATTTGGGTGAACCTGTGGATATCATATACCTAGATTTTCAGACGATGTTTGACACAGTCCCCACCAAAAGCTGCTGAAGAAACTTCACAGTCAGGGAATAAGAGGGCAGGTCCTCTTATGGATCCAGAATTGGTTGAGGGCCAGGAAACAAAGAGTGGGGGTGAATGGGCAATTTTCACAATGGAGAGAGGTGAAAAGTGGAGTGCCCCAGGGATCTGTCTTGGGGCCCGTGCTTTTCAATTTGTTCATAAATGACCTGGAGATAGGGATAAGCAGCGAGGTGGCCAAGTTTGTGGATGACACAATGCTTTTCTGAGTGGTGAAGACCAGAAGGGATTGTGAAGAGCTCCAGAAGGATCTCTCCAAGTTGGGGAAATGGGCAGCAAAATGGCAGATGCATTTCAACATAGACAAGTGTGAAATTATGCACATTGGGGCAAAAACCCAAAACTTCACCTATAGGCTTATGGGTTCTGAGCTGTCTGTGACAGCTCAGGAGAGAGATCTTGGGGTGCTGGTGGACAGTTCAATGAAGGTATCGACCCCGTGTGCAGCAGCAATTAAGAAGGCCAATTCCGTGCTTGGGGTCATTAAAAAAGGGCTTGAGAATAAAACAGCCAATATTATCATGCCATTATACAAATCGATGGTAAGGCCGCACCTGGAATATTGTGTGCAGTTCTGGTCACCGCACCTCAAAAAGGACATAGTGGAGCTGGAAAAGGTGCAGAAGAGAGCGACAAAAATGATTACGGGGCTGGGACACCTCCCTTATGAAGAAAGACTGCAGCGTTTGGGGCTCTTCAGTCTAGAAAAAAGGCGCCTGAGAGGGGACATGATTGAGACATACAAAATAATGCATGGAAGGGATAAAGTCGAT
Source organism: Lerista edwardsae (assembly GCA_029204185.1). Lineage (NCBI taxonomy): Eukaryota > Metazoa > Chordata > Lepidosauria > Squamata > Scincidae > Lerista > Lerista edwardsae. Next base: position 9,015,469 of record JAJKFI010000021.1, read on the forward strand.
AGAGGGATGTTCTTTTCCCTCTCTCAAAACACCAGAACCAGGGGGCATCTGCTAAAACTGAAGGTTGGGAGAGTTAAAACAGATAAAAGGAAATACTTTTTTACCCAGCGGGTAGTTAATCTGTGGAACTCTTTGCCACAGGAGGTGGTGATGGCATCTGGTCTGGATGCCTTTAAGAGGGGACTGGATGGATTTCTGGAAGAAAAGTCCATCGTGGGCTATAGGCAGTGATGGATTGTGCAACCTCCTTACATTGGTGGTGGGCTACTTCAGAGTACCGGGTGCAAGGGAGTGGCAACAGGATGCAACCATCTTGTTGTCTCATGCCTCCTGGGGCACCTGGTGGGCCGCTGTGAGATACAGGAAGCTGGACTAGATGGGCCTTTGGCCTGATCCAGCAGGGCTCTTCTTATGTTCTTATCCCTTTGGGTTTCCTATGTCTTGAGAGCTCCGCTCTCGACAACTTCCAGGTGCAAGAAAGAAGATGCAGCCCTTGTAGTTAACTCTGAGGACCCACGAGCCTGTGGCTTTGCAGTCCATTGGGGGAGGGGGAGGTCCATAATTTCTCATTGTTTTTAAGAGAGAGTGAGGGAAGAGGGGCTGTTTTCTCATGCCCGGCTTTGTGCCTGGAATAAAACCTACCAGGTAGAGCGGGTTGGGAAATGGAGTACCTTATAGCTAGGGATGTGTTTTTTGGTGATTTTTTTTTTCAAAATTTGTTAATTAAAATAGCAAATTACGGTGTTATGTGTTTTTATTCTACATTCTCAATCCAAGTTCTCATTTTTATTAATTTTAAATGCTTTAAAAGTGTACTAGGTAGACGATGCAGGTGATATAGTGTCACCCACAGTATCATTTCTAATTGGAACATTTTATTTAATTAAAATAAAATTCTATTTTAATTTCTGGAAAAAGGCTTAAACACCAAAATGCGGTGTTTTGTGTTTTTATTAAGATATTTTAACCGCCAAAAGGCAGTTGTTAATGCCCCCAAAGCAGTTTTCAACAAGAACAACAAAACCCACCCCTACTTATAGCACAAGCCTATGCCTACCTGCTCAAAAGTAAATTCCATTCTGTTAAGTGGGGCTTACTCTCAGGAAAGTGTGCATAGGATTGCAGCCTGAAGGTTATACCTAAAGCAGTTTACTCAGGGTTCTAGTGTAGAATTGAATTAGCACAATTGTGATGGGGAAGAGTAGTGTCTTGTCAGTCAAACAGCAATGCAGGGGCAGGCCTGGCATATAGCCTGTGTTGCTTTGGCATTGGTGCACCATTGGCATGGCATTGCCAGGACAGGCTCAGGATATGAAGGACATTGCATGAGCATCTGTGCAGCATCAGTGCAGTATCAGAATAGGGTCAGGCTGTAAATGGGTTTTTAATAACCATCTGAACTAGAATCTATTCCATAGTTCAATAGTACAGCACTAGGGTTGCATGTAGAAGGTCCCAGATTCAAATTCTAACATCTCCAGGCAAGACCGTGAAAAGGCAAATCTGAAATCGTAGAAATCAGCATAGACCCTTACCTTGAAGAGGCCTTTGTGACTTCCACCCTACTGCAGGATGCAGCACGTGTCCCATTAGCACAGCTGCATCAGTTGGATAGGATTGGACTCTTATCCTGTTGAATAAGGCTGCAATCCTATGCACACTTTCCTGGGACTGTGTCCTATTGAATACAATGAGACCTATTTCTGAATAGCCTTGGATTGAACTGTACCATGCAGTTGTCAAGATCAATAATAGCTGAAAACAATTTTAATTGAGATGCAGTGATTTACAAGAGCTCCTGTAATGCTTGTTTTGTTGTTTCTATAATTTTTGAAGCATCAATAGCTTTGAGGTTCCATTTCCGGCCTGACCAGATAATTGAAGGGACGTTTAATAAAAACCAAACAATACAACTCTTGCTACTACAGTATCTCAGCTCTAGAAATAATTAGTAATACTGTAGATACTCTGACTGCAGAATTGGATTCATATATCCTGAGCCTAAAAACAGCTGGGGAGGTACAGAAGCCTAGGCCTATGAGGACAGTCTCTTTCTTAAGTGCTCGTGCAGTATACAGAATACAGTATGTTTCTGAAGTTCCATTGTAAATGAGAAATCCTCATAAAGCTGCAATCCTATGCATAATTGCCTAGGAGTAAATCTCTAATGCTTAATTGATAGGCACATGCATGCCCCAATCTGTAGAAGAAGAGTTAGCTACTGCAGACATGAAGGACCTCAGCCCACATCCAGCGCATGGCCATCTGGCAATGGTGTTCCAAACAAAAGACAGTGCTTTTAGCCTGCAGAACCTGCACAAGAGCTTCTAGGGAGGGGGGGGGAGGGTTAGATGTGTCTGAGAATCAGCAAAAATAGGGGGAATAGAGGGCATCCATCACAGCAAAAATGTTGATGTAGTCCTCAAATTTTTCCAACTTTGCAAGTAAGCAAACTTGCAAAGTTGATTACTGTTTCAGTGGTCACACCATTTATCTCAGGAAAACAATTATGATGAGGGGAAGTATGTGTATACCCTTCTGTATACTACAGATATACTCTGGGGGGATTCATTAAATTCCAGCAGGATGTGGTTTGAAAGTGGAAGCAGGATCTCCCCCCGGCACCGCTGTGCAAGAGATCCCTCAGGGGCAGTAGGATTTAATAAATCCTTTTCCTTTCAGCAGTTGAAGAATTCCCAAGAGTAAATTTCAGCGCACTGGCACCTTGCTATTTTATGATATGGTAAAGCAAATGTGCTCTTTTTAATGACTTACTTAAACTGCAAGTGGGCTTGACTACATTATGGGAGTGCTTAGCTCTTGTTGGTTCAATGGTTTCGCATCATTTGTTTTGCTGCTGAAATAACATAGTTCTAGTAATCTTGTTGCCAACCTGAAATGAAATGGGATTGTCTTCATGCACGGTTCTGGCTACCCTGGCTCTTTTCTTCCTTTTCATTCTCTTCCAATTGCCTAGTAACAACTGCCCATGGTGGTTTTTTCTAGATAGAATTGAATTAGCACAATTGTAATGGGGAGGAGTAATGTCTTGCCAGTCAAACAGCATCTTGCTATTATTTCAGTTTTTTGTGCACTTCTGAGTTTCTCATGCATCTTTTCTGCCCTTCTGTGGGATCAAGAAATACAGATAGCATTACTTGGTAGCCCTTTCTACACCTTATCCCAGGATACTGTATTATCAAATGGGGCTTCTTGCAAATAGGGAACATATACAAAGCTGTCATATACTGACTCAGTTTACTGGCCCTGTATGATATGTTGATTTCCACAGATACGCATCCTGAAGTGGGATGGCATTCATAGAGTCCCCTTCAAGGTAAGGGTCCATGCTGATTTCTACAGTTTCAGATATGTCTCTCCCAGCTTCGCCTGGAGATGTTAGGCTTTATTTCGAGGACCTTCTACATGCAGAGCATATGCTATACAGTTGAGCTATGGAAGAGATTCTAGTTCATATGGTTATTAAAAACCCATTTACAGCTTGACCCTACTCTGATGATGCACTGATGATGCACAGATGCTCATGCAATGTCCTTCATATCCTGAGCCTGTCCTGGCAATGCCATGCCAATGGTGCACCGATGCCAAAGCAACACAGGCCATATGCCAAGCCTGTCCTGGCAAAGCAAAAAGGCAGCATAATTGAGCACAGAGACATGTGATAATCCTGGATGGTCAGAATGGGGAAGATAGAAACAGGAGAGGGATGCAGCATGGGATTCCCTACTCCCTGTGCTTCCTTGTGTGGGGTGCGTTTTCCTTCCTCTGTTGGGTTGGTGAGGTAGAGCTCCCCATTGGGTATTTGAGTGTGGAGACTTCCTGGGGCAGAGCCCCTGCAATAAGAATTGTGAAGAAACAAGCATTGACCAAATATCTTGGTTACTGAAAGACAAGAGGTTGTTTATGCAAAGTGCTCCCTTTGTGTTTCAAGTGCCCTTTCACTGTGGTTTCCATCATCCAAGCCCCCCCCCCTTGGAGAGACCAGAGAAGTATAGCCCTGTGTGGGGCACAGCTGATCCTCTGAGCTGTGGTCCCCCTGGCAGTGGCTTTAGTCCTGGGGTTGGTATACTGTGATTGGCTGCCAACTATAGCCTGTAATCTATATTCCATTGTAGGAAAGTGAGGAAATGTGATAAACATCTTCTTTTTCTCAACACGTGTGTAGCCTAACCTAACTCCATCTTGGTTTCTGGCTGGCACTTCTGAGATCCAAGCAGGACTTTGCTCAACGAGGGGGCCGTGTCATGCTGAACCCTCAGGAGAGGTCATGTTAATTAAAGGCCCTTGAGAGGAAGGCAGGCTGGGGTGCTGCAGTTTGGGTGCTGCTGTGGAGGCCTTATGCAGGCAGTGGCTGTGACCTGGCTATGGACACCCTGGCTGGGGCAGCAGGGGCTGGGCACTGTCAGTACACCCATTGTCTGTGACTGATGCCATGTGTGTGGTGGCACCTGTGAATGTGGATTCAGGCACCAAGCCAGGCAGGAGGGTGGCTGCACTTTGGTGACTGCCATACATGGCTCATCAGCAGTGGACTGGTTGTTAGGTTAGTCATCTAGAGGTTAGTCCTATTCTGACCCATGGCTCATCTTCCCGAGTGTGGATCAGATGGTAGGGTAGTGGTGGCGCAGGCATACCCTGGGTGCTGGCTGGTCATTGCATGTGCGCACCTCGGCTGCTGTTCCGGCACCACATATTTTCTATCTGTGTGTCTTGTTTTTCATCTTCCTTCCATGCTTATGCTTGCTGGCAGCCTTGGTCCCTTGGGATACAACAAAGCTGTCACCATAGGATATGGCTGATGTTGTGCTGGTGTTCCTGTGCCTCTACCTCTGGCATAAATTGGGATTGGTCTGTCAATCTCTGTCCTCCACCTGCAATAAAGATAAAGGTTTCCCCACAACCGAATGGTCTAGTCGTGACCGACTGTAGGGGGCGATGCTCATCTCCGTTTCAAAGCCTGTAGAGCTGGCGTTTTGTCCAAGGACAAGCTTCCGTGGTCATGTGGCCGGCATGACTATACGCCGTAGTGCACGGAACGCCGTTACCTTCCCACCGAAGTGGTCCCTATTTATCTACTTGCATTTAGGTGCTTTTGAACTGCTAGGTTGGCAGGAGCTGGGACAAGCAACGGGAGCTCATTCCGTTGCGCAGTCTTGAACTCCCAACTTTGCGGTCGGAAAGCCCAGCATCAGCGGTTTAACCCGCTGCCACTATGTCCCTGCAATATAGGGTCATAATAAAGACTTACTGAAAGGGAAAATTGGAGCTTCAAAACTAGTATTTTTTAGCATGGCAACGAAGACGTTGAGAATCAGGCTCAAAGGGGCATCTCTTAGAGGAACAATAAGCTGTAGTTTTCCAGGAAGTAGCACATGCCTTTTATCTGTGTCCAATTAGTTTTATGGCCCTGTCAAGCATCTGGCCTTGCAAGTCCCAATAGTGGAGGAAGACAGGACTGGAACCCAGATTTCAAAGGTCACGAGACCTAACTCTGTTCGACCTCTCCAATCTGGCTAGGAGCACTAGAGCCATTGAATTGGCTGCAAGCACTAGAGTCAATGGATCCAAGTGATGTGTCTTTTTTTTTAGCTTGGTAAACTAAAATGAAATGTTGTTTTGATTCGATGGGCAAATTAAGGCAGTTGAGTAGAGTGTATATTTGGCTCTTCTTTACTATTTTTATCATGGCAACACTTCGAGAGAATTTTGATTTAAATGATTTGAGATGCAAGTAATTAAGCTGTTACTTATAAAAACAGGTGAAGTACTCTGATGAAATTCTGCCTTTGCCTGAAGCCTTGAATGAATATCACCACTGCCACTGTGATGTGAAGCACTAATAGTTGCAGTTATTTGATTCTCATATGTCATGAATGATGACCTTTAATTTATCGCTCATGCAAACAGGTGAGCAACACATGCAAATGGATTAGATAAGCCAGAGGAGAAATGTTTAAAAATCAGCTTCGGGATATAAATAAACACATGTATAGTTTTTAATTGACTATCTAAACTTGAATAACCTTCACTATGAAAAGAGAACTTGTCTGTCTTCTTGTGACAATGATTATAGCCTGCTGTCAGGAAAAGGGAAAAGGGACTGGCTGACAAAGGGGAGTAGCACCTAGTGCACATGCACCCGTTCCTGCTCCCTTCTTTCCCTTTACTAACAAGCAACCAAACAAGGAAAAACCTGGTACTGGTAGTGGTAGTAGTGGTAGCTCTTAATTTGCGCCGTCTTATTTTTCCAGATTTTGAAATGATGCAATTTAAAAATTAATACCGGAAGTGTGATTTGTGCAGGCTCATTTTTAAAGTAGTACAGTTAGGATTAGTGCAAGGATCCCATAAGCGGCTTCCACTGAAGTCTGGTAAATAGCACGGTGATTGGTCGCTATTACGTGGCTTGAGGTTCAAGGGGGAGACTAAGTGATCAGATGGGAGATCTCTGGCCAACATGATCATGGAGGGATGGATCCAGGCCCAGATGGTATCAATGGTCAATCAGATTTGGTGTTGGCGGTACTTTTTGTGTGCTTTGTCCTTAACCCCTAAGAATAGTCTCCCCCTCTCCATCCCCAAAGCTGTGAACCTTCCCACGGTCCTGTCTGAATCCTGGATGGACTTGATTCAGCTCTGGCTGCTGGGCTGTTGCCATGTTTTCTTTCTGCCTCTTGTGAGGTGTTTTCCTCTTATCTGTCTTGTCTGGCTGGCAGGCAAGCAAGCAGGAATGGACTCTTCTGCCTGCCTCTCTGATTCAAGGCAGAGTCCATTCCAAGTCTGGCAGCTCCAGCAGCCAAAGCTTGTAAGAAGAATTCTCCACACCCTGATTTGGAAGTCTTTGCTCTTATATTAAATTATTGGGGTTTTTTTCTTGGCCAGTTTCCAAGGGACTTCTAGGTTAATATTTTTCCTTAGTTGCCAGATTGATGCTTGTGGATATCCAGGAATTCAGAGTACATTTTCATTGTTTGTTTTCTCAGGAGTAGTGGTGTTCCTAGAAGGGGGGTAAAATGTGAATGGCTCTGAAGGTGAATGGGAGGGGCCACTTTACACAGGAGCTCAGGCTCCTGCAAAACAGAGCGTTTTGTCCCCCTAGCAACGCCACTGCTCAGGAGACATCACTGATTGTCAATCCTGCAGAAAACACGGCCTACTTAATGCTTGAAAGAGTAGATGAAGATGAAGAATGATGCGGCAAAACTGATTGTTAACCAATTTTGTTTCCTTTCTGTCTGAGTCCATGAATTGTCTGTAGGAGAGTTTACATATTTGCAATTCATAAATTAAGATTTCATTCCAAAATGAATGAATGGACCAGCTGCCATAGAGTAATGAAGCAGTGTGATGAGGGAAGGAGGTGTGTGATAGTTACACACAATGAACTACACACTGATTTTGGGCACAATCCTTTCCAGCATGGGGTAAGGTCAGTTTAGTTCCAAGGTAAGTGGCATTATCTCAAAGCAAACATTCCCTTATCTTAAATTGGCCTCCATGACTGTTCCTGCAACTGCAGGATGCAACACATGCCCCATTGGCACAGCTATATCCACAATGCTGGAAAGTTAGTTGGTTAGGATTGTGCCCTTAATTATCTTGTTATGCATGATTATTTTCATATACATTCGCATGCATTTGATATATATATTACAGATACTGTACATATGATGATGTACTGGAATTACATTTTTAATGGGTTCTATAAATTTAAAACATATTTTTCAAGCTGTTATTATTTTCTTTCAGCAAATGAGTAGACTTTTAAAAAATCTGGTATCTTAAAAGTTCATAGTATCCTCCTTTTTGGAGATAGTATGTTTTAGGGGTTGACTGGGATGGACACACAACCACCCATGTGTTGATTGAAAAGGTATGGGGGTGCGAATGGACTGGCCGTGCCTTCAGCATGCATGAGAAAGAATCAATACACACATAGGGTTCCTTCTAGTTATTGTGGAGGCCCCCATTCTCATGCACACAAAATGAATGCCTCCTGGAGTGAATGGCCAGCAGATACATTGGTTTGTGGGGAATGGTCAACCAGCCTGATCCTGTTCTCTTTCCTACAGTAATTTCAACTCATGGGAGGAGGCTGTGTTTAATGTTCACATCTGTATAATGTCCTTCTTCCAGGAAGCTCCAGGCAGTAATCAGTGTTCCTTTCTTTCCTTTTAGCAACACTCTTGTGAGATTAGTTATGCCGGGGTGGAGTGACCTGGAATGCCACTTGATGCTGCCTCAGGTCCACCACCTCTGTATAGTAGCCCCGCTCCCCACAAAGTAGTAACTTACCATGTTCTTTGCATGATTTCTTCAATTGCAGAAATGCAGGACATGTGGTTTAATTTAAAAGGACCATGGAAATGAAGAGACTGGAGAAAGGTGGAGGCAACAGGAGACTTGGGGTGAAGGGCTTCCAAAATCGGCCATTCTTTCATCTATATTCCCTGTAAGGAGTCTGATCCCTTATCTTGCTGCATGGTGTTGCCATTATAACATGGCACGGTCTTCAGATGCTTGGTGATGACATCATGCATCATTGTCAAACTTATGGGTTGCTGAGCTCCATACTGTGTGGAACCCGGCTTCAGGTTGCATAGCTGTGCAACTTAGCTAAAACCCTGTTTCTGTCTGAATACCAGAGGGACTTCATGGATTCTTATCCACATCAGTTGTACAAACTGTACTTTGTTTGTACTATTGCAGACTTTGTCATTTAGGGATGTGTCTGGTGCATCCATGCCACCATTCCTGGCTTCTGGCTTTTGGGTTAGCAAAAGCACATGTTTGTTTCACTGAGTTTATATGCTTTGGGCCTTTCTGCCATGTGTACCTATGGTGAAATGTGCAATAATAACACATGGCTATGTATACATGGGCTAGCCATGCAGAAAATGTTGTCATGTCTGAAGCATCCATAAGTCATATTTTTTTTTAAACAAAATAAGTTTTGTTGCTTTCATACTGAAAGCAACAAAATTGGTGCTGAAGTCTCATTAATTCAAGTGGACTTGAGTGTGCCTGACTCTCTTGGAATTCACCTATAGTCAGTAGTGAAATTCAGGGGGTTCGCCCAGGTTCTCTAGAACCTGTTGTTAAATGGCCGGGCCCTACCCACTTGCTTACCTTGGCTGGCTTTGTTTTTTGCTCCGGCTATGATGTCATAGAACCAGTTGTTAATTCATTTGAACTGCACCACTGCCTATAGTTACAGTCATTCCATTATAGAATGCTGTGCGTTTGTCTTCTGTCTTCACTACTCTTGATGTAATTATAATTTGCTGAAGGCTATATTGTTTGCTGAATTCTCTTCCAATAAAACACACACACACACACACACACACACACACACACACACACACACACA
>JAJKFI010000021.1:9024869-9072594 GCA_029204185.1 Lerista edwardsae
CACACACACACACACACACACACACACACACACACACACACACACACCCTATCCACTTCCCAATTTTGGATTTCATGACATTACATTGAGGTTGCTTTGATTTTTCTGGGTTTCTTTCCTAGTTGCATTAGATTTCTATTAACTTCATATTTTATGCACAATTTGACTACCTTCCTTCTTACAGGTCTACATTCTAACATTTACAGAAATCACATCCTTCTCTTTCCAATGTTTGGGATGAAGCGCAGTAAATATCGGTTGACAGAGGGCTGGCTGTAAGTTTGGATCCTCTGCTTGGCTCATTAAAAAACCCCTGAAGCCACTGAGAATTGGAAAATAATTATACAAATACACCCCTATATAGTCAATAAAATATTCTATTCTATGTATATATTTATACCACCTTTCTCTGGGTCATCAAAATGCGATGCTTAAGGCAATTTACAAAAGATAAAACATACATAATAAAAATAATATTTTAAACCATAGTACCCTAAAAACACTAGCTATAATATAAAAAGGAACAGCAAATAACTCCTGCAGCCCCCCAGTGTCCCCAACTACCCACCCTACCCCCAACTATCCCCAACTATCACACTACCCACCCACCAAAAGCCATTTGAAATAAACCTTCTTCAAGCTTCATTGGAAAGTATCCAGAGAGGGTTGATGGTAACAATCAGAGCAGGAGTTCCACACTCAGAGGGTCACTGCCAAGAAGGCTCTTCCTCTCATTGTTGGCCCTCTTGCTTCCGCCAAGGGTGCGGGGGACATAAAAGTGGTTTGTTCTTAGCAGATGAGATGATCTATTTAAGAGAAGGCGCCTGCCTTCGGATACGCTGGCCCCAGTCCATTACATACATAACACATTTCCCATTTCATATAATGTTCCTATTACAGCTAAAAAAAGGCAATGCTTTCTTAAGCATTTATTAACCTTGGTGCAACATCACTTGTACTGATTTGGATTACATTGGACTTCCTTGTAAGCTCTACTTTGTTGCTTCCCCCCTCTCCACTATCAGGATATTTTCTCCAAAAGTTATATACTTTTAACTTTTTGGTTCAAAATAATGCTAAACGATGCGTAGATCCATTGGCCAATATCCATTTTTTTCTCCTGAAATTGACATCCCAGCTACTTCTGGGTCACACAAAGAATACAGAGTCTCTCTTTTTGAATTTCATCAAAAATCAATTGTTCATGTGAGAACGGTCTGGGTGCATATTTGTCTATTTCCTAGTACAGCTCATATTCATATATGAAGGCCCAGTCCTATCCAACTTTCCAGCAGCCATGTCAATGGGGTGTGTACTGCATGCTGCAGTAGGAGGGGGTCATAGAGGCCCACTCAAAGTAAGGAAATGTTTTTTCCTTTATCTTTGAGCTGCATTGCCCAAAAGATATTGGTATTGCGTAGGTCTCTGTGTCTGTCAATCTTTCCTTAACATAACTTGCAATGCACAAATGTTGACATGGTTTTAGAGTTTCTAGAGTATTTTGCAGCATTGACCTTTTATTGATAAAGCAACTCTGAGTTATTTCCAGAAAGCAAACGAGCATTAAGTTTGTAGCAAATATCAAGATAGAATCTCTAAGAAATTCATGATTTGCACATATAGAGAACAAACAATTTCTGATGAAATAAGCCAGTTTCTGTTTCTAGCTAGCAAGATCTTGTTCATTACGTGGAGCATTTTATATGAACTTAACAAAAAAAAAAAGGCCATTGCACAGACTTTTTCTTTTATGGCATATTTAATTATATCCTGAACTTGCAATCTTGGGGCTTTTCATTCCTTCTGCAATTAAGTAGACTAACCTCTGAATAAAATCCTGATCCTTCTGAACTCTTGCATCTTAGGTATGGAGACTCCATTCCATTCTGTTTTTAAAAAGAAAAATGAGAGCCTTCATTGGCTGCAAGGTTGGATTGGTAAGAATAGGACTGGTAAGTACCATAGGGCTGCAAGCCTTAACACAGTTACAAAAGGAATAGGTCCCACTGAACAGAGTTACTTCTCAGTAAGCATGTTTAAGATTGCACTGTCAGACTCTAAGATCTGGGAATTGAGCCAGATAAAGAGAGCCAAGATCAGCAACAGCCAATAAGTAGAGACGAGGTGGAGTTTAGAAGGACATAGGGGAAACTTCAGATGTTCCAAACAAGTGCTAATAGAGGAAGCCTAAATGATTTATGCCACCTCTTTTTAATGCTTTTTGTGCATGGTTAAAAATGGGGAATTCACCCATGCAGTATTTGCTATGGTAAGACGCATAATTGCACTGCGTCTGGAACACAAGCAGTGCGCGTCACATTGCAAATGTTATAAAACAGTGGTTTCCAAACTGGGTTGGGACCCACCAGTTGCAAGCCAGTTTCAGGTGGGTTGCGAAGCCCATAGAGCAGCCATATTGAAAATATGGGAGGATGAGTGCTGGAAAAAGGGAGGCCTGTGTGGTTGTTTTGCTTCTGTCAAGTTTGTAAAAAGGCTATTTTTTTCCTTCTGATTCACTTTGCTAATGGAAAATGCCGCTTTCTCAGGAAAACAGCAGGCTCTGGCATCACAATGATGGCACTTCCAGCCATGACATCTCTTCCAGTGGGTCCCGGGCAGATTGTCATTCTAAAAAGTGGGTCATAGTGATAAAAAGTGTGAGAACCACTGTTACAGAAAAAGCATTAGAAAACAGGGATGGTGTCAGGAATTGGCTAGGTCAGCCACTAACCAAGAGCATAGACCCATCAGAGATCTTACTTGGCCACACTCAGTTGAGGTGGTACTGCTAGCCTCGGTGCTGGTGGTAATGGTTGCATGCACCCAATTTGCCATTATGGAGTGGAGAGGGCTCCATGGCCTCTGAACCTAGAGGAACCTGGTGCTGTAACTTTTACAGATTAAACATAAATCACTAGTAGTTCTCTGTTGCAGTGCATATCAGTAGTAAGGGAAATGACCACCAGTACTGGTTTAACACCTGTAAGCTCTGACAGTATGATATAATTAGAGGTACCTCAAGAGACAGCCCAAAATGACATGAATGTGCAGAACTGCTAGAGAGATGCTCATGCAGGTAACCCCTCAATGCATATTATGCTTAATCTTCTCCATCTGCCTCTCCATGGTATCTTCTCAGCCCTGTGATCCCTTATATGGAAATATTAGCCACTGAAGTAAAATGCAACAAATGCAGAACATGCACTCTTTCCTATTTATCATCATTCTCCGTGCTTCTTCCAGATGAGTTTTTTCTTTTTTCAAAATGAAATCTAAAAACTATGGGTTGGCATTTTGGTATGTATGCAATGTTTAATGTAAAGTGGCTTCATGCAGAGAACTGAAATGAGACACAGATGATTCATTTCCACATTTATTTACTATCCTCCTCCTAGCAGACTGAAATGGAGAACAATGCCATTCATTTTACAGACATTTGACAGGAAAAAAAACACAAGTATTTTGATGTTGGACAACTGTACAATACAGGCTACCACATGCATATTTATATGCTGATTGGTGCAGGAGTATTTAGTTGATCAGCAAAATCTAATATAACAAAAATTAAAATAAAATCACGGATCCTTCTCATGACATTAAAATGCATCTGATATGGAAACGTTGAGACAAATACCATTAAATGTGAAGTTCTAGTAATGGTGTAAGATGGACAGTGGAGGAAAAAAAAGTTAAAGTGGTATTTTCTACAGAAAAAAGTGAAACCAAAACATTTCTAGTAAATACAATAATGCAACAAAGCACGCTTGATGCCGTTACCATTGCAAATGCCCTGCAAGAACACTGTAAGTTTCAGCCTTGCCCCATCCCTAAAAGACAAATGATATATACAAAAAAGCAGCATACTTCTCCAGTTATTAGATGGGGCATTTTGTAAAGGCAAACGAATGGGATTAGACAAGACGCATCATATATGCATATATCGTCTACTGAAAGTATGCCTCTTTGTGTCCCCCCCCCCCCAAAATAAGGTTATCTTGTTAGGACAGCCATTTTCAATGAAATGCTGCCATTCCTCAAAATCTGAGCAACAGGGATGCCACAACTATTGTGCCAAGAAAAAAACAAAAAAATACTGTTGTGCTTCTTTTTCTCCTGCAGCATTTGTAGCATCCATAGACAAAAACAAAGTTAAAGTTAAACTGAGTTCATGCTACTGTAGTTAGGAAACAAATACAGGAGATAATGTATAACTTATAAACATGAAATAGTACATATTTAATGGTTATTTACAGTGATCTTAATGGAACAGGCTAAGTGCTGAGCTTGTTGTTTTATTTTACAGAAAACTGATGTCTAAATCTTTAATTTTATCTGCATGACTGTCACTGACTTGCATACGATGTATGTGGCTAAAGTTCTGAATTACTTGATGGGAATATGTAGAATAGAAGTATAAATTTCAAACGCTGTCCCAAGATTTAGTTGTTGTTCGTTCAGTGACTTTCTCAGAGATGAGACAGAAAAGCGTTTTGCCTATAATTCTTTTAATAAATGAATTGATCTGTTAAGTTCCAAGAGGACAAACTACACTTTGAACAGAGGGCCTTGCTTTCTTATGAATGGCAATACATATTGTTCTCTGAGAGTTAGAGCCAAAGATCTCTGTGTATGAACAGAAGGCTACTTCTGCCTGGATGTGGAGTGTGACACTGAAGTTATCTCTGTGTGTAAGCAGAAGCTTTTTCGGCTTCCACATGTTTAGATCCCAGAATCTCTGTCATGAGCCATGAACTGCTCTGCATAAGCATTATGACAATCAGATCTTCTATAACTAAACAATGGAAAAATGCATCCGAAGGAACAGCAGTTTCTTCTGGGCAGCTAGGACTGTCTCAGGAGAAGTGGCAGGGGTGGAGCCTCAGGGGCGGGACCTAGCCATAAAAGCAGCAAGCAGCTGGTGATGAGGACAGTCATGTATGGGGAGGTAGAGCAGGAGGTTGTGGAGCAAGAGCCTCCTGGACCTCCCAGGGCAAAGGACCAAGGGTGAAGCAACCCCCTTCCCCTGAGATTGGGCTGAGGCTGACTTTACCTGCTCAAACCGGCTTGACCTTCCTGGGGCTCCCCACTTCCTCTTGTCGACAGTTACTGATGCACCTGGTGGGGCACAAACCCCTTTGGACCCCTCAAGCCTGCCACCCCTGGACCGGGCCTGCCTTGGGAACGTGATAGCCTATGTGTCTGCATTTCAACATACAGCTGAAAGCTGTAGCAAAAAAATAAAGAAGTGTCTTGCACTGTCTTATTCCAATGAGGTAAACTACAGCAGTAACCTAGCACAGCTCTTTCATGACTTCCATTGTTTCTCTCATTGGAACAAGACAGTGCAAGAATATATTTGCCCCTAGGAAGGGTATATATTAAAATGCATTGGACAGATCACTTATCACTACAAAACCCTGAAACGTTAGTCTTGCACATCAACCACTGAGCCACACACACACAAAATTAATGTGTGTACCACAGGCAATGTCAGGTTTACAATAATGCTTCTGAAGCTCTGAAAAGCTATTATCTATACACAGCCCAAATCTGGTTGGTGAGCTGGTAGCAAGTTTATCTCCTTGTTGTCAGTGCTCAAGTGCCAGGTAGAAGTCAGCTGAGCTGAAAAAAGGAGCTTATGTTTATGAAAAACAGCCAATTTTCAGGCAGATATGAAATATATTATTGTACTGCCCCTATACATTCAAGTGAGGATTGTAATTTTCTTCTGCTGTCACTTCATTAAAACTCTGTTCTTCTAAGTTTTTAATAAGCCACTGTATTCTGAAAGTTTGGGCATTTTTCTGAAAATAACATTCTCCATTGAAGCCTGTGCTTACCTATATCTATGGCCATGTGGGCTAAACATGATGTGTGTTATAGCTTCTGTGATTATACACAAGCTCTCTCTCAGCCTGAAATGGAACTATGCACATTATCTGGAAATGATGGTAAAAAGTCTTGACGCAGTCACCAACGAAATGACTGTATGTGTTGTCTGCATCCCTGATTCCTTTCTGGTGTGATCAAGCATCATTCTGGATTCTTTTCTGATCATTTTAGGATGCTAGGATTATCACAAATGCTCCCTTCAGCGTATGGGAATACTTTTGTGTCTGTTTTAGGAAAACTGGGATGATGGTGAAAGAGAGCATAAACCAGTAGTGCTGAAAATACAGCTAACTGCTTAGGCTGCCATTCCACATACAGTTGTACTTGCCTTCATTTGGGAAATCTAGACGATTGTGACCTCAGTGGGCAACCTTCACACCACTAAAATGAATGGGAATTTTGATGTTGGTCTCTCATTAGAGAGAATCACAGCAGACTCCTGAAACCAAGACTCCTTGAAACCAAAGCAACACAAGTCAATGAGGGTTGGAATAAAAGCCTCGATGATGGCCTTGCGACAACGGAGATCTATGCAGAATAAGCACAGATGTACTTTGTTTTTAAACATGCCTTGCGTACTAGCAGGCACTCTTCCTTTTTTCTTCTCTGTTATAACTGCATCACAGTGAGAGTGGTTCTTCACTTCCTTTTAAATGTTTATTGTGACAAAACTGTTTTCCAGAATTGAGCATTAATTAGGAAAAAGCCCAATAGGCCCAGTCATTTTTAATCTTCATCAATAAAATAGGACCATGTTCTGTTCCATAAAATGGGATCAATAGCAATCTATTTCACATGGTAAAGCAGTAGGGCTCTGAAGATACAAGGGGTGACAATGTTTCATATGAAAACAGCATATTTTAGCACTAGGGCCTTAGACCTATAGCACAAGAACAGTCAAGAGAATCAATGAGAGATTTCCCTGGATAACTATTTTGAGGGAAGCCATAACTTCATTGAAATAACTGATCAAGATCTCATTGGCTTAAATGCAAAGTTTCAACCTGAGGCTAAGGTTTAGTTTGGCTGTTTTTTTTCTTTTTTGGTCTTCATATGGTTATTATTATAAAGGCTAAGCAAACAGGACTGTGGGAGGCCACAAAACCGCGCAGAAATAACAGAGCAATGCATTAAAAAAGCTGGCTTGCATTCCATCTCATTCAATGAGAATATCTACCGATAAGACAAGGCAAACAAAGAAATGGGGTTCATGAAACAGAATGGAGGTCACTGAAAAGGATTAAGCAGAGTGCCACATAATTAAGTTAAATCATATTCAGAATTATCTGGACAGCCATGAAGGACAAATTTGTGACTTTGAGACTTAATGACCAGCCATCATCTTATAGAAATGACATTTTACTCCAGGGTTGCAATTTATACCTGGAGATAGTTTATTTTTTAAAAAGTAATTTTTAAAAGAAATTCAAATTTTCCTGTGCTTGTTATTTGGTCCATAATTAAAATATTTGACATTCTGCCATGTAGTCTTTACAAAGCAAAAGGAACGAAGGGCAACAATTTCAAATGAAATGATTTACCATACACTAATTGTGAGAGATACACAAAAAAACTGATAGAGTCAACACACTGAAAGCAAAGTTTGAATTCAGTATCAGTCTTCCAAAGTTAAGACAAAGCTTGAGCACGCAGAAAAAAATTATCAATTTTGGGATACTTATTAAGCAGCTTCTCTTGCATGTTTCTTGGGTATTCTGATATTAAGAAAGATCTAACAATGGGATACTAAGTGGTGAGCAAAATGACACAGAATTCCCAATAAGTTATCAGAAGTGAATATGCAATAACAAAAACTGTTTTCTAAAAAATAAGATTTTTACAATAGTGCATACAGTGATTGTAACTGTGATAGAAAATGTTTTACTTTCATATAAAATAATCACTGTTCATGGCCATTTGGCACATTTTATTGCCATGGAAATAATTTTTTATTATGTAACGTAATGGTGTATTGTCTTTGTTTTGATTTTGGCAGTTCTTAAACCAAACTTTCAATTTCTGGTCATTAAATCTTGCACGATTTTTAACATAATTTTATGCAAACTTACAAGTGCATCTGTGAAGTCTATGCAAATAAAAAATAACTGGAGCTATGATTTACTTCACAAATAAATGCAGACACTGTAATTTACTTCAGCAGCTTATACTTTATGAGCTTTTAAATAGAAAGCAAGGTAGGTGAGATGTTTTAAGAAGAAGTTGCAATTTTGCAACATAAGTCTGTACAAATCCTCCAGGCAGCTGGCTGTGAAGGAAGTACCTGTGTCCCAAGAAACATGTTTTCCACACATTCTTGATAACTGTAACTCTCCCCCCCCCAAACCCACACTATTTACAAATGTATGCATTTTGCAGGCTCAAAGCACCTTGTTTCACACCATTATGAACACATGCATTGACATTTCGTCCTTTCATGTGCAAATTCCAAAATTCATTATAACCGAGAGAGAGAAAATTTTTTTAAAGAGTTTTTAAAAACGTATCTACAATCATAAGTGAAAGGATCAAAAATGTCAGACATTGCAGAAGACCGGCTCCCAAAAGAGCTCTTTATTTTACTTAGTGTTCTTGCATCATTTTTTTTCCTGATTTTTTTCCTCTTTTTGTTACAAAAAAGCAGATTTCCACTTTGAAATTAAAACAGTACTTAAACTAAACAACTCTTCATGCCATGCAAAAATAACATTTTATGTACTTTTGAGGCTCCCCATGTTTTAGTTCATAGGCATTACTAATTGTGGCTTTAATAAATAAGTTTTTGCAATTATTGCTCTCTTAACTAGTCACATGCTGGTTTCTCGTGTGGGACAGTAACCAGTGTCTCCGGGATTTGAATGGATTTCTGGGGAAAACAAATGGTTTTCCATTTTGTGACTTTCTTGGCTATTGTCTACTTTCACTTCCCCCCCAACGCGGCAAATGTCTTGAGTACAGTTGTGACCCAAGATTTTGGGTGAAGAGGAGCTGCCTCGGGGCTCTTCTGTTAAATGATTGCCATCTTTGTGTTTTTCCCCAAAGCAGTTTGTCTTGATCTCCTGTTGTTTTTCATTTCTGATGCCAGAAATCTCCAGGAAATCGTCTTCCTCTCCAGTGTCTATTTCAGTGAAGCTTCTCCTCTCCCTTGAAGGGAAAGTGAAAAGCTTCTGCTTTGGAAACAGAGGGGGCGATTTATTTGAAGTTCCTGGGCAAAGCACTGGCGCATCAGCACCAATCAAGGGTCTTTCCCCTTGGGGTGAATTCTCCTCTAGGAGAATGGTGCTGATATGCTGAGGAGTAGATTGCATGAAGTCCGCGGCTGCTGTTACTGGCAATGGCCTGACGGTGCTTGGCGGTGTTTGTGGAGCACTGCCTCTGTTTTCCTTGAAATTAACCTTAAGGGGCCTTGATTTTAATGGATTGCTTCCTTTCAGAGAGCTTTTTGGACTCTCCATACCGCTGTCAAAGTGCAAAGGACCATGAAGCAGAGATTGGGAGCCAGTGCTGTCAGGGTTCACGGCTGAATCAACCGGGCAGTACTCGAAGGTGATGTCTCTGGGTGCAAACATTTTATCTCTTGTGAGTGACATCAGCTGAGAACTCTTTGCTCTTTGGTCTTCTAAATGAACAGACTCCATTGGGAACCTCAGCTGCATCATCTGAGAGTTGGTGTATGGCGGAAGCGGAGACCGCTCTGTCTCGGTGAAATCGGTGGCACAGCTGGCGAAGCTGTCAATGCTAGAAGTGCTTCTCATGTCAGTGACTATTTCTCTGGATCCCAGTGCCGACGGTTCTCCCTGTCTGATAACCTCTTCCATTTCTATTTCCTCCTCATACTGGGAAGGTTTTGCTGATGGGGCTTGGTAGGTGTTATTAAGATTCGGCTGAGACTGAGTTTTAGTAATTTCATTATATAACATTTCGAGTTTCTGAGCGCTCAGGTGTTGGGGGCTGGAGGTTGCTGCATTGTTGTTGAGTTGTTCGTTGGAATCCTTCTGGCTCACTTCCTGGTATTTGTTCTCCAAGGACTTATTAGAGCTTGTCTCAGACATTGTCCTTCTGGCCCATTTCCACCGGCTTGGAGATAGGTGGTTATCATCCTGGGTTTCTTTTGAATTGGCTGCTTCCTCAGGTTTAGCGGAATCTACAGCGACATCAATCAATTCCATGCTGCGAGCAAAGGCATCTTTGAGATTCATTGAAACAATACTTCCATTTCTTTTTGCTCGCTCAAGTGCTTCCCTTCTTTTAATAGCTTTCTCCTGCCGTTTTTGCTCCTTGTAAAATTCTGAGAAATTGTTTACTATGATGGGAATGGGTAGGGCTATTACAAGCACTCCAGCAATACAGCACAATCCTCCAACTATTTTACCTAGTAATGTCTTTGGATAAATGTCGCCATAACCTACGGTAGTCATAGTGATGGTGGCCCACCAAAATGATGCAGGGATGCTGGTAAATTTAGTAGCATCTTCATCCTTTTCAGCAAAAAATACAAGACTGGAAAATATCATAATTCCCATTGCTAAAAATAATATCAGTAAACCCAATTCATTGTAACTTCTCCTGAGGGTAAATCCTAAAGATTGAAGGCCTGTAGAATGTCTGGCAAGTTTAAGGATCCTTAGTATTCTCATGATACGGAATATCTGGACCACACGGCGAACATTTTGGAATTGCAGCACGCTCTTGTTAGACTCGGTGAGAAAAATTGTAACATAATACGGCAAAATGGCCAACAAGTCAATCACGTTGAGTGGACCTTTGAAGAACTTCCACTTGTTTGGAGAGGACAGGAAACGCAATAGGTACTCCATAGTAAACCAAGCTATACACACAGCTTCTACATGTGCTAGCTGGGGGTTGTCGTTTAGCTGTCCAAATTCATCAATAACTTGAAGCTCAGGTAGAGTGTTGAGTGATAAAGCAATGGTGGACAATACAATGAACAGAATGGATACAATGGCCAAAATCTGTAAAACAAAACAAGCAAAACTGTGGTTAGTAACTTATAATGGATACATGAAAATTTAACTGCAGAAATATTACACAAGCAGCATTGCAGGATATTATTTTCAATACATTTCAATTTCAAGAGCCACTGTGGTCAGAACCCCTCACTGATTCATTCATACTAACTGGAGTCTCAAAAGTGCTGCTGCACAGCTGCTAACGTAGAGATCACTTCCTCAATTGGGATCCCTGAAATTGCTTGTGAGCACTCTGTAAACACCATCTCTTCACCAAGTTTGACTATCAAGGGCAGGCAGAGAGTCATTTTTATTTGTTCATGGTAAGAATGTTGAGAAAGAGGGTTGAGATAAAATTTGAGAAAAAGAGAAAATGGAAGGTCTGGTGGGGAAAGAAGAAAACAGAGAGATACTGGCTGGGGAGGAAACCCAGATGGCAGAGGAAGGAAAAGTGACAGGGAGTGGTGGAGAGCTTGGAAGCGTAGGGTGACAGGCTCCTAAAGCAGGAGGGCATGCTTTGGGGTGGGTGGGATACAGCATGAAGGTAAAGCCACTCCTTCAGGAAAGTCAGGAAAAAGGCCTAGGAGAAGATGACAACCTGGAAGGGAGATTCCTCTACTATCAGTCCCAGAGGGATATACTGAAGTGGCAGATGACTATGGCATTCCTCTACCTTCCAATCCTGGTAGAGGGTGCAAGCTTCTGCCTGAGCTTAAAACAGAGGAGGGAGAAAGAAAATCCGAATAAAGCTTTGTTTGAGGAGGCTGAAACAAGGTGCCTTAACACAGAGAAAAGGGTCCCAAATACTCTCCTCCTTTTGTGTTTATTTAAACTTTGGACCTTGATGTCACAGGACAAAATAAAACAAACAACTGACACTGCATATCATGGGAGTATACCTCCCATGAACTACATGGCCTTCTCAAACTAACTGTATGCCAAGTTCTCACCTTAGGACAAAGTGCTCTCGCAGCAAGCAAACTCGAATAGACCTCCCTGTGCTGCGGTAGCTCACCCCTAGGTAAAGGAACAACTGTTCCCTTGCCTGGAGGAGACCTCCAAAATTGACCCCTGCAAGATCCAGTGGTAGCCATTTAGTTGCCACTATGGGGGTGGGGAGAGGAGAAAAGGACTGGTCTGTAAGGGGCACTTTTTAAGTGCAGGTTTTCTTCTATCAAATTGGGACAGTTGCTTCTGAGAGCAACTGTCCCAATTTGACCCCAGCATCACCTTTTTTGTTTGTCTTTTGCATGTATTAATTTAGATTGCAATCCCTTCTAGACTGGGAACCATTTTTTCATTTACTTTACTATGAAATCATTTTGTGAACTTCAGTATTTTTAATACTAATAAGACCACTATGCACAACCATCAGTGAGAGAGGAGTAATGAGAAATGTTTGGTCATTGGATGCATTTTACAATCTTTAAATAATTTTTCAGTTATCATATGAGAGGCAGAAGAAGAAAAAAGAAGCCTAACATCTTCCAGTATTTCATACGTATTTTTAGCAGTCAGTTCAATTATTCGTAAGTTGGAAGAAAATGGACAGTCTTCAAATGATTTGAGAAAATCTTACAGTTAAACAAATTTACCAAAGTGCTGCTTTTAGAAATGCATTTTTTTCATTAAAATGCCTGAAGTAATTTCTGTTTTCCATTAGAAGTACTAAAGCAAACTGTTCTCTGCTCAATTCTGTTTTTAGTTCAATTTAGACCGTGAAGTACAGGGGGAAAAACTCTCCTTTTCTACATACTTCTGAGAAATGGTTCATTTAAATCTATCTATTGATGGTCTGTTTCTCTGCCAAAACGTAAAGGAACAAAGAAATACATATTTCTATCAGTCTAAAAGTACAGCTGATGCAGAAGAACAATTCTGTCCTGCTTGTAGGAACTAGTGAATCATTGTCCCAGTACAATTTACAACTCCCAATGGAGTTCCTTAGTTCCTCGCAGTGCAAGACCGAAGCTCTGCTCCTCCACAGATAAGTATACATTATCCTTCGGTTTATTCCATATCATCCCTTATTCTGACACAGGACAAGGCAGTCATTGTTGGCACTGGAGACAACTGACTGGACTTTGACAGTCATCATCTGCAAGTCAGAATTCCCCTTGGCTTTGTCTACTTTGCTGAACATACAAGCATAGCATGCAAAACCTGTGATGTACAGGGCAAGTTACATCTGATTCTTTTTCAGAAGTTGTTTTCCCTCCCAGCAGAAATACTATTTCTGGTTTCAAAAGTGGTATTTTTAAGACCACCTTTTCAATACACCATAATAATTAGAGAGAGGTGTTTATGAGGGATAATCACAGGTCTGTTGTAAAAAAAATTCCTGAGTTTGGGTATCCTGTCATTGTTTCTCCTGTACCAGTCGTTCTCTAACAATTGCTAATGGCATAGACAGTTTTGAAATTATACATAGTTCTAATTTCACTGCAGTACATGCAGAGGTGTATTGACCCTGTAGCCCGGGGTGGCACGAGCCATGGGCGTCGGGCAGCGGCGGGGTGGCGGGGCACCATTGCGCAGAGTCCACGGAGGAAACCGCGCGCTGTTCGGCCTGCCCTCCCTCCCTCACCTCTGTTACACTCAGAAATGGAGCTATTCCGGGTGCAGGGAGGCGTGCCTGGACAACGTGTGGGGGCGGGGCGACGTCCTGGGGGCACGGTTTCGTTGCCTGCCATGGGTGTGCTTAGGCCTCTGTTCATCCCTGAGTACATGCATGTGCAAAAAGTCCCCTATTTCTTTAGCTATGTGTACTTTTGGTTTAGCTATAACAACACTCTTTTAACTGTGGACTGAAGGCCCTGGTTCGCCATTTCATTTGAAAAACCATGCCAATGTGTGTCTGCTATTTTTATTCCCATGTGGTCATTTCCCCTTGGAAAAGCTCTTGCGCTACATACCCAGGCAGTTTGTTGACTGGAGGACTGAACGAAGCTGAATGGATATTTAGTGCAAGATTTAAAGAGATGGAGAAACAGGGCCTTCAGTGCACAGTTAAAAGTAGATTACCTCAAAACCAATATGTGAAGCTAAAGAAATAGGAATGTTTTTTTACACATACATTCCCTGCAGTAGAATTACAGCCATGGATCATCTGACAGAACTTCTTGTAACTATTTTTACTTTAGTTTTTCAGAAGCAGGTTTTGAAGGAAGAAACAATGTCAAGTACAGCAGCTGTGAAAAGAAGGATCAATTGCTGCTGCTTCCACTGCAAAGGAACAGAAGTTAGAAAGAGGCAGAACCATTTGAGGAATGAGTAGCTATATAAGGGCTCCTGCATTTTATTCCTCCTCCTTGTCCTCTATTTAGGCAAAAGGTCTTGTGCTCATTCCCATGTACAGACTATTAAGTCTGTAGTTTCTGCTCTGTAGTGTGTGCCATTGTTGAAAAATGTCAAAGTAGCCAGCAGACACACAAATGGGTAAGTGAAAAGAGGAAGAGGAAGCATTTCTAATTATATTTATGCAGGTATTCCAAAATCCAGACAAATCTGAAATCCAGACACCTTCCCATCCCAAGCACTCAATCTGTAAATCTGTAAATCTGTAAATCTGTGAACAGAACAAGCTAGCATACAGCAAATTTAAACTCAACTCGCCTAAAGTCGTGTTCTTCATATCTCACTGATACATACTGTATTGTCCTGTTTTATTTTTTTTACATGCCTCCATGCATTATTTGTGTTAAGTCTAGTCCCCTGTGCAAGCACCAAGTCATTACTGACATCACATCCCGAGGTTTGCTAGGCAGACTTGATTGTTCGTGATTGCTTGCCATTGCCTTCCCTATTCATTTTTTTACTTTACCCCCCAGCAAGTTCATTTTATCAACCTCGGAAGGATGGCTGAGACAACCTTGAGCTGGCTATCTGAGAACCCAACTACTGCTGGGATCAAACTCAGGTCATGGGGATAATTTTTGACTGGAGTACTGCAGCCTCTGCATCACATAAGACTCAGGGCACAATCCTGAACAGCGCCAGACTGGCGAGGCTGATGGGCCAGCACCATATCCGATGCTGTTTAGGAGAGGCTGGAGTCTCCCCGCATGCACTCCCTTACCGTAGGGGAGACTCCAGCCTCCCCTATGTGCTCCTTGGATCTGCGCCAGCTAAAGAGTGGGTGCAGATCCGAGGAGACTGTGCGGCCCGAATCGGGGCCTCACGGATAGACTTAGAATGCGGCCGTACGGCCACCTCCCGAGCCCGCCCACATCCTGCCCCCGCCTCCCTCCCTTCCACCAATCCCCGTGCTGCCTCACATGGAGCTCGTACCAACTGGCTTCGGTCGGCGCAAGGGGGGCTCTCTGTCGGCGCTCTGAAGCCGACGCTATGAGTAGCATCAGCTTCAGAGCTTTAGCGCCAATGTGGGGCTGCTACTTGGCACCCCTGCGTCAGCACTACGTGAGTTCTAGGATTGCACTGCCCTTTATATGTGCTATTAGTTATTTATATATTGCAATCATTATTCATGGTGCTTTAACAGAACAACAAAAATGGGTCTATGTCTGAGGAGGTTGCAATCTGAGGGCACAGGACCATGGGTCTTGCTGAGCACGTGTTTGTCTGAGCACATGACCCAGGATCATCCCAATCGAGTCCTCTTGTGCTTCCTCTACTCAGGGCCGTATTAACCAGTGCTGGGCTTTCAAATATTTTGGGCCCCCTCCGAAACTCTTCAGGAAAGCTTCTGCCACACTAAATAGAAGCCCGTGGTGGATGGGCAGGCGAGCAGGAATGGTTCTCCTTCCCCTTTACAAAGAAGGTCTCTGCAGCTCAGCTAACACCACACACACACACACACACACACACACACACACACACACACACACAGGCCCACCTTTGCAGCCAACCCCCAACCTTAGGCAATTCAGCTGCAGGCGGACTTCTTCCAAATGGACCTAGGCTTGCTTGGAATCTCCCAAGTGATGCCGCCTCCACATGCAGCCCATCTCAATCCCTGGAGGCAGGTCTTGCCCCATGTGGTTCTTGGAGAGCTCTGCAAGCCTCACCTTTTCAAGGTCAGACTTGCTGTAGTCTCTTGCCAGCTGGAGGGTTGGCAGGCTAGATGAGGGTTCCCGGGGGGGGGGGGGCAGATCTGGAGACCCTTGCATTAGGCTGATTTCTCAACATGCCACCTTGATGGGCCCTAGTCCCTGTGGGGCTCCTAGGCTTCAGCCTAATAGGATAATACTACCCTGCCTCTACTCCTCAGTGTGTGCACACAGGTACGCACACACTGCTGTGCATTAAACATAATTGACCCACTAATTTTGAACAAATGGCACAACACTGTTCTTGGTTAATTTCATTGACTTCATTTTGTCTGTAAGCAACAGTGTGTATATTTTTACCGTATCATTTTGTCTATGTATGACAGATTATGAGTACTGTAAGGATGCATTGTCAATATGAGGGTGAAATATTAAATCAGCTGGGGCAATTTTTATTTTGTTGAAGAATGGGAGGCCATCCAGGCAGAAAATCAATGGTTTTATGATAAATGGGAAACCAACAGCAAGTACTTAATGCAGAAGAAGAGCCAGCTCATTTGAACAACTGAGGAAATGAGCGAAAATCTATTAAATTCAATGAGAGTCTCTCCATTGATTTCAATTGGCTTTATGTTAGGATTTGCTGCTAAATATCACATTAGCAAAAGAAAATTAGCAAAGTGCATGCTTAGAAAATCACATAAATAATTAACAGATGTGCATGAATAATTAACACAGTGACGCAGCAAGGACATAAGAAATCCATTGGATGTGGCATAAAAGATAGCCACTTTCAGCCATAGATGCGTGACAAAATATTTCACTTTTGGCTTAATAGCTGGGTACCCTAAGAAAGGCTTTGTAAAGCCAGTGGTCCCAACTGAGTGCAAGTTTGTTGGGCTTAAGTCCTATGGTTGTCAAGTCCTATGGGACTTCAGCATGACTAGCATCACAACCGTATACGTTTCTACTCAAAAGTAAGTCCCACTGTGTACAATACAGCTTGTTCCAGGAAACTGTGTATTGCTTTGCAGTCTAACTCTATGAACATTATAAACAAAGTAGCTATGTAACTAACAGCCCAATCCTATCAAGGGCCTATGGATACCGATCTCATGATCTCCTGCAATAGGCCTCATTGAGACAGCAAGAAAGTCATGCCACCATCATACACAGTGGAGCCGCTGGGGGGAATGGCCAGTGGTGCCATGTGTGCACCAGACTCAGGGCGCAATCCTATACTGCAAAGGAATGGTGAGGCCGGCTGGTCAACGGGTGTGAGCCTCCCCACGGCGAGGCAGCGTGTGCTAAAGAGCGGGCACAGATCCAAGGAGATCGCATGGGCCGAATTGAGGCCTTGCAGCTTATGTATGTATGGCTGTATGGCCACCTCCCAATCCCGCCCACGTCCCGCCCAAGTCCTGTCCCTGCCTCCCTCCCTCCCTCCCATCCTAGTGCCGCCTCAGCACGGAGCCTCCCTTGTGCCGACCGGCTGCGGTTGGTGCAAGAGAGGCTCAGGCCGGGTGCAGCAGGGCCGGCGCTGCCTGCAGCGCCGGTCCTGTTACTCGAGTGCTGACGTGGGGGTGCAAATCAGCACCCCCGTCAGCGCTAAGCGCACAGCATCAGCGCAACCCTGTTGCACCGACACTGCGTTGTCTATAGGATTGCACTGCCCCCCAGATGCTTTCTTGGCCCAAGTAAGGTGGTGGCTTAGGTGGGCCACGGATGGTTCACAGTGGGGAGAGGAGGGCTGAAGGGGGTGGTTCTTGGTGGCAAAAGGTGACCAAGAGCAAAAGCTCAGTGCCAGATCCTATCCTCTATTTACCAGCCCATCCCCTTTCTCTCTTCAGACTTCCACCAGCTACATACTGGTGTGGGTCTAAGGAGACCCATAGGTGGCCAGAAGGCCTACTTTTTCATACCTCTTTCATACCTCTTTTTACCATGAGGTCTTCTGGTTGCCCCACCGCCATCACCAAAGCATGCAATGTGCACTTTGCTGGCATGGCTGAATGATATAGCATAGTGGGGGATACGATTGGGCTGTTCGAGAAAAAATGTTTGCCTGATGTGTGACTTTGTTGAAGTACAAAAGAATCTTGCTTATTTAGATTCCCTCTGGCAAACCAAGAAATATTGTGGAACAACCTCCTCTCCCCCAGGCAAGTAAAACTAATTTACCACATTAAGCAAAGTTCATTACTGTTTTGTGGCTGTACGGCTGTATTGAAAATTTCTACCTAAATATAGTAGGTCAAATTAACATCCTGCATCACTGGTCCTAATGTGCACACCCAGAATGCTCATTGGCTTTTATGGGGTTCTGAACGATGCTAAAGTTCAGGTTACATCTTGATAACAAATAGCACAAACTGGCTGTTCGCTGAGCTGTCCACAAATGTGGTGCTGAAAGTGTTACAACAGAAAACGCATACAGTGCAGTGGCATTTACCAGTCTCTTAATCTGCATTGCTTGATGTCATGTATTTATATAATTTTGACCCCAAACTAGCTAAGTCCTTTTTTATAAACATGAAACAAAGACTACTTGAGGCACTGATATATACAAGTTGTTAAATTACTAGAATTGGATGAATAAGCAAAGTAACTCCAAACAAGAGGAAGAATGTTTGTTTTGCTATAGATTTCAACATGATTTGTTGCCTAGACAGCATAAATTTTTTTTTACAAGTTTAGTTTTACAGAGAATGAAATTCTTTGATTTCTGGTTCTTTGATTAAATAAATGGTGCCGAAGCAGAATAGTTTATATTTCCTAGGGCACAATCCCAATCAACCTTCCAGTACTGTGTAAAGGGCAATGCAGCTCTGAGGTGAGGGAACAAACATTCCCTTACCTTTAGTAGTCATCTGTGATGACTACTACACTGCAGAATGCAGCACATGACCCATTGGCACAGCTATGCCAATGCTGGAAAGTCGGTTAGGATTGTGCCCTCAGAGCACAATCCTTTCTCCCCCCCCCCCCCCGCACTGGTGAGGATGTGCCAAAAAGGAGCATGGTGTATTCAGGGAAAGCGGGAAGCTTGGGAGGCTTTAGAATTATTTCCTCTTACCCCTCCTTAAGCTTCCTGCTCTGTAATGGTTTCCTCAGGCATGCACCAGCTCTGTAGGGGTTAGAGAGGCTCTGATGGTAGTCATTTTATAACATTGGAAGGCTCCACTGCTGTCTAATGCCCTGCTCCCAACAGCCCAATCTGGAGTAGGATTGGGCTGTCAATGGCAGTCATATTCCACCCAATTGCTGAGTGATGTTTTAGCCTCATAGCAACTCTGTGATATCAATCAGGTTTAGAGACAGAGGTTTTGTCAAGGTCACCTAGACAGTTTCACTAGACTCTGAAGTTGTGTTTTCCACATCAGGAAAAAAAAAAAAAAGCTTTGACATGAATGAGACTTTGGGACCAATCCTATCCTATACAACCTCCTCACTGCAGGATGCCCTGTTGGCATGGCTGCATCAGTGCTGGGAAGTTGGGTAGGATTGGGCCCTCAGCTGTTGTAAGAAGGAATTTTATGTAGGAATTCCATTAACTGGAAAAATAGCTGCTTAGGACATTCTACGGAGATTGGTCAGGTTGGGCATTGACTGAGAGTCCAAACCCATTAGAGCACCCACCAGACTGGACCAGCCTCTGGACCCTCAGTACCACTGCCAGTGGCAGCACCCAAAGCACGATCAGGGGATAATTGAGGGGTCATAGGAGACTGAGGGCGCAATCCTATACTATGCCGGCCTAGTAAGGCCGACACAGCAGGGCTGTATCCTAAAGCCCATTAGGAGGCAGCAGCAACAACGTCCAGGACAAGTGGAGGTTTCCCCCTTGCACCTGCATAAGCCCCAGTCACCCCTATGGGCCTACTCGCATCTGCGCCTGCTGTTTTGCAGGAGCAGAAGAACGTGCACAGAAGCAGCTCAAATCGGGGCCGCCCTGGCCATGGATGGGCATTAGGATATGGCACTACGCAGCATCAGCATTCAGCCGGTACGCTGGGCAGGAGGAACGGGTGAGCGGCAGCTCGCCCGTAGCTTTCTGCTCCATTTCGCCGTCTTCCCCGCCCTCGCTGAATGCCGACGCTGGCACTACAGCCGTTCTGCGTCACAACCGCTGACTCCGCCCACTGCACCACCCAGTTACACCCCCGGAACGCCTC
The DNA here is from genome assembly GCA_029204185.1 of Lerista edwardsae. NCBI lineage: Eukaryota > Metazoa > Chordata > Lepidosauria > Squamata > Scincidae > Lerista > Lerista edwardsae. Next base: position 9,044,913 of record JAJKFI010000021.1, read on the forward strand.
TGGAATGCCCTCGTGCCAACCAAGTGATTCTGACGCTTGACACACTTGATGGTACGCTTGTAACAGTGTTTGGCCAGTGCAAGAGTTTAGCGCCAGCGCAAGGGGGTTATAGGATTGTGCTGTCAGTGTGTGGCATTGCTCCAGGCCTTCAGAAACCTGGCTTGGCACTGTATACAGACACGGAATAATGGCACCGCACCATCACATTTCTGCCCTACCAACTTATCCCCACCTAACCCCAAATCTCCAGCTGCTACATCACACCGTCTCTGTATTGTAGCTATTATTCATTGGGCATTATTTTATCACTGAAATCCTTCCCAATTTAAATATTTTTTATAGCAGTTTTACGTTTGTGTTCAACGCTGTGTAAACCCTGCCTATTGTTAGCTCTGACAGTTAACATAGTAACAGAACATGCATGCTAAAGTTAAATTTCTTCCAAAAAGAATATCTGTCATTATCTGTCAGATACATTACTCTAACGAGCTACATTTTAAGGTATGACACTAATGTATTTTCATCACTGTTCTAGCTTGTTTTGCTGATTCTCTTCTCTTGCCTGCTTGAGGATATGTTGGCTTCAAATCCCAGTTCATGCACCATTTCCAAATGGATACTGTAGAATTTCTGAGTAAATAAATACAGGACTGCACTGAAAGAGTATGTGGATGTTTGCCATTCTGTCTGCAGGCTGAGTTCTAAGAGATGATAATCGGGCAATTGGCAGATATTGGTCAACTGGGATGGTAGCTTTTAAGGTTGAGTCTGAGGCTCTCGATCATGCAAAAGAGGATAGGAATATGCCCTAGGATAATGATTACTCATTATTTTAAAATGCCACCAACATTCTTGGTGATATACAGAGCAAGGTAAAAAGGCAGGTCCTTATTGTTAATAACAATAACATTTTTTCATAAAAATGAAAGAGCCTCCAGCTAGTAGGCTTTAGGTTTGACACCCCTGCTCTAGTGAAAGTAAAGAATCAGACAGAATTATTATGGAAAAGGGCAGCACTGGGAGAGCCCAGTTATCATGGGGGCTGGAGAAAGAGTTTTTAGGGGCCATAAATTGGCCCGCGGGACACCCCTGGCCTAGATGCTTCTGCGCTATAAACCCAATGTTTTGCCTATCAGTCCTGCAACTAGAAAACAGCATTTTGTCAATATTGATAAACCAATTTCTCCTGTTGGGAAAATGAAATGAAACATGTCATCTAATCTTGGCAAACTCTGTGCCATATCTATGCTTCATGATAGCTACACCCTTTTCCATGTAAGTCTTACTATACATCATTCATAAACAGTTGCAGCTCTTCCTGCAACCATGCAGATTTTGTCATTTCTAATGTATAAATTCAAGGGTCAGCACCTAAGCATTTAAATGTACTCATTATATTTCCTTGTGCCTGTAATCAACAGGAGTACCTTTACCAGACTAGAGCTGATTGCATGAACAAGTTTTAGACAGCATTTCCACAGACACATTCCCAGAAAGATTTCACATATTAACCAGTAGATGTCTCTATTATCCCACTGAGGTATTCACAAGACCACCAGTGTCTCGCTATAAAACTGAAATGTCAATAGATGAATATATATTTACCACCTATTAGCAAGATCTCTATTTCCTATTTTAAATAGTCAAATGCAGCATATTCTCCTGTATGGCAAACCTCATAGTTGTTGCTATGCAGAAAATGTGAACGTTGAGGCTCACTACTTTGTTTCTTCCCCCTTTTGAAATGTCCATGGGAATAACAAATGATTGTCTTCATCCAGCTTCTTCCCTTTCAACATATCTGAGATGTGCCTTTTCATTTTGGTGTTATAATCCTTGAACATTATGGAGGTGACCTTTCACCCCTAGACTACTAGTTGCTGGCCTCCCCCTATCATTTCTGCTCTTCACAGGCCATTCAGAACCCCTCATTTAAGGCCCATTACATTGTTATGTTAATGTGCATACCACATGCATGTTACAAATACATGTTAGCCAGATCTGTATTTACCGCCATGGAGCATCTGGTGTGACCCTAGGCTCATCTTTTTCTCTCTGGATATGACAACATTGCCCACTTTCACCAGCTCTTTGTCAACTCAGTTACCAGAATTTAAGTTTTGTGCGGCTTCTTGTCTACATCTTCTCTTTTATCACCCTACTGCCTCCAGTTCTCATATCTGTGCCTCCAATCCTACACTTGGACCATTCTCCCACTAAAAAAACAAATCCTCTCCGCTTTCAAACCATAGCTCAAGACCCACCATTGAAACAGCTTTCCTGCTCTTTGCTTGCTGACTCATTCATAGCTCTATCCTATAACTCAGGGCGCAATCCTATATTGCGCCGGAATGGCGAGGCCAGTCGGCCTGTGCTATATTCTAACACCGTAAAGGAGAGGCTGGAGTCTCCCCAATGCGCTCCTCGGATCTGTGCCTGCAGGTGCAGATCCGAGGAGACCAGGCAGCCCGAATCGGGAACCTTATGGCCGAATCTCGTCTCCTGGATGGGCCGGCATGCCTACTGGCCCACCCACATCCTGCCCTCGTCCCACCTGGAACCTCCCTCCCTGTCCCTCTCCCTCCCCGGTCAGGACTGGCACTGCCTGCAGCGCCGGTCCCGTTGCTGTAGCGCCGATGCGGGGGGGGGGCTGCTCGCTGCCCCCACATTGGCACAACCAATGTCTCACTGGTATGGATGGTATGATGTAGCATTTCCCTTAATTGAAATGCATTTTTCTGGATTTTTTTGTTGCTACTCTGTCTCTCACGGTTAAAATAAACCAACCATTACAATTATGGACTGATCGTTTCTTTGTCAGTGGGCAAATGTACAAAATCAGCAAGGGATCAAATAGTTTTTCCCCTCATTGTATAACAAAATTAAATAGAAGTCTTTTTTGTGTCTTCAGGCAAACTTCTTTTTTATTACTTTACTAGCCTTTTGTTACCCAGCGTTGCCCAGGTAACAAATTATCCCAAGCTTCTATTAGACAGGAAAAGGAATGAATTCTACCAGTCAACTCAGTGACCCTGAAAACTATGGATTTGACACTCATGTTGGGCATTTTCGATCATTTTTACATGGCACCCCCTGCCCGCCCTCACCCGTAGGGGCACTAGGGGCGTCGTACCCCCCCTCCAGTGTTTGTCGCCAGGCCGCAAGGCATGCATGTGCCGAGTTTGGTGCCAGTCGCTCCAGGCGTTCCAGTGGGGCACAGCGGACGTTTTATTTCGCACCCCTTCTCGCCCCCCACACTGAAGGGGGGCCGAACCCGGACTCCAATGGTGTTGGGAGCATTGCCGTTTGTCTCGGCGACCCCGGAAACTATGGATTCGACACCGATGTCAGATGTTTTCAACCGTTTTCACGCGGGAGCCCCTGCACACCCCCATCCCCGGGGGCACTAGGGGGGCCTGACCCCCGCAGTGTTTGTCACCAGGCCGCAAGGCATGTACGTGCCGGGTCTGGTGCCAATCGCTCAAGGCGTTCCAGCAGGGCATGGCGGACGTTGTTTCGCACCCCTTCTCGCCCCCCATGCCGAGAGGGGGCCAAACCTAGACTCCAATGGCATCGGGAGCATCACCACTTGTCTCAGCGACCCCAGAAACTACGGATTCGACTCCGATATAGGCTGTTTTCGGTCATTTTTACGTGGCACCCCCTGTGTACCCCCACCCCTGGGGGCGCTAGGGGGCCTGACCCCCACAGTGTTTGTCACCAGGCCGCAAGGCATGCACGTGCCGAGTCTGGTGCCAATCGCTCCAGGCGTTCCAGCAGGGCCTGGCGGATGTGTTGTTTTGCACCCCTTCTCGCCCCCCCTCCATGCTGAGGGTGGGCCGGACCCGGACTCCAATGGCGTCAGGAGTGTCACTGCTCATCTCGGTGACCCTGGAAACTACATATTCGACGCCAATTTTGGCCGTTTTCGACCGTTTTCATGCGGAGCATCCTGCAGAGCCCCACCCCCGGGGGCACCAGGGGGGCCTGACCCCCGCAGCGTTTGTTGCCAGGCTGCAAGGCATGTGCGTGCTGAGTTTGGTGCGCATTGCTCCAAGCGTTGCGGAGTCTATGTGGAACACACACACACACACACATCCTTTTTTATATAGATCGATAGATAACTTTGCTTTTTTAAAAAAAAAAACCTGCCAGCATCTACTGACTTGGAATACAATTTCCTTACCATTCATTCCAGCTGAGACCCTGAGATGATGTTTGCACCATTTCTGTATCCAAAGGTTACACAATATCTACTGCTGTAGACTGAATACTTTTTAAAAGACGACATTGGCATAAGCATGAAATATAATGCAAGAGAGCTGGAAGCATCGTATCAAGAGGACAAAGCACTGGACAGGAAAGCTTCTAAAAAAATGTTTTGTTCTTGATCAATCATGCTGAAGCACTGTAGTTAACGAATGAATGGAAGGTGATGAAAGTGAATATGCACTGAAGTAAAAAAAAGATGATTAATATACAGGACATCTAGCAAGTTCCTTCCTTTCCTTTGTAGTTTTTAAGGTTCAAAACTAGATGTGACCGTGTTGTTCTTTCAAGCATAGGCCTGACATAATAGCATATAAATGTGAGTCTGATTTTTAGAATGAAAGGAGCGTTAGATGGGGAACTCTTCCTTCGCTCTTGGCTTATCTCTCCGCTTTTTGTCCACTGAAGCTTGTTTCACCACAGCTCCAGTACCAGCCCTGCTGTGAAAAAAAAAACAAAAACATGAGGGTGAGGGAAGAGGCTAACCAGTGTGTAAAGAGAAAGTTCAGTTGTCCTCATTGTACCTCCACCTTTTGCCATAAAGACCAAACCCCCTGCTTTAGTCAAGATTGGGGGATATCCAGTGGTGTCATTCAAATGATTTAGGAACAGGAACTCACTTTTGATTGGCACTTGTCGGGAACCCGGAACCAGCCATGGAGCCTGTTAGGATCCAGAATGCCCGTTCTGGTCCGTTCCCCCTGAATGACATCACTGCCTTCGCCCCCCCCCCAGGAACCCCCTAAAGTCGCTCCCTTTAACCCTCTGAGTGCCGGCCAACCAAGAAGAAAAGCTCTTTGCAGAGGAATTGGGGGGGGAGAGTGAAGTGGGTGGAGTCAGCGCCTGCTCGCCAGGGGGGATGGGTGGGGGGCGCGCTGGATGCCTGGGTGAGGCGAGGGAAAGCTGCACGGCGTGCGAGAAGAAAGCGGAAGTGAGTGGACGGGCTGTTGATCGCGCTAAGTCCCGCTCAGCGTACCGTCTACTGGTGAGTAGATGACACCACTGGGGATAAGAAACAGGGAAGGTCAAAGATAAAACATCCTGTCTGTGGATGATGACATTGTCAATAGAGGAGTAGAGGGTATGAGAACAGGAAGGCTTCATTTTGTTGTATTTGGAAGGTTGCCAGAGGTTACTGAAAAACTTCGCGTGACTATCTTGCAATTTTGCCATACTGTCAGCTTTGTGAAAATGTTTTGCTAATTGGCATCCTCCTATATGCCTCATTTAGGTTTAAATCCTGAGGACATGTTTTTGCAGCTACTAAGATGAAAAATTGCCAAGCTCAGCACCAGTGCCTTCATTTAATACCAATCAGAAATCTGTCAGGTCCTTAGATGATGGGACCACAAAGTCTTAAAACCACAACTGTTACATGTTCCAATCCTTCCCAACATCTGAGAGCACAGTGAACAATAAGGACTAGATTTTACTGGAAGAGAATTCATTTTTTCATGAGGCAAAAGAGATGGCTCCTTCAAGCTCTTGAGAAGATGCTGCTTTGATATTCTAAATGATTATTGATGTAGGGAGCCAACATCAGGCTTGTCTGGGATGCACGGGCAGCCCAATCCTGAGCTGCCTGGCTGCCATCTGCAGCAGCCTCCAGCAGCAGCCTCTGGGCATGAAAGGATGGTGCTGCTGCAGCATGGGCAGTAAGCCCTTACACCTACACTGGAGGTGCTTTATGGCATGTTTGTGACACCAGTGCAAGTTATATGCTTGTACCGCCCACACTGGAGACAGAGGCAGATCTAAGGGAGGGCAAGGCTCTTGAAAGGTTTGCAAGAAGGCTTACCTTGCAGTGGAAATCACTCCTCTCCTGCACTGTTTTAGCCAATCCTCACAGGGAAAAGCAACATCTTGGGTTGCTTACTGGCTACAGCAGCAAGGGAGAGGAGGGATTTACATGACAGGGTAAGGCTTCTTGCAACACTTAGAGCTTTGCCCTCCCTGTAGATCCACCTCTGGCTGGAGGGCTCAGGATTGAGTGCTAAGAATAGTTTGATTTGATCTGAGTAAGAACTACAACAGTGTTCAGGAGAAGAAATGTCAGATTCAAATCTGTGTGCAAACCTTAGCTTAGTTTTGCCCTCGTAGGGCAATTTTGCCGTCACTATCCTTGGGAAATCTTATCTCTAACATGGGAATGCTGAGAATCTTCTTTACATGATTCCTTGAGAGAGTGCCAACATATCCATCCATGGGCGCAGATGGCAGCATCCCAGTCTGCATGAGGCATGGGATCAGGCAAGGCACCTGATTGGTGCCTGAGCAAGCCAAGGGCAGGGACAGAGATGTCCGGCCTCCAGCCCTCAGCATTCTGAGACTGGAGAAGCTTGTAACGTAGCCCACTCATCTGTTACAACAGCCTGGGATTAACTGGCTGCCTTTAGGGGCCAGGTAGGAATTTTTTGCTTCACACCTGATTGTAAATTCACTTCACACCTGATTGCTGAAAACTGCACCTTAAAAACAGTCTGTGATAAGCAAAAAGTTTTTGCTTTACACAAAGTAAACTTTTTGCTTATCACAGACTGTTTTTAAGGTGCAGTTTTCAGCGAGCATGACCACAACTGGCTGGAATAGTGTGAGATCTGGAGTACTGTTTACAGTTCTGGTCACCACACCTCAAAAAAGACATAGGGGAAATAGAGAAAGTGCAGAAGAGAACGACCAAAATGATTACAGGGCTGGGTACCTCCCATATGAGGAAAGGCTACAGCGTTTGGGGCTCTTCAGCCTAAAAAAAAGGTGCCTGACTTCATTGAGACATACAAAATTATGCATGGGGTGGATACAGTGGGTAGAGGGAGGTTCTTTTCCCTCTATCACAATACCAGAGCCAGGGGACATCCACTAAAATTGAGTGCTGGGAGAGTGAGAACAGATAAAAGGAAATACTTTTTTTACCCAGCAGGTAATTAATCTGTGGAACTCCTTGCCACAGGATGTTGTGATGGCATCTGGCCTAGATGCCTTTAGAAGGGGACAGGCCACTAAAATTGAGTGTTGGGAGAGTGAGAACAGATAAAAGGAAATACTTTTTTACCCAGCAAGTAATTAATCTGTGGAACTCCTTGCCACAGGATGTTGTGATGGCATCTGGCCTAGATGCCTTTAGAAGGGGACAGGGTACAGGCCATGATGGTTAGTGCAATCTCCTTACTTTAGAGTTAGGCTACCTCGGAGTGCCGGATGCAGGGGAGTGGCAACGAGATGCACATATCTAGTTGTCTTGTGTATTCCCTGAGGCATCTGGTGGGCCGCTGCGAGATGCAGGAAGCTGGACTAGATGGGCCTTTAGCCTGATCCAGTGGGGCTCTTCTTATGTTCTCACGTTCTTATGAGACAGGGAGTAAGAGTAGGGATTTGGTGACTACCTTTAGGTGAGTCAGAAGGTGTCCTGCAGGGTTGACTGCTCACTGGCTGCCTTCCCCCTGGCTCAATTTACTCTGGTAGCACTTCTTTGGCTGCTGGCATGGGAGCTGGATTGTTGCAGTGTTTGGCTCCTTAGATATCACACTGATGATGCAAGAACACAACACTGATGAGTCACTTTCACTCTGATGATGCACTGACGTCAGGATGCCTCTCCCTGGGTGATGGATTGTATTTCCATCGCAATCTAGGGGGCATTACTAGGAAGGGCTTTGCCAGTGTTACTGGTTTGACATTGGCTGGATAGGATGTGACTGATGTCACACTCGCTTCCATGTGGCACCAGCATTATATCCCAATAGGTTTGGGCAGTGAATGCATAGAAAAGGATGTCAGAAGAGAACAAAATTTCCAGACAATTCTTAGTGGTGAGCTTCATTCAACAAGATAAGATGGGGCTAGTACTGAGTCAGTGAATGTGTAGTGCAGTTCTAGTTTTGGACATCATTGGGGTGAAATGGAAGAGAAAGTGGCTTCCTGGGTTAAAAATTTGATGCAGAAAAGTTAACACTGACATGGCCCAAGACAGAAAGTTTCTCTAACTTTACATGAAGAAAGAACAAAAATCTTGATGGATTTAAATGAGGATAAAATGTTTCTGAGGCAAATGTATCGCTGCTTCTTTTCCATTCTGTTTATTTTCCTCATGTGGCTTGTTTGCATCAGGTGGCTTTTTTCTGTTTATTCTACTCCTGCCTTCCACATATACCTTTTTGAGCATTATAAATGACTTGAATTATTTGCTTATCAGCCTTTGCTTAAAACTGAGATGGATTTGTCACCTTCTTCCCCACCCCCCCTTGCACGAAGGCTTAAATGAATAAATCAATTTTGGATGAATATATGAGGCTGGCATGCTGCCTTATCCAGAATAAATCACTAAAACCAAAGCAACATATTAACCTCTTGGACCCAGGAGTTGGGATTAGCATATTAGTACTTAAGCGCTGTGAGCTTTGGTCCAGCAGACCCTTGGGATTAAACCGTGGCACATTTGTAACTCTGCATGCATGAAAGCATTTATTGTACTTGTTTACAAGCACATGCAGCAATCCACAGGCTATATGGCTATGGAGTCTTAGCCATTCGATTTTCAGTACTCAGTCTCCAGAACAGTATTTCCCAGACCCAGATTCCAGGGGGACAGGATGTTCTTTATTTTTTTCTAGAATAAAATTGAAAGTGCATTTCAGAACAGCAGGCAGGCAAACTGTATGCAACTTTGATAATTGCACCTAGTATTCACTCTTTGCCTAGTCAGTCAGGGGCTCAGGGGACCACATTTGCTGGGCAGTCATGGGGCCTCTGGCATTCCCCTGTGATTGACAGCTGGATGCTTTAGGAGCTCCCAATATGCCTTTCCCTGGGAATGCTGTTATCCAGTCTTTCTCTCCTTCCATCTGATTCCAAGGGGAGAGTCAATGTTCTAGATCGTAGTTCCTAGAGACAGTTGGGAGTAGATGTGGGCGAACAAGTTGAGAATAAATCCTGATAAGACGGGTTCATCCTGCTCTGAATGGGGCTGCACTCCCTCTGAGGGTTTTCCTGGATGCACTGCTATTGATTCCCAGATGATGGTTGTAGCGCGGGGAGCCTTTGCTCAGCTTCAGCTGATCTGACAGCAGCAACCACATCTGAATCATTCAGACCTAGCCATGGTGACCTCTAGATTAGAGTACTGTACTGCAATCTATGTCGGGCTATCTTTGAAGACTGTTTGGATATTAATTACAACTCATGTAGAGTGACGCTGCCTGTGTGTTGTAGGGGCTAGTCGGTTTGACTTAGCCAGGCCACTGCTGACTATACTGGCTGCAGAGGTGTTTCCAGGCACAATTCAAGATGCTAGTTTAGGCCCTTTATGGCTTGGGACCAGGTTTTCTGAGGGACTGCCTTCTTCCATACAATCTTTTCCATCTGTTGAGGTGATAAGTGAGGGTTCTTTTAAGATGGCGGCGAGGAATTAAGAACAGCTCCCTCTTTGGAGACCTTTTGCCAGGGCCTTAAGACATCTTTGCTTAGAATAGCATTAGACGACTGTTGAGTGTTAATTGTTGTGATCAGTTGGGCTTCTCTAGTTTTTACTGTTTATTGTTTTTAAATGCTATAAGCCGCCTTGGGTGTCCTCACTGGGAGAAAGGCAGGGTAAAATTTCAGTAAATAAATAACACAAATACTATTGGGGGACAGAGAGAACGAGAGAGATCAATAATGTATGAGGCCGCTCCACTCTGACAGGTATGGAATAGCAGATGCAATCTGCATGGTAGCTTAATTCAGTCCCTCCTACAGCACACTAATGTATTCCAGGTTACAGTTTGAGCATCAGGGCCCAATCCTGTGGGTTAAGGCACCTCTAGCGCCAGCAGTAAGCCATTACCGCTGGTGCTGGGCCATCGTTGGCCTCCACAGGCAGGAGGTGTCAGTGCCGGTAGTGATGAGTGCTATTGTTGCAGGTTTTGCAGCCTTTTCAGGTGGGGAGGGGAAGGGCGTTCCTGGAGGAGAAGGGCGGGTTCCTGGAGGGAAAGTGCGGGTACAGGGGGTGGGACCGGCAGCGACCTTTGCTGCCAGATCCCAACCTCCATGTTGGGCCGCAGAACCCAACATGGAGGCCCTCACCGGTACATAGCTGGTACAGAGGCAAGTAGACCCATCATCCGCCGGCATCCTTTCCGCAGGTGGACACATGTCCTTCCATGGAGCCTCCTGCGACTGCTTGGCTGCTCACACATGGGGCCAGGCAACTAAGGACTGGGCTGTCCATGTCCAAAGGGAAAGCGACAGCAACACACATCTTAATCAAGAAGCCACTTAGGTACAAGCTCATTTATCCAAAGGGTCTAGAGACACATCCAAATGGACCAAAGTACAATCTGTCTACAAGTACCAAGCTACAGTATAGATATAGCATTACTCTGAATGATTAGGTGGTTTGGATAAATAAGTTTCAGGAAATGGACGGTCTACTGTAATGTAATTGAGATAATGGATCAATCTATTGAACTATGGCTTCTAAGTCTTTATCCGCTCTTGTTTCAGTGCATTATGGTACTTTCCAAAATGACTACTGCCATTATTAGTTATTGTTTGGAGTGCGCATTTTCCACATGGCGCATTATGCTCACAGTAAAAATGCAAATCTAGAATCCCACACAGAAGTTGACAGTGCAGTAACACTGCAGATGGGAAAGATGGCAGGAAACTAGGCATCCATCCTTCCAGAGTAGGTAACTAAAAAGACTCAGAGGATGAAAAAGACACTCAGATGTGCACAGCTTGAACCAAGGAGAAACAGCAATCAAGATGAAACATCACAGTAAAACAAACTCAGGAGAAGTTCAAACAAAATAGAAACTTTTTTTTGCCTGTTTAAAAATGACCAGTGTAGGGTTAAGTCAGGCCTTTTAGAAATAGAGTTTTTACACTTGTGGGCTGCCACTGGTAATGGGACATACCGCATAGCAGAGCAGATGAAGAATGCAAAGTGTAGACAGGTTAATATGGGAGGAGATAATCTTTCAGGTGTCCTGGACTCCAGCCATATAGGGCTTCAGAGGTAATAACCAGCAACTTGATTTGTGCCCAGAAGCAATGGATTCCCTTAAGCACCCTGGTCATTACATTCTGCAAAGCTGAAGCTTCCAAACAGTCTTCAAGGTCATCCCCAAGTAGACTGTGTTGTTGTTTTTATTTATTTATTTATTTAATTTTTATCCCACCTTTCTGCCCCATGGGCACCCAAGGCGGCTTACAACATTAAAACCATCACATTAGAACACAAAGTATAACAATTCAAACCATGTTAAAAAACAATATTAAGATAGTTAAAAATTTAAAACAGGCAAGCCCCATGGATCCCACAATTACAGTTTGATAAAATTTAAAATGTAAAATGCCAGCCAGCCTGTCAACAATGGAAGGCTTGTTTAAATAAAAAAGTCTTCAGCCCCCACCGAAATATTGCCAAAGAGGGAGCAGTTCTTAATTCTAAGGGGAGGGTATTCCATAGTCGTGGGGCCACCACCGAGAAGGCCCTGTTCCTGGCCGCCATCCCCCTCACCTCTCCTGGTGGAGGCACAGTCAGAAGGGCCCCCCCCCAGATGACCTAAGAGTACGGGTAGGATTGTATGGAAGGAGGCGATCCCTCAAATACCCCAGACCCAAGCGGTAAAGGGCTTTAAAAGTTAAAACTAGCACTTTGAATCGGGCCCGGCAGCCAGTGTCAAGCAATGGCCTGACAGAGTCGAACTGATGAGCTCCAGCAACCACACAAGCAGCTGCATTCTGCCCTAGTTGCAATTTCCAGACCATCTTCAGAGGCAGCCCCATGTAGAGCACATTGCAGTAATCTAATCCGGATGTCACTAGGGCATGGGTCACTGTGGCCAGGTCTGCGCAGCTCAGGTATGGTTGCAGCTGGTGAATCAGCTGAAGCTGAACAAAGGTTCCCCTGGCCACTGCCGCCACCTGGGAGTCCAGAAGCAGCTGCAGATCTAGGAGAACCCCCAAACTGTGGACCTGCTCCTTCAGAGGGAGTGCAATCCCATTCAGAGCAGGGTAGTAGTCCAATACCAAGCTGTGGATTTCCAGACCAAGAGCACCTCTTTCTTATCCCGATTTAATTTCAGCTTGTTACAGAGCGTAATCCTAACCTGGAGGAAGTCTGGCACAGTTAGACCAGCAAAGTTTGGCTGGCACAAGGGCCACTGTAAAGCACGTTTGGACCACTCTCGGACTCAGGGTGGATGACGCATATCTGTGTGCTGGTCCAAACATACTTAACCTGGCCTAACTCCATGTTAGGATTGTGCCCACAGTAGTCTACGTGCGACATAATAAGAACTTGTATACAAACCAATTTGGTTTTTGTCTCTTATTATGATTACTACTTCCTTGGCATAGAATGTATATTTTTTCTAGAACTGCATACACACAGTTCTGACTATAATACTATGATGTTTGGACCACTCTCTGAGGGTGCAATCCTAAACTGAGTTAGGCCGGCATAAGCAAAAATTTGGCCAGCCCAAGAGCCACCATAAAGTGTTTTTGGACCACTTTCGGAGTCAGAGAGGCCAGCACACAGACATGAGCCATCCTCCCTGACTCCAAGAGTAGTCCAAAAATGCTTTATGATGGCCCTTGTGCTGGTTGAACTTTGCTGGCTTAGCTTATGCTGGCCTAACTCCAGTTTAGGATTGTGCTCTGAGTCAGGGAAGATAGCACATGTCTGTGTGCTGGCCTCTCTGACTCCAAGAGTGATCCAAACATACTTTACGGTGTCCCTTGTGCTAGTCAAACTTTGCTGGCCTAACTGTGCCGGCCTAACTCCAGATTAGGACTGTGCCCCGAGTCCAGTTAAAATACGGAACTGACCCTGGGGCTGTTCCAAAACAGTATCTTTCTACAGCATTCATTATACGTATCCTATCTTATAAAGTCCTATCCCTTCAAGTTATTCCTTACTGAAGCCATACACATGAAATGGAGATTGATAGGAGACATGAAGCAATCCAGCCCCATGCATTGTAGCAGTATTCATGGGCTTTAAGAAGGAAAACTATAACAGAGGAGGTTACAAAGCTTAAACAGATTTCAAGTGGTATCACCACGTGGTACAAACCATGCTCCATGAAACAATAACAATATTGCAGTGTTCTGATGGAGGCAAAGTCAAATGCTGACAAGGTGAATCGCCTCGGCTTTCACAGTCGCACTGATGACTGTCCTTTAATGGTCAGGGATCAGTTAGCTGGATCAGCTGCTAGTGAACATGACCAGAATTCTATTTAGATCGATGAAGCTAGACGTGAAGCTGAGATATTGCCTCAAAACAGAACATCTGTATCTGATTTTCTTGTGATACATTTAATTTTTAATACAAGAAATCAGTGAGAACTGTTAAGTAGAGAAACACCGTCCTTTGATATAGGAGCATAATAAAACATAATCTGATGATTAACCATGGTGGATATGTGGTGTTCCTCACAAGTGGTTTTGGCATGTATTCAATGTATATCTCTATGCACAATCAAGATGTACAAAGTGGGATGTACAAACTCACTCTTTCCGCCCCCTCCATCCATCCTGTTTCCATGCTTTTGGTCAGTCTTTTCAGTTATTAAAGTACCATTAACAGAAACATGTGAATTGAAATAAGAATGCTACAGACAAGGTTGTATTCTTATGGCCCTTACTGCATATTTTTACCTAATCTCCAATATATATGATCTAAAATAAGAGATTGTGCATACTTTATATTGTATTATCACCAAACAGCTATTCCAAAATGGACAGTGTTCACTGCCATACAAATAAACCTCTTGGCAGTAGCTAAAGGTTGACTGTAAATCCAGCGCAGAGTAACTCTACTCCTTAATATGATGTAATATGTAATATAATGTAATATGGCAGAGCTGACAATGATTCCAGGTATCTAATTGATGTTGGAGGTCAAAAACTCAATTGCCCCAGATCAACAGGTTGAATTGCACATGCAAATCAAACAAGTATGTGTCATGCATATATGTGTCGTTCCTGCATATATGCGTCATTCCTGGGCTCATCAGCACTCATAATCAGGTCAAGAAACAGGAGGGGCTAGATCCAGCCTTTCCCTCTCCTTTAATAAATTTATTATGTATTACTTGGTTTGGGATGTCTCTGTCCAGCCCCAGTTTGGGTTTTACTCTTGGCCAATACATCCTTTGCACTACAGATCCAACATGTAAATAGTATTTTCATGTCACAGAATGTGAACTTCAACTCAATGCTTTTCAAACTACATGTGACAGTGAATCAGGGGAAGGGTGGTAGTGCAGTATTTAGCACATGCTTGCATGCAGATGATTCCCAGTTCAATCCCTGGCATCTGCAAGCAGACCTGGGAAAAGACTGGACAGCAGAGGCAATGAAGGCAATACAGTTCTGAACTTAATACAACAATGGTCTGGCTCTGTATAAGCAGCTCCCTGTGTTTGTAAATGGAGTCACTTTCTATAGTCGTTGCAGCGAATAATCAACTGAGAAATTAAATAAAAGGTGTGCGCATAACTGAGTGGGTCAGAATCAACCCGTCCCTAAACACATTAATTACATACTGTATACTGTAATAAACTTTTATGAGCTTTTGTCCATTTGCGTTTTCAATGCTTTGTGAGATCAGTAGGAGGTAACTTTTCAGAGGAACAACTGATCAAAGCCTTTAGCATTATTAGTAGTTATATTATTTATGTATACTTCCAAGATTATGTGTACATATTTTTCTGTTGCCTTTGGATAGGTTTCTGGTCTGTAGCTAGAAATGCTGTGGGGTAATGGTAGTCTAAGAACATAAATGCAGGTAACCTAATACATTTATTCAAATGTACTGTATTGCTCCTTACTAACTGATCTCCTTGGCCACAGCCCTGTATGTTTAAGGGCCCAAATTTATTGGGCATAATGCAGGTGGTACACTTGTGCCATCCGTGCCACTGTCACGCAAGGCGCCGTAAAGCACCTCCAATGCCAGTGGCAAGCCATTACCGCTGGGGCGGTACCCTGGCAATGCTGGCTGTGTGTGCCTTAGAGGGACCACTGGTTGCTGGCGAGTGGTGAGTTTGCCGTTTGCTTGCAGTGTGACTGTTTGGGGCGGAGTGGGATGTCGTTCCGGGGTGGAAGGGGCAGGACTGGAGGTGACTCTTACCACTGGTTCCCGACCTCCAAGTAAGGACGGCCTTTCTTGGAGGCTCTAGCTTCTGCGCTGGCTAAATCGACTTCAGAAGATCCATTGCCTGCCCTGCGCCCTTACCATAGGGAAAGCTTTCTGCACTCCAGGCAATCAGGCAGCATAGGATTGGGCTCTATGCTAATCAACAGTTGAGTATGAATTTCATATCTAAAACAGAGTACACGTGTAGAGTTGCATATGAGAAAAACCTTCATATTTGCATTTGTTGGGAAACTAAACAGGAAGCTTCCCACACGTTTTTAAAGAGGAGATGAGTCATAATGGTAACCCTCATCTATTGGACCGTATGGAACAACAAGGCATTAATTATTAGACAAATGAAAACCAAAACTCACCCTGACTTTTATAACCTTATTACAGAGCTGCAAAACTTAAAAGCACTTTACAATCAATATTTGAAAACCCCCACCATATTTTGTGACCATAAGATGCTGACTGTCACATCCTGGTGTGGTAGGAATTCATTTCAGCACAGGAAGCAAAATGCTACAGCCAAAAAAATAGCAACACCACAAATTGCTCTCCAAGAATTTACTCTTATAGTGATAATATAAATAAGGGGAAATAATAATATGTCTGGGAATAAAAATTGACATCGTATGTCTTTTACAATAAAAAGTGTGGTGGAAGTAGCTTCTTCTTTTTTTAAAGAAGTCTTCATATTCTTGACATGTGTAAGTCACCTACTGGAGTTCATGTCTAGCCTATTGGCACTCACAGGCATAAAGAACCTATAATACGGTTCAGAATCACAGCTATTGACTGTCAATACAAGAAGCTGCAAACTCTGGCAGCCAGAACCTGTGCTGTTTGCTGCAACACTCCCTAGTTTTGAATCCAGCTCATCTTCCCAAGCTCTCTTCCCAGCATACCCACCTGCCTTGTCCTTGCAAGCTACCACCTTCGTGCCTCGACAGCTACTTGTGCTTATTGGTTTATCCTGCCAACACAACATTTCCTCTCATCTTGATCCTCCAGCACTTGACCTCTTGGCCTGTACCTGCATCTCTGTCTGTAATTAGTCCTTGCAGTTAATCCCCCTGCTACAATGTTAGATCAGCTTCTGGCTGAATTTACAACGGGGGCTGATCCTACACCCTCCCCGCACCCGCACAGTAACCTAGGCCCTAATTAGTCAAGATATGCATTTAGATACAGCCATGGGCAAGGAGACATTTTTGTAAATGTTGCCATTTTTTGTTATCATTTGAAACTCCACTACAGCTATAATCAGTGATGTCATTCAGGGGGAATGGACCAGAACGGGCGTTCTGGATCCTAACGGGCTCCGTGGCTGGTTCCGGGTTCCCGACAAGTGCCAATCAAAAGTGAGTTCCTGTTCCTAAATCATTTGAATGACACCACTGGCTATAATCCTGTGCACACTTCTCTGAGAATGAGTCTCCACTGAATATAATGGAGCTTTCTTTTAAATAGACTTGCATGGGGTTGTGCTGTAAGTGAATTGTCCAGAACACTGTTTTCATGCATGCTTGTGTTGAACTTTATTAGCCCATCTCAGCATTTGTTTTTCATTAGAACTTTTATTAACAAGGGGCTTATTAAAGGTAACATAGCAAACATGTGTCTGCTTACTAAGAGCGCAATCCCAGCCAGCCGGCCTGTGCCAAATCCAATGCTGGGTTGTGGAGGCTGGAGCTTTCCCGTGGCGAGGGCACGTTCGTTCCCTTACTGTAGGGGAGGCTCTAGGCTCCCCAATGCGCTCCTCAGATCTGTGCCTGCTAAACAGTCCCCTACAGTAAGGGAACGAATGTGCCTGAGGAGATCTGAGGAGACCATGTGGCACAAATAGGGGCTGTGCGGCCTCCCGGATGGGCTTAGGATTTGGCCTTATGGCCGAATCCGGAGCCCTCCCATGTCCCACCCACAACCTCCCTCCCCCACCAGTCCCATGTCCGTCTGGACACAGAGCCTCCCTTGTGCTGTCCAGCATCGGCTGATGCAAGGGAGGCTCGGTGTGGGCGCAACGGGAACAGTGCTGCCTGCAGCGCCGGTCCTGTTGCTCAAGCGCTGATCAGGGGTGGACCTAGTTAAAATGGCACCCGGGACACCCAATAGAACTGCGCCCCCAGGAGCCCAGGTCTACCCATTGGGAACGGCCGCAAGTAGACCAGGGCTCCGGAGCCGAGATCTACCCATTGGAAATGGCCGCAGGTAGACCAGGGCTCTGGAGTCCAGATCTACCCATTGGGAACGGCCGCGGGTAGACCAGGGCTCCCTACAGGGAGCTCAGATCTACCCATTAGAAACAACAGCAGAGCCCAGATCTACCCATTAGGACCAGCCACGGGTAGACCCGTGCTCTGCCGGTCAGGAAGGCATCCATAGTGCAGACCTTCCCCCATCCATTCAAAGCATATTTCCAATGCCAAGTCTTCTTTAATCATAACTTTTAAGGTCACGGTGAGCTTAGCCTTAGGTTTTTTTTTTTTTTTGTAGTTGGTTCTTAACGTTTGCTGGCTTCAGTTTGAAATCCCTGTGTCTCCACTTTCAAAAATCTGAGTCAGTGTCTGAAAAAGCCACATGTGAGCAGAGACCATCATGCAATGCTCCCAATTTGCCTATATAACGGGGGGGCAGGCACATGCTAATCTCCCATGCAAATTGGAAGCATTGCATGATGGTCTCTGCTCACATATGGCTTTTTCAGACGTTGATGCTATGACGTAGCGTCGGCACAATGGGCAGCATTGGATTGCGCTATCCATGGGAATTGCAACCAGTCCTGGTTCTGTGTAATACACTAGTCCAGTGGTTCCCGAATTGTGAGCAGTGGCTTCCCTGGGGAGTCATGGAAACCAGCCAGGGGAGTTGCGGAATCCTCCTGAAAAACCGACTACCCTATACAATCTATAGGATTGTAGCCCTAATGGGGAGCCATGGCCTAATCTGCAGCCAGGCAGCCCTGGAAGGCTCTGCGGGGAAAGGGGACATGCGTCCCTTTTCCCTGAAGTAAGAGCGCAGGGCGGCGACAGGTCTCCTTGCTCCTGCACCAGCTTTTTAGCCGACACAGAAGTGAGGGCTTTCAAGTGAGGGCCATGTGGCCTTACTCAGAGGTGGGGAATTGGCGGAGAGAGTCGCTGCCTGTCCCATCCGTGCTCCATCCCTGTCCCTGTCCCCAGAATGCCATCCTGCCTCCCACCCAGAATGGCCGCATTGCTGGCGAGCAGGGCTCCCTTCGGGGTGCCCGTGGCCATTGTTGCCATGGCGCCGCCACAGTGATGGCGGTAATAGCTTTTCGCCTGCATTGATGGTGCTTTATGGCACCTCGAGCGTGCAGCCCGTGGTAAGGCCCATTGGACTGGGCCCTCACTAGGTCAAGGGAATCACTGCACTAGTCAAAAAATGTATTTTGGTTACATTGCTTAGACTGACACTTGGGGCCAGTTCAGGTGATGCTCGACTGACCAGCCCCGGGCCAAGCGATAAGGTCATGAACACATCGTGAGTGTGCATGCCCTGCCCCGCCCCTCATGCCCAAGCATGGTTCACCGCACAGAGAGGGTGATTAGAGGGATGACCCCCCTCCAAAATGTGGGGCTGGGGATAGCTGCAGACTGGCCCGTAAACATGTAATCTGTGAAGTGGGCTTGGAAGGTAGTTTTTAAAATTGTGCTTTATATGTACTTTTAATGATAGGCCAACATGTGCAGAATCATATAGTAACATAATTACTGAGTCAATAAGGAAGGAGGCGGTCAACCTGCGTACACAGTAAACACATACCAATTAGACCAAGTGACAACATCAAAAGCATTAATCATTTGATGCCTTAGAAGTAGAATCACAAAGACGAGAACATTGTCACAAGATGAATTACTGCATGTTCTTAACTAGTCATTGCTGATGTGTATGGATTTGTTGATCTGGGGCTGGGGTGTGACAGACAGAAAGAGGGAATTGAAAGCCAGAGCCAGATAAAAAGAATTGTAGTTATCTTCAGAAGGAAGAGCAATGGAGTGTGCATAAACAGCAGAGGGACTTTTTGTGATGCACAGATTAAAAGTAGCGAGACAAAAGATAGCATCAGGGTTTTTGTATTATATGGTATGAGGGAAGGATGCAGGCTATAGCTAGAATAAAGAATAGGAAGTATGTTTCAGCTGTATGGCAAGATACACAAATCACCATGACAACTGATTCTGCGCTATATTAACATTAACATCCTGCATTAACAGGTACCTCCCCCGATAGCTCAACTTGCTTGCTTGAGGTTTTCTGTTTCCAGGAGCCAATTCCCCTTTACCAGAGGGAGCCTCCCCTTGGGGAGTTTGCGCTTGATCCATGCATATACATGCAGATCCATGCATACAGGTGGAACCCCTGATAAATTTGAACTGTAGGTACAGTTACCTACATGTGTGAATTTCAAAATCCATCTGCTTAATCCTATAAATAACAGAGACACTGGATTTTTGAGGAGGGCACCAAAACACTAAAACTGACACCATGCAGACAGGGAATGTGGAGAAATCACATCATTCATGTCCAAATACTGATGTTGTGGCTTATACTTTTCACGGATCTGAAAATACAGAATTCTACAGTTATTTCAGCAATTGAGACGCAGCTTGAAGTAGTTTTTCTTTTTCACACAATCATCTCTTTTCTTTGTTGCAGGCCAGCTTACAGATCAAGACAGTTCAGGAGGCCAAACACAGGCCATGGAACCCATTCAGCTGTAGAGTGCAAATCATCACAGGCCTGCTCCCTTGCTATTTCCAGAAATAAATGAAATTCCAGGGGCTGTCAATCCATGTCTTTGAAAAACAGGTCTCTAGTATTGCATTCTAGCCTGCAATGAAGAAGAAATATACGGTAGGCTTTATATTGTGCTGGTCAATGGCTAGAGTAAATCAGTTCCTTCAGAGCTGGTGGAGCTGGGGAGATTTACATCAACTCTGGATCTTGCTCTGCAAGGCAGAGGATAAGGGAAATAGAAAATGTTTGGCCATAAGCTGACAAATTCCTTTTCAGAGCTGGTATATATTACCTGAGATGATCTCTAATGATCTCTGCAAATACGTTGCACTGCTTTTTTGCGGGGAGGGGATTTGGTATTTTCCTATTAAATTGGCTTCAGGGGCTTTCGTAGTAGCATGATATGTCGTCTACATATTTTTGTTCTTAAGAAACCATGTTAATTCTTTTGCTTGGAGTAATATTAGTTGATGGGTTAAAAGAAGGTAATGATTCCCAAGAAAGCTGGCGATGGTTTAGCACGGACTGGGACAGAGGAAACCTGCATGAAACATGCACAGGGGAAGGGTAGAAAGAGGCATAATGGGGTGGGAGGGAAGAGTGAAATGGGGCAGGGGGAACATGGAGGACGGCTGGGTCCGTGGATGGGCCGGCTTGGGGAGAGGGATGGCGCCTAACCTCCAGCCCACTTGGCCCTTGTCTGATTTTGGCAGTACAGCTCCGAGTACCCACATCTGGGCCACTGCATGTTGCCTGGGGGAAGGGAAATGTTTTCTCCTTTTCCCGGGTTGCACAACAGCCAGTCTCAACCCAAGGCTGGGTATGTGGCAGGTATGTTGGCCTGCCTATTCCAGCCCGGGTTTAGGAATGCCGTCTCAGTTGCTCCTAATAAAGGTATTTGTACGTTTGGGTTTTTTCCCCTAATCAACCAACACACCTACCTAAAATGTAGACCATAGCAGATGGTGAGACAGATTGTTGGGTGAAACTGCAACTACCACTGTGTGACGATGGGGGGTGGGGAAGACAGCCCTTGCTGTTCCTTTCAGAATCAGGAAGAGGCAGTAGTGGCTGGGGGTGCTGCACCCAACAGCATGCCTGCGTGTCTCCACCTGTGATCTGAAATGGTACAGCCCAGACCCAGAACTAATCTCTCAGTGGTAGGCCCTAACCTGCTAGCTCTACTTCTAGCAGTATATGGGTGGATTTCATGGTTCTCCTTTTTATGTGTCTGTGTAAACTCAATATAGCTGTTCCTAGGAAATGGAAAATCTGTAGTGCCATGTTAGCACTTTTTCTAGAAGCAGTATCTTGGGTGATACACTTGCTATATTGCACTTGACAGAACACATTTCTGTTACGATTTCAAAGCATATTGAAAGTTTTCGCCTTGTGTCGTAAGGTGTGTGCTTTAAAATGTACATGATAAAAATGTTTGCAGAAAAATGCTGCACTGAATGCCAAAACACACCTGCCTAAAGCAACAGAATCAAGTCTATTCACCACATGAAGCCATCACCATTCAAAAGCAGTTATACGATGCTGAAATCAGGTGTCTGGTGCTCCTTAACAACAATATGAGAGCGATATGAAGGCTTTATACACAGCGCAGTGGGTTATTGCCAACTTCCAATGTAATCCAATTTTGTATGAGGATGTAATTTTCCAGGGAATATTTCAGTTGACTCCAGTAAGAACTGGATTGTGCTTTAGATACCACTGTGATCAGTGATGTCATTCAGGGGGAACGGACCAGAACAGGCGTCCCGGATCCTAACGGGCTCCGTGGCTGGTTCTGGGTTCCCGACAAGTGCCCATCAAAAGTGAGTTCCTGTTCCTAAATCATTTGAATGACACCACTGACTGTGATCGATGTCCATGGAAGCTCCAAGCTGTTCAGTTGCAAGAGGGAGACTGGACAGTTTATTCTGGGATAACCAATGAAGGTAGTTTGCTCAGTTATAAATCCTGGATACATACCCTGTGATCAAGTCTAATGTATATTTTCATGCTATTTTAAATTCTTACAGGAAATATAATCCATTTGACATGACTTGTTCACTATCCTGTGCCATTACAAAGTATGCCTTGTGTGCACAGAGGTACTGACAATCAGGGCAAACCAACTGGTTTGCTTGTTGGTGCAGTGCAGATGGAGAGATACTAAGCTCTGGAGTGTGTGGAACTCCCTATGTGTGTATAGCTGTATGTATGTAGAGCAGTGGGTTTCAAACCTTTTGCCATCGAGACCCACTTTTTAGAATGACAATCTGTCTGGGACCCACTGGAAGTGATGTCATGGCCGGAAGTGGAAGTTCCAGGCCAGCTGGAAGTTACCTTTAAACTGCTTTGGTTGGCATTCTGAGGCACACAGAGGCTGACGGTGGTTGTGCATGGCTTCTGTGGGCCTCAGAAAGCCTCTGGATGCAACTGGAGCTCAGCTCTGGTTGTATATGGAGGCTGCTGGTGGCCCAAATCAATGGATTTCAATATCCACAGATTTTGGTAACCACGGTGATTCTGGGAACAGAACTCCCACAGATAATGGCCACCCTGTATAGTCAGTCCACTGAGGACAGGAAGTTGGTGCCTCTGTCTCACAGAACCCTATAAACATCCATGCTGCTGCTCCAATAAGAAGCAATCTTGTCACTACTGAGGAATGCAGAATGTATAAAAGTCAGATGAGAATCAGAATCTTAAATCAGAATCTACCCTCCTTTCAAAATCAATAATAGTAGTAGAAACTGTTCTCATTCAACTGTCTGTGACTTTTTTTTTTACTCTGGGTAGAAAGATAAACATGTAAATATTGTTCATGAAATTGAAAACGAGTACATAGAAATCACTGATTACCTTGCACACTACAAACATTCAGACCTTATTCATATCCATATTGATGTTCATTTCAATGGTCTGATCTGATGCACACCATTTGATTATGTGATAATCTCATAAAGGCATAAACATTGATTCTGTTCTAAAATGCACTTGAAGGTACATCAGATGGTTTGTCAACCCGCCCAAGGAAAGAATAAATTGCTAAGAGTGGATGCACAGCCTTGCTATATATAGAAATCCTATTACAATTACCCTTAACTGTCCTCTGCCTTTCTATATTTATTTATTTATTTATTTATTTAAGAAATTTTTACCCCGCCTTTCCTCTGCCAGGGCAGATGTCCAAGGCGGCTTACAATATTAAAAAAGATAAAAATAAAGTATAACAATTAACATTAAAAACAGTTAAAAACAGTATTAAACAATAAGCAATCAAGATTAAAAACACAAACAATTTAAAAACAATTAAAAATAAAATAAAACACAATCCCCGTGGATCATAATAACCAGCCAGCCAACCTGTCAACAATTAAAAGCTTTTTGGAATAAAAAGGTCTTCAGCCCCCGCCGAAATGTAAACAGAGAGGGAGCAGTTCTCAATTCGAGGGGAAGGGTGTTCCAGAGTTGGGGGGCCACCACCGAGAAGGCCCTCTTCCTCGCCGCCACCCCTCTTACTTCTCCTGGTGGCGGCACAGTCAGAAGGGCCCCCCCAGATGATCTAAGAGTACGGGTTGGATTATATAGAAGAAGGCGGTCCCTCAAATACCCCGGACCCGAGCCGTAAAGGGCTTTAAAAGTCAAAACTAGCACTTTGAATTGGGCCCGGAACAGAACCGGCAGCCAGTGTAGTCGCCGAAGCAGCGGCTCGACAGAGTCAAACCAACGTGCCCCAGCAACCACCCGAGCCGCCGCGTTCTGTACTAGTTGTAATTTCCGGACCGTCTTCAAAGGCAGCCCCATGTAGAGCGCATTGCAATAATCTAATCTTGATGTCACTAGGGCATGGGTCACTGTGGCCAGGTCCGCACAGCTCAGGTACGGCCGCAGCTGGCGGATCAGCCGAAGCTGAGCAAAGGCTCCCCTGGCCACCGCCGCCACCTGGGACTCCACCTGGGATATAGCAGCTTTTTTTTCCCCACTGTGTCTTCCGTATCTCCATCCATTGGTAAATACTATGTCAATTTTTTTCTGTGTAAACAGATAGCAAAGAAACTATTAAATGTGTACAACTGTGTTACTGATGCCCTATGCTTTGTTGTTATAGTTTAATAAGTATTAAAGATGTTGTTTATATCAAATACACTTTATTGCTTTGTCAGGGTACCAGTGAAGATATGTCACATATCTAGATTGCCATAATTAACATTTTCAAACCTGTTTGTAAAATAAATCTGTGCGCTGCTAAAATATAAAAAGATAACTTTGATAATGGAATGATTACATGTTCCATAAATGACTAGCTAAGCTACTAATCATATTTTAATAATGCTTCATATACCTACAGTACATTGTTGCCAAAATTACTTTTTCATTCTGATACCACGGCTAGCAAGTTCTTTTCTTTTTTCCCCTCTTAAACCATAATGGTCATTTAACCATTCAGACTTTGATAAGGCTTTTAAAAATCACAGTCTCTATATTATTCATTCATTCAAAATACAGCCACATTCTCAGGCGTCTAGACATACAGTGTAGTTTCATGTAAATTCATAGTCTGACTTGCAGACAGTGTGGCATTTTGAGGTTTTTCATTTGGCGTATGGATTTGTTTAAATCTATTTCCAGTGCCTCAGAGTGAAACTATGCCACTCACTGACAGCTTTAGAGATCCCTCGTGAAAGATCTACCCAACACCCTAAGGAGGGCACTGGTCTTACTGTGCCCTGGCCTCTTGGCCTTACCTCTGGCCTCAAAGGCAATGGGGCTTTGTTTGGAATGTATTGGTATTAAGCAGTAACAGAGTTGCACTCCTCGATCACCATTCAGACACAGCTGGTCAACTAGTAGGCAAATGAAGTAATTTCAGTTGTGAACCCTGTCTTGAAATCTAATTTATACAGGTCCAGTAAACTGGGCTGGCCTTAGGGTCCAGTAAATGCAGGGCCCAATTGGAAACATTTTTTTTGTGGGACCCCATGTTCACAGCCAATTTCAGAATATAAACAGTATAAACAAACACTACAGACTTTCTTTAAGAATGCAGAAGAAAATTAAAGCTGTTCTCTATAAAACCTGCAATGGGGTGTTAGGTGTCTGTTACAATGTGTTGCTGTGTGTATTTGTCAAGACTAGAGTAGTTTACCCTGGCATGTGGCCCCCTTAGGCGTGGGGCCCAAATGGAAGTAATTGGTCCAATTGGCTTAAAGCTGGTCCTGTCAATGAATTACTATAAGTTAAGGTTCTCTGGAAGTCAGTGACAGTCATAATATAGGAGGAACCATTGCAAGCTTATTATTCAAAGCATAATCAAATGGTTCAAAGGTGTGTTTTTTGCATTTTAGAAAAGTCTGCAGTGGCCAGTCATTTGATTGGTAATATTTTTTGCTGTTCAATTGGATGGAGCCCACAATGATTTTGAAATTATTTTGATGTCGGTTTAATCTGGTTTCTTGGCTGTCTGGTTATCCATCTCTTCAACCTCATGCAAGCAGAATCGGAAAAAAAAAAAACAGAGCCAACTGTCGGCAAAGCAAACAAAACACACAAAACAAACATGCGTCTAGTTACATATGTGGATAATTTCTCTGCAAATTTAAATAAAAGATCTGAATATCTGAAGGAATTCACCTGTCTAGGATAAGGCAAAATTAGATTAGAGAAATTACAAAATTATATTACTGGAAATTGGCAAATACCTGGAAATTATATCATAATTATAAAATTATGGGCCCAATCCTATCCAACTTTCCAGTGCTGAGACAGCTGTGACAACAGGGTGTGTGCTGAATTCTGTGGTGCTGGGGCAGTCTTGGCGGCCTCCTCAAGGTAAGGGAATGTTTTGTTTCCTTACCTCTGGGCTGTACTTCAGTGCTGGAAAGTTGGACACCATTAGACCCAGTGTAGTGTTGTAGAACTAGAAAGGCACAATCCTAATTGCATTGGAACAGGTGGGCCGACTTGCCTGCATTGTAACCAGCACAGGTTACAGGTTACAGCGCAGGTTAAAATAAGGGGACTTTATTCCCTTTGCCCCATTTCTGCTGCCAGCCAGGTATGAGCTACTCTGATCTACCTGTGTGATTTTGTGGATGCAAAACCAAGTAGCCCACAGTCGGGCTGCAGCCGGGGGTTAGTATCCAGCCTAGGTCATCCAGGCTGGTTCCAACCTCCTCCTGGGCCCTATTTGCCTCCCAAACTGCCTTCCCCCACTTCCCCACTGTCCCAAACCACCACTTTTACACCCTCCTGCCACCCTCTCCCCCCCTCAAACTCAGCAATGCTGGGCCAGTGTATGCAGGGACTCCTACTAGATATTCCTGCATATATTTGAATGTGCAATATGTCCTGTTGATGTAGTTCCTTAGGCTTTCTTCATACTTATGCCTCCTGCTTTGGCAGTATCCCACTGTACTTAGCGGGGCTTACTTTTGAGTAAACATGCAAAAGAGTAGAGTAGACTGCAAAAGACCAACAATTTTGGTAAACCAGAAACTTCCTTCAATTTAACACAAGAGATAATTAAAAATAGAAGTTGCTTGCAGTGTCATATTTACTAATTCTGAAAATATCACAAGTGAGTTATTGTAACTCTAGTCTCTTCCTGTGCCTATTTACTTGAAAATAAACCACCTCTTCTCCTGTCGGTTCACTGGAATGTACTTCTGAGGAAATTGTGTGCAGGATCACAGTTTTAAAAAGAAAAACACCTCAAACCGAAAACTCGACTCCAGCCATCTTGAAATAGATGCAAATAAATGGAGCTAATTAGCATACGTTGGCATAAGCAGCCTTCTCCAAAGAGCAGCATGTTTAAATACAAATCATTACTCAGTAATAAAACAGCTGTTAATAGGAATGGAATTATTTCCTCTTTTCTAATTATGCAGCGCCACAAAGGTGTATGCTCTGCTCCCTGAAAAGCTAATTATTGTAGGAAGACAGCCTCAGTTTCTGAATTAGGAATAGCTGAATCCCCAGAGATATGTCTGAGCAGAAGTTAATGCAGCAATGCTCTTTCCAGGGGGGTAAATTTATTTGACACAGAACTATTAACCATTTAGGTGCCTGAAAAATTCAACTTTTCTTCACACATTCTTTCACACACATTTGCATATGTCAGCCAAAACAGTTAAAGGGCTACCTTCTCCCACAGGAGCTTGCCAGAACAGTAAGGTCAAATATCAGGGTTTTTGACTGGATCAAGAATTGCCCACAGGAAAAAATGCCCTAACCCTAATACATGTAGGTAAAGTTTGTGTGGGCTTTTTTTTTCATGTGGGCTTTTTATTTTTCTGGATACTCAAAACCAGACATTCTTCTCTGAGCTCCTCCCCCTTGTGAAGTGTGGGAGGTGGAGACTGTGGTGTTCTACATGCTTCAAACACTTTCACTTCTGAGAGGACAAAGGTCTCCCTCTAGATGCCCTAGACATGTTTGACTGCAAAAAGGATTAATTTACACAAAGTATGCTTAAGATCCCTTTCATGGATCACTGCCTTGTCGTGGCGAAGGGGCTTG
>JAJKFI010000021.1:9077594-9106701 GCA_029204185.1 Lerista edwardsae
TGGCGTGCTGTGGTCCATGGGGTCGCGAAGAGTCGGACACGACTTAGAGACTGAACAACAACAACAACAACAACAATGCTTAAGATAGGGGTTGTGAGCCATTTGTACAAACCAAACTTGATTATCAGGATCAATGTTTTGACTGACCGACAGCCCAATCCTAACTAACTCCCCACATGGTGATGCAGTTGTGCCTGCTGTATCCTGTGGGGAAGTTATGGCCTCTGAAAGCCTCCTTGTGATAAGGGAACATTATCACATTTGTTCCCTTATCCCAGGGTAAGCCCATGCTGGCCTGCTGGGACTACCAGGACCTGCGCCAGTAATATTGCTGAGGCAAGTCCACGGGCGGTTAAGAGATCAAGGCTGGGAAGGGGATTCGGATTCAGAGGGACTGCTGCCACAAAACCCGTCCCCTTCTTGATCCTGATCCACCCTGCTCCCCGCCCCCATTGCCACCTTGTTCTGCCCACCACCTCCTGTTCTGCCCACCTCCTCCCTCACTCCCACCCTCTGTGCATACTTACCTGTGCACACTATGGAATGTTGTCTTTTCCAACTGCTGGAGAGCACCTAGTGCCACCAGAATGTGCAATACGGCAGTGCTAGGTGCCTTTAGGATTGGACCAGTAAGAAAACAAAATCTCGTTGGCTTTACTGGGAGCAACCGAGCTTAAACCCAACTGCCCTGTTTTACAGACAGCAAACCTTGGTTATAAAATGTTTTATAACCAGCGTATTGAAAGCTTGTACATTTAAGGCCTTATTTATCACATTTACTGCTTTACAGAGACAACAATGTAAAATAGAATTTACTGTATACTGGATGGGTAATTCAGCTATGTTTCAGTTGCAACAGCAGAAAGCACTATTTATGCCACTGAAACCTATATTAAGAATGACATTCCAGATCATGGTCAAAACATTTCCCATGTCAAGGAAGAAGGACTGCACACAGAAACATTCAGCAAAATGTAAATTATCCATATGAATACTATGTAATGTATCTCAAAGGGATGTATTAAAATGAAACCAGATTGGTAACTAGCATTAAACTTTTAAGTTTTTAACCATGAGATTAAGGAAGATGATTTATATTCATTGATAGAGACAGTTTTGTAATGCTCCAATTTAAGGAATTCACGTTACAAAGAAGATTGATATAGCTAATCGAAACTCTTCACATACAATTAAAGAACATGAAAATGAGACCAGATATACTATATAAATTATAAATTTGTGAATAAGAAGACAGCTTTATGCCCTGGGTAATAAAGCTTCAAAAAGGACCCAAGTCTTTTGAAAGATTTACTTACTGGGACTTTCCAGCACAGCAATTTTTCCCCCCGACCACAGCAATATTAATGAATTAAGAAGATTACACTCAAACAAAGGACCAAGGGGAGATGGATATAGAACTCTGATCATGGAAAATGATACATAATATTGATAATGGAAAGCAGCTAAAGAATACAGGAGAGGAAGAATAATTCAAACGTTTTTCAAAGGCTCCTTATGAAAGAACTATTTCAGGAGAGTAGTGAGGATAAAATAGAGGTAAAACTCATATACACCATTCTTTGTGCCTCAAAGGAAGGACAGGATACAAATGCGACTGATAGATTCCATCAATTTTAAATAGACAACTGTTCAAGGAGAACAACCTTTTCATTATGTTTGTGTGAAGGGACCTTGGGTGGAGGTAGGCTGCAACCCTACTGCATCCTATTGCATCCTTGGCTATCGCAGAACACCATAGTTATGCAAAAATAGGAGTGAAGTGATGAAAGAGCCCCTCCCTTGCCTTAGTTCTTAAATATTTACAATGGCATCTCTGCCTCCATTATTGGCACAGACATAATGGGCTTTGGTACTGCAATGTTGGAGCAGTACTGAAGCCCTACCAGGGAGTAAGTAGTAACAAACATTAGGGTTTCACTGCACATTTTTAAATAAGGTACGGTAGGTTGTTGTAACTGAACAAAACACTTCTATGAGAGAGGATGCTGCTAAACATTTCTTTTGACTTTTTCTCTAGTACTGCACTGTTTCTAGATCAAAATATGTGATTCATTCTGGGTTCACACTTGCATTTTGTGACTTGTTTTTTAAATAGATTTGTCTTCATTTGACACTGGATCTACTCCATACTTCACAATTTCCAGTGTAATAAATTTCTGAGTTCCTTTTAGAAAACAGATCATTAGAAAGGGCAGACAGATGGAACTCAATGTGCTGTTTTGTAATATGTCCAGCATTACTTAAATTAGATAAATACTGAAACCCGGAAGCCTTAAATCTCTCCTTTCTCTCATGAAATCCAGTGAGATTAGAAATCAAATTCCACAAATCAAATCAAATTCCAGTATGGCAAAAGCAGTGCCCAGGACAACACACACACTGCTGAGACACGTGAAAGATGAATGAATTACCCATAAGCCTGCAAAGGTGAACTTTAACCTGCTTCTCAATGACTAAAATGATTACTGAAATCCCATTGAGAAGTTTCAGTGATAGTATAATGGGAGCAAATTGTCTGTAAGAAGCTTGAACCATGTCCCTGTCTAATACTGCACAGAAACAGTGAAATGAGAGGTTGCCTTTCTGTTCTGTCATGCATCACAAAATAGCCTGTCAAACTGGGAAACATATTCTTGGTCACAAGCAGTGTGACCTTCCAGGGGCAATGTGATCTGGGTTTGCTTTACTTCAGATTACAGAGCACTTACTGGATTCTTGCAATATTTGCAGTTACGTGAGTGGAGCATATGCGGTGGCAAAGAAACACTCATACAACGAGTTTAAGCTTGCACAAGCATTATTTCCCCTTCAGAAGGAATAGCCTTAACCTCACATGGTGACACTGAAGAAGAGAGGAAGCAAACAAAAAAGAAGGAAAGGTGCTAGACAGAGAAGGAACATGCCATATAAGAACAAGCTCTGTAAATAAGAGTGCAATCCTAACCTGGAGTTAAGCTGGCACAGTTAGGCCAGCAAAGTTTGGCTGGCACAAGGGACGCCAAACAAGTATGTTTGACTTGGAGTCTTTCGGAGTTAGAGAAGCAAGCATACAGACATGTGTCATACTCCCAGACTCTGAGAGTGGTCCAAATGTGCTTTACGGTGGCCCTTATGCCAGCCAAACTTTTCTGGACTAATTGTGCGGGCTTAACTCCAGGTTAGGATTGCGCTCTAAGAGGGTAGTTGATTCTAAGATAGGAGCCAGTTTGTCCAATCAGTCCATTTAAAAAATTGTCCAATTCCTAAGTACTTTTGCAGTTCTGCTCCAGTAAGATCAATTTTCTTGGGATTTAGTACCCTAGCCACAATTCTTAAATTCTCCTTTAACAATTTTTAATGCTGCAAAAATTTACAAAGATATTTTCTAATGGATTGCACAGGACAGGGGATTTTGAAACAAGGTTTGTTCTGTTAGGCTTCTTGGGAAATATGACAGTCTTCAACAGGATCATTTTCTCAGAAACAGTGGCACTAAGTTTGGCTTGCATAAATTAGATGACACATGCTTTTGCTGCATTCAGTGCAGTCTGAACTGTCACACACACTTCATGATCTGCCCAGATGGGCCATGGCCTCACTTTCTATTATAGTGCAATGCGAAACAGGGATAAAACGATCCTAACTGACACATGGGTTGGCTGCTACTGCACAAAAGATTTGACGCTAAAACCATTTTAGATGATGTCCCTTGCAAACAATTTAATGGAAAGACATGATGCAAGGAGAAATACTTGCAAGCCATTCTGGGCTCCCTTGCTTGAGGAATGCTGTAACTCAGAGTGCAATCCTAACCTAGAGTTAGGCCAGCACAGTTAGGCCATCATAGTTTGGCAAACACAAGAGACATCGTAAAGTATGTTTGAACCACGCTTGGAGTCAGAGAAGCTAGCACACAGACCTGCAGAATCCTCCCTGAATCTGAGCATGGTCCAGACATGCGTTACAGTGTACCTTGTGCCGGACAAACTTTTATGGCCTAACTGTACTGGCCTAATTCTAGGTTAGGACTGTGCCCTCAGTGACAGGGTCCTGCTTTGTATATAGAAGGTCCCAGGTCCAATCCCTGGCATCTCCAGGTAGGACTGAAAAGATCCCTATCTGGACTGTTGGAAAGCTGAAGTCAATACTGAGCTAGATGTTCTAACTCAGCAGAAGGCAGATTCCTTTGCTCCTGGAGAAGGGAGAGAAGATGTTATTGTATGACAACTTCTTGCTGTTTTTTTTTTAAAATTCTGGAAGTCTTGTAATGGAGATGTAATGGAGGTGGATTCAGATGATCCACCAACTACCCATTTATGTGACGTTAAGCCTCCCGTGGAATGGACAGGTTCGCAAGACTAAAATGCAAGTGCCCACAACAGAACTGACCATGTGATTCCTTGGTAACTGCAATCACCAAATGACTCTTCCATAAATTTCTGATTACACAGAGTATACAAAGCAAAGTCCTTACAGAGTGGTTAACTTCGTATCTTTTTTCAGCATCCAGAGGAGCACTCACATTTGTCTGTTGCAGCAAAAGCACCAAACAGCACAAGCCATACCTGTTTACTCAGAAGTAAGTTCCATTTTTTAAAAAATGCGCTCCCAGAGCGCAATCCTATACTATGCTGGCCTAGTAAGGCCGACATAGCAGGGCTGTATCCTAAAGCCCATTAGGACAGTGGTCTGGGAACAGGGGTAAATTACCCCAAATGGGGTAAAAATGAAATTCCTGGGGGTAATGGATGGTCACGCTGCCGAGACACAGCCGGGCATGCATATGAATCTATATGCATGCCCGGCTGTGTCTTGGCAGCGTGACCGTCCATTACCCCCGTTCCGGTTCCGTCGCTGGCTGGCTGGCTCCGTTTTGTTTTGTTTTGTTTGTTTTGCTCCGCCCTTTACAACTTCCTATTTACATAGCATTAATTAAGCTCATTAATTAATCAAATAAAAAGCAATGGGTTCCAATATGTATTTTTTTTCTTTTGTTCTGGCGGGGTGGGGTGGGGGGTAATGTTGGCATATCTAAATATATTTTGGGGTAAAAGGTAAAAAAGTTCCCTGACCCCTGCATTAGGAGGTAGCAGCAGCAACATCCAGGACAAGGGGAGGTTTTCCCCTTGCACCCACGTAAGCCCCAGTCACCCCTATGGGCCTGCTTGGATCTGCGCCTGCTGTCTTGCAGGCGCAGAGGAACATGGAGAGGAGCAGCCTGAATCAGGGCCGCCCTAGCTGGGGACGGGGTTTAGGATTTGGCACTACAGTTGTCCTGCGTCACAATCGTGTCACAACCGCCATCTCTGCCCACTGTGCTGCCCAGTTATGCCCCCGGAATGCCTCTGGAACACCCTCGTGGAGGCCCTGCGCTGATCGAGTGCTGCCGATGCTTGGCTGGCACATGGCTGGCGCCTGAGCGCCGGCACTGCTGCTCGCACCAGTCCAGCGCCAGCCCAGCACCATAGCGCTGATGTGCTTTACGGCACGTTTGTGACAGCGTTCAGCCAGCGCAAGAGCTTAGCGCCGGCGCAAGGGGGGTATAGGATTGCGCTGCCAAGGATGTATTCATAGGATTGCAGACAAAAAGTCTTATATTGTAGTATCTTAAAGACTATGGCTGCAATACTATCACATGCACATGGGAGTAAGCCCAATTGATTGTAATGGGACTTCTGAGTAGACATGCATAGGATTGGGCTCTAACACATTTATTTCAGCAGAAGTTTTAATAGACTACACAGTCTGCACGTTGTAGTCTTTTCAAACAGTCCTCCAGAAACCTGTTCTTTGGGCAATAGATTTGCTCATCAGTATATTATTGTAATATAATTGTAAGAGCCACAAATGGTTCAACAACAAACAAGCAGTCAGAGGAGCAATTTTGTGCCTTTGCCCTTGAAGTTGTGAGTAGCAAGTTACTCTCTGATTAACTGCCGTGTACAACATGGGTAAAGCACCACTTTTATCCCAGCAGAAGCCCTTCAGCCTGCATTGCTTTCCAGTCACTTGGAATGTATCTACCCTCAGAACCACACACTCACGTGGACTTGGCTGGACGGGAACTAGACAAGACACCAACGCAAGAGAATACTGAGAGTGGCAATCCCAGCTCAAGTTCCTCTCCTCCCGTATCATGTAATCATGGGAATGTGAAATACGATGTCATACTGACCCACAGCAGTCAGTAAAGAGTAGCAGAAGTAAGGAAAACCATCATGTCCTTTATTTCCATGTGTTACGGAGAGAGGGAGAAATTGACACTAGCTTATTTGTTCTGGTGGAACATTGTTGTTCAATGTCATATGTAGTTCCATCTTAAGTTATAACCCAATACAATCCTGAGATGCCCATGTACCTATATGAGCAGTGGTAGCCAAGCCACTACTGCTGTATCCTACTGGCACCAGGCAGGCGCTGGAAGCTCCTTGGAGAAAGGGGACTTTCATCCCCTTCCCCTAGGTAAGGGTGCAGGGCAGTCTCCACACCTCTGCGCTGGCTATTTTACAGGTGTGGAGGTGAAGATTTGCATGTCGGGCAGCACGGCCCAACACAGAGCATGGGATCTGGCGGCAAAGGTTGCCACAGGTCCCACCCCTGCTCTGCCCCTTCCCTGCCCAGGAACATCCTCCCGCCCCACCTGGAACTGGAGCAATGCGGGTGACTGTTGCACTCATTGCTTGCTGCCTTTGGGTGGTGTGGCACCGGTGCTGGCCTGGGGCTCAGTGGTAAGGCCTTCCTGAGGCCTTCACGACAACAGCAGCTGTGGCCCTTAGTTGCTAGAGGAGATATCTGAGGAGCAATATGCTGCCTAAGGGCGCAATCCTAACCAACATTCCAGCACCAGGGTAAGGGCAATGCAGCTCCAAGGTAAGGGAACAAACATTCCCTTACCTTGAGGCGGCCTCCATGACTACTGTTCCATTGCACAATGCAGAACATGCCTCATTGGCACAGCTAGGTCAGTGCTGGAAAGTCGGTTAGGATTGTGCCCCAAGTCTGTAGTGTAAATTGATGCTTCTTGGAAAATAGCACTGCCTGTGTGCTTCCATTGTATTTGCTTCATCTGTATATTTGTAATACAATTGCAAGATACAGAAAATTCTCCTTGAAGCTCAGCTTGTAAAGGCTGTCCTTCATACATCCCTTTGCTTGAAGGAAGACCAATGTGTATTTTATAACAATACAATTAAGTTAAAAAAAGTTTTACATGACATTAATTAAACTTGAATATTCTCAGTTCAGCCTAAAAGACCCCAAACAGCTCAAGCATTCTACAAACTCTCAAACGATATCTAGGACTTTTAGTTATTTACCTCCTGGCAATTGCATAATGACATGGACAAAAATTTTAACAAGAGAATTAGAGCTAAGGTCAAACCCTACAAGATTTCCAAATATACCTTTTTAATAGCCTTACAGCACTTTCCCGCCTCCTAAACTATGCATGTTTACTCAGAAGTAAGCATAACTATAGTCAATGGAACTTACGCCCTGGTAGGTATATGATGAGATACATACCTATGGTCTTATATTACTAGGGAGTAAGTTCCATTTAGCTTACATATGAGTAAATGCACATAGGATTGCACTGTTAGGCAGCAATAATGTATTTATCTCAACCTATAGCACTGGATGTTTGGTAAGAGAATGCTAACTCTTCTAAATACATAGAAAAAGCAAAAATATGTTGATCCTGCTTTTTAGGAAGAGTAAAATACTAGCTATATATTCCACAGAAGCACGAAATACACTCATGGAAGTACTTTGTACTGTTTTTCTCTACTTCTGATATAATGTGTGAAGTGGAATTCACAGATGTCATGATGAAATTTGTTGCCTCAGACTTCTGGACTTGCTTCACACAACACATGCAAACTTCTTTTTTTCCAATGTCTATGTAACACATGAAGCTGATCAGAGAAACAATACATATACACAGAACACCATTAGATTATGGAACTGCTATTTTACAAACAGCAGCCAAGTGATAGCAGCCTGATGTGGGTCGGGATCATAGTGAAAGCAAAGGATTAAGGCAACTTCCCAACATGATGTTGATCTCAACCATGCACTCCCATAATAAACAAACAAGATGCAGGATCAACAAGGTGATTTGTCACATTTGGTTTGGACCTTAGAGACTAAGGGTGCTACCCTAACTTGGAGTTAGGCTGGCACAGGCCAGCAAAGTTTGGCTGGCAGAAGGGCCACTGTAAAGTATGTTTGGACCAGCGGGGTTATGCTGCCGGAACGCTGGGCGGGACATCCGGGTGATTGACAGCCCGCCCATCGCATTCCGGAGCGTTACGCCGTTTGCGTAACGTACGCAAGTGGCGTAATTGGTTACACAAACGGCGTAACGCTCCGGAACGCGACGGGCGGGCTGTCGATCACCTGGATGTCCCGCCCAGCGTTCCGGCAGCATAACACCGCTGGTTTGGACCACTCTCGGAGTCAGAGAGGCCAGCACACAGGCATGCACCATCCTCCTCGACTCCGAGAGTGGTCCAAATGCAAATGTCCAAAGGTGGCCTTTGTGCTGGCCTAACTATGCTGGCCTAACTCCAGGTTAGGATTGTGCCTTAAGAGTCTAAACAGAATGGATAAAAATATTTGGCACAACATGTGGATTACTTACAACCAGGGTGTACAACTTTGAGGGGCATGTGGAATCCTTGGGATTTTCCAATCCCCTCCCTGAATGTTCAGCTTCAATTGTATACAAAGGTATACCTCTAACCCTATTACTTATGGAGAGACAAGGAAACGTGGGCAGGCAGGATTTTGTCTGCATCCTCACTATGAAGCAAATTCTGCTCCAACCTCATGCTCAAGAATGCAAAAAGACCCTGGGATAATGGGCAAACTCCAGGACTACAATTCTGTGCACACGTACTTGGGAGTAAGTCCTGCTGATCTCAGTAGTACTTTACTTACTTCTGGGTTGGCCTGCCTAAGGAAGCACCGTGGGGCTCTTTTAATTTCCTTAAATAAAATGTTTTAAATTAATATTTGATGCCCTTAAAATAATTGTAAACGTATTGGGCTATCAGTGATTACGATCTGACCGTTCTCTAATTATTCTCTACTCCCTCCAATCAAGCTGTCAGAAGGAAGGTTCCCATGGCCCGTTGGCTTCTTCTCATCTCTGCTCTCTGTGGTGTTCAAATCCCTTTTGCTGGGGGATTTTGTTTAGCCGAGGACTTTGCTAGGCTTTGAAAATCCAGGTTTCAAGGATTTTGAAGATCTGTGGCAACAACCAGAGTGCCAAAAAATGAAGGAGAAAGGAGAACAGATGAAGGGCATGGAACTGGAGCTCAGAAAGTTACAGCAATCAAAGGGGCAGGAAGAAATGTCCTAATCGAGTTCACGTGATAATAATACTGATATGTGAGCGACTGTTTCGTATTCATGGCAGGCCTCCCTGTAGCCTTTGCTGACGTGCCGTCACTGCTCGGGAACAATGGATACTTTTGACAACTTGACTTCTCTTGTCTAAAGCAGGGGGCTCCAAACTCTGGCCCATGGGTCAAATCTGGTTCAGTGATGTCATCTGGTAATGAAGAACAGGAACGCTGGGCGGGACTTACATGTGATTGGCTGCCCGTCTGTTCCGTTCCGCGGCTGCCCTGGCCTCGGCGGGGCGCCTGCTCAACGGGGGGATGGGTGGGGGCTTGCCGGGTGCCGGGTGAGCAGCGGTGGGGTGTGCCAACTGGGGGCAGCCCCCCCCGAGGCCAGAGCAGCCACGGAACGGAACGGATGGGCTGCCAATCACGCGTAAGTCCCACCCAGTGTTCCCGTTCTTCATTACCAGATGACATCACTGATCTGGTTCCTCCCTTTTCCTTACCTGGTTTGAGCAGACTTGCATTCCATCAGAGAAGGTGTGAAAGACCTCTACTACAGAGGACTTTGCGGCCAACCACTTCTGGGGTCTGCTGCTCTGGCAGCATCTAACACCTAACATCTAATGTGCACCTAATGTTCTGCACATGTGTGGCTGGCAGTGAAGACCCCTGGGATCTGTAGCCAGGATCTTTCATGCCTTCCCTAGTGGAATGCAAAGTTCTGTTTCCCCACTACAGTGGTCTCCAGTTTGGAGACCGCTGGTCTTAAGCTACCACGGAATGCACCTTGGTCACACTCAGCTGCAGGGTGGGAACTAGGCTAAGGCTGGTTTGCAAGTGTAAAGAGGCCCAGCCAGAAATAATCTGCAAGACAGACAGAGATAGGTATCCCATCACCAGACTACTGCCTCAGGCAATTGCCTCAATTGGCCTCATGGATGGGTTGGCCCTGGCTCTCAGCTTTCTTTTCAGATCCAGAGAGCTGCAGGAGGAACAGCCAGTGGCGTTTCTACAGGGAGGGCAAAGCTCTAAGTTTTGCTAGAAGCCTTACCTTGCAGTGGAAATCACTCCTCTCCTGCACCATTTTAGCCAATCCTCACAGGGAACAGCAACATCTTGGCATTGCTTACTGGCTACAGCAGCAAGGGAGAGGAAGGATTTACATGACAGGGTAAGGCTTCTTGCAAAACTTAGAGCTTTGCCCTCCCTGTAGAAACGCCTCTGGGAACAGCCAAGGCTGGTGAACCCTGGGTAAGGGGGGGCCGCATCTTACACAGGAAGCACCACATGTGAGGGGGAAGGGCATATTTGACAAGTCTCCTCAGGCACAGGAGGGCCAGCCCTAAGATGGCTGCCACCCTGTAAGGATTACTCTACTCTTAACAGTTTGGGGAGAGGGGATTGTCAAATGAAATACTAAACTGGGGTAGGAAATTGTTCCTGTCTCTCCACCATAATGCTTTCCCCCCCCTTCTTCATACAAAAGTAACATGGAATTAACAACCCTGGCCGTGTGGCATGGCACCTTTTCTCATAATAAGCAAAACATAATGTTATCCTATGACTAAGCCAGGCTGCAACATTTAGAGCATCCTTAGCTGAAAATAACCCAAACACATTAAAGCTGTCCTTTGGATTGTCCTCAGCTGAAAGACAGCACATATTCATTAGAGGAGAGTAACACAACTCAAAACTGATCCAAATGTCAAGTTATGCACCAGGGCAGGGCTTCATTCGCTGCTGTGTGGAATAAATTGGGAAATCTGATTACCAGAAAATATCTCAGTATTTTTTCTATATATAGTTGGTGATTGCAAATTTAGTTTGGTTTCTACATCCTCTCTGTCAGGGCAGAGTGACAATACTTAACAGCACACGCTCAGAAGTATGTCAACTCAGAAGTAAGTCCCACTGCCTTCAGTGGTGCTTAGGTCCCAATCCTATCCAACCTCCCAGTGCCGATGCAGTGATGCCAATGGGTTGTGCGCTGCATCCTGTGATGGGGGAGGGCAGTCATGGAGACCTCCTCAAGGCAAGGACATCTTTGTTCCCTTACCTTGTGGCTGCAGGGCAGCGTTGTCATTCAGCTGGACGGGGGCGGGGAAGATGGCGAAACGGACCGGAACGCAACGGGCGGGCTGCCGCTCACCTGTTTCTCCCGCCCAGCGTTCCGGCTGAATGACAACACTGCTGCAGGGTGACCGCATCAGCACTGGAAAACTGGATTGGCTTGGGCCCTCACTCTCATTAATGTGTGAATCGAATTGCAGCCTTTGGGTGCAGGGCTTACTGGGGAAGAAGTCCCATTCTATTCAAATTGGGTTTACACTTGAGTCGACATGCAGACTTTCACTGTTAGAGGCCAATGTTCACAGATTGCCAATGTTACACATATGCACAGCAAATGGTGCAGTAGTACATGTTAAAGTGCAAATGTTCCTAACGTGCAAACCTTCTATAGTCATGTCTCAACAAAACTACTATAACAACGATAACAATCAACTTGACATTGTTTTCTTCCCAGACCACTTATTTCAACTTTGAAACTCATGATGCTTCATTTAAAGATCTGGCTTATTTCTTCCCAAACTCTTGGAATGGGTTACAGTAGTTTAAAACAAGGATTTCTAAAAATGTACTGGGACAGAGGACAGTGTGCTGCCGCTGCTGCTCTGCTCTGCTTCCTGGTAAACTAGCCAGGGCAAAGAGCCCAATAGGGAGGCTTACTGGGAGACAATGGGGAGCAGCGGGCTTTTTCCTTGGCACCTTATTTAACAATTCCCAGGGTGAATGAATGCTGCTGAAAGTACTTCATGAGCAGACTTCAGCATACACAAAAACTGGTTCCGAACTGATTGTGCTCGCCTTTAGCAAGTAGATACCTTTATTAGAATTAAATGAATCATATTTTTCGAGGTTTGCAGGCTATTATACAACATCACTGATACAATCAGGAGGAATACAATCTAGCCTGCGGCTTTTGCCTGAATTCGATTGGGAAAGAAATGAATTTTATGACTAAGGAATGTGCCACTGTCATAATCTTTAGCACTTATCTTCTAACATATGTTTTCAGCAAAATTGAAAATGCTCTTCATGTCACTTCTAAAAAGTATGCTGGCAGACAAGAAAACAAAAAACAAAACTGGAAGAGAGCCTCAGCTTCTCTGAAGAACTTCAGAAGTTCCTAAGTCTGGCTCTTTTAGTAGCTTAAAACCACAGACCCAAACTAGATGATACGCCTAGCAAATGCTTGAGGCCCACTGCTTGATTTTTTCAGATATAAACATCCAGGTGAGGCCCCAGTCAGGATCAGGATTTCAGACTGCATGATCTACCTTTTCCACAGTGCTACGTGATGAACAATAGTACAGGCCTGCCCCAGTATCCATTGATTTGGTATCCACTGTTTTGGTATCCACGGATACCATGGATACTAGGATGCCTAGATAAGGGAACATTAAACACATCTCTTTTTTTAACCTTGATGCAGCAAAGCCACTGATGTTCCCCTATCTTTAAAACGGTATCCACGGTTTCAGATATGCACGGTGTGGTCTGGAACGGGACCCCAGTGGATACTGGTACATGCCTGTACTCAAATTGTTTTGGGGGGGGGAGAAGTAGGGAGGTCAATGAAATTCCAAATTGTACCCAGGGCCAGTCCTACAATTGGCCCTGGTGGTCCCAGAAATCAGATGGCCATTAGTGGAGAGGGCAGCAAGTTAACTTGCTGTGCTTACTCTTGCTGCTGCCGCCTATCCATCCTTTTCAAAGGGTAGGAGTAGCTGGCTGGGGCAGGGGGGGTGGCAGAGGTAAGAGTGAGGCAATGGCAGAGATTATGTGCGTGTCTGAGAACCTAACACCAGAGCAGGTTGGGCCCAGGCATCTCAGAAGCAGGGGTTGGACCTGATTCCTAATCCGGACTCCCCCCAAGTTAGCCATATAATGACCCTCATCCTGTAGCATTATAAAAAGCTAAGCAGCCTGGAACAAAAGGTAAGGGAGTCAGTTCCACTCTGACCCCCCTTGTAATTCAAGTACTGAACAGCAGGATTTATATGCTGAATTCCACTGAACAAGAATTACAGATGGGAGTTGGTTTTGGAAACTCATCACAGGCATACTGATCCCGGGGGTGAAGATAAATCATACAGTAGCCAGCTCCGAGTTCCTTTCCTTTATGTATACTTGTGTATATTAGAAGCAGAGAACGACCAGAGCATCTCATGCTCAACTAAGGTTGCAAGAGATTTGTCTGGGGCTTCGATGGATAAATCTCGCAACCCAGACAGCCTGATGATAGGACAGAGCAGTAAGTCATTGCAGAGTTTGTTTATTTTTCACATTTGTATATCGCCCTTCCTCCAAGACGCTCAGGGTAGTGGACATGGTGTACCTTCCCTCCTTTTGCCCTCACAACAACCCTGTGAGGTAGGTGATGTGGAGAGATAGTGATTGGCCCATGGTCAGCCAGGAAGCTTCAGGAAGTGGGGATTTGAACCGGGATCTTCCAAGTCTAAGTTCAACACCAGAACCGCGACATCACCTGGCATTCTTTAATCATAGTGTCCTATCTCCAGGAAACTTGGGCAATCGCAACTCTGTGAGGGGGTTAGGGGGTTAGGACAGGTCTAGAGATTTCTATCAATTCTCACCAAAGTACAATTCCTAGAAATATTTGGAGGAAAAGCCATGACAGTTACTGTAAAAGCAGTTCAAGCTTGCACTGCAGCCATGCCCTTGGCAGTCACAGAGTAAGAAGCTGCATCTCAAGCTATCCAAGAAAGATCAGTGGCTGTTGCTAAACCAAAGAAAACTGGATGCATGTCAAAGAACAGCATAACTGCACTGCACAATAGATCAGGGCCAGGGTCCATTTCTGAAAGTTTTTGTTGTTGTTCTTAGGCATTAATCACAGGCTTAACTTTTTCTCCCTTGGAAGTTTACGGAGGCATCCACGATTACATCAATTGTTCAGGTTTAAGCTCCTTGCTTTGGGAAATGGTGATTTTTTTTTTTTTTGCATTTTCCAGGCAATCGTATTTCACATTTCAGAACTTTTCAGGTTAAGCCATCGTGCCTGAGTGGTGGAGCCGGCCAGTTCCGAGGATGAGTTTGCTGTTAAATAGCAGCTGCTGAGCCACAGTATTAGAATACATTTATAAGAGGAGGTAGAAGAGATATTTCAGCTCTGATAAGCATATAAGCCAATATAAGGATAACAAGAGGGACCTGCAACAAAATGTGGCATCCCTCCCACTCCTATGCCCAATTCGCTCAAGTTCTGTCTCCCTGCCCACCTCTGATCTGCTGCTTTTTTTTTCTTATCTACTGCACACCTGAAACCTACATAACCCCAAATGTAGAAACCACTACTTTGTCTGTACATATGTTGAACTTACCAAATTGAGGTGATTCAAGGCGCAAAATATATTCTGGCAGTTTTCTGTTTATTATTCAGCAAACAATTGGGGGGTGGGGGGTGAGATCACGCCATTGGCTGTTTTACCTTCCACACATTGGCTCTTTTGTACAGAACATTTATTGGCTCTTTTGTAGGTATATACAGTAAGTCGTATGTGCAGGCTCTTTCTGTACAATCTTTAGACTTTGTAGGCTCTCTGTACAGGACAGCCACTGAGTATTTTGAAGTTGAGGGTGGGATCAGTGGATGCAAACTTGGTCCCAGGTGTTGAGTGTTACTCTTCCTCCAAGTCATTCCCCTTATCAGCTACACTATCCGCATGACTATTAAATTTACTTTTGCAAGTTCTGCATTGCCACATGTGGCTCATGTTGCACTTGACATGATTATCTTGAGAATCTTGGTAAAATGGGATTTACTCTTGTGACTTTCCCTTTGCATGGTCATTAATGATCCATTGTAAATGTGATGAATGCACACATCCAAGAGATTGAGATGGAAGCTTCTGCTGAGTGTGCAATTTAGATGCATTAGAGCAACATCGGTAAAAATGCAATCTCCAGCAAATCATTGGTAGAAAATATTTCATTCACCAGAAAATGAAATGTCAGGAAATGGAAGTGTAGCTCTAGTCCAGTGAATGGACAACAAAATCCATATGTTGAATTGTTTCCATTTCCATCACATCAAAATGAATCCATTTTTTCCTATTCTTTGTGCTTCTGTATAACTCTGCTCAGGACTGGTGTGATGGGTTGGCAACATTGGGTGCCTACCCAGGGCCCCCAGAAGGGCTTGCTCCTGATGTCTGAGATCACCTCTATGTCAATAGCCTTTGTGTTCTCAAGGTTGGAGGTGCCCAGGGATGGCATAATGCCCCTGAAACCTGGAACTAGCCCTGCCTTGGCTATCATACAGAATTTGGCTTGGGAAAACATAGTTCCTTTGGAAGCAGAAATAAAAATTTGGGATACCTTTCCAGACTACAATAGTTACTATAATACTCAACATTGCTATGTTACCAAGAATCAATTGACTTCTGTACTCTCTCATACCTAGACCAGGAGTCCATCTCCTTGGTTTGCTAATGTGCCTCCATTGATGCACTCTGTGCTACAGCTTACTGTATCTTGATTCATTTCTGATAAAAGAGAGCCCAGTGTTAACAGACAAAAAGGCCACCCTGTTTGATTCATCAAGAGACACAAAGGCCTCACTGAAGAGAGCCATTTGAACAGGGGTTAATTGTGACTCCTCCACCGTCCTTGGAACATCTGGCCATATGGACTGTAAGCAGATTAATTCAGTGCTTTGCACTCCCCTCCTTTAAACAGCTTAAAGGTTGCTGTTTAAATAGCACAG
This sequence comes from Lerista edwardsae, assembly GCA_029204185.1. NCBI lineage: Eukaryota > Metazoa > Chordata > Lepidosauria > Squamata > Scincidae > Lerista > Lerista edwardsae. Next base: position 9,093,735 of record JAJKFI010000021.1, read on the forward strand.
CATGCAATATATTGTTTTGTGTGCTTTTTTGTTTTTTTAAAGAAGACCAGCAAATTTTCCAAATACTGGTATTAAATGAACAGCCCACTCCAGAGGCTATTTTTGGAGACTCTGAGGAGAGCCAAGGTTTTGACAGTTTCCAGCTCTGGGGGCAGATCTTTTGTTTCTCGCTTTATAAGATCTAAATGCAACCTTTCCCAAAGTTGTCACATCTTATCTAGCTTACATGATTGAACTAGACATACAACTTCCACTCTTACTACTTCCTAGATATGTTATTTACAGCACTATAGCTTTCGGCATGAAGTAGCAGGAAAGGAGAAGCCCATTCACACCAAGTGGTAAGTACGAGGAAAAGACAAGAAATACCAGAAGCCCAGAAGGCACGTTTTTCCCCCCAGACAGCCATCTCTAGGGTTTTTTTTTTCTAGATGAAATCAATCCTATTTCATTTTTTCTCTGGACTAGTAGTCAGGGAGGATGGCGCATGTCTGTGTGCTGGCCAATCTGACTCTCAGAGTGGTCCAAACATATTTTACGGTGTCCTTTGTGCAGGCCAAACACTGCTGACCTAACTGGGCCGGCCTAACTCCAGGTTAGGATTGTGCTCTGAATCTAAGCCCAGTCTAAATTAGATGGAATCCCAATGCAATTGTGACAAGTGAGACCTCAGAATTTTCTTTTTAGTAGAAGCCCTTTGTGTTTCATGGAACACAATTTTATGGGTGGTTCTCTTTGGGACACAGGAAGAACAATCCTTATGCACCCATGTTGGACTGCACTTTGAAACTCAGAAGTTGTTGGCATGTCTTATTAGCACAAGATTTGGATGTTTATATGTTGCAGATGTACGTGCTAATGCTAATTGTGCCATACATTAATTTTAAAAAAATCACTTGAAGCTGAACTCCTCATAATTAAAAGTCATTTTGGCAACATACCGCCATTGTTTCCTGTCCAATGACTGCCAGAGGCTCCAGAAGATGAAGAGTAATTATGTTTATTTTTTTATTTTAGAAGAATACAGAACTTAGAGCAAACTCCACTAACACTAAAAACCTGAATGGCCCAATCCTATCCCATGCTGGTGCACAAGATGAAGGGCTGCTGGGGCACTGGTCACTGTGCCCTGAGTACCAGCAGGAGACCAGGCCGGCTGAGAGGGGTAATTAAACAAAAATTGTACTTACCTCTCTGGATACTGCCTGGTCCCCTATGGGTTCTCAGATCTATGCTAGGTCTTTTGTTGTAGATTTGCTGCACTGCAGAGAGGGTGTCAAGCTCTGGACAGGAGTATAGGATTTGGTGGCCATCAGTGCAGCCGAGATCCTTCCCATCCTGTTCCCAATCCACCCTGCTTCTATCCACCCCCACTACCTGCAGGTAAGGCTGCCATGACGACAGACCTCGGGGTTGGCCACCTTACCAAGCAAATAGGATTGGGCCGTAAGTTCTCTTTCAGTTTAACTTTCTTCTCACACTGGCCAGTAAAGAGTTTGGCTCTTCCTTCTTTGATCTATAGCTCATTAGATAGGGATAGAAAGGCGCAGTATTAATGTTTCAAATGCATAAATAAAATATATGGAAAATTCTTTAGTTTTATGACCTTGTGACGATAGAGCTGGCCTAATTCTTGAGGCTTCTACTAGAAAAATTGTGAATTTTCTCCTTAAAGTTGCAAATCCATTTGACATACTGAATATGAAAAGAAAAGTTACACCTAAATTGAAATTAGATTATCTTTTTAAAAAGAGTCCCATAAATATGTACATAAACAAATGAGGATGTTTTACAGAAAAGAATCACTATATACATCACTAATCACATATCTGCAGTCCAATCCTAGGCATGTTTATTTGGAAATATGAAATGGGACCTGTGTACATGGGGACCTAATCCCAGTTAAGGGGCACAGGAGTGCAGTTTCCAATTTTATTTGACTTATCAACAAGGTGAGAATTTGAATAGAATCTTTTCATTTAAATCACGGGGAAGCCAAATCAAAATTCATTCAAGTTTATTTTACTGCTGTTCCATCGTTTTAGCCATTTCCTTTTAAAAACCGAAGCTTTTGCAGCTTGTCAGATTATGTGGGATATAAAGGACTTGATCCCACAAAGGGTAACAATAATAAAATAATCCCTGAATTGGGGCAATTTTGTCATTTCTTAAATTGCAATTGCAATTCTTTCTTTACTGCAGAAAAAGATTTTTTATCATTGCTTGCTGACAACACAACCCTTAGAAGAACAGCTACTATAAAGTTAAATAAATCCTCTGCAATCTGGTTAGCACACTAGTAAAAAACCAGAGGTGTGTTTGGTACCTGAAAAAAGATCCCATGAAGGCACATGGAGTTTTCAGAATCATTTCTCTGTGTAGATTGTGCCACCTGCACTTCAAATCCCTTCAAATCCCTCAATTCCCCTGGGCAGACTGCCGGGAGATCAAGGCAAGCTGTGCACATGTACTGTGTAGTTTACGAAGACTGATTCAGTGCAACTGAGTCACAACAACAATCAAGACAAAAATTGGGCAATTATATCCCAGAAAGGCAATCGTAGGCATACTGACTCAGAAATGAAACCCATTGTGTTCCATGGGACTTACTCTGAGTAAAATAAGATTGCAGTTCATTCTTTTTGTCCCAGACTGATCCTACTGTTGAATTTTGTGTGTTTGCTTTGTCTGTTTTTATTTTTTGCTGGGAGCAAACCTAAAATTAAGCTGCATGAATATTTTGTAATCATACAAACTAAGGGTTTACTTGCTCCTGAGCAGGTCTCTACTTGAACAACAGACTTTCTATCCCTGCTTCTCCACTGTAGTTCCCTGTTCCCTTCAAAAACCTACTCTTAAGGGTTGAGGGATGCTCTAGCAATGTAGGACAGGGTGCAGGAAGGAGAGGAGAATCAGTAAACATTGGGGAAGAGGCTGCCTTGCATGACTAGAAGTGGCTTTTCATTTGTACAAAGCACATTTGGATACAATTCATTTACTACCGCACAAGCTTTCATGGGTTAATCAAGGGTGTCAAACTAATTTCATACAGAGGGCCAAACAGTTCCTGCTGAGGGCCAGAAGTGATGTCATTAAACAGGAAGTGATTTCCCTCTTCCAAATATCTCTCAGGGACTTCCCGCTCATTTTCTGTTCCTTCCACCCTCTGCCTCTTATGCCTCCCAGCCTCTGCTATAAACTGGTTGCCACCGTCTTTGATCTTCCAGGATCTTGTGAGAGTCTTTGAGCTCTTGGGTTCCAAAGTCTCATGAGACATTGGAACAGCATCGAAGGCATCCAAATTTTGGCCGTGGAAAGCTCTTATAGCTACATTATGAAATGTTTCCATGGGCCAGATGAAGAGCTTCCGAGGCTGTATCCAACCCCGCAGGCTTTATGTTTGACACCCCTGGGTTAAAGCCTGATTAATCAAAAGATTGGTGGGTTCTCTCCCATAAAAGCCTGTGCCACAAGAAACTAGTTCTTTACGATGAACAAAGAACTCTTTGCTGATTTAAAGTCAGCATACACATACCCTCCCAATCTTTGCAAGAGGTATTGGAGTTTATCTTTGTTACAGAAACAACATCTTTTTTCAAACTCTATGGCTGGTGTATGATAAAGTCTGCCTATAATTTACACACACACACACACACACACACACACACACACACACACACCCCTCTTCATGAAATACATGCAGTACCCACATTCTGCTTAGGAGGAATAGTTAAGTTGCATTATGATGGTAATAATATCATGAATGGTCTCCCAGAAATCTCCACCAGATATATTTATTCTTTCTTTCTTTACATAATTTCTATCCTGCCTTCTCCTTTGAATAAATAGAGTGTTCAAGGAAGCATAAAATGTAGACCAACGCCCCCTCCCAGTAAAAATAAGAACAAAATATAAAGTGAAATAATCTCATACTATAAATCTAATCCAATGATAAATCAAATAAAAACAATAAAGAATAGTGCAAGCCTTCTTTTGCACAATATTTTACAATACTAGTTTAAAACCCAATATGAATTATGAATAGCCCTCACAGAACAGCTGTTTCTTATTCATTATAAAGGTCTCCATAAAAATCCTTTCTAGAACTATATAGTATATTGTCAAAGATGTTAAGAAGAAAATAAAAAGAAGAAGCCTTACTAAATGGAACTCTTTTCCCTCAGGGCAAATCTCCTTCAATTAAAACAAATTGTGTTAAAGTGTGCATTTCCATTATGATTTCATTTTAGCCATTACTTCACTGACTTCTTCACATTAGTAATGAAGGTAGGTTAAATCAGACAGTGGCAGGAATTTTATTCAATAGTAATGTCTTCATCTTTTTCAAATAATTTTTTTAAGTGTTGGATCCATTACTGTTTATTGTTCTAGTGAAGAAGAATACATTTTATATTTTGGTATAGTACAGTAGTAGTAGTGGTGGTGGTGGTGGTGGTGGTGGTGGTAAAGAATATTTTAACAGCTTTTGTTTTTTTCAATAAAAAGTTTTACATAGCAAAAGGAATGAGAAAATGGGAATGGGCATGGGGTGGGAGTGGAGGGCTGTGCATCCCCAATTCATCCCGTAGTCTTGAATTAACCATTAATTAGCCACTTTCGCCCAGCCTCTGTCTGATGCCTGTACTGAGGACTTAATACTACCAGCTGACCTTGTAGGGTTATTATTGTAAGGATTACTGAGATAAGAATTACTGAGAGTTACTCCTGCTAACTGCACAAAAAGAAACCATACCAGTGGTGGATTTCTTATATTCAGCAGGAGGAGAGCAACTGTCCCTATTCAGCCTAGCACAGCATCAGTGTACAGCATTAACCATCAGCAAAAGGATAAAAGCTCAACGTTTTAGTGTTCCTCTAATTATGAAGGGTGAATTATTAGATTGTCTCAGAATAAACAATGACAATACTTGCATTTCAATTAAATGAAATGTGACCAGAATAAAATCTATGTTACTCAGCTGTGATTCCAGCACGAATAGGTCCACACTAAATTACAATTTTTGGTGCGCAAACAATGGTATTTCATAACACTCCAATTGAATCAGTATTGAAACACGCACACCATCCGTTTTTTTACAATTGACAAGGCAAACTGCTGCCACTGGGGGCTCACATCTTCTACTGGGGGCTCTACTAATAAATTAAAGGTAAAGGTTTCCCCACGACCGAATGGTCTAGTTGTGACCGACTGTAGGGGGCGGTGCTCATCTCTGTTTCAAAGCCTGTAGAGCCGGCGTTTTGTCCGAGGACAAGCTTCCGTGGTCATGTGGCCGGCGTGACTCTACACCGTAACGCACGGAACACCGTTACTTTCCCACCAAAGTGGTCCCTATTTATCTACTCGCATTTAGGTGCTTTCGAACTGCTAGGTTGGCAGGAGCTTGGACAAGCAGCAGGAGCTTACTCCGTTGTGCAGTCTTGAACTCTCAACCTTCCGGTCGGAAAGCCCGGCAGCAGCAGTTTAACCTGCTGCACCACCACGTCCCTCGTAACTAATAAATTACTCTCACCCAAATTCCCATAGCACACCTGGGACCATTCGTGGCACTCCACTCTGCCGTGGCAAAGTGGTTGAAAATGGCTGCGTTAAACAATAAGAGTACAGATACTATGAAATGACACAGAGAATTATAGTCTGGTGCATTTAATGATAAAATTCAAGGAATATGGCCTGACAAAGAAAATCTGCTGAAATCCATCTGTCTTGTACGAAGAGCTGCTCTCCAAGAACCTCATGAGATGGTTGCTGAATGTTCTCTCTGGCCACAGAAGTTGCAGCAGTTTTTGAAGCATATTCTACACATCTAAATCGTGGTGCTGCACTGAATATGTTTATGATTGCATGTTTAAAATGAAAGTTAATTACTGAGGTAAAATATTAGGAAAAGTATGATTTCTAACAATCACAATCAAAAGTTAGGCATGAGAGCAAGATGCCCAGAACTGTTTATCATTTTTCTCATTATAAGTTTATAAAATAGATATGCTAACTAACCAACAGAGTGGGAGGAAGGGATAAAAGTAGCTGTTTGGAACAGACAAATCTGATAATAATGTACAGTAGCGCTATTTATTTGGATGGGTGAATCTAATCCAGTTGGCTAGCCCCTAAAAATCCGAGGTTTACAACAAAAATGTAGGGTGCAGTATATGCTAAGAATCTTATAAAGCACATTCCTATACATGGGTGGAGAAGGAACAAGGTCAAGTGTGTACACTGCATTTAGTCAAGAAATGTTCCACTTGTAGAAAAACACTGGATGACAAAGGAAAGAACATTCAATTCTGTTCTGAGTGGAGCCCGGTGGTTTACCACTTTAGTACAGTACTTTCATTGTGCAGAAGAAAGCAATTCCTTCTTTGCTCAACACAACCACTCTATGAGATTGCTATTCAAATTATACAGATGGGCAGCCCAATCCTAATCTACATTGGAACAGGCAGGAAGCCTGGCCTACACAGCCTTCTAGGCAGGACAGGCAGCAATGGGAGCTCACATTTGTCTCCATACTCCAGGGTAAGTCCCAGGCAGCCCTATGGGGTTGCTCAGATCTGTGCCAGTGAAATTGCTGGCACAAATCTGAGTGCCAGGATCAGGTCCATTTCCGCCTGCCTGGCTTTGGATAAGTCAATGCTGCTGCTATCCTGCATGGCTCAGTCAGTCTGTCAGCAATCAACTCAAGCATCTATTACATTCAGTTGTAAGGCTGAGTAGTAACTGATCTGAGAATGGACTATGGTAGAACACAAGGTTGGCAAGCAGGATGTCTCAGATCCAATCTATGACATCTCAAGGTATGACATCTCAAGACCACTATTGAAAACCTGGAAGAGCTCTTGCTAGTCAGTGTGGATAATACTATCTTGGATGGACCAAGGGACTCAGTAGAAGGCAGCTTCCTATAGGAAGCCACTGTGGGATAAACTGGTTTTGGAAAGCACAGATCAATGTGATGACCATTCCGATAAAGAAATCACAGACGCAAGGCAAGGTTATAAACTTAATTTTGGCTTAATTCTGTTTTTCATAATTTTCTAAGACATGGTAAGCTCTGATCTCCACCTTTTGCATGTCAGAGCTTAACCAAACACTGCAGGCCAAAACCACCTACCTTCTTGTTTCTCAACCACATCAGTTACCACCTTTGTCCGATAGAGGGCAGTGCTGGAAGTTGGAAGTTGTAGCTTCTGGAAACCAGTGGACAAAGCTGAATGGAATTGTAGTTTTTTACAAGTGGGGTGGATTAACTGCATGTATATGTCCTTCACATCTCAATAATCATTACCTGCCTGTCCCACAAGTTTGACAGCTTAGCAATCTTACTCCATATTGAGCAAAACAGAAAATGTGAAGCCCTTCTTTCAGTCAACTTGCCAATCTATATATAGAATGTGTTACAACATTTCCCAAGAGTTAACTGGGAGAAAAATACATTTCTGTAAATAGAACTAAGATTATTGTCTCCTCATCTTCTCAATATCCATTAGCCCTTTTGAGAAGCTGCTTTCAGAGACTTCGCTACGAAAATAATTGTTTTTCAACCTTGGGATGCAGCTCTGAGCTGTCTCTGTAAATCTCTTAAAATCTTGGCAACCACCATAATGTGAAATTACAGATAGCTATATAAAAATATGCTTAGAACAATAAATGGTTCAGGGAGACAGGAACGGGACAAAATGTGAACAAGTCTGTATCAAGTTTGAGGTTATAGTATCTTTATAATGTAGAATGACAAGAATGTGTACATTGCCTTCTTGGAAAAAATATGCAATTAAACTACTGGCAACTTCAGGTAATAAAGTTTCAGAAAATATCAATCAATCAATCAATCAATCAATCAATCAATCAATCAATCAATAGTATTTTTATACAGCTTTTCAACACAAGTTCACAAAGTGGTTTACAGGCAAATAATAATAATGAAGTTAAATGGCTGCCTGTCCCAAAAGGGCTCACAATTTAAAAAAAAATGCAGACCACCACCAGCAACAGCCACTAGAAAGGGGTGAATAGGGGGTGCATAGGGACAATTACTCTCCACCTGCTCAATATAAGAGGAGCACCACTTGAAAAAGTGCCTCTTGTCCAGTTAGCAGGGACATCAATGCGACATTTAGGGTTAGGGTAAAGACCTTTGTTGATGCAGCAAAAGAAGACAAAAAAACTTCCATGTATAATTGAATTTCCTCATGTCATTCGACAGGCAGTTCAACTTCACCCCATACTATTCTTCACAGTATCTAGCATTGTTAAGGACAAAGGCGGCTGTAACTGCACCAAGAAATAATACAGAATGGGCAACGTGGGGTGGGGTTGGTGCATGCTTTGTCCCACACTTTAGACTTCTGAAAAAAGCATGTTTAGAAGGTACCAGAACAACACAACTCTGAATTCTGTCTGTATGAAGATATGAATACGTAGGGTTACCAGATACAAACTGGGACAGAGCACCTATACCTTTAACCATGAAGAGGGAATTTGGGCAGATATGTAGCTTTTGAAATCCTTCCATGATGAGCTGTAACTGCCCAAATTCCCTCTTCTATACCAGTGGTTCTCAAACCTTTTAGACCAGGACCCACTTTTTAGAATGGCACTTGTGTGTGGCCCACCGGAAATAATGTAATTAACCTGGAAGTGATGTCATAACCGAAAGTGCCATCATCAAGCAGAAAGTACTGTTAGTGTGATATAACCAAATGACACTCCTAGATGCAAACTGGCATTTTTGATCTGAAGCAAATACACAACTATAAAACATCTTGGACAGAAAGCAAAATTAGGACAAAATATGTAAAAGCACTGAACTAAAAACAATTAAAAAAAACACCTAACTTGAACATTCAAATTGTTTAACACTCACAAAAGGACTATAGCAAGAGTAAGATCTGCAGCTTCCATAAGAACATAAGAAGAGCCCTGCTGGATCAGGCCAAAGGCCCATCTAGTCCAGCTTCCTGTGTCTCACAGCGGCCCACCAGGTGCCCCAGGGAGGCATGAGACAACAAGATGCTTGCATCCTGTTGCCACTCCCTTGCACCCGGTACTCTGAAGTAGCCCACCACCTTTGTGGTGGTTCCAAGATGGTTCCTTCCAGCTCTCCATGATCCACCTCACATGACCCACAGTTAGGTTCTGGAACGGAATGGAATGGACCCACAGTTTGAATAACACTGTTCTATACAATTGTTAAAGGTATAGGTGCACTGTCCCAGTTTGTACAGTATCTGGTAACCCGATGAATAAGAGCCACACAGACTGAAAAGTAGCAGTGGCACTAGTTTCATATCAGGAATAAGGAGTTGTTGCTGACAGGTGACAGTGGCAGGAGAATCAGACATAAGAACATAAGAACATAAGAAGAGCCCTGCTGGATCAGGCCAAAGGCCCATCTAGTCCAGCTTCCTGTGTCTCACAGCGGCCCACCAGGTGCCCCAGGGAGGCATGAGACAACAAGATGCTTGCATCCTGTTCCCACTCCCTTGCACCTGGTACTCTGAAGTAGCCCACCACCTTTGTAAGGAGATTGCACAATCCATCATTGCCTATAGCCCACGATGGACCTTTCCTCCAGAAATCCGTCCAATCCCCTCTTAAAGGCATCAAGACCAGATGCCAGCACCACCTCCTGTGGCAAAGAGTTCCACAGATTAACTACCCGCTGGGTAAAAAAGTACTTCCTTTTATCTGTTTTAACTCTCCCAACCCTCAGTATTAGCGGATGCCCCTGGTTCTGGTGTTTTGAGAGAGGGAAAAGAACATCCCTCTATCGACTCTATCTGTTCCATGCATTATTTTGTATGTCTCAATCATGTGCCTCCTCAGGTGCCTTTTTTCTAGACTGAAGAGCCCCAAACGCTGCAGTCTTTCTTCATAAGGGAGGTGCCCCAGACCCGTAATCATTTTTGTCACTCTCTTCTGCACCTTTTCCAGCTCCACTATGTTCTTTTTGAGGTGCGGCGACCAGAACTGTACACAATATTCCAGGTGCGGCCTTACCATCGATTTGTACAATGGCATGATAATATTGGCTGTTTTATTCTCAACCCCTTTTTTAATTACCCCAAGCATGGAATTGGCCTTCTTAATTGCTGCTGCACACTGGGTCAATACCTTCATTGAATTGTCCACCAGCACCCCAAGATCTCTCTCCTGAGCTGTCACAGACAGCTCAGAACCCATTAGTCCAGACCTTGATTGAATGAACATTGCCTCGCTTATCCAAATCCTAAGGTGAGCCACATACATTTCTCCAGTCCCCCAGGATGGAGGCAAACGGAAAGGAAAAGCAGTTACAAAAATAGTTATTTAGGCTTAAACTCAGCATCAAATTGTTTTCTATTCTTCTTTTCTCTGCACTTCTTCTTAACCCAAAGAAACATAGGCAGGCTGTGAGGCCATTGGAAGAAAATGCATGGAAAAGAGGCTGCTTAGTCCAGCTTTTCCCTCTAGTCATTTTTCAACTAAGAAAAGAAAAAGGTTCCCAGGATACTTTTTCACCCTTAGATATGGGGCGCCCACATCTTTCACTCTGTGGATGAAAAAGCAGCTTGAGGATGGCCACTCTGAGCAGAAATATGACACAGGTCAGTACGCATTTTGCTGTCTTAAAAGTTAGACCTATTCCTGGGTTTATTTGGGGAGCTGATTCCAAAAATGGTATCAGTTTTCCCTACCTTGCCTAGTTTTGGAGATACGGCACGGCCTCATTAGTGAATGGTTCCTCATGAAGAAGCCTACACCATGGCTATGTTGTATGTCTGAAACTGGACATGGTAGGGCAAAGCAGATGCCATTTTTGGAATCAGCACCTCAAGTTCATATGAAGCCACCATAAATTTTGGGACAAAAAGTTTTTTTGACCCTTAATTTCGCAGGCCTGTGCAATGAGAAGGGAAAGAATTAAGAAGCCTATTCCCACACAGCCAAATACAGCCTACCAGAGTGGTTGACAAACAAATCAGCAGAAGAAAAAAATATAGAACTAGGTGTAACGTCATTTAAATTTGAGATGGCAGTTCTTATTCCTTGACCTTTTTAGTATGGTAAAATTCATTCTGCATAGCATTTTCAATAAATCCCTGAGTGTTTTTCCCCCTAAATCTCTGCTGCTCATCTCAAATTTTTTTTGGGGGGGGGGGGGCTGAAGGAGACACGCGAAATAATTACTAGAAAATACTAGTAGGGAAGCTGGTGGAGAGCTAGATTGGATTAATTCCAGAGGAACTTGAAAGAGGGGATGAAAGCCTTTTAAAAAAATCCTTCACACAAAGATGATCAGTCTCTTAGGAAACTATAGGCCAGTTCGTTTCCTTGGTGACTAGTCCAACATATACCCGCTACTGTGAAACAGCTGTCCGTGTTATTACTGGGGATGTTGGCCAGATCTCTCGGTGTATTGCCTGGAAACAAATGCGGAAATTAAAAATGTGGAACACTATTTTGGGACAGATAAATCTTATCCCAAGAAAATCTAATGCTGAAATCAAATGGTTTCTGGAGACTTGTGGGCAGTTGGTAAAGTTGGAGATATAATATACATTTGCAGCCTATATCAGGCAAATGTTAAACTGTATCTTTAGGACTGGCTACTGCTGCATGCACTCGCCTGGACGCCTCAGGGTGCAATCGCAAACTGGAGTTAGGCCGGCACAGTAAGGCCAGCAAAGTCTGGCCGGCACAAGGGCCATCGTAAAGCACATTTGGACTACTCTCTGAGTCTGGAGAATGGCGCACGTCTGTGTGCTGGCCTCTCTGACTTCAAGAGTGGCCCAAATGTACTTTATGGTGTCCTTTGTACCAGCCAAACTTTGCTGGCCTAACTCCAGGTTAGGATTGTGCTCTCAGTCAGCAGTGGGAGCTTCTTTGCTCCACTGGAAATTCAGAGAGTGAGAGGATCAGCATAGTATTGGCCCTCCAACTTTAGAGTCCCTTCCCTGGGAAGCTCAACTACCAACAACTGTAATGTCTGATTTAAGGTGCAATCCTATCTTGTAGGGATGTGGTGGCCCAGCGGGTTAAACTGCTGAGTTGTGACCTTGCTGACCAGAAGGTTGGCAGTTTGAGACCATGCAACAGAGTGAGCTCCCATCACTTGTCCCAGCTCCTGCCAACCTAGCAGATCAAAAGCACTTAAAAATGCAAGTAGATAAATAGGTACCACTTCAGTGGGAAGGTAAAGGCGTTCCATGCGCCTTGGCGTATAGTTGTGCTGGCCACATGACTACGGAAGCTCGTCCTCAGACAAACACTGGCTCTTCAGCTTAGAGATGAGCACCGCTCCCTACAGTCGGTCACGACTAGACCAAAGGGGAAACCTTTACCTTTACCTATCTTACTCATAGGAAAAAATAACATCTCTTGTCATACCTTCTCTACAGATGAACCTTCACATATTTCACAATCCAATTTAGCTTCAGAAAGCAATGCAAAACAATATTGTTAATACGCATACAAGAGTTTTATATCAATATGCTGTATAACATTTGGTTACCTGTCTTCATAAAAGCTACTCTTTGCCATTCTTTTTATGGTCATCAAAACCAATTTAATTTACTGCAACATTGCTGCATTCTCCAGAAATTAACATATTGACTTAATCAAGATTCCATTTATGCTCAGTTTGCACACAGCACTTCTCCATATACATAGCCCATTTTTATTCAATGCTTTTGATTACACTGAATATTGTTTACATTGCACAACTATCTTTTCTGCCCTGCATTTTAATTGTCAATCAGAGTTATTATTTCATATTGTTTTCGATTCAGGAAACATCCAGAATTTGTTAATGTGCAAACACATAATTGTGGCATGAGCTAGGTGTTTTACCATGGCAACGTGAATTTTTCACTAAAATTTATAACAGCCTCTTGAAACTCAAGTGCTTTGAGCAAAGTAAAGCTAAATAATTACAAAGCATTGTATAATGAGTGTGGCAAAGAT
>JAJKFI010000021.1:9107101-9117961 GCA_029204185.1 Lerista edwardsae
GTGGCAAAGATACTTTTACATATAAGCTGGTAGGCCATATCATGGCCATATCAAGCTGCCTTACAGGGCAAGTCTGTACAGGTTTACTCAGAAGTAAATTCCACAGTATTCAATGGGATTTACTCTCAGGAATGAGTGCTTAGGTTTGTAACTTCAGTACAATAAAGCTGCAATCCTATACAGATTTACCTGGGAGTACATTCTACTGAACTCAATGGAGCTTACTTCTGAGTAGACATGTCTAGCGTTCTGCAGTAAGTCAGATTACAGGCTCACTGATACCAGTAGTTCTCAAACTTTTTAGTACTGGGACCTACTTTATAGAATGAAGTAGCCTGAAATAGATGTATGAAGTAGTTAAACCTATGTTTGATAGTTGTTCTGAACACCAAGGAGCACAAGATAAGACGAAAGATAGTACAATCTTTACAATCTTTGGTACGCACCTTATCTGAGTGACCTTAACCCTGTTGTGGATTTTAGAAACACTAGACATCTGATAGATCTATTGAGCAGCAGCTTGAGTTGGTCAGAACAAAGATACAATATTTTCATAATACAAGAAAGCTGAAGCAGAATTTGATAGAATATGCCCACAGTGAGATATGAGAACTTTTCTCCCCTCAAATAGTATTTTAGTCAAAAATCAATACAAAGACTTCTATACTGTATTTATTTTGTTGGCATGCATTTCTTGCAGTGTCTTTAAATCAAGCCTTCCCAATATGGTTGTCTAAAATTGGGAAAGTGAGAGTGAACCAGTGGACACTCAAGTGCTGGATTAAATCATGCTATCTTAGGCTTAATTCCCTGCTTAGCCATGACATGAGTGACCTTGGGCCTGTTACGTTTTACAGTCCAATGTACTTTACAGGGTTGTTCTGAGGCAAAATTAAGGTGCAGCACCTTACAGGAAGGAAGGTTATACATGCACTTTTGTATAGAAAGCCTGAAAATAAATAATAAATACATTAAGAGTGCAATCCTAACCTGGAGTTAGGCCGGCATAGTTAGGCCAGCAATGTTTGGCCGGTGCAAGGACCACCATAAAGTGCATTTGGGCCACTCTCTGAGTTAGGGAGAATGGCGCACGCCTGTGTGCTGGCCTCTCTGACTCTGAGAGTGGTTCAAACATACTTTTCGGTATTCCTTGTGCCAGCCAAACTTTATTGGCTTAACTAGGCTGGCCTAGCTCCAAGTTAGGATTGCACTCTAAATGCTGCCACTGTTACTACTGAATGTTTATTGTGGCTCAATCCTATCAAGCTGTTATGCCGGCAAAACGTGCATTCCACCAGCAGAACTTGCTCTACAACAGTTGCAAACATAATTATGGTGGCAAGAGCGCCTATGCAAGGGGTGGTGGATGGGCAGAATGGGGAGGAAATGAAGTGAGGTGGATTGAGGAGGCAAGGGGCAGATTTGGTGGCAGTGGTGCCCACCAAATCTAACCCCCTTCCTGAGCCTGATCTGCAGGCCTGGTTTGACCCATGTTGGATGCTGGGGCTTATCCCATGGCAAGGCAGCAAATGTTCCCTTGTTCCGAGGAGACCTCCAAAGGCCATAACTCCCCTGTAGTATACAGTGGTAGCTGTCTTGGTGTCACTGCATCACTGTCCAGGGAGTTAGTTTGGGTTGGGCTGTCCATGTTCTACGTGTTGCACAGAGTGCTTACATTTGCTGTGATTAATACAAGATTCAATCCTGCACGCCCATGAAATCTTGTTGTGTGCTCCCTGAGGTATCTGCCTTGAGCCACTGGGCATCTGGTGGGCCACTGTGAGATACAGGAAGCTGGACTAGATGGGCCTTTGGCCTGATCCAGCAGGGCTCTTCTTATGTTCTTAAGGCCCAGACTGAGTTGCCAGTTATTATTTACCTCAGAATTTTACCTCAGAATGCCAGATACAAGGAAGTAGCCACAGAATGCAGGCATCTTGTTGTCTTGTGTGCTCCCTGAGGCATCTGGTGGCTCACTGTGAGATACAGGAAATTGGACTAGATTGGACTTGGCCTGATCCAGCTGGGCTCTTCTTATGTTATGAAATGGATGCCATATGAGTTTGGTCATCATATAAAGTACACTTGGAGAACCTACTAGTTAAATTTTCATTTGGTCCCATCTACTATTTATATAGGTTGTCCCATCACTGTTAGAAACAACTGGATTCCAGCTTTTAAAAAATGAAGATATATTTTTAACAGCAAAAGGGATGCATGGGTGGAGAATGCAGAATTCTCCCCTTTCTCACAGCTTACCTCTCCTTCAAGGTGCCTCCAATTTTTCTCCTCAATCCAGTTCAAATCCTGGATACTTTTTTGCTGCTTTTATATTTGGATTTAATTTTGTCATAAAAATATTTTTTCAAAAAATATTTTTTGTACAATTTTAGTATAATCTTTGTGTCTTTCAGTGCCACTCTAGCGAGAGAGGAAAGGCAGGATAGAAATGCGTTAAATAAGCACATTCTGTGATCCTTCTAACCTCACTATACAATAGAAAATATGATTACAGAGAAGATAATTAAAATCAGTGAACATAATCTTCAATTTTGCCTGCCCCCGCAAGGGCTTACGTGGCTCCCAACTTCCTCGTAGGAGTTTGGGAACCACTTATCTAGAGCGTGTTTTTTTAATTAATTACTTAATTAATTCCACACTTGTCAGCACCAGCACACAATACCTGTTTATTCTGTCTTTCCTAATTATGGATTTTCAGATCAGGGTTACCAATTTACTCCATAGTTATTTGCTTAGATTTGCTGGGATTTCTGTAGTAGAATAAATAGTACTTTACCAACCCAAATCCAAACTTTGGGGAGGTTCAGAAGATGGATCAAGACCAATATGGCACACTCGGGCTTCACAGAACTTTAAGGCAGTTACTGCTGCATTTGGCCCGGCCCTCTAGAACTTTAGAAAATAGCAGGTCAAGGACACTGTCAAAGACCTAAGGATGTCAGAAGACAATATATCACTATAAAAAGATATGAAGACGTTGTTTTCGGAGCATTTATGCAGGGATGGCATATCAAATTATAGGTGACCTTACTCTCAAATGACAGAGATACTTGAAAGTGGCAGTGGCAAATCTTCTAACCACAGCTAGGTTTATTGTAGCAGGAATATGGAAACATCCATTTTACCAAGAGTGAGCAAATTGCTGGAAAAAATTTGAGCAAATGAAAATACTGATCGTTATGGTTTGCTTAACCATAGGAGGAGGCATGACTGAGGGTGCAATCCTAAACTGAGTTAGGCTGGCATAAGCTAAACCAGCTAAGTTTGACCAGCACAAGGGACACCGTAAAGTATGTTTGGACTACTCTCAGAATCAGAGAGGCCAGCACACAGACATGAGCCATCCTCCCTGACTCCGAGAGTGGTCTAAACGCGCTTTATGGTGGCCCTTGTGCCAGCCAAACTTTGCTGGCTTAGCTTATGCTGGCCTAACTCCAGTTTAGGATTGCACTCTGAGTCACATACATTGAGAGGCTTCGTATCAAGTATCAGTTTAAAATAGAAGATGGTGCACTAGTTATTTTGAACAGATGCTTTCCTGAAAGCTAGCATGATGTTCTTCATATCAAGACTCTCCTAATGCCACACCAATGCCAGTGCAACAAGGGTGCAAGTGCACCTGCAAAGGAACGCAGGTGCAGCCCTTCCCAGTAGCATCTCCAGCATCCATGAAGACACCGAAGACAGCCTGTTATCCATTGAGCTGAAACCCGATGGCAGCATGGCATTGCTGTGACATTGGTGTGTTATCACCCTGACATTGACACATCGTCCATGTGACAGCTGGGTGTCATCACTGTGGGGTCAGTGTGACATCCGTATGACATCCTGCATCCTTGGTGTGATGACAAGGAGGCAATCACGGCATCCAATCAGTCCCAACACTGGCAGCTAGAGAAGTGCCACCAGGGCAAATGGAGCAGGGAGCTGGGGCTGGTCATCATTCATTGATGAATGGTCAATGCTGAGATGACATCCTTATGTCAGTCCCTAGGAATGAATAATGAGATGCCCCAAGGATCATACACACATGCGCACACACACACACACACACACACACACACATGTGCATGCCCGCCCTATGGCAATGATGCCACAACTCACTCACTTCCTCCAGGAGATCCAGCAGCAAAGGGGCAAAAGCATCAGCATCAAAGGGGCAAAAGCAAATATCTATTATGAAGTCCCCTCATTATCACACAAAACTCGAAGAACATCTTTTGAGCAGAGCAGAGGTAGAGAGACAGCTCCGCAGAAGAAGGCAGCCATGTGAAACAAATAAGCCCCTCCATGGCAAAGGCTTGCCAGCTGGAAGGATTTATCAAGGAAGGGACCTGGATGAGTCATAGGAGGAGCAGCAACAGATCTCAGGCAAAACCAGGATGCTGGTGGCTCACTGTACTGCACAAAAGCCAGGAGACAGGCAAGACGGGTTCAAGCCCAGCCAGGGGACTTGATCTCACCAGCAAAGCACTCACCTGTTGCATGACTGACAAAGAAACACCCACGGTAGGGATGAGAGAGAAGCTAGTCTAGAACCCACACCAGCAACTCCACAAAGCTGCTTGCTCACCACAGCAGGAGACAGGCAAAGAGCACTCTGACTATCATTTAACACCCAGAATCATCGCAAACAAGCACCCCTCCCTGACTGGAAGGCTGAAGCACATGGACCTATCAGAGGGAGCAGAGCAAGAGCCAATAACTAGGCTGGCATGTGGGACAGAGTGCCGACTGCAGTATTCTGCCCAACTAGCCACATATACACACCCCACATTCCATGCCCATCACTGGCACCTGCTGGCATGGCTGTCAGTATGCTGCCCTTCCTGTCCCACTGCCCACCATAATATCAAGGCAGTAGAGAACGGGGGCTTATGGGCACTGAGGAGCACCCCCACCTTGGAGCCCAAGGAGTGAATATGCTGCAGACATTAAGGGCCCCCCACCCTGCAGAGATCCATGCTGAGGCCAGCTGCTGTAAGGAAAAACTAGGGTGGGTTGAAGGGATCCCTATCTGCTAACAAAGAGACAACACAGGTTTTTTTTCCAACAGAATCAACAACAAAGGAGCCTGTGAGAGAGAAACACACAGGTGGAGTTGCCAACCATCTCCTCCTAGCAGAGCTGTTGTGCCTTTGCAAGATATGCAACAAACAACCAAGTAAAACAGATGCCAGTGAGTTCTGACTGTGCCAAGCGAGTTCACTGTCTGATAGATAGCAAAAATGCCCCATATTGGGCTGATGCAGATGCAATACAGGCTCCCTGCTAACTGTAAGGAACAAATCAAGAACAAGCTTTCAGAACGCAGTTCCCTCACTGTGAGCGCAATCCTAACCTGGAGTTAGGCCTGCGCAGTTAGGCCAGCAAAGTTTGGCTGGCACATTTGGACCACGTAAAGCACATTTGGACCACGCTCAGAATCAGGGAGGATGGCGCACATCTGTGTGCTGGCCTCTCTGGCTGCAAGAGTGGTCCAAACATACTTTACAGTGTCCTTGGTGCTGGCCAAACTTTGCAGAAAAAAGCTCTTTTTGGTGTTTTTGTTACCTTCTTTGAGACTAGCCAGGATGTTCTTTAGCTTAAGATCTGAAACCATAGGTTGAATTGTGCTTGAGGGCCTAGGTGAAGGAAAACCCTGATTAGCCTTAATTGTGGGTAATGTTGTTTCCAGCAAACTGTTCAGCTGCCCAGTGTTGCACTTGTTGGGTGGGCGGGCAGTTATATTTGGAAACAGAACTAAAGAATGTGAAATAAGGGAGCAAGTTACAGCTCACTGAATATCTAACAAAGGAACGTAGTTGTGTCTTTGGCAGACATTATCATTTACGGATCAGTGCAACCTGTGTACTCCTTTCCTGGGTCTTTTTTTATGTAGCTCTCTCTGATGATGCTGTGTTTTTGTCTCTTGTTTCATTGTGCCTGACCCAGACTTGGCCAACGAAAAGAGAAACTGAACAAAGCTGAGAGCTTTGACAGAGACAGCCCCACATTTCTTCAAAAAGGAAACATTGCACCATGCGCTCCTGATTATTCCTTTCCTCTGAACATTCTCCAGTTTGTTTATGAACCGTAAAGTTAAAATCAGTCCAAATATATTATGTTTATGGGGAACACTGTGGGCTTAGGACAGAATCCACTTGAAAGTTAACCTGGACAAGCTCATAAGAACATAAGAAGAGCCCTGCTCGATCAGGCCAAAGGCCCATCTAGACCAGCTTCCTGTATCTCACAGCGGCCCCACCAGGTGCCCCAGGGAGGCATGAGACAACAAGATGCTTGCATCCTGTTGCCACTCCCTTGCACCCGGTACTCTGAAGTAGCCTACTATTAATGTAAGGGGGTTGCACCACCCATCATGGCATATAGTCCACAATGGACTTTTCCTCCAGAAATCTGACCAGTCCCCTTTTAAAGGCATCTAGGCCAGATGCCATCACCACCTCCTGTGGCAAGAAGTTCCATAGCTTAATTACTCTCTGGGTAAAAAAGTATTTCCTTTTATCTGTTTTAACTCTCCCAGCACTCAATTTCAGTGGATGTCCCCTGGTTCTGATATTGTGAGAAAGGGAAAAGAACATCCCTCTATCGACTCTATCCCTCCCATGCTTGATTTTGTATGTCTCAATCATGTCCCCCCTCAGGCACCTTTTTTCCAGACTGAAGAGCCCCAAACGTTGCAGTTATTCTTCATAAGAGAGGTGCCCCAACCCCGTAATCATTTTTGTCGCTCTCTTCTGCACCTTTTCCAGCTCCACTATGTCCTGTTTGGGATGTGGTGACCAGAACTGTACGCAATACTCTAGATGTTTGAGGCAACCATGGGTCTGTCTCAAAGAATATCTGCCCCGACGCATGATGCAGGACACACGCTGGACCTGGTGTTTACTGCTGGGCAGGTGGATGGGGATCTGGAGGTGGAGGAGATTAAGATCACTCCTTTGTCATGGACAGATCACTTTCTGGTGGGATTTAGGCTTGTTGCGGCCTCTTACCTCTGCAATGGCGGGGGATCGCATTCTATGATCCGCCCTCGGAGGCTGATGGATCCACAGGGATTCCTGAGGGCTCTGGGGGATTTTCCTGTTGCCAGAGGTGGAGACCCACCCGGCGCCCTGGTCGACCTCTGGAATACAGAGATGGCTAGGGCCCTGGATGAGATCGCTCCCGAGCGTCCCCTGCCCAGCCGCAGAATCAGAGCGGCTCCTTGGTTCTCTGAGGAGCTGCGAATGATGAAGCGGCAGGGAAGGCGTCTAGAGCGTCAGTGGCGAAAGATTTGTGCCGAACCTGACCGTACCCGGGCTAGGGCCCAGTTAAGATCATATTCTAGGGTGGTGGTGGCAGCTAAGAAGGCGTACTTTTCTGCCACCATCGCATCTGCAGAGAACCGTCCAGCTGAGCTTTTTCGTGTGGTCCGTAGCCTTTTACATCTGCCCCCCCCTACTGGAGGGGAGGATCACACGGAGGCCTGCTGTGACGAGTTCGTAAAACATTTTGCAGTGAAGGTCGATCAGATTCGGTATGACTTGGATGCCGCTGTGGGCATTTCTAGTGATGTCCCTGGGGAACCTGTCTATCCTATAATTTGGGATTCTTTTCAGCTTGTAGAACCTGAGGATGTGGACAGGATTCTCTGGAGTGTGAGACCTGCTGCTTGCCCGCTGGATCCTTGCCCAGCATGGCTAATTAGAGCTGCCCGGGAAGGACTGGCCGAATGGACAGGGAGGGTGGTGAATTCATCTCTGAGGGAGGGGGTGCTGCCGCCTGCTTTGAAGCAGGCGATAGTTCGCCCCCTCCTGTAGAAACCCTCCCTGGATCCCACAAATTTAAATAACTTTCGGCCAGTCTCGAATATCCCATTTCTGGGCAAGGTGATTGAGCGGGTGGTGGCGTCCCAGCTGCAGAGGGTTCTGGAGGAAACGGATTATCTGGACCTATTCCAATCTGGCTTCAGGCCGGGATTTGGGACGGAGACTGCCTTGGTCGCCTTGGTGGATGACCTACGCCGAGGAATGGACAGGGGGAGTGCGTCCCTGTTAGTCCTGCTGTACCTCTCAGCGGCCTTCGACACCATCGACCATGGTGTCCTTCTGGGTCGGCTGGCTGGGTTGGGGCTTGGAGGCACTGTTTTACAGTGGTTCCGCTCCTTCCTGACTGACAGATCCCAGAAGGTGGTGCTGGGGGACGCTTGTTCAGCACCCCGACCTCTTAAGTTTGGGGTGCCACAAGGGTCTATCTTGTCCCCCATGCTATTTAACATCTACATGAAGCCGCTGGGAGAGGTCATCCGGGGGTTTGGGGTGGGGTGCCATCAATATGCTGATGACACCCAACTCTATCTCTCCTTTCCCCCTGATTCTGAGGAGGCAGTTGAGGTCCTGAATCGTTGTCTGGAGGCAGTTGGGGGCTGGATGTGGGCGAACAAGCTGAAATTAAATCCGGATAAGACAGAGGTGCTCTTGGTCCGGAAATCCACAGCTTGGGTATTGGATTATCGCCCTGCCCTGAATGGGGTTGCACTCCCTCTGAAGGAGCAGGTCCGCAGCTTGGGGGTTCTCCTGGATTCACAACTGCACCTGGAGTTTCAGGTGGCGGCGGTGGCCAGGGGAGCCTTTGCTCAGCTTCGGCTGATCCGCCAGCTGCGACCGTACCTGAGCTGCGCGGACCTGGCCACAGTGACCCATGCCCTAGTGACATCTAGATTAGACTATTGCAATGCGCTCTACGTGGGGCTGCCTTTGAAGACGGTCCGGAAATTACAACTAGTACAGAACGCGGCTGCTCGGGTGGTTGCTGGGGCACGTCGGTTTGACTCTGTCGAGCCGTTGCTTCGGCGACTACACTGGCTGCCAGTTCTGTTCCGGGCCCAATTCAAAGTGCTGGTTTTGACCTTTAAAGCCCTTTACGGCTCGGGCCCAGGGTATTTGAGGGACCGCCTCCTTCCATATAACCCTACCCGTACTCTGAGGTCATCTGGGGGGGCCCTTTTGACTGTGTCGCCACCAGGAGAGGTGAGAGGGGTGGCGGCCAGCAGGAGAGCCTTCTCGGCGGTGGCACCCCAACTTTGGAATACCCTCCCCTTAGAGTTAAGAACTGCTCCCTCGTTGGCGGTATTTCGGCGGGGACTGAAGACCTTCTTGTTTAAACAGGCTTTTAGTTGCTGACAGGCTGGCTGGTCTTTGTATTCTTTTATTTTTTGTACCTTATCCATGGGATAATCGTTGTATATTGTATTTTTATATTGTTTTTAATTATTGTTTTTAAATTATGTTGTTATTCTGTTTTTAATTGTTTTGTAATGCTGCCTTGAATGCCTTTTTAGGCAGAAAGGCGGGGTAAAAATCCTTAAAATAAATAAAATAAATAAATAAATAAATGTGGTCTTACCATCAATTTATACAATGGCATGATAATATTAGCTGATTTATTCTCAACCCCTTTTTTAATTACCCCAAGCATGGAATTGGCCTTCTTAATTGCTGCAGCACACTGGGTCGACACCTTCATCGAGTTGTCCACCAGCACCCCAAGATCTCTCTCCTGAGCTCCAGTGGAATTTCATAAAAGCATTGCCATACTTGCTACAAGCAACGGCAAAAACAACACCGCAATGTTGACAGAGGTCATGCTCACATGTAATGTTTTAGGGTGCAATCCTAACCTGGAGTTAAGCAGGCACAGTTAGGCCAGGAAAGTTTAGCCGGCTCAAGGGGCACTGCAGAGCGTTTTTGGACCACTCTCGGAGTCAAGGAGGATGGTGCACGTCTGTGTGCCGGCCTCTCGGACTCCGAGAGTGGTCCACACATCCTTTATGATGTCCCTCGTGACAGGCAAACTTTGCTGGCCTAACTGTGCCAGCCTCACTCCAGACTAGGATTGCGCCCTTATTCTCCCTATATTTTGCTTATGGTAGTGTTACTGATTCGCTTCCACAACACTGTAGGAACAACGGTCCTGTAGAGATTTTAACCAGGTGCAGTCAGTGCAGTAGTTTGTTGGCAGCTGCTATAATGTCAGGATGGTGCAGTTGTTCTGGTGTTAGACCTGGAAGATCCAGGTTCAAATCCCCACTCAGCCACAAAGCTTCCTGGGTGACCCTGGGACAATCACTATCAGTCTAATCTACCTCACATGGTTGTTGTGAGGACGGAAAGAGGGAAGGAACTGTGTACACTACCCTGAGCTCCTTGGAGTATAAAAATGTGAAAAATTCCTAAGTAAGGACATGAATAAAAATTGGTGACCAGGAGGAAATGGCACAGGACATCCCACTGGATAGCCACCCCTGTTGATGGCAGCAGCCTGCAAAATGATATGACTACCAGGCAATGACTGCATGGTGTTGGCTGGGCCATCTTCTGGTATCTAGGGGTACAAGCAGGAATTCCTATTCTTTGATTGTCATACAGCCATTGCTGGTTTTTCCTAGTGAACCACTTCACCATCCATCACTGGTTAAAATCTCAGTGGCCTTGTTCATACAATGCTACAAAAGTGCAGCACTAACACAGATACTATAACAAGCACAACAGCAGAGATTAAAATGCAAACATCTTTCAATGTTGCAGTGCCCCCGCCCCCCAACTCTTGCAGTCTGGCTTCTCTGTCAGAAATAGATTGGTCATTCATATTATTGTGTTCTTTTATTTGCAATAAATTGTGCCGGTTTCCTTTTGAATGGGGTTTTACAGCTTGCCTCTTGTATTTTTATAGAACATATGCGGACAAAGTGATAAAACCTAATGCTTTCTATTGAGTACTTGTCACAAAGAGATACAATAGAGTACTCAAAGAAAGAAAGAAAGAAAGAAAGAAAGAAAGAAAGAAAGAAAGAAA
>JAJKFI010000021.1:9133053-9148809 GCA_029204185.1 Lerista edwardsae
AATCAATCAATCAATCAATCAATCAATCAATCAATCAATCAATCAATCAATCAATCAATCAACAGGTACTTATATACCGCTTTTCAACACGAAGTTCACAAAGCGGTTTACAGGCAAATAGGAATAATAAAGTTAAATGGCTCCCTGTCCCAAAAGGGCTCACAATCTAAAAAAAGGCAGACCGCCAGCAACAGCCACTAGAAAGACTGTGCAGGGGTGAAGAGGGACAGTTACTCTCCCCCTGCTAAATATAAGAGGAACACCACTGGAATAACCTTTTCTTTTTCTCTCTCATAATTTGCTGGTAAACTCCTGGAATCTAACTCAGTGCATGGGATCAGATCCTTGAGGTCATTAAGCACCGCCTGCTGAGCATCCTTAAATGTCATTAAATTCAAAGCCAGCTATCATTGAAGTCAAACCACATAGTAGAACATAGCCTCTAAATTGGTTCAATTGTTGCCAATTTATTTTTCTAAGGACTGCAAAGAACAGATAAAAGAAAAAAGTCTGATTCTTCAAAGTCTAACCCAACCTGATACTGCAATGCGAAGGAAGCTGTCTGAAACAGCCCATAGTTGTGCTACAGGCTAAAGGCATCACATAAAGGTAGCTCTAGGTGAGCTCAGTGAACTAAGGGATAAATGAAAACATTTCAGAGGGCCTTCTATATCGTTTTATATGGGCCCTAGAAGGGTGACACCCCGCAAGGTTCATGGCAGGGTTGACTTCGGAGGATGGAATGGGAAAGAGGAGACCAAGCAACTTACTTTGTCATCACAGTACTAGGGCTAAGAGGGCACTGAAAGTCCTGGGAATTGACAGTGAGTCCTTCTGAGGGCTCTTGGCAGCTGCCCAATCATGCTGAAAACGCCTCCTCTCCCTTGCTGCTGTAGCCAGTAAGCAACGCCAAGATGTTGCTTTTCTCTGTGAGGATTGGCTAGAACAGTGCAGGAGAGGAGTGATTTCCACTGCAAGGTAAGGCTTCTTGCAAAACTTAGAGCTTTGCCCTCCCTTAGATCTGCCTCTGCTGCCATACGTATGTTCACCTTGGTGTACACAATGGGGCTTGCCAGAGAGGGAAGAAGGAGGGAAAGGGGGTGCCATTTAACCCTCTGCCAAATACTTGCTACATGCACAGCTGTGGACAAAATGGAGAGAAGATTAAACATGCCATTGTTTTTCTGATCTTCAAGAAGGTAGTGCTTTGCCAGGGGAAGATATGCTAAAATTTCTCATTCAAACACGGAAGTCGGGGTTAGGTCTTTGGGTAATAGCATACTATACTACAATACAAAAGTTATCTCTGGGGAATCAGGTTGCATTTTCCTTTTACTTTAATTTACTAAACTTCAGTAACCCAGTAGAGTCACCGGTTGACAGACAGAGTCAAACCCACATTGAACACTTCCATTAATTTCAAATATTGTTAAGGTTAAGCAAACCATGTAGCCTAATTTTGCAGGCAATTATTTGGAACACTTGCCTTACAGCACAATCCTAGGCAGGTCTATTCAGAAGGAAGTCCCATTGTGGGATTGCAGTCTACCCTTCTCCAAATTCTCCAAAGAAACTCTTAATAGGGTGTTTATGTCTCAGGAGAAAACATGAAGAGCTTTGAAGTACTTTAACAAAGGCACAGCACAGAATGTAAGCAAGAAAAAAACAGTTCTTTTTATTGCAGTACTATACAGTCATTTCAGGGGGGAAATATTTTCTTGTACATAGAGTGGTACTTTATCTGAACGTAAGGATGGTTCTGCTGAACAATGCATTGTCATCCTGTGACAGAAACAAGATTAATAACTTTTATTTACAGTCACTCCATCACTAAGTAAACAGTGAGAGCTGTTATTGGTGGTTCACTGCCTAAGGTGGAATCTGCTGAATTAATTTAGACAGCTAATATAAAAGTTAGACTCCACCAGTCTTTAAGTTGGGTATCTGCTGAAAGCTATAATCCTATGCACACTAAACTGGTGCTACAGTCAACGCCACCAAACACAGGGCAACGTACTTCCAAACATGTATAGGATTGTGCTGCAAGCTATGCACACTTACTGGGGAGTAATCAGCAGAGCCGACTTTGGAATAAACCCACTAAAGCCAATATCTACACCTCATGTTGCTGTTAAAAATGCAAGTTACAATGGAAAGCTGGCAACTATACTTAATACTGTGTGCAAATCAATCTGACCCGTGGTAAGAGCAGGCACCAGCCAAAGAAACCAATTGTTGGTTACAGTGGCATCTCTACCGGGAGGGCAGAGCTCTAAGTTTTGCAAGGAGCCTTACCCTGTCATCAGTGGCGTCATGCAGCCGGAACGCTGGGAGGGACGAATGGGTGAGTGGCAGCCCGCCCGTTGTGTCACGCTCCGTTTCGCCGTCTTCCCCGCCCCCGCGAAATGGAGCGTGATGCAACGGGTGGGCTGCCGCTCACCTGTTTGTCCCTCCCAGCATTCCGGCTGCATGACGCCGCTGCCTGTCATGTAAATCCCTCCTCTCCCTTGCTGCTGTAGCCAGTAAGCAACACCACGATGTTGCTTTTCCCTGTGAGGATTGGCTAAAATGGTGCAGGAAAGGAGTGATTTCCACTGCAAGGTAGGGCTTCTTGCAAAACTTAGAGCTCTGCCCTCCCTGTAGAGACACCACTGGTTGGTTACAAAAGAAAAAAAGAGAGTCCAGATTTATTCTGACTAGATACAAACAGTTTATCAACTTACATTCACATCTGAATAAAGGGGAGGAAGTGGTTATGGGCAATTTTGCAATTTATTCATGATTTTCACTTTCAAGTACAGTCAACAGTTGGAAGAACTGCTGTGTGAACTACTGTAAATATTAACAGACTTGGCAGAGGTCATTTAAAACAATCGCTACAAGTAT
The DNA here is from genome assembly GCA_029204185.1 of Lerista edwardsae. Lineage (NCBI taxonomy): Eukaryota > Metazoa > Chordata > Lepidosauria > Squamata > Scincidae > Lerista > Lerista edwardsae. The sequence goes on from JAJKFI010000021.1 coordinate 9,135,940, forward strand.
TATGAAGAATCAATATTTCAGTAGCACACAGTACTTGTCATTGATTTAGAAGAACATCCTACATTATCTCGGATCTCTCAGCATTCTATAATATTGCCTGACTTTTTTTTAAATTAATGAATACGCCTAATCATAAGTATATGAGTTTAAATAATTCAAATGTAACCATATCAATTTTCCATTGCAATGTACTCTTTCATTTCTGTTGATTCAGTAACATCATCAGATTCCCTCATCATTTATTTGAGAACAAAGTCTGCAGTGCAGACATTTGTTCAATCCCAAGGGACAAGTTTATCCCAAAAGCTATGATTGCAATGATGCTTGCATACAAAGATGTGTCACTGCTCTCTCCTTGAGTATGAGAGCAACAAACTGTCCATTACAACCTTGACTGACAGGCACAATTGCTACTCCTCTTGTTGCGCCTGTCCTGGACCTTCTCCAGCTGATAAGGAGGTAGTGTAACTCTGCCAAGACCTGTTAGTTCCTCCTTAACTAACAGCCCAAACCTGTGGTGTCTTCCCCCATTGGAGCAGCGGTACCAAAATGGCTACCACTGCATCCTATGGGCGCCACGGCAGCTGTAGGAGGCAGCTTGGGGAAAAAGGGACAAATGCTCCCTTCTCCCGATTAAGGGCACTGAGCTGCCAATGGGCCTCCTCAAGTTTGCACCAGCTATTTTGATGGTGCAGACTTGAGCACCTCTATGTCAGGCCACGGGGCCCAACATGGAGGATAATATCTGGTGGTGTAGGTACTGCTGGTCCCACCACCGCTCTATTCCTCCACCCACCCAGTTCCACCCTCCCCATGCCCTCCCCTCTGCCCCGAAAGAGCTCACTGCCAGCAGTACTGACACTTCCTGCTGGCTGGCTCCATGCCGGGTCCTCCTGGAGCTGTGTCCTGGCGCCAGTGGTAAGCCCTTACTGCTGGCCCTAGAAGTGCCTTTTGAGACACCAACGCGGCCCGTCAGTAAGGGTTTACCACTGGCGCTAGAACACACAGATTTGGGTCCTGATACTAAATACAACACAATTGGGCAATGTCTTCTTTGACTGAAAGAAGCTGTGGGAGGACTGATCTTGAGCAGGGCCATTGTGCTGGGGGAAAAGGCTTCAACCCTTTCCCCCAGTTAAAATGCTTCTCAGCTATTCACTATGGATGAAAAAAAAACATGCTTTTCCCCACTATTGAAGCTCCGATCCAAATCATCTCATTGACAGCAGCTGCTTTTAACCAAAGAGAAAGATGTCAGGAGATCCAGTGGCAGAGCTCTCAGGTGATTGCACCTGGTTTCTGCCCAATCCCTCAGGAAGAATGCAACCCTGTTGTCAAGGGGTTGTCGTCCAGCCTATTACTGATCCCAGCCACCAACTGAGCAAAGCCGTTGCCTAACCTGAATCTGATAAACGGGGAGAAGGAACTAGATGCAGTGGTGTCATCTACTCACCAGTAGACGGTACGCTGGGCGGGACTTAGTGTGATAGACAGCCCGTCCACTCACTTCCGCTTTCTTCGCGCTCCCCGCGCGGCTTTCCCTCGCCTCGGAGGGAGCGCCTGCTCGCCAGGGGGGATGGGTGGGGCGCGCGCCGGGTGCCTGGGCGAGCAGGCGCCCCCTCCGAGGCGAGGGAAAGCCGCGCGGGGAGTGCGAAGAAAGCGGAAGTGAGTGGATGGGCTGTCTATCACGCTAGGTCCCGCCCAGCGTACCGTCTACTGGTGAGTAGATGACACCACTGACTAGATGTCATCAACCATCTGAGGGCACCTTACTTCAAATTGTCAGATTATCTCACACAGTGGTTTAATATGATTTTTTTTTAAAAGCATGAAAAAATGGAGAAATAGATTTTTTGACACTGGTATGGGGGATAATTCTAGACACCCACTCCAGTCAGTAAAACATCTAACAGACTAACCCTCAGAAACCAGATCCAGTGCACTTTTGGAACCACAGAAGCTAGGGAGGCAAGAACATGCATTGACTCAGAGCTGGCTTTAGGAGAGGCAGGGCCAGGCACACCCGGCGACCTGAGCGTGCCCCATGGCAGGCACTTAAACTGCGCCCCCCCACACTGCCCCGCCTGCGCGCATCATGTAGACACGCCTCCCTTACCCCGGAAACGCTCTATTTCCGAGCGTAAGAGAGGCATGGGCGGGCAGGAGGGCCAGAAACCGCGTGGTCTCTCCCGGACTGCGTGCAATGGCGCCCTGTCGCTGCCCCACGCCCCATGGCTTGTGCCATGGGGCGCTACAGATAAGATACGCGCCTGGGTGGGGCCCAATGTGGAGCATTACTGCAGGGGCCCCACTCTCCCTGAAGGGCCCCCACTCACCAATAAAAGCGATTGTGGTGCCTCACATAGCACCTGGAAATAGTTGGTGGTGACATGATGATGTCACCACCTACTTCTTTCACGAGGCCCATTTTGGGTCATTTGAAGGCAGGGACAGGTGGGAGGGCTTAAGGGAAAGCTGCTCTGTTCGCCCCACTGACTTACAGTCTATATAAATCCCAGCTGCAGCAATAGACAATATGCTCACTGCACTGGTGCGGACGCCCCCCCCCCCACAAAGCGGGGCCCAGTGTGATGACATTGGTCACATTGGCTTAAGGCCGGCCCTGCATTAACCATAGCTGGTAGCGATTTCAGGGCTGACGTGTACAGTACAGCCACTGAATGGACATTTGAAGCTGGGGAACAAACGCCTACATGTACTCTTGTAGTTACAGGTAAGTACGTTTCCTAACTTCTGAGTATTTTTATATGACAGTTTCTGAAGCCAATCTGATGCTTGGAATTTCAAGAGAAAAGCTGCTCCGTGAGGCCAAGCCCATTTCTTTTTTCTTGCAGTAAGGCTATATTTGCAGATTTTTTTAAAATCAGAAACATAATTTATTATTTATAACAGTGAATATTTAGCATTCTTCAGTCAGATTCCTAGCAATTGCATGATCTTGTAATTGTACTGAAAAAGGTCCTGCCTTGGTCTCTCTCTCTTTTGCTGTTTCCTTCCTTCTAAAATAGATGATAAAAGCATAGAAAGGAAGGATCCATTTCTTAAGAGAGTTAAATATATATTGACATTCAGAATTTGACACAACTATTTTGAGGGTTCCTTTGATGCTGGGTTTCCAGAGGTGCGATCCTGAAGATTTCAGACTTCAGGAGGGGAGAAAGAGCAAAAGTTTACAATAAAAACTGCTCTTGGATGCATAATTGGATGCATAATAATGGCCCAATTTTAATTGGGCCTTGCGCTGTCGGAATACTAGTTCTGGCAGCACAAGTCCCTTTATGGCTGTTGCAAAAGGTGACAAACCATCCAGCATGGCCTGGGCATTGCCACAAGCAGCAAACGGCCAGGTCTGTAAGTAAGTTAACACAGGGCGATGGAGGGAGGAGTGGAGGTGGTAGAATGGGAAGAGATGGGTCAGGGAGGAAGATGGATAGGGGCTGGTATCAGCCGCAGAGACACAGAGGCACATCTAAGGGAGGGCAAAGCTTTAAGTGTTGCAAGAAGCCTTACCCTGCCATGTAAATCCCTCCTCTCCCTTGCTGCTGTAGCCAGTAAGCAACACCAAGATGTTGCTTTTCCCTGTGAGGATTGGCTAAAACGGTGCAGGAGAGGAGTGATTTCCACTGCAAGGTAAGGCTTCTTGCAAAACTTAGAGATTTGCCCCCCTTAGATCTGCCTCTGCAGAGACATCCATTTCCTAACCTTCGTCTTGGCTTCAATCCCCCAACCTACATCTACTCTGACTTGGGTGCAGACAGGCATACCCCAGGGCAAGGACACAAACGTTTCCTAACCCGGAGGAGGCTGAAACTCCCTCTTAGGATTCAATGGTGACCATGTTTGCACAGCTGCATTGCCACACAGGGGGTTAAGTAAAGGCCTATACATTGCAAACAGTGTGAAATACAAGGGTATTTATTGTGGCTAGTTTCTTATACCTCATAATAACCAAACACAAGGGATCTCTACCTCAACTATAGAGCCCATGTTTTGCATATAGATAATTCTTGGCTTCTCAACATATAGTATAGCTCATTTGAAACCCTGATGCCTTTCTCATTCAGTGTAAACAATCCTGAGCTAAATGGTCTAGTGATCAGATTCAGGGCGCAATCCTAAACTGAGTTAGGCTGGCATAAACTAAGCCAGCAAAGTTTGGCCAGCACAAGGGCCACCGTAAAGTATGTTTGAACCACTCTCGGAGTCAGAGAGGCCAGCACACAGACGTGATCCATCCTTCCTGACTCTGAAAGTAGTCCAAAAACGCTTTATGGTGGCCCTTGTGCTGGCCAAACTTTGCTGGCTTAGTTTACGCCAGCCTAATTCCAGTTTAGGATTGCGCTCTCAGTAGAAGGCAGATTCCTATAGCACTGCCTCATGTCACCTGACCTATATGGAAGGGTACTGGCCCCTCATTTGGTTCACAGGGCACCCTTGTGTGTTTCCATTCAAGACACTGGAAAAACAACCTCTAAGACAAGCTACCCATCAAACAACCCTGGACATTCATCAGCACAAACTAACAAAAGTGTCTGGAGCCAACATTATAGAATACAAATCCCAATCTCCTTTGGGATGGTTTATTTCTATTGTCCTAGGGAATTATCTGTGTGGTGCAAGTGTTAAATTACAGTAGTAAATTTAACTGGTGAAGATAAAAAGGAAAGAAAACACCTTAAAATTCTCACCTTGATGAGTTGGATGGCCTTGTTAAAATGGCATACAGTATTTTATTTCTAAAAATGTAAAAACTAACAATGCAAACTCCCTTACACAAAATTCCGGAGCATTCTGCTTCTGACTGCATATGCTACAAAAGGTAACATGAATAATGCATTTCTCCAATGTGCAATGCCGAACTCTTTAGACAATATTGCTCTCTCTGCCCTTCGTGAAATTTTGAAGGTGCTACCTCCTAGACTTATGCTAATAAGATTATGTGTGATTCTGGAGCAAGGGTCTTGCATGAGGCTTCCAGTTCTGTGGCCTGGTATAGCCTCTTCCATTAATCTGCGGCTTGTTAGCCATTGAATTTTGCTTCCCTGACAGCTGGCTTCTTTTGGCTCCTACACATACAGTAACTTGACAGTAATTCCTCCTGCAGCCTCCAACATCTGCAAAATGAATGCCAGCATAACTGCATCATACACTTCCAATGCTCAAATTATTCCCCCTACTTGAGGACAAGCAGCACTTATAGTACACAAAACCACCTCTGCAAACGTACATTTTGCTTCAGTCCAACTGAAGTCATGGAACTGCACGGAGGCCTGAAGTTTAGGTACACTGTCACACGTGAATTCAGCAGTATCTTTTAGCTCAGTGGTTCCCAAACTGTGGGCCATGTCCCCACCAGTGGGCAACAAGCCAATTTCAGGTGGGTTGCGAAGCACCTGGAGCAGCCATATTGGAAATGTGGGAAGATGGGATGCTGGAAAGGGGAAGGGCTGTGTGGCTGTTTTGCTTGATTTGAGTCATGGTTGTAAATAGGCTTTTTTTCCTTTCTAATTCACTGTTCTATTGGAAAATGGCTGAGAAATAACCCAACTTATTGCTGCATTCTCAGGAAAGCAGCACAGTCTGGTGTTACAATGACTGCACATCTGGCCATGACATCAGTCTGGGTGGGCCTCGGACAGATTGTCATTCTAAAAAGTGGGTCCTGGTGCTAAAAAGTTTGAGAACCACTGTTTTAGATGTCAACACTGTCACTTCTGACTGTTGTTTGTATTGGAAAGAGAGCTGAAGTATGATTTGAAAACATCAAATGGGAATTCTAGCCAATGCTGGCATTACAGTTAAACTACAGAAACAGGAAATGCAAATGTCAGTTTAGGTATCAGAAAATGTCTTAAGTCCCATAGTCAGGACTTTCAGAATCCCAGGTTTGATCCCTTTCTATTTTCAGATAAAAATATCTCAGGCAGCAGGAAAAGTTTGTTCTGGAGGCCTTGGGGGGCTGCTACCAGTACAGTAGTGTAGGACAGGAACCAGCGGTTGGATGCAATATAAATAAGGGCACAATCCTAACCTGAAGTTAGGCTGGCACAGGCTGGCAAAGGCCACCATAAAACATGTTTGGACCACTCTCGGAGTCAGGGAGAATGGTGCACGTCTGTGTGCTGGCCTCTCTGACTCCAAGAGTGGTCCGAAGATACTTTGTTTTGGCAAAACTTTGCTAGCCAAACTCATTATTGTACCAACCTTTTATTAACAGCACAGCCTGAAGAAGGAAACTCAGGAAATGCTTCTGACAGCTATTTGTTCATTTCTTGCGTTTAGAGGTTTAGGGACAGTTGCACACAGGCACAGGCTCAGCAAAGGAAAGAGATAGAAGAAGGCAAGGCAGGAAACCTAGCTGGGAAAATCAGCAAGTCTGTGAGTAGCAATACAAGTTGCTTGGACTGTGGAGCAGCGGTGTGCAGTTTGGGGGTGGAAGGTGAGGAACTCTTCAATCAGAGTTCTTTGAAAAGTGCTGCCACCGCTGCTGCCACTATAATGGTGATCATGCAAACACTCACAACCCACATGCTCCAGCTGCTGTTCAGAGCACATAGATTGTAAGTGTTTGCATGTTCACAGCTTTAGCAGTGGCAGCAAAGCTTTTTGAAGAATCTTGGCAGAGTGTTGCTCACCTTTGGCCCCATGCATGCCACTGCTGTGGAGTTAGGCCAGTCAACAGGGCCAGATGGGCTCTTTTTGCCTTCTCATGTCACTTGCCTACCATAGGATTGTACACTGCAGTACCATCCTCTGACCATTTGCAATAATGGCAGTGGAGAACAACAGGAAGGATGGCTCACGTGTGTGCTGGCCTCTCCGAGAGTGGTCCAAACATACTTTATGGTGTCCTTTGTGCTGGCCAAACTCAGTTTAGGATTGCACCCTGAGAGTGCAATCCTAACCTGGAGTTAGGCTGGCACAGTTAGGCCAGCAAAATTTGGCCAGCACAAGGGTTACCGTAAAGCACATTTGGACCACTCTCAGAGTCATGGAAGATGGCACTTGTCTGTGTGCTGGCCTCTCTGACTCTTTGACTCTGAGTGGTCCAAACATATTATACTGTGTCCCTTGTGCCAGCCAAACTTTGCTGGCCTAGCTGTGCCAGCCTAACTCCAGATTAGGATTGCACCCTGAAAAGAAAAGAAGTCAGTAAAGTGGATCCACAGAACTGTGAGTCTTTTAGATATATTCTATCTCTGAATACCAGATGCATGGGAGTGGCAATAGGATGCAGGTATCTTGTCTTGCGTGCTTCCTGAGGTATCTGGTGGGCTGATACAGGAAGCTGGACTGGATGGGCCCTTGGCCTGATCCAGCAGGGTTCTTCTGAGAATGGTTTTCCTAGCAGCACAGTCCCATACATATCTACTCAATAAGCTTTCTCCCAGGAAAATGTTGTAGAATTGTAGCCTAAATAAGGCAAATCCTTTTTGTCTAAGTAAGACTTGCTCCCCCCCCCCCCCAACAGTCTAAACTGGCTCTTGCACTCAGTCTCAGTTCTCACCAAAACTCGGCTGGCTACACCCTCTACTTCGGGAATAAGTAGGTGATCATTTGCAGGCTACTTTCAAATAGGGCTGCCAATATGTATCAGCATTTCCTGAAATGCCTGGCTGTGACCCAAAATTGAGAGTGTCAGTTTCATTGTGCTAGTTCTCCAAAGACCTTGGCAGTAATGTTACTAACCCGTCATGGTCGGAAGTCACATTTGCAAAATAAAATGCATTTTAGAAGATCTGTAAATATAGCACTCCACTGTTTGCAAACAACACAAAGCAACAGATAAGGAATATTTGCTGAGAGATCCAATTTCCACATTTTGAAGTTATCAGGAGAAGTGGTTTGCACGTTAACTACTAATCTGTGCAGGTTGTGCTAAACAGCTCCACATGGCAGCTCTTATCAAGTGGTGAGCCCTTCATGCGCAAGGGGTTGTCCCAGACATAACAAGTATCCTAAACGAAAGGTGAGCCATGGCAGATCTTCATGGGGAGCTACCACCCATGCAGAACACACAGGCAGCGCAATCCTGCCCTTGACGTAGCGTCAGTGCAACAGCAAGTGGCAGTTGGCACGTTGGCACTACTGCTTTCAGGTAGTGTCAGCCTGAGAGCACCAACAGGGAGCCAAACTCAGCTGGCGCAAGGGAGGTTCTGGGAGGAGGGAGGGTGGGGAATGGGAGGTTCTGGGCAGGGGGTGGGCAGGCCAGCAAGTGTGCCGGCCTGGGGTGGAGGCGGGGCCAGGATGCGGCCATTAGGCTGCATTCTAGGCCTCATCAGGAAGTGAAATAAAACAGATGTTACGAATTTGTTCCTCTTTTCATCACTTCACTTTTCTTGGTGGGAAGCAAAGCATCACAATTTAGTTGCTGTTCCTGATATAAGTTGCATAGAGCACAGCAAAAGAACCATTTGTACAGGTGCTTTCTGAGAATGCAAAGTGCTCTCTCAGAAGTCCTTGCAACAACCCTGTAGGGTAAGTGTCATTGTTCCTTACTGCAACTGAGGCGCAGAAGGCGGGCTTGCCTGGGGCCATCAAGTCAGCCCTTGGCACAGGCAAAATTCTGGTCAACTGCTTGCTCAGGGAAGGAAACTTGCCACCAGAGAGAACAAGGAACAATGACGTTACAGTGGGTTAGTGCTGCCCCCTCACAAACTGGATGGTACTGCTGATGCAGAGCATCAGGCTGCCTCCTCATCAGGAGTGCAAATCAGGGTAAGGGGAAATTGTGGGCCACAGAGCAGGACTCCAGTCATTCTGCCTACACTTCCTTTCCAAGGTGGTCTGTGGAGGAAAAACACAGGTGTTTGATTTCAGTAGTTACCTGCTAGAACAGTGGTTTCCAACCCTTTTTGCACCGGTACCCCCTTTTTAGGTACAACAATCTGTCGGGACCCGCCTAAGAAGTAGGATGGAAGTGATGTCATTAATCAGGGAGTCATTAATCAGGTGATTTTAAATAAATCACACTTTTTGAAAGTCAAAAGAACTCCACATCCTTTTTAGAATATTCTGAATGCTTTGTATTTAAGCGATGTTTGAGATTTGAGTTCAGTGAGTGATCCAGCACTGAGAACAGCATTGTATAGAATGCACCGTGGCTTCTCTATGCCGTTGATGATCAAGATGGTAAAGCCAAATTTTGGACAGTTTTCAGAGTATTTACCTTCCTCTTCTCCATGTCCTGAGGCTCACCTAGGCATGCACATGGAAGGCATGACAAGCCTGCACGGAAGAGACCCAGGAGAAAATTCATCACACACTAAGAAGAGCGCACAGCAAGACTAATTTCCCTCACAGCCCCAAGCATTGAGGAAGTGGCAGTTTAATGGGGAAGCCTCTTCCCTAGAAAAAAAATGAAGCTTTAAAGATGGGGAGCCCAGCTTTATAAGTTGGCTGCCCCAAGCTCTTTGTGACCCTCTGAAAATTGGTTCGTGCCCCACTTGGGGATCCCGACCCCCAGATTGGGAGCCACTCTCCCAGACATTCAGAAATCCTGGCTTCTTACAGATAGTGAAAACAGAGAGATGATATACCCTAAATTTTAACCATCTTTAAGACATGCAAAGAAGATGAACATGGTAACAATAATTCAAGCATGTTCATTCATATGAGAGAGAGAAAGAGAAGCTTGTATTAATAAAGCACGGGAGTCAAAGCAACTCAATTGTTAATGCCATCATTTGACATGCAGTTGACAGCCGTTCAAATAAGAGAAGCTTCAAGATGCTAAAACTCATGCTGAAGGAGGATGAGAACCTCTCTGTATTTGAGATGAACCTAAACAGAACTATTGAATTCTTTTAGCAGCATGCATCTCTTGCCATTGGAAGTGAAAATTAAAAGGCTAAATGCGCAATCCTAACTCGGATTAGGAGTTAGGCTGGCAAAAGTCTCTTGTGCTGGCCCAGGAGTGTCGCAAATGTGCCTTAAAGTGTGTTTGCACTTTCCTTGGAATTGCTCTTGGAGGCAGGGAGGACGGCGCACATTGGTGAGCCAGGCTTCTTGTCTCCGAGAGTGGTGCAAACATACTTTATGGTGCATTTGCGACACTCCTGGGCTGGCACAAGTGACTTGTGCTGGCCTAACTCCAGGTTAGGATTGTGCCCTAAATTAGGCGCAACATTCCTCATCGTCTATGACTTTCTAATAATGTAATGTTGTTTTAATGGCCCAGGGGCGGAGGGAGGGTGTCGCCAGGGGTAGCGGCGGCCATGGGCGCCAGCAGTGGCGAGGCAGCATCGCGTGGAGGAGCCAGCATGCTTTTTGGCCCTCCCTCCCTCCCCTGCGCTTGTTTTGCTCCAAAATGGAGCGATTCCGGGCGCAAGGAGGCGTGGCGGGCTGATGCACGGGGGCGGGGCAATGTGCCGGGGGTGCGGTTTCGTTGCCCTGCCATGGGCGTGATCGCGGCTCCGTTTGTCACGGTAATGGCCTAGATCTGAGTAGCCCCACAGGCTGGTATGTGCTAAAAGGAATTAAATCCCCTTACTCTGAGTTGCGGCCCACCCTCCAGCTCACCTGAAATGGATACAGCACAGGAGCACAGGCCAGTCAGCCTGCCTTTTCCAGGGCAGGTTAGGATTGCACCCCAAATCTGATATCATATGTGGTTTTTAAAAAAATTTATACAGACGTTGCTACTATAAGCGAAGACAGGTCAAGAGAATCCGATTCAAGTCATGTGTTCAGAGACTAAGCTACCAGATATCGAAGTGTGAACTAAGGCTTGCTGCAAGGGAAAATCTGGCCTAGTTTTTCGCAGAATAGCACAAAGTCAACTATATCCAGGATTTTGCTGAAAAGTAATACTTTAAATCAGCCTGGATTGAGTGTGCTGGTGGAAAAGGCAAATCAGGAGCCTCTGAAGTAATTTTTCTCTGAATCTCCCTGGCTCCTTTGAAAGCTCCTTAAGTCTCCTTTAAAAATGATGCTTTTCCATTAGATTGAAAAGTGTTCAAGGATGTCCTACGTGGAATGGGTTCTTCCCCCTGTATGTAAAATAAAAACCTCTGACATTTGTTCTAGTTCTAGTAATCAGATATTAGGACTGATTGAACAGGTACAGTACAGAATTATTCTTCTGTCTTCTTGTTAGTAACAATTGTTAGGCTTCTGATTCATTACTTTTCATATTTCAGAATCTAATCATAATTACAATTCAGGTTCTTGAGAAATAAATTATGTCACAAGTACACAACCCATAAATAGCACAAGACATGTGACAGATGCATGGTTCAAGAATTACAGTACTAGCTAGGAAAAGACTATATTCTGTGATGCACAAGGCATGGCTTCCCCTGCTTGCTCAGAAAGAGCAGAATATGGTTTTATACTTACACCTGTTCACAAGCCTTTAATGACCTTCACTTAACAACTAAAGACCAATTTATTTATTTAAAAGATTTTTGTAGTAACATTCATAAAATGTCATAAAATGTCTACGAAATTAAAAAAAATCAAAGGGCAAATAAAATGAATAAAACAACATCAAACAGTAGCAGCAGCAGGACGAAAACACAACAGCAAAACCAAATTCTCCTTGAAAAACAAATGGCCTTTAGTGGTCTCTGAAAATACAATAGGGGGGAGGCTAAATGAGCTACTTTTGTAAGAGAGCGGCAGGGCATGGGGGCTGCCCCAGCAAAGACACAATTCCTTGCAAAGCTTCTGCAGTATATCCTCTGCAGAAGATGGTCCTTGAGAATAAATTATGTCACAAGTACATAACCCAAAAATAGCATGAGGATTTCTTCAGAAATTCTTAAATGCTTCATTTCGTGTAAATCTGCCACAGCTGAGGATTCTGAACGGTTTTCAAAGGCAGCCCCGCATGGAGAACATTACAGCTGTCCAATCTGGTTCACCAAGGCAAATACATCTCTCACGACAATTGCAGGTTATGAACTGCATGTGTAATTTAGCTATTATAAACTGTTAATGAAAGACAGTCTGCTCATATAGTTAAACCTCAATGGAAACTTTTCTTATCAATGGTTCACACATTCAACGGGCAGCCCAATCCTAGCCTGGTCTGGAGTAGGCCGGCCTGCCGGCCTGCACCATATCCAGTTTCCGTTAGGAGCGACTGTGGTATGACTTGGAGTAAGGGACATATGTCCCCGTACCCCAAGTAATGCCCTAGCCACCACAGTGGGGCTACTCAGATATGCACCAGTGGAATTGCTGGTGCAGATCTGAGCAGGCCAATGTAAGGTAGCCTGTTTGGGAGGGGGTTAGAATATGGCCTACCTGCCAGAGGCTGATCCCACTCCACTCCCGGGCCTGGCCACTCACCAGCCCTCCTTCCCCCAGCCCCACCCTCCCCACACTGGCTGAACTCAGCTGGCACTACTCTGTGGAGCAGCACAGAGATTTGATTCAGCCTTCAAGGGCGGGCACGTGTCCTTGTGCCAGCCCAGCCAACTCCTGAGTCAGCACAAATGTGTCTTATGGTGAGTGTGGTAGGATTGCACTCTGCGTGCCATTCCTGAGGTAACCAACCGAGGAACATACATGTACAACTCAATACTAAGATGCACATTATTAGCACGGCAACCCTTATCTTATGCCCCATCTACAATTTCAGCAAGCAATCTCTGGTGGTAGCCTAATTAGCTGAAAGGTGGTACCCATTGCCAGATCAAGCAGTAACAAATATAAATTGCTTGTTCTCTACAATGTCATTAGCTTTATCCAGGAGCTGTAGCAGAGCCACCAGCGTTCCTGAATTCATGGCATTCTCAATACCACAGTATTAGGCCTCTTGGGACAACTTCGTCATAGTGATGTTTCTAGAGGGTGTTGTGAATTTGTGGTAATTATAGCAGAGTTGGAGGCTCGCGGACC
>JAJKFI010000021.1:9148819-9162366 GCA_029204185.1 Lerista edwardsae
ATGCCAGTTTCAACCAGTTCTGGAGTGTGTGGTGTGAAACTGCAACAGAGGGGGCCCAAAATGTTAAATTTTGCAGGAGCGCCTGTGTAAAGTGGACCCCCCTCCTTGCCTTCAGAGCCATATGTGGCTTAGAGAGCAAAGCCTTGGAACCAGCTCTCCAAACCCTGAATGGCCCTGAAGGTGAGGCGGAGGGGCTGCTTCACACAGGAGCTCAGGCAATGCAGCTTCGAGGTAAGGGAACCAACATTCCCTTACCTTGAAGAGATCTCCGTGACTACTACACTGAGAATGCAGAACATGCCCCATTAGCACAGCTACGTCAGTGGTGGGAAGCTGGTTAGGATTCTGCCCTGACTCTGTCATGTGCTCAGATCCTAAGGTTGCCATTTATTACCAGCATGTTTCATCCTTTCCATGAATAGTCTCTCCAAGCTCCAGTAAAGCATCTCCATTGTAAAAATTGGTTTAAAGAAGCCATGTATTGGTGGTTACAGAGAAAATCTAAGTGTGACTGTGTTGTAGATCTGATAATCTGTTTTTTTTTTTAAACAAGCCTAGAGCTGAATGAAGTGTTAGTCAGTACTGTTACAAAGACCCTCAGAAACAATATACAATTAATGAAAAGGTTGCCTAGATGAAAATAAACCAGTTATATCCCCATTAGCCACTTACTGCTGCCAAATTCTGGAAAGGCAAGGAAATATTTTGAGGTGTCTCTTCCTATGGAAGAATGCACTGAAAGGGTTACAGTGAAGGCAAGTTCAGGAAACTGTCTTGCTGAGCGACTGAAAAGCTTTCAGAGAGATTTTACTCGTCAAATGGGACTCACATACTGAGTGCCAGGAGTACATCTTCCATTTGTAATTGTTCAAACGAGAAGAGTGATCTCTACTGCAGATCTGCACAGCTCTTTGTGCAGCCTTCACTTTAGCACCCTGATTTGGGAGAGTGGATTATAGATATAATTTTGCTTCAAAGGAAGCTGAATGTGAGGAAGATGCTTTATTTCAAGAATGAGCCAGAAAAATGATTCAAAGCACCAATACAATACAATAATAGTGTGTACTGTAGTCAGCCCTCCCCATTTTTTGGTTGAGTTTACATACACTCAGGGCTTGTTTTAAAGAAACCTTTTTCATGCCACGACCCCAATATATAAATAAATACATAAGGTATGAAGTTGGGGACCCCACTGTTTATCCTGCCCCCTCCCAGGACCCTATCTGCCCACCCCATCACTGCCCACTGCTTGCTCCCACCACTGTCACTAAATATTCTTATTAGGGACTCTTCAGCCTAGAAAAAAGGCACCTGAGGGGGACATGACTGAGACATACAAAATTATGCACGGGAGGGATAGAGTGTTCTTTTCCCTCTCTCATAACACCAGAACCAGGGGGCACCCACTAAAACTGAGGGTTGGGAGAGTTAAAACGGAAGTACTTTTTTACCCAGTGGGTAGTTAATCTGTGGAACTCTTTGCCACAGGAAGTGATGATGGCATCTGCTCTAGATGCCTTTAAGAGGGGATTGGATGGATTTCTGGAAGAAAAGTCCATCGTGGGCTTTAGGCAATGATGGATTGTGCAACCTCCTTAAATTAGTAGTAGACTACTTCAGAGTACCGGGTGCAAGGGAGTGGCAACAAGATGCAAGCATCTTGTTGTCTCGTGCCTCCCTGGGGCACCTGGTGGGCCGCTGTGAGATACAGGAAGCTGGACTAGATGGGCCTTTGGCCTGATCCAGCAGGGCTCTTCTTATGTTCTTAGGGAGATCAGAAAAAGCTACCATGAATCCTGGCACTAATGAAAGCTATTTTAGCACAATTACGAAGAACCTGAGCAGGACTGGGACACCATCTCCTAATACAGGCTGGCGGGCCAGATCTGGCACCTGTCCAATCTATTCCCTGCGTGAACAGCTATTCCTGTTACACTGGGGATGCAGCTAATGACCCCAGCTGCAGCATCCAGGGGGTCCTTGCCACCAGCCGCTTCTGTGTGGAACTCCATGCACGAGACATGCTGGGGCAGGAGACCCCGGAAGTGGCTAACCGCAAAGACCCCTGGGGGCTGTAGTCATGGTCATCAGAAGCGTTCCAGAAAGTGCTGTTTGCACTGGGGATGTTTTTCTCTGCTGCAGTGGTCTCCAGTTTGGAGACTGCGGTTCTAGTACCTAAGGGGTACATCAGATACCTCCCCTTTACCTGCTGGTGTTCTAGTCCAGTGGTCTTCAATTGTTTTCATTCCCATAAGTTGCCACAACCCTACAACTAAGGCTTTGTGACCCCATTGGAGTCCCGACCCCAAGGTTGAAGAACACTATTTTAAAGCAAACATTTCTCCCTAATGCAAAATAGTGACTTTTAATAATATAAAAAGAACGACAGGAGTATGTTCTGAAAAGTAGTTCTTCCACGAACACTGAAAAATAAGTTAGTTTTCTTTGTAAGTCATACAAGGGTATAAACGTATGCAATATTTTACTCAAGACTTGAATTTAACATCTATTGATCTGGGCTTTTCAACTGGAAATAAGCATTGCTTGTCTTTGGATTATCCAAATCACTGTAATGGTCCAGAGAACATTTCCTGGGAGCACAAGCTCCAATGGGCATAGGATGTTCTTCATCTCATAATGATTCCCCCCACCCCTTAATACACACAAATAGGCTCCCTCCAATAAAACAAATGTGGTCCTCCCCACACACATGCAAGATGTTTATGCATGTCTCAGGTAACAGTGTAGGCCGTTTATATGGCTCTGGGGTCCACATTGTTAATTTTTGCCATCAGATTTTCAAAAATTATAAAATATAACAAGAGGAGATATAATTTTTGTGAAAGACTGCCGTTCTTAAGATTCGTAATCATACTGAATGATCACACAAAACAGCCATGGAGCCAGTATGAAACCTGCGCATGACGAACTGTTCAAGTCTAGGTCATTTGAATCAATAATAGTGCACTGTCTTCTAAAAGGTAAACATTCTGAGCATGTGTTAAAGCAGCAGATAATCTCCAGCCTATACAAACATTACTTTGCAGAGCCAAGTTGTGGCTGCTTGACTTTATCCTATTCTGTGCTGACTTCCTCAAGGAGAATATACAGTATAGTGATGATTTTTGCTTCTGTTGATGGGGAACATTTTGAATGACCAACCACACACACACAAAACCCACCCAGATTTGGATTTTCTGCTCAGGTTTCTTTTCATTATACAATCTAGGAGCTGCTGAACTCCTCAGTAGATTCCACACTGTCGGAGACATAGCTCTGTTCTGACTTGTTCTGCCAACACATCATCAGGGATGGTGGGAGGGGAAGAAAGTGACCACATTTGCTGAAAGCATGTACACAGTCTGCAGTCTCATAAAAGAATCAAAACAAATGAAACATTCATATAAAGACACGATGCAGCTTTTACTAGATAAATATAATTCACAATCCAAAAATCCTTTAAATATAAAACGTTGTCCTCCTGGAGACTGTTGTAAACCAATTAGAAAATAAGGAGAATAAAGATGATTGTGGGGCTTAACAGTTGCCAATAGTTTCCATTCTTTTCTAATCCCCCCATTGTATAGGTCAGAGAATATTTTAAACTCAGTTTGTCTTTTTTATCATTGCACAGGTAGAAAATTCAGGTGATTTATAACTCTCCTCTCTTTCCCTCCTTCCATTTATTTTCCTTACTGCCAGCACCTTTTTTTTTTTTGGTAAATCTCTTCTCCTACGAGCAAAGGCATTCATGTGGTTCTGGAATCAGAATGGAAAGTGCGGTTTTCAATCACTGCCACAAATCCTCTGACACATGAAGGTCAGTGAATTTCTCTGTGTCATCTGTAAAATGGAAGTAACTTAACATTTCTTTTCTTCTCTGTAGCGGCTCCACAAATATGGAATTCCCTACCAGAAGAACTAAGAACTCCCTCATGGCCTCTTGAAGAGGGCTCAAATCATACCTATTTAGCCTGGCCTTTGGATGACCGTGTGGCTGTCTGCCCTCTGTCCCTCTGGTATATTGTCATAGTCTGTCTCACTCCCCTGGTCAACTGTTTTTCCCACCCTCCAATGTGTCCTGATATGGAGAATTGGGTCTAGCTTTCATTCCTGTTCACTCTCGGTGTTCCCGTTCATGTTAATTTGTTGTTGTTGTTTTAAGTTGTTCCAATGTGTTTTACTTATTATGTTTTACTTATTATGTTCTCTGTAAGCCGCCTTGAGCATTTGCTTCATAGGAAAGGCGGGGTATAAATCCTTCAAATAAATAAAATAAATCTGGCCTTCATTTGCCCTCTTTGGGGAAGAGCATTAACCCTTCTGTAAAACAGATGATCAACTGAGTAGACCTATTTCAACTACTTCCTGAGTAGCTCTAAAATTCAATCTGTTTTATAATTGAAGAAGGTTTATAATTGTTTTATAATCCCAGAAGGTGGTGCTGGGGGACTCTTGTTCGGCACCCCGACCTCTTAGGTTCGGGGTGCCGCAAGGTTCCATCTTATCCCCCATGCTGTTTAACATCTACATGAAACCGCTGGGAGAGGTCATCCGGGGGTTTGGAGTGGGGTGCCATCAATATGCTGATGACACCCAACTTTATCTCTCCTTTCCCCCTGATTCTGAGGAGGCGGTTGAGGTCCTGGATCGCTGTCTGGAGGCAGTTGGGGGCTGGATGCGGGCGAACAAGCTGAAATTAAATCCGGATAAGACAGAGGTGCTTTTGGTTCGGAAATCCACAGCTCGGGTATTGGACTATCGTCCTGCTCTGAATGGGGTCGCACTTCCTCTGAAGGAGCAGGTTCGCAGCTTGGGGGTTCTCCTGGATTCACAGCTACACCTGGAGTCCCAGGTGGCGGCGGTGGCCAGGGGAGCCTTTGCTCAGCTTCGGCTGATCCGTCAGCTGCGGCCGTACCTGAGCTGTGCGGACCTGGCCACAGTGACCCATGCCCTAGTGACATCAAGATTAGATTATTGCAATGCGCTCTACGTGGGGCTGCCTTTGAAGACGGTCCGGAAATTACAACTAGTACAGAACGCGGCGGCTCGGGTGGTTGCTGGGGCACGTCGGTTTGACTCTGTCGAGCCGCTGCTTCGGCGACTACACTAGCTGCCGGTTCTGTTCCGGGCCCAATTCAAAGTGCTAGTTTTGACTTTTAAAGCCCTTTACGGCTCGGGTCCGGGGTATTTGAGGGACCGCCTTCTTCTATATAATCCAACCCGTACTCTTAGATCATCTGGGGGGGCCCTTCTGACTGTGCCGCCACCAGGAGAAGTAAGAGGAGTGGCGGCCAGGAAGAGGGCCTTCTCGGTGGTGGCCCCCCAACTCTGGAACACCCTTCCCCTCGAATTGAGAACTGCTCCCTCTCTGTTTACATTTCGGCTGGGGCTGAAGACCTTTTTATTCCAAAAAGCTTTTAATTGTTGACAGTTTGGCTGGCTGGTTATTATGATCCACGGGGCTTGTGTTTTATTTTATTTTTTAATTGTTTTTAAATTGTTTGTGTTTTTAATCTTGATTGTTTATTGTTTAATACTGTTTTTAATTGCTTTTAATGTTAATTGTTATACTTTATTTTTATCTTTTTTAATATTGTAAGCCGCCTTGGACATCTGCCCCGGCAGAGGAAAGGCGGGGTAAAAATTTCTTAAATAATAATAATAATAGTTGCCTGACTTTTGCCTAGCTAAGCTCCCATTCCCCACCCCATTATTTTCTTCTGTATTGTATAAAAATATATAGTTACGGGGCAAAGATTATCTGGTTAACTAGCATAGGATCTGGAAACCTCAGCAGAACCTAGAAGAACTCAAAATTTCATTTTAAAAATAAAGTTTCCGGATCTCATGGCCTTGGGAAAAACATTTGAAAAAGCCATTTAAACCCTGAGAGACCTGCTTAAAGATCTAAATAAGGCAAGGCTTGTGTTAGTTCTTTCAGGACCTCAGTCAGCCTTCTCATCTTTCTTCCTACTATCTAACAAACAATTTCACATCCTGCAATAATTTCAAATAAATTATATGCATAAAACATAATTAGTCTCTTTGTTTGTAGAAGTGGTGATCCTCGCTGCAGAGGAATCTGTCTTCCTAGTTCTCCATTTGGAGTATCCCCAGAACTCCATTTGTTCCAAGCTCTTACAGTTTGCTGCTAGTCCCTCTGTATACCCAGCAGTTTACCTTTGACTGACATGCTGACCACAAGGGAAGACCACTACCTTCATGCAGTCCTAATAAGCTTCCACAAGCATCTGGCTGGTTGCCATTAGAAAAGAAAACATGCTGGATTACATGAACTTTGGCCTATTTCATCAAGGCAAGTCTTGGATCAAAATCAGAATATGCTTGCCTATTACACTGCAACAAGCAAACAAACAATCAAAAACAAAACCACACACCCATAACCAGTGGTGTCATTCAAATGATTTAGGAACAGGAACTCACTTTTGATTGGCACTTGTCGGGAACCCGGAACCAGCCACGGAGCCCGTTAGGATCCGGAACGCCCGTTCTGGTCCGTTCCCCCTGAATGACATCACTGCCCATAACTAAGACTGCAATCCTAACCGGCACTTAGGCTGGCTCAACAGACTTGTGCTGTTTTCCAGGTGTCATGAACATGCCATAAAGCATGTTTGTACCACTGTGAGAGTTGGGTAGTATGGTGTGAGGATGTGCGCCAGCCACCCAACACCAGATCCAGACTGATAAAGGGGAAGTCCAAGCTGGGCTAGGGAAGCTTGTGGGGAGGAGGTTGCAGAGGGTGGGAAGAGGGCAGAACAGGGTGGTTTTGGGCAGAGAGTGACTGGTGAATGGAGGAAAGGTCCATCGTGGGCTATAGGCAATGATGGATTGTGCAACCTCCTTACAAAGGTGGTGGGCTACTGGTACCGGGTGCAAGGGAGTGGCAACAGGATGCAAGCATCTTGTTGTTTCATGCCTCCCTGGGGTGCCTGGTGGGCCACTGTGAGATACAGGAAGCTGGACTAGATGGGCCTTTGGCCTGATCCAGCAGGGCTCTTCTTATGTTATGTTATGTTGGAACGGGAGAGGGGGGGGAATCAGCCTGGGCAACTTAGGCTGGATCCTAACCCCCCTCCCGGTCAGCCCAGTGTTACACCTGGCTGCTCAGATTTGCATCAGCTATTTCACTGATACAGATCTGAATAGCCCCATAGGGGTGGCTGCTACATGATATGGGTTAAGGGGAAATACTCCAAGTAAATACTCTTACTCCAAGTTGTGTGGCAGCCACCGCCTTACCTGTGCCGGATACAGTGCAGGCCAGCTGACCCGCTTACTCCAGCGCAGGTTAGAATTGGGCTGTAAGAAAACTATTATGTTCTGTCAGGGTTACTCCCAGATGAACGTGCCTACAGCTGCAGCCTTCATTTTATGACATTGCTTTATCTGCACGAGAAATGTTGAAACCCTTTCCAAAACTGAAATATACATTTTCAGCCCTCATTGCCAAATGATAAACTGATGCCTATCAGCCAAAAGGTTGACTATGAATGAAATGAAAACAGAAGTTCTTGGAAGCGGGGAAAAAATGAGCCTGGGTATGAATGGTAAAGCAACGCAAGGTGGCACATTTTTACGTTTAAAGAGAAGGTTCACAAGGGATTTCCCAGTTGAATGGAAAATGTCACATTAAATTCTCCTTCTGGAAATTTCCCAAAGAATACTGTGCGGGGAGCTCAGTGCTGCCAATAAATCTCCTGCCCTAGGATGTCAAAGCTTATGGGAAGCAATCCTTTCCTTTTTACACTAAAAACTGCATGTTTTCGACAGCTGCGGAAAATTACCTGGAACTGTTGGCAGCCACTCCTCCAAAACACACACACACACACACACACACACACACACAGAGAGAGAGAGAGAGAGAGAGAGAGAGAGAGAGAGAGCGAGAGAGAGCAATCCTAACTAACTTTTCGGCACCGGGGTAAGGGCAATGCATCTCTGAGGAAAAGGAAGAAACATTCCTTTACCTTGAGGAGGCTTCAGCGGCTGCCCCCCCCCCATTGCAGAATGCAGCAAATGTCTCATTGGCACAGCGATGTCAGTGCTGGAATGCTGGTTAGGATTGTGTCCGAACACACACACACACACACTTATTTATTTATTTATTTATTTGGGGGGTTGGAAACAGAATAGGAAATGAAGGATGTAAATTGAACATTCCACCCTACTTCGTGTTTTCGTTTGTCATGTAAAAGAGATCGGATCAAGTCAAAATAACGATGGGAGCCTCAAAAAAAAAGCAAGTACTCTTGGAACATTTACAGTCTGTTCCCTCTTGGGACCTGGTTTTCAGAGCCGTCAGCATCATAGCTGTCCTTCTCCAAACCTGCTGCAGCTTATCAATGTTCTTCTTAAAATGTGGTGCCCAGAAATGGATGCACTATTCCAAGAGAGGTATGACTAGTCGAGGATAGAGTGCACCTATTACTTTTCATGATCTGGATTCTATGCCACTGCTAATGCAGTCCAGTACTGCATTCTTTTCTTTCTTTTTGAAACCGCATCACACTGCTGGCTCATGTTCAATTTGTGGTCCACTAAAGCAGTGTTTCTCAAACTGTGGGTCGGGACCCAGCAGGTGGGTCACAAGCAATTTCAGGTGGGTCATATAACACCTACGGCAGCCATCACTGAAAATATGGGAAGACGGGATGCTGGAAAGGGGAAGGGTTATTTTACTTGTGTCAAGGTTGTGAATAAGCTTTTTTTTTCCTTTCAACTTTGCTATTGGAAAATGGCTGAGAAATAACCCAACTTATTGCTGCATTCTCAGGAAAGCAAAGCAGCAGGCTCTGACATCACAACTTTGCCACTTCTCGCCATGACATCATTCTGGTGGATCCTGAACAGATTGTCATTCTAGAAAGTGGGCCCTGGTGCTAAAAAGTTTGAAAACCACTCCATGAAGGCATCTAGTTCCTTTTTATACATGCTGCTGCCAAGCCTGGATTTGTCCATCCTGTGTATCTGCCTCTGATTTTTTGGAGTTACAGGCAGAACTTAATATCTGTCTCTGTTGGACTTCATCTTGTTGGTATAGGCCCAACTAGATCATTTTGAATCCTGGTTTCCTGAATCCTGATCCTGATTTGGCCTTCCAAGATATTAACTATTTCCTCCCGGGTTCATGTAATCTGCAGGTTTGATCAGAATTCCCTCTACTCCAGGTTATTTTTGAAAATATTGAACAACATAGGGCCCAAGCCAGAGCCATTGTGGCACTCCAGTGGAAACCTCCAAGTTTACACGGTGCCATGTAATAGCACTCACTGGGAACAGTTGTTCAACCAGCTTTGAAACCACCTAATAGTAGTACAGTTGGCCCTCATTATCTGTGGAATTGTCAAATAATGATTAGAAAAAGAGACAAAGATTGACTGCATCAAAAATTGCACACAGTATTTATCATAAATCATAAATTAATTTGGAAGAATATCTACTGCTTTCTCCGCACTCAAATCAACTGTGACCAGATTGTTATTTCCTCACATTTGTTCCAATGTTTGAAATTCTTCCTTCATGTGATTCTTAATTGCCAGCAGTTCACTGTGAAGCTTTCCTACGTTAAAACAGAGGGCTTTTTAATTGGAGAATTAAATCTGTTCCCAAATTTAATTCAGCTGAATGCTGTTGATTAAATAGATGGGTAGCTTCTAAGAGTCAGGTTGCACTGCATGAGAAGTTTTTTTGGGGAGGGGGGGTAAGGAATCTGAAACATTTATCTTTCCATCATGCCGTTATTCACCTTCAGATAATATTCATGGAAAGCAAACATATTCATGGAAAGCAAATATGCATTGTCTCCGGTACAAATGAAGACCACTGAAGAATATTCAGGGGACAGTTTGCTATATTTATTCAAGGTCATATTGTGGCTGATTCCATCCTGCCCTCTAGATTCCTGCCCAGCGACTCTTTCCATCTTTACAGTGAATGGAAGAAGGGAGTGAGAAACAAAGGGAAGTCAGTAACATTTGCCCCATCTCCTCCTCAAAAACAAAAGAAACGAATGGATGAACTGGTGGTCAAGTGTATCATTGTCTCTTTTTGCAAATAAAAAAAGGTGTGTGTGTGTGGGGGGGGTAAGTTCGGACATAAGAGATGGCCCAAGCCCATGGATTCAATTATCCGCTATTTTCAGCATCCACGAGGGTTGCAAGAACCGAACCGTTGCTGATGCCAAGAGCCGACCATACTTCTTGAATGTCATACTACTTGAATGTCAAGTATGCTATATATTATACTAGAATATCACATCATGGGTAAATATGGTCCTTGGTAAATATAGCAGACCAGGGTACATTGATTGTACAATTTCATATTGATTTTATGAATTGTTTGGGGGGGTGTTATAAGCCACCTTGATTCCTCTTCAGTAAGGAGAATGGTGAGCTATACGTCTTTTAATATAAAGGAAGTTATAACCTATGATAAAAGGGCAACAAATGGTTGCATGGAAATTGTTATAAGTTGCCACTTTGAAAGTGGCAGTCGGAATATACCCTCTGCAGCTTGACTTTAGGTAGTCTGTAGAAATATAATTACATCTCCTTCTCAAATTAGGCAGTCCACCTGAACTGCCTGTCTGAAAATTAAGGATACTGCAAACATCATGTCCATTATTACAGCTTTTTTAAAGTGTTAACTGATAACTTCCCTTTTCACTGTACAAGTAGACCATTCCTTATCTGGACATCCAAAATCCAGACTACTCTGAAAGCCAGACATTTTTGTCCAAGATTATTTTTAAACTTCCTGTAGCATGATCACTAGAGGGTCTAGTGCTCATTCCCATGTACAGTGCAGGTATAGGCTGTAAGTTGGGGAGGGAGGGGCTCCTTAGGGATTCCTTAACTTTTAAGCATAAATTAAGCATAAAAGTTAATTTATAATGTTTATACTATTTTATGCTGTTCTGCTCTTTTACTGTTGTTTTTATTGTTACATTGTTTTGATGTTTTATTTTTTTAAATTTTAATATGTTATTTTAATGATTTTTTATGTTCTATGTACACCACTTTGGATTTTTAGAAAAGTGGAATGACAATCCTATAAATCTTATATACTGTATATATAAGATTGTGTTTGTGTATGTTCCGCTTAGGCTCTGCAATGCCTGGAGCGATCGACACAAAACTTGGCACGCATAGTGGCCTGGCAACAAACACTGCTGGGGTCAGACCCCCCTAGTGCCCCCAGGGGTGAGGGTATGCGGGGGTCCCTGCATGAAAATGGTCTAAAATGGCCGAAATTGGCGTGGAATCCATAGTTTCCGGGGTCGCTGAGACAAATGGCAATGCTCCCGACACTGGTGCAGTCTGGGTTCATCCCCCTCATCGGCGTGGGGGGCGAGAAGGGGTGTGAAACCAGATGTCCGCCATGCCCTGCTGGAACACCTGGACCGATTGGCACCAAACTCGGCATGCGGAAGCCTAGTGGCCTGGCCACAAACACTGCAGGGGTTGGGGCCCCCTAGCACCCCTGGGGGTGGGGGTGCACAGGGGGCCCCACCTGAAAATGGTCAAAAACGGCCGAAATTGGCATGGAATCCGTAGTTTCCAGGGTCGCCGAGATGAACGGCAACACTCCCGATGCCGGTAGAGTCCGGGTTCGGGCCCCCCTCAGTGTGGGGTGAGAAACAAAACGTCCACCATGCCCTGCTGGAATGTCTGGACCAATTGGCACCAGACTCGGCACGTGTATGCCTTGCGGCATGGTGACAAAAACTGCGGGGTCAGGTCCCCCTGGCGCCCCCGGGGGTGGGGGTACATAGGGGGCCCCACGTGAAAATGGTCATAAACGGCCAAACTCGGCGTTGAATCCGTAGTTTCTGAGGTCGCCGAGATGAGCTGCAATGCTCCTGATGCTGTTGGAGTCTAGGTTCGGCCCCCCCCCTCGGCGTGGGGGGCGAGAAGGGGTGTGAAACAAGACATCTGCCATGCCCTGCTGGAACGCCTGGACCGACTGGCACCAGACTCGGCACGCGTATGCCTTACGTTCTGGCGACAAATACTGTGGGGGTACGACTCCCCTGGTGCCCCCAGGGGTGGGGGTGCGAAGGGAGTGCCATGTAAAAATACTCAAAAACAGCCGACATTAGTGTCGAATCCATAGTTTCCGGGGTTGCCTAGAAGCTTGGGATAATTTGTTACCCAGGCAACACTGGGTAACAAAAGGCTAGTAATAAATAAATAAATAAATAAATAAATAAATAAATAAATAAATAAATTCTATTCTCTGCTCTGTGATGTGTACCTGTACACAAATTGTTGAAAAATATCAAAGAGGCCATATGGGTAACAGTGAAGCATTACATTTATCATTATATTTATGCACTTAGTCTGAAATCCACCCTAATCTGAAATCCAGACACCTTCCTATTCCAAGCAGTCTGAAAAAGGATACTCAACGTGTATCTATTTGTTTAACTTGCATCATAACAACGTACTGTGGGCCCTCGGTGTCTGCGGGGGATGCATTCCAGAACCCCCCATGGATACAAAAATCCATGAAAAAATGCAATCTGCAAGGAAGCCCGTGCTGGCAAACGGAAGTGTATAGTAGATCTTTTGAGGCACCAGGAGGCCACTAGTGACCTCCCCATGCCTTCTGAGGCCTTCTGGAAGCTTCTAAAAGGCAAACCAGAAGTACTTTGCAGAAGGCCTCCTGGACACAACTAGAAGGCACTTCTGGTCACACCTGAGAGGTCTCTGAGATCCTCCAGCCTCAGGCTTAGTGTTCATAGATAATCAAATCCGTGGATGCCAAGTCTGTAGATAAGGATGGTCCACTGTACATCACAGGGCCCAATCCTATCCAACTTTCCAGTTCTGATACAACTGCAACACATCTCTGAGGTAAGGGAACAAACATTGGAGGATTTGTATGATATGGGATGTAGGAGAAAGATACAAAAAATCTTGAAAGATTCTTCACATCCGGGTCACTCGATGTTTGAGATCTTTACTTACCGTCCGGAAGAAGATATAGAGTGTTGAAAGCTAGGACAAGTAGGCTTAAAAATAGTTCTTACCCAAGTGCTGTGATCAGGCTAAATGCAGAGTTTTGAATCTGGTGGTCTTAACAAATGTGGTCTTAACTCCTGGTTGTATGCTTAGGGTTTTGTTTTAACTGTTTGTTTTAACTGTTATTTGTATATGTTATTTGGTGTTGTCCAGTTGTATGATGTGAAGAGCACCTCATTTCGTTGTTCTCATGCTTTGAGTACAATGACAATAAATTTCTATCTATCTACATTACCTTGAGGAGCCTATATGACTGCCCCCGCTCTCTGCAGGATGCAGCACACGTCCCCATGGCACTGCTGCACCAGTGCTGTAAGGTTGGATAGGATTGGGCCCACAGACAGTTTGTGTACAAGGTACATCACTTAACTTCTTGAGTGAACAGCATATCTCGGCATTGTTGTAAGTAATGTCAAAGACATTGTATCTACACATTTTACACACACACACACACACACACACACACACACACACACACACACACACACACACACA
>JAJKFI010000021.1:9163554-9187079 GCA_029204185.1 Lerista edwardsae
TGTGTGTGTGTGTGTGTGTGTGTGTGTGTGTGTGTGTGTGTGTGTGTCACAGCAGTGCTGTGCAAACTCCAAAGTCTCAGCATGTTACTGTAATCTTTCTTATGTGCCAGGCAAGTTCTTCAATTATCCAGCTACAAAAAATGCAGGAATACAGTCACTTCCTCGGCTCTGGTAGAGGAGCAGTGGAAGGGTGCAGTTGGCTCAAAGTTCACTCCGATAGTCTCATTAAGTGATCTACTGTCTGTCGGTGAAGTCCTTCAGTGTCCTGTCTGCTATTCCTGTGTCTAAGTCATTTGTAAAACAGCCCCAGCATGTGATCGCCTTGCTGACGCAGGCATACGTACTAACTGAGCAAGGTGGACACAGACTTCCTTCTTTGTGTGCGCTTAAAAACGCAGTTGACTGCATGGACTTTCCGCTGTTGCACTAAGTTGATAATCATGAAGGCTCAAATTAGACACAATGTGGCAGAACGCAACCCCTGTCAAGTGGAATCCCGACAAAGGAAGTGTTGCTGGGGGAGAAATTTAAACTTAGGACAGTGCTTAGGACAGGCTGGCAGCACTAAAGAAGTGCTGGGGGGGGGTGCAATTGCACCAGGCAACAAGCTTTAGGGGGCAACAAGCTGAATTTGATATTAATGGCCAAAATTGTGAACATCTTTGTATGTATGAATAATAGCATCATGTTATATATCATTGGAAAGGTAATTTAATGCAGAATGCAATGAAACAAACCAGAATGTAATATCTTTACTCGATCAAATGTTATGCCCAAAAAAACAGAGAAGGCAAAAATACAATTGTGACATCATTTCCTGTTGTGACGTCACTTCTGGGGCAACATTTTGCCCTCTGCACTGGGCTACACTTTTATTAGCTACACCCCTGCAGGCTGGTAGGAGAGCAAAGCAGAACACTTCCCTCTTTGCACTGTTCTCCCAGGGAGGGGGGAAAGAGCGACATCTCAAGCAAAAAATAATGCAGCTTTCTTCAGTCGAGAAAAAGAAAAATTCATTTTATGTTGCACTGAACAGAAACAGAATTCCAGGCAGGCAAAACTGACCTGTAAATTCAACTAAGAATTCAAAAACTTTTATGGTCAAAGCCAAAACTCTCTTTGTGACCACTTTTGTCAGCATCCCTTGTCTGAACAAATGTCCTACATCACCGCCTAAGGCCCTAACCCTGTCTCCATGATCTTGTAATCTGCACTTCCATCATTCTTTTTGTTTAAAAGGATTAGATTAGAATCCAATGGATTAGAAATAAATTGAACGCAGGGAAAGCAAGAAATGCACACGTCAGTTGTGGCCGGAGTTTCAAATTCATGTTTGCTCATCCTATTATGATACAGCAGTGATAGCACCAGAAAAAAAATGTTTGGATGCACAAAGTACATACTTGGGGAAAAGCTCTGTTTCACATATTAAATTTCCCGAACAGAAGAATGTTTGGATTTTATATTAAGGTTTCAAGACTGTGCTCCATTACTTGGCAATAAGATCCACCAAAAACAGTGTGATTTACTTCTGACTAAACATTACAGAATTGTGTTTCACAGCTCTGATACTAAACAGTAGGAGTTATTCACTCATTTTAAAATGCTTATGTTCTGTCCCCAAAAAAATTGTAAAAGCCTGAGCAAACAAAGGGCCCAATCCTATCCAGGCTTCCAGTGCCAATGCAGCCCACAATTCAGCCCCAAGATAAGGGGGCAAACACTGCTATACCTTGAAGAGGCCTCCATGACTGTGGCAGAATGCAGCACATTCTTCATTGGCATGGTAGTATCAGCACTGGAAAGTTGAATAAGATCGGGCCCAAAGACAATACATTTAAAACTCCTTTGAATTGTATCCAAAGAAAGTTAAGACAAAAAGCAACTGAAATAAATGAGACATGTTAGTCATAATTAAGTCCTATCAATTTCAGTGGAATTTAGTCATGTCTAAATTTGTTTAGATACAATCTAAGAGAGTGTTCCTCAAACTGTGGGTTGGGACCCACTTGGTGGGCCGTGATCTGATAGGTGGACCTCAGAAAACTGGGAAGTTATCTTGGAAACTGCAAACCTTACTCTTGCTATGCTCCTTTTGTGAGTGCTAATAATTTTGTGTGCTTTTATTTTAATTTCAGTGCTTTTATTTTTTATTATTTATTTATTATTAGATTTTTACCCCGCCTTTTGTGCCCGAATATTTTATCCAAATCTTGCTTACAGTCAGGGATGTTTCATGGCTGTGGAATTGCAGCAGTCCAGGAATGCCAGTTTGCATTCCAGGAGTGTCATTTTATTCTGTCACAATGATGGCCCTTGATGATGTCACTTCTGGCCGTGACATCACTTCCGGCGGGTCTTGACACAACTGCCATTCTAAAAAGTGGGTCCCAGTGCAAAACGTTTGAGAACCACCGATCTGAGAGCATTAAATTAAGATGATAAAACTCAAGGAACAACACACGGAACATGTCAGATTTCAGTCTAAATTTTTTTTTAAAAAACACTAGTTTTTGTGATTTGCTAGTGCAAGTCCTAGATGACAAAGAGGGCGGATGGGCTTGAAAAAGAGGGGATAGGATCTGGAGCCAGATCCACACCCGCTGGTACTCTCCATTTTCCACTGTCATTAAGCCCTGCTTAAAGGCTATGTCCAGCTGTCATAAAGCCCTGGACATACCAGCCCAATCCTAAATAGGACTGGGCCATAAGTGGCACTTGCTTCTTACTCAATATGTACAGTATTGACCTTTAAATATAAGAAGGTTTCCCAGTGCTGGTCCAAGATCTCGGGGACCCGGAGGTGGCATACCAAATTCTGTTGCCCTTGGCACAATATTTTGCAATGCCAAATTCCATCCCCTTATCTGGTAGTGTAGCAGCCTCTGCTGGTTCTTCCATTCCTTGGACTTGGAAAGAAAGAAGGGAATGGATGGAACAAGGAAATGTGAGGTAGAAGAGAGTGGCGAGATACCTATTACTCTCCTTGCCTCTGCACTTTCTTTTCCACTTGACATCCTCTTCCTTTTTGAATCCAGGAATTAGAAGAAGGAGCAGCAGACAAAGGTGATGGGTGCTCCCCTCCATTCACTGCCTGAAGGGGCCTCCAAAACGGCCTGACCTGTAGGCTTCCCAAGCCCAAGTGTGGCTGTCTCCAGTTTCAAACTTCTCTATCACTCTGAATTTTATTGATACCAAGGCTGTATGTACAAGAGCAGCTGTGGCAAGGAGAAAGAGTTCTTCCACCCAGCCCAAGTGCCGCTCACAAATCAGGATCAATTTAACAGCCAGTGCATGGAAAATTAATTAGGTATGCAATCTCAGTTAACAATCTGTTAAATTATTTGCATCCCTGATTTCAGGCTTGGCAAAATGAAAAAGTATTCCAAAACAGTGAATAATTATTTTGGCATTTATTGAAAACGCGAGTAGTGATATTTACTTTATTTTGTATTCATGTTGATGCAAAAAAGTTACATCCATTGCTTTCCAATGACATTGCATTATTAATTGGCATCCATTTTCTGGAGTGCACTTCCAGTCTGCCAGAGTGAATGAGACACTGAGGAAACAGCCAGACGTGGAAATCATGCCATAAGCAAAAGCACCGGGTTGGATACCTTCTAGCCCACCACTCTTCCCCCCCCCATCCCATTCCCCTCTTCCGATCCAGGGGGTGCAAGATTTACAATTTGTTCGGATTTCCGTGAAAGCAGAAAACAATGCTTATTATACTGTGGCTCTTGTTTGGAATTCAGCTTCTAGGCCTACATCTTGGAAAGGCAATACTGGTCTTCCAGGGCTGTGTCCCATTAAGACCAATTGAATCAAGCTAATCTCTGAAGGTCTCTCTTGGGCTGGCTCATTCATGAAGCCAAATGAGGCAGCAGATCGAGGCAGCACCTGCCTCTATCTGTCCACTTGCTTCTCCCACTTCTTGGATTAGAAAAAGAGGAGAGGGATAGAATGGGAAAGAAAGTATGGAAGAGAGTTGGATACCTTCTAGCCCACCACTCTTCTCCCCCCCATCCCATTCCCCTCTTCCGATCCAGGGGGTGCAAGAAGCAGAGGCTGACATATCCCAAAGAAAGGACGGCAGCATTTGTCCATGTTGCCTCAGGTGCCAGGTCGTCTTGGGCTGGTTCTAGTCTCTCCCTAATTCCTTTTCTCATTCTTTGTGATGCCTCTACTTACTACATGAGAATGTTCTGCAGTAAATATGCAACTACAGTCTCACACAAGACTCTTTACTTCTAAGCCCAGAAAATTCACTAGAGAACATGAAGAAACTGATGTGCCTCTACAACACAAGTCCACTGGTGAAGTACAGCACAAAATATTACAGCTGCAATCCTTCCTGGAGCTCCAGGAGGTCTGGGGTGAGAATTAGAGCTATGGTTGTGTCCCTCAGTGCTTCCTGTTCTGCACTTGCTGGGAGCCACAATCTTATCAGCCTGAATGAGGTATGTCCTGTCCCATGGGACACACACATCCACCAGATTTATGCTTGGCAGCAGATTCCAAAGGGGATAATGGTGCCATTGGCCTGGGGGTCTGGGAGGAGAATCAGAGGCATAGGTATCCTCCTAGGGCTTCCCTTTTACAACTGTTGAGAAGAAACCAGGTGGCCAGTGCCTGGAAGGGAGGGGATCCGCCTGGCTCTGTCTAAGGCAGGGGTGTCAAAACATAAGGCCCAGGGGCCAGATGTGGCCTGTGGAAGCTCTTTCCCTGGCCCACGAGCTTGCCAAACCACCCTCAGCTTCTCTCACTTGCTGTGCTGAGGTGTCACTGCTAAAAGGGCGGCCTGCATGATAATTGGGCTCTTCCATACCTTGAAAAATATGATCAAAATTTGTGTATTGCAAATTCATTATTTGCAATTAATGAGTTCTGCTTAGGGAGAAAAAAGTGCTTATTTTGGCCATGACTTGCTTAATGACATCACTTCCTGCTTAATTATGCCACTTCCAGCAGGCATCATAAACACTATTCAGCCCGCTGTATGAAATGAGTTTGACACGCCTGGTCTAAGACTTTAACAACAGACTTGGCTCAAAGTAAGTATCATTTTCAAATGAAACCGATCATGTGTGTGGCGTTTGCACTCTAGATTTTCAGATTGGCATTATTTAGATCTGGCTGCACTACACGTTTTCCTTCATCTGCATGGAATATCAGAGAGTTCAGCCTAATAGTTTGAGATGCACAGAGATTATTTGTAAGGGCACAGGCTGTTTTTGCAAGGCGTGTCTGTCAACAGGCACTGAGTGTGGTTGGCATGTACTTGGCATGCTGCAAAGTTGGCCTTACTCATTCTCAGCTTTATTTAGAACAAAAGTACAGAAAACAGCACAAATCCCAAGATCAGAGGCCTTCATGTAAAAGAGAATATGCCTTTTCTCTTTTCTGGTCATAGGTTTTTCTATGCACAGCTGGCTTTGGCCATTATAATCAACAGAGCAGAACTGAATTCAAAACACTGCAACACTCCAGTTCTTGGAAAAATTGGAGGCTCCAGAGGCCACACACCTAGCCAGGGAATTCATGAATGAATATACTGATCTATTCAGCATGACAGGCAACTTGCAACAGGCACCAGGGGAATAGCCCTTTTCCTATGATGGAAGCAAAACGAAGGGATTATGCATAATTAGATGATAAAGTGATACTTGCCCAATGTGCCTCTCGGTCTTCCATACTACCTAATGGAAACTGTGCTCAAAATAGGTCTCTAATTTCTGTACAGATTAAAGGTAACCAAGCTACTTTACTTGCCGATAATTTATCTAATACCTCTTAGCCGTGCTGGTACATTCACTACAATGAGTCTGACTAGGAGACAGCAGCTGGTTTGCAAGAAGAATTCAGAGAACCAGGAATAAAGCAGGAGTAGCTTTGAAGATCTGGAGTGGAGGTACAGTAGCGTCTCAACCCCCAAAAGAGGCCAGGCGACTATTTATATAGTTTAGCTGCTTTGTCAGAAACTGTGTTCCTTATCCATCCCAAGTAAGAGCATTTCCACATTAAAAATGGCCTTTGCTTTTCCAGCGTCTGTCACATGAAAGTAAAATCTGTGCAGACTAGAATGACTGTCAATCTTCAAATGGCTGATCCACATTTTAAAAAATTCAAAAATGCACATGCATGCATGTCCAAGGGTCTGTCAGATCCAGAGGCAACGCTCTTTGGACGTTTTCCTTCTGCATTCAGAAACAGAAGCATCCGTAAGAAACATCATCTGAAAAGTCTCATGGGGTGGACAGCAAATTAAATGGGAACTGTCAACTCAAAAAGGCTCACAGTAGCTAAAGAGATAAACGGCTGTAGAAATAATCCCAACTGAAAATAACAATGGAAGAAAAAAATATACGACTCCTGCACCCAGATCAGCAAACTCACCCAATTGTGCTAGCAGGATAATGTGGACTCATTAGACTGTGTAGATCAGGGCTGGCTGCAGGGCAATTTGACCAAATTGGGCCATGCACCTAGAGGGCCTTGCATTGGGATTGTGCGTGGAGCATCCAAACCGGCATGTCACTCTGTAGCTGATGCTCTGGCATGCAATCTTCCATGCTGAGGTGTTGCGAGGAGAGCATGGTTAAGTGGAGCATTACGGCCCTCCCTCCCACCCCTGGGTTTGAAATTGCCCTCCTCCTGGAAGACACCACTGCTGGGTGCCTCTCCACTGCCACTTCTCCTGGTGAATAGGGTGGGGCTGCAGGGGTAAGAGGTCCCGCAAAAATGTTTTGCATTGGGTTCCCCAGCTCTTAAGGCCCTGGTGTATGATATAAACATCCACATCTGGACACTTTTGCATTACGAAGCCTGAGCACCATGTACACCATAAAAGAAGTTAGCTCGCAGGAAGCTGACCCTTCTGCAATTTTGTAATAATTAGACATGAGGATGGCACATCTGTTAAAACTCAAATGATGCTATGCAGAGAGAGAGAGAGAGAGAGAGAGAGAGAGAGACAGACAGACAGACAGACAGACAGACAGACTTGGTGAGTGAAGAGTTGTTTATCACAGCTGGTGTTCTTCCCAACGACTGCCACTGTTCTCTTGTACTTCCTGGATCAGCAGTAGCCCTTGGGAAAATTATGCTTCCCAAGCGTTGCCAGGCTGACACAGAGTGCTAGTGCAAGGCACTAGCCAGAGAGGGGAAAGAGCTTTCCCGAGCTTTATTTCGTTCACCGTAAATGAAATGCTGCTGCTGATGCCACTTTCAGTAAATGGAAATTAAAGAATGGGGTTAAAAGGCAGACTGGGGTGGGTGAGTAAGCCAGAAACTGTTCTCTGCCTTGGATGTCAATCCAAGCTGAAGCATCTCAGGACCTCTTCTGAGAAGTGAGCATTAAAAGTCCTGAAGTGCAGGCCAAAAACTGGTGAGATTTGCTGGAATTTCTTGTTGTGTCTAATACTATTTGCAAACATCAGGCCACATGAAGTACAAATCCCTTACAGCAAACTCAAATACTCTTGAAGCAAAATGAATCTAGACCAATTATTATAGCAGAGCACCAAAGAGACATTCACCTCCATTCACGGCTTCCCGCTAATGCAGCAGTTCCCCACGTCCTACTCGGATGTTGGGAGCGCTGCAAGTCCTGGCGGGGGCAGGAATGGGGCGGGCAGGGGTGCCCAATAGCGCCGCAGCTATCACAGCACTGCTGACATCCCAGGGATTCCTACCGCATTTGGGGGAGGTTAGTGCAGGCCTCTGGCAGGGTCTAGGAGACCCACAGCCCCCTCTGCGAGCTTCCGCAATGCTGTAAAAAGCTGTGGATTTTTTTACCTCCTCTTTTGGACATTATTCTTCAATCCCAGTTTTCTTGTGCTTCAGCCACTAGTTCTACCATAATTAGGGGTATGGGGTTTTTTGGTGATATTTTTTCCAAAATTTCTTGATTAAAATAGCAAATTGTAGTGTTCTGTGTTTTTATTTTATGTATTCTCGAAACACATAACACCACAATTTGCTATTTTAATTCTCATTTTTATTAATGTTAAATGCTTTAAAAGTGTACTAGGTAGATGGTACAGGTGATATAGTGTCAGCAGATGCAGCCACAGTATTATTTCTAATAGGAAAAGCAGCCTATTTTAATTTCTGGAAAATATCTTAAGCACCAAAATGGGGGTTTTGTGGTTTTTATTCAGATATTTGGACTGCCAAAAGGTGGTTGTTAACAGCCAAAAGGTGGTTTTCAACACCCCACCCCCACCCCTAACCAAAATAAAGCAACTGAAGAGAGGGGTGAAGGCGGTGACAGCTTCGCCCCCGTTTACAGTACCCTGTACTCTGAAGCTAGCCAGGCAGAGGCAGGGAAAAATGGGGGCAGGACGGACTGAGAACTGGGGATGTGCTGTCAACCTGGGCTCGGTCCGTCGAGTTTTGGTGCACCGCCCACCCCCTTCTTCAGTCTGAGATTGGTTGCTTTGTTGAGGGCTGGGTAGGAATTTTCTGTTATCAGGCATATTGGCTTAGGGCGCAATCCTATGCAGCGCCGGAATGGTGAGGCCGACTCGGCAGCGCCATATCCAACGCTGCATAGGAGAGGCTGGAGCCCCCCCCCCCGGCAAGGAAGCGTTCGCGCTTCTCAGATCTGCACATGCTAAAGAGCGGGCGCAGATCCAAGGAGACTGTGCGGCCCAAATCGGGGCCTTGCAACCTCACAGACAGGCTTAGGAAGTGGCCGTATGGCCACCTCCCAAGCCCGCCCACGTCCCGCCCACATCCTGCCCCCGCCTCCCTCCCTCCCACCAATCCCTGTCCCGATATGGGACGGAGCCTCCCTCGCGCCAGCCGGCTTCGGCCGACGCGAGGGAGGCGCTGTGCGGGTGCAACAGGACCGGCGCTGCCAGCAGTGCCTTAGTGCTGATGTGGGGGGCTGCTAGGTGCCCCTGCATTGGCGTTAAGGCCTTAGCGCTGATGCAACGACATTGCATCAGCGTTAAGCACCAGATAGGATGGTGCTGCCCTTCTGGCAAATTTTTTGCCTACCCCAAACTGATCAGGAGGGGTACTGGGTTTCGGGTTTGTTTGCCTTTGGCCACTTGGGCCTGCGGGTGACCTGCGGGCTTGAGTAGATAGGGTGTGAGGGTATCTGGCATACAGTTCCAAGGTCAACAAAGCCTTGGGGGTGGAGCCATTCGGATCTGACGATTCCAGTTCGGGTCAGTGAGGCAGCTTGGCCAGCTCCCTAGATTGGCTGAGCAGTGAGTTCCCGCTGGTGTGGCCTCGGGGTATCTGCTTGGCTAGATGCCCTGACCCATTGGGGTTGTCAGTGAAAAACCTACTTGGGTTTAAGACGGAGAGGGTTTTGAGCCAGGCTATCATGCCCATTTAGCATGGGGGAGGTAGACGGCTAGGGCCATTTCCCCCAAACGAGTAGCCCGCATGTACTGGGGTTTAGGTTATTTTCCCCTGCTGAAGATTTGTATTTCAAATAAAGTGACCATTTCTCCCAAGCCTTTGTCTGGTGTCTTCTATTCAGGGTTGCATGGGTAACAAGTCACTTCTAAGTGAAGAACAGGCTCCATTGCTTATGAAAATGCATCTTCTTCCATTTTAAATCACAGTAAATGCTTTTGAGGGTGCAATCCTATACTATGCCAGCCTTGTAAGGCCGACATAGCAGGGCAATATCCTCAGGGCCATTTGGAGGCGGCAGCAGCGAAGTGCAGGCCAAGGGGAGGTTTTTCCCTTACACCTGTGTAAACCCCAGTCACCCCTATGGGCTTGCTCGGATCTGCGCCTGCTGTTTTGCAGGTGTAGAGGAACGTGGACAGGAGCGGCCCGAATCGAGGCACCCATGGCTGGGGACGGGGTTTAGGATTTGCCACTACGGCCGGCCTGTGTCACAACCACATCATAACTGCGGTCTCCACCCACTGCGCCACCAGAACACCTCAGGAACACCCTCACGGAGGCCCTGCGCCGACCGAGCAACGCCAAGGCTCACCTGGGGCACGGCCGGCGCTGCCGTGGTGCCTGAGCGTTGGCGCTGCCGCAAGCACCAGTCGAGTGCCTTAACGCCGATGCGGATGCGCTTTATGGCACATTCGCGACATTGTCCGTTTGGTGCAAGAGTGCAGCGCTGGCGCTAAGGGGGGTTTAGGACTGCGCTGTGAGTGAGCTTCGTCCAAAATGTTGCTGTTATCTGGCCTAGTCCTAGAGTTCTGTTTCTAGACCTGGTAGAATCCACAGTCATTCCATGCTTAAGGAATTAAAAGGAGAAGGCACGGTAGAAGTCAGGGCACCTGCTGATGGAAACCATTTCATGTGCAATAGACTTAGGAATTCTTTGTACCAAGCAGAGTTGACAATCAGTTGATACCAGCAAAATTTGTCTCTGCAAACAAATACAGAGCATATGATCTCAGTATTTGCAACATGCTAGTTCTTTCCCACCTTCAGCGTGGTGATGAGTTCAATGCTTCTTGGCTGCAACTTGTGAATTAGAGAATGCAACAGAGTTCTGAAACTAGATAGGTCAGTGTTTCTCAAACGTTTTAGTACTGGGATCCACTTTTTAGAATGACAATCTGACCCACTGGCAGTGATGTCATGGCTGGAAGTGCCGTCATTGTTATGCTACAGCCTTCTGCTTTCCTTAGAATGCAGCAATAAGTTGGGTTATTTCCCAGACATTTTCCAAAAGCAAAATGAATCAGAAAGAAAAAAGCCTACTTACAATCTTGATATAAGTAAAACAAACACACAGCCTTCTCCCTTTCCAGCATCCCATCTTCCCAGATTTTAAATATGGCTGCTCTAGGTGCTTTACAACCCACCTGAAACTGGCTTGTGACCCACTGGTGGGTCCTGACCCACAGTTTCAGAACCACTGAGATATGCTATGCTACGAAAATCTAGACATCAGATTTAGTCAGAAGCAGTGGCGCCACAAGGGTTTGTGTCACCCAGTGTGAGAGCTCATTGCATTACTCCCATGACGTACCTCTTCCCATACCAGATGAGTCAGAATAAATTGCAGTATCTTAAAGGTAAAGGTTTCCCCACGACCGGATGGTCTAGTCGTGACTGACTGTAGGGGGCGGTGCTCATCTCTGTTTCAAAGCCTGTAGAGCCGGCGTTTTGTCCGAGGACAAGCTTCCATGGTCATGTGGCCGGCATGACTCTACGCTGTAGTGCACGGAACGCCGTTACCTTCCCACCGGAGTGGTCCCTATTTATCTACTTGCATTTAGGTGCTTTCGAACTGCTAGGTTGGCAGGAGCTGGGACAAGCAATGGGAGCTCACTTCGTCGTGCAGTCTTGAACTCCCAACCTTCCGGTTGGAAAGCCCAGCAGCAGTGGTAATAAATGCAATATCTTATGCACAGCCTAAATGCAGTGGCATCACTAATGCTGGTATCACCCGTACTAACTTTATTTTTTAAACATATCTAACAGTACAGGTCACCCAACAAATTGGTAAGCAACAAAAAACCAGTGGCCACACAACTTGTTGACAGTCACACAACTGAATAAGAATTCCAGCATTAGCTCTGATAAATGGAAATGAGAGTTGACTCATACTAATACTTTATTGGTTCCGTGCTGTGTCTTAATAAGACTTCATTGGCTCTTCAAAAAATCAGTCTCATTGGTCAGTTAAGAAAATCCACTTTTTGTTACATAAAGCAGTTGTGTTTTCCTTTTCTGGTTTTTTGGCTATAACTTTTGATAGAATAGAGATATTTCAACATGGTTTGTTTCATGGTATTCCGCTTAGGATTCCACATCAAACAGTATACAACATGATGGTATTATTTAAAAATACCAAGATTTTCACAATTTTGGTCAGTATTGGTGTTATACTCTCTCAGTTTGCCACCAGTGTGGTTCACATCCCCCCAGCAATGTCACTGGTCAGAAGCAGCAGTAAATGAAAGCATCATCTCATGAGGCTGAACATAAAACAGGGATTTAATTTCTGAGACTTGGGTGGGTTCAACTTTTGAAGCCTTTCAAAATAATTTCTCAAAAGTGAGACTACTGTAGTTAAAAGGAAGTTGAAGGAGAAAGTCAAATCCCATTAAAACTGGAAATTATTTTAAAGCAGTGCAATAGAGGCTCAGGTAAAATGCATTTTATTGGCTAGAAAGGATATGAACAGCAGGATCGTTACACAGCACTTTCATAGAAGCCATAAAAAGTTAGAAAGCTTTCTTCAAAAGGTGATAACCTTGCTAAAATGTGAACAATTAATAGGGGCACAAACATGGGCAAAACAATTGTAAGTTTGATGACAAGGCAAGCAAAGAAGCAAGAGCAGTGGTTTGCATGCAGAAGGCCTGTTTCAGCCCTGGCATCTCTGGAGGAGGGACAGAAAAGGCACCTGTCTAATTGCAGGAGAGTTGCTGCCTGGTGGCAGCACTTGGATGGTAGTCAACACTTAGATGGGCCAAGGGTCTGGGACAGTATAAGGCAGCTTCATATAATCTGCCCTCCAGGCAGCTTCAAACTAATATCAGAAGGGAAAAAAAATCCCACTTCTAATTTTTGTTGCGAAACTGGAAGCAGTTTATTTTTGCTTTTTACCATAGTTTGAAGCCTCTGGGAGGGCTGCAGAGGGGGTCGCAGGCTTCCCAGACCCTCTGGAGAGCCATAGCAACCCCCAGGTGAATTTAAAAACACACACACCTTCCTTCCCCTGCAGCAACATGATCGTGGAGATCATACTGCTGCCGATTTCTGGGCCTTTCTCCTTAAAGGGGAACCTCCCTTTTCTGGATGCCCTGGTGGGTTGTGACCCACCAGTTCGGAAACCACTGCTTTAGAACATGGTGAATTTTCCCTCTTGCATAAAAGAAGCTGTCACAGAAATGTTTAATAACTGACTCTTGATTTAATTTTCACAGCTGTTTCCATGGAAATCAAGATGAGAAAATGCCCTATCGACGTCCTGGTGAAAAGACTTCCTATGTGTGAGATGACATGCGACCTGTCTCTCTTTAGTACGAAGTAGGTACTTGAGGTATACAATTCAAGCAAAAATGCCATACAGCCTAAATGGTGCTTGACTTGTTGCTATACTGATCATAGAGAAATAGAAAAAAGAACAGGTAAATATTATCATCATTCTGGCTCCGGTGGCTAAAACCTTACAAACTTACCAGGTGTCTCTGAGGGCTCAATCCTGAGATTTACCTGTGTAAAAAGGTAAAGGTTTCCCCACGACCAAATGGTCTAGTCGTGACCAACTGTAGGGGGCGGTGCTCATCTCCGTTTCAAAGCCTGTAGAGCCTGCGTTTTGTCTGAAGACAAGCTTCCATGGTCATGTGGCCGGTGTGACTATGCCGTAGCGCACGGAACGCCGTTACCTTCCCACCGAAGTGGTCCCTATTTATCTACTTGCATTTAGGTGCTTTCGAACTGCTAGGTTGGCAGGAGATGGGACAAGCAACGGGAGCTCACTCCGTCACGCAGTCTTGAACTCCCAACCTTCCGGTCGGAAAGTCCAGCAGCAGCGGTTTAACCTGCTGCGCCACAGGTGGTACCTGTGTACCACCTGCTAAAATTGTCGCAAATATTCCGTAAAGCACATCCACATCACTGTACCACTCATGCTGGGGGGATGCTAAGTTAGCACCTGGCTCCAACATGGGCGGATGGAAAGTCTGGCGCTCCAGCAGCACCGGCTGCCAGTAAGCCTGTTTAGGAAGGGGAGAGGGCAGTGGTGTCATTCAAATGATTTAGGAACAGGAACTTACTTTTGATTGGCACTTGTCGGGAACCCGGAACCAGCCACGGAGCCCGTTAGGATCCGGAACGCCCGTTCTGGTCCGTTCCCCCTGAATGACATCACTGGGAGAGGGGAAGAACTGGATGGGGAAGGAGCTGCCTCGCAAGGGGGTGGGAACCGGTGGTGATCTTCACTGTCAAATCCAGCACCCCGCCTAGAACTGGGCAGTCCAACACTGAAGGAAGGACATGGACAGCAGAGGTTTGGTCCGGAGTTTTCCCAGGATCTTTTTTCCCTCAGGCTCCTTTTATTATTCTCATATTCTCTACCATGTATGCACGATTCTAATTGGTTAATAGTTCCTGGCTTCTCTGCCTGATTACACGATTCACTACCTTGTTGTTTTCTCCAAGCTATTTTGCTATCTTTCTCAAGGTCCTTGGATAGTATGGAATGTGCGCCGTGGTCCAAAGACAGCGTATCTTATCTCTCGGGGTGTGCCTCCGAGAGTGGGGCTTGCTTCAGCTGAATTGAATCAAGGGCTGGCACATTTCCATGGCTACACGACACAGGGCTGCTCTATTCACTGCCTCATCACAGGTAGTGAGTTGAGCAGCACCACTGTGGGTGGCGGGCCTTTCCCCGGGGGAAGGGGACAAACGTCCCCTTCTACTGAGGAGCGCCTGGCTGCCCTTTGGCTACTGCTGCACCCGCGGTTGCCAGGTAGTTCAGGATTGGGCTGTGAGTCATTCAAGCTTTGATTGCAATCCTCTGCAGCCTTACTCACAAGCAAGTCCTACTGTACTCAAACGTACTTCTGAGAAGCATCAGCACTGCCAGTTGTTCCAAATCACCCTGTTTTCTTAGCTTTTTTCTTTTTTCTATGGACAGCAAAAGGCCATGTTGAGGCCACCACAGAGCTCCCCACCCCTTTTCCTGTGAGGCTCTTCTGTTTAACAATTGGGACCCACCATGGTCTCAGATTGCCCTTTTCTCCATTTTTCAAGGACCACCAATCTTGTGACATCATCAGGTGCCACCTCTAAAATCTCAGATTTTAGAATGCATCCGGCCTGACAGCCTTAGGAAGCACACATAGGACTGGCCTGCTAATTATCTTACTTTTGTTCTGCTAATTACTGATATTATTGAAGCACAAGAAAAGCAGAGATGTAGAAATACGAAATGGCTTCCTGAAGAATGTAAGCTTATCATGAGTCAGACCATGGTTAATCATGTCACGAGTCAGACCATGGTTCCCAACCGTTTTAGCACCAGGATCCCCTTTAGCAGCATGACAACCTGTTGGAACCTCCAAAAGGCTTAAATGATGGGGCTGGAAGTGATGTCATTAAGCAATAAATGATGTCATTGTTTTTAATCTATCATGCTTTTAAAATACTGTATTGTCTCCATACTGCAGTTAGGGAGTGGAGCCTCAGAGGGAGTAGCTGGCCTGAGGTTGCCTAGTCATTCTATGGCAGACAAGATTTAAAAAAGGGAAGTCCAGCCTTGCCACTCAGTCTTACAGCCACTGATGGGAAGGGCTATGGGGTAGGACAACCAAATGTGGAAGAAGGGGGAAGACTGAAAATCACAAGTTCTTACTTTCTCCCACTTCTCATTCTCACTCACCATACAACTGCTTTTCAAGATGATAATTTTCCAGAGAAGATTTCACGTAGGTTCCAGTCCTCAGCTTTTCAAGATGGCGGTGCCCAGCTTTCCATGACTCCATTGAAAATCAGCTTGTCCCAACTGCCAGTTTTAGGAACCAATGAGTTAGGCCAGTGGTTCCCAAACAGTGGGTTGGGACCACCAGTGGGTTGCGATTTCCCCCAATTTCACCCACCCAATTTCAGGTGGGTGTGCTAGCACCTAGAGCAGCCATATTTAAAATAGGCCTCTTTCTTTCTGATTTACTTTGCCATTGGAAAATGGCTGAGAAACAACCCAAGGAATTGCTGCATTTTCAGGAAAGCAGCATGATCTGGTGTTACAACATCAGCACTTCTGGCCATGACATCACTTCCAGTGGGTCCTGGACAGATTGTCGTTCTAAAAAGTGGGTCCCAGTGCTCAAAAGTTTGAGAACCATTGAGTTAGACAATGGAAGTCAGAGGAACACAAGCAGACTTGCTACAATAAACAGATACAGTGGCATCTCTGCTTAGAATGAATTAATACAAAATATTTGAATGGTCAAGCCATGGGCTGAAAGCTAACACATGCTATGAGCAGATGCCTTGTTAAATAGTTCATTCAGTTAGAATAAAACTGCAGATCAAGCAACCGAAGAGATGGGGGAGGACTGGAAAGGGTTTAAAATATAGCAAAAAAGCCTTGGGTTTGCTAATTCTATGATCTGTCACATCTCTCCATCTGCACAGAAATGTGTGGGTGTTAAAAAGTAGGAGGGAGGTTGGGGTGTTAAGGAGATTCAAGGAAAAAGT
Organism: Lerista edwardsae; assembly: GCA_029204185.1. Classification (NCBI taxonomy): domain Eukaryota; kingdom Metazoa; phylum Chordata; class Lepidosauria; order Squamata; family Scincidae; genus Lerista; species Lerista edwardsae. Next base: position 9,179,707 of record JAJKFI010000021.1, read on the forward strand.
GTGTGTGAGTATATGCATGCTTGTGTGTGTGTGTATAAGCATTCTAAAGCAGAAGAAAACGCTTTTCCCTGCACAAACAAAAGCCTATGTATTTATAACCACCCTTTCATGGATCACTGCCTTGTCGTGGCGAAGGGGCTTGAGTAGCTCAATGAAGCTGTGAGCTATGCCATGTAGGGCTACCCAAGATGGACAGGTCACAGCAGAGAGTTCTGACTAAACGTGGTCCGCTGGAGAAGGAAGTGGCAACCCACTCCAGTACTCTTGCCAAGAAAACCCCATGGATTACAGAACAAAAAGGCTAAACGATATGACACTGGAAGATGAGACCCTCAGGTCGGAAGGTGCCCATTATGCTACTGGGGAAGAGCAGAACACGAGTACTAGTAGCTCCAGAAAGAGTGAAGTAGCTGGGCCAAAACTGAAAGGAAGCTCAGCTGTGGATGTGTCTGGAAGTGAAAGGAAAGTGCGATGCTGCAAAGAACAATACTACATAGGAACCTGGAACGTCAGATCTATGAATCAAGGCAAGCTAGATGTGGTCAAACGTGAGATGTCAAGGCTGAACATCGACATCCTGGGAGTTAGTGAACTAAAGTGGACAGGAATGGGAGAATTTAATTCAGATGACCATTATATTTGCTACTGTGGGCAGGAATCCCTTAGAAGAAATGGAGTAGCCTTCATTGTGAACAAGAGAGTGAGAACAGCAGTACTGGGGTATAACCTCAAAAATGATAGAATGATTTCCATTCGGATCCAAGGCAAACCTTTCAACATCACAGTAATCCAAGTCTACGCCCCAACCACTGGTGCTGATGAGGAAGAAGTTGACCGCTTCTACGAAGACCTAGAACAGCTTCTAGAATTAACACCCAAAAAAGATGTCCTTCTCATCATAGGGGATTGGAATGCTAAAGTAGGCAGTCAAGAGGTAAGAGGAATAACAGGCAAGTTTGGTCTTGGAGTACAAAATGAAGCAGGGCAAAGACTGATAGAGTTCTGTCAGGAGAACACATTAGTCATAGCAAACACCCTTTTCCAGCAACACAAACGGCGACTGTACACATGGACTTCACCAGATGGTCTACATCGAAATCAGATTGATTACATTCTTTGCAGCCAAAGATGGAAAAGTTCCATACAGGCAGTCAAAACAAGACCTGGAGCTGACTGTGGCTCAGATCATCAGCTTCTTCTTGCCAAATTCAGGCTTAAACTGAAAAAAGTAGGGAAAACCGCTAGGCCCTCCACGTATGACCTAAATCAGATCCCCTACGAATATACAGTGGAGGTGACAAATAGATTTAGGGGCTTAGATTTGGTAGACAGAGTGCCTGAAGAACTTTGGACGGAGGTCTGTAACATTGTACAGGAGGCAGCAACTAAAACCATCCCAAAGAGGAAGAAATGCAAGAAGGCAAAGTGGCTGTCTGACGAGGCTTTACAAATAGCTGAGGAAAGGAGAGAAGCCAAAAGCAAGGGAGAAAGGAAAAGATATACCCAACTGAATGCAGATTTCCAGAGAACAGCAAGGAGAGATAGGAAGGCCTTTCTAAATGAGCAATGCAAAGAAATAGAGGAAAACAACAGAATGGGGAGGACTAGAGATCTTTTCAAGAAAATTGGAGATGTCAAAGGACAATTTCATGCTAAGGTAGGCACAATAAAGGACAAAAATGGCAAGGACCTAACAGAAGCAGATGAGATTCAGAAGAGGTGGCAAGAATACACAGAGGAACTCTATAAGGCCGATCTAAATGTTCCTGATAACCACAGTGGTACAGTCACTGAGCTCGAACCTGACATCCTGGAGAGTGAAGTCAAGTGGGCTTTAGAAAGCCTCACTAACAACAAAGCTAGTGGAAGTGACAGCATTCCAGCGGAATTACTCAAAATCTTAAAAGATGATGCTGTCCAAGTGCTGCTCTCCATATGCCAGCAAATTTGGAAAACCCAACAGTGGCCACAAGATTGGAAAAGATCAGTCTACATTCCAATCCCAAAGAAGGGCAATGCCAAAGATTGCTCGAATTACCGCACCATTGCACTCATTTCACATGCTAGCAAGGTCATGCTCAAAATCCTACAAGCTCGGCTTCAGCAGTATGTGAATCGAGAACTACCAGATGTACAAGCTGGTTTCCGAAGAGGCAGAGGAACTAGAGATCAAATTGCCAACCTTCGCTGGATCATGGAGAAAGCAAGAGAGTTCCAGAAAAACATCTACCTCTGCTTCATTGATTATGCTAAAGCCTTTGATTGTGTGGATCACAACAAACTGTGGCAAGTTCTTGAAGAGATGGGAGTTCCAGACCACCTGATCTGCCTTCTGAGAAACCTTTATGCGGGTCAGGAAGCAACAGTTAGAACTGGACATGGAACAACCGACTGGTTTAAAATTGGGAAAGGAGTACGACAAGGCTGTATATTGTCACCCTGCTTATTTAACTTATACGCAGAGTACATCATGAGGAAGGCAGGGCTGGATGACTCACAAGCTGGAATCAAGATTGCTGGGAGAAACATCAACAACCTCAGATATGCAGACGATACCACTCTACTGGCAGAAAGTGAGGAAGACCTAAAGAACCTTTTGATGAGGGTGAAAGAGGAAAGTGCCAAAATTGGCTTGAAGCTCAACATTAAAAAGACTAAGATCATGGCAACCACTCCCATCACTTCCTGGCAAACAGAAGGGGAAGAAATGGAAGCAGTGACAGACTTTATTTTCCTGGGCTCCAAGATCACCGCAGATGGTGACTGCAGCCATGAAATTAAAAGACGTTTACTTCTTGGGAAGAAAGTTATGGTGAACCTAGATAGCTTAATCAAAAGCCGAGACATCACCCTGCCAACAAAGGTTCGCATAGTCAAAGCGATGGTTTTCCCAGTAGCCATGTATGGCTGTGAGAGCTGGACCATAAGAAAGGCAGAGCGTCGAAGAATCGATGCTTTTGAATTATGGTGTTGGAGAAGACTCTTGAGAGTCCCCTGGACTGCAAAGAGATCCAATCGGTCAATTCTCCAGGAAGTCAAGCCTGATTGCTCCCTGGAAGGACAAATGCTGAAGCTGAAGCTCCAATACTTTGGCCACCTGATGAGAAGAGAGGACTCTTTAGAAAAGACCCTCATGCTGGGAAAGATTGAAGGCAAAAGGAGAAGGGGGCGACAGAGGATGAGATGGTTAGATAGTGTCACCGAAGCAATGAATATGAAATTGGGCGAACTCAGGAAGCTAGTGGAGGACAGGGAGGCCTGGCGTGCTGTGGTCCATGGGGTCGCGAAGAGTCGGACACGACTTAGTGACTGAACAACAACAACAACAACAACAATTTATAACCAACCAGCTCCAAATAATATGTTAAAAGCCCTTGCAATGACAATGAAAAACAGCATTATTATGAGTGTAAATAACAGGCCTGTAAAATTCAGCTTAAAAGCAAAGCATCAGAAAAAATACTTCTTTGAGCTCCAAGGAGTTTTGCCATAGAATACCTACACAAACAAGTTCCATTTTATGTTGTGAAGAAGCTGTTCTGGGGCAAGGCCTAATCAGAGAACTTGTCAAGGGTTCTTTCTGAGGATGATAAACGTTATTCTAATTGTACTGGGAAATGAAACTTGGCTAGCTATCAATGCTAGTCTTACTCACATGTTGACATAATATAATACCTGCACTGAAGGTAATGTCTGCGCTCAGCACTTTGGGCAGTCCTGAAATGAAATCCAACACCATTTTCAGGTTCAAGGTCCTGGGAGTACGTCTTTCACCACGGTTAATAATCTCTGTAGCGTTTTTCAGGCTTCTAAGTGCATTTGCAACATTCTTCCCAGTACAAAATGACAAAAAGGCATCCCAAGACACACAAAGCTCTTGATCAGAACGGTTTGGTCCATTCGCAAGCAGGGCCGGCCTAGTGATGAGGGCAACTGAATTGCTTGCTTTGAGTGCTGAGTTGGGAGGGGAGACTGGTGAAAGGATGAGGGGCTCCCTTCCAACCCATGCCTGTCTACTGCTCCCTCTGGCCCTCCACCCACCTCCACCACCCATGTTGCTTTGATCAGCTCTGGATCAGGGCAGCAGCAAACCACCTCCTCCATCAGCACCACAGGAAGAGGAAGAAAAAAACAAGGTGTTGCCACAGTGTCCTTCTCACTCTCCTCGCCCAGGAACACTGTGATCCAGAGCCCTCCCTCTGCTCCCTCACCTTCCACTCAGGCACCGCCTCCTCACTCCTACGCCACACACTTCTGTCACTGGAAACAGGATTGTGCAGAGTAAGGAGAAGCAGGGAGCACTGGAGTGGAAGGCGAGGGGGGCTGGCTTGGCCGCATCTCCCTCCCCTCTCCTTGCCCACTTGGCTGCTTTCCAGAGCAGGAGAGCAAGAAGAGGATAGCAATGGCAGGGTGTACCCAAGGCTGATTTCATTTAGCTTTGAGTTGCTGTTGTTGTTTGGGTGTTTTTGTTGCTGATGGCCTTTAGAGGTTAATTTTTAGTTTTAATTCGGATTTTTCAATATACTATTTCTTACTGTTGCTTTTAACAATGGTATTCCTGCTTCACAGTATTCTTGCTGAAAGGCAATATATAAATAGTCTCCAAATATAGCCTGGGAACCTGTGACACTCTCCCACATCCCATGTGCTGGAGGACTCTTGTAGGACTGCTCCAGCTATCCGTCCAGCTCTGTGGCAACCAGTAATGATGTCATCACTGTGTGCTGCAAAGGCAATGGGGACTAAGAGGGATGGGAGGGTGGGGACTTCCAAAGTGAGGAGAATGAGATGGGGGGTGGACCCTCGGGGTCCTGCTTCAGAGAAGATCACAATACAGCACTCAACCCCCAGTGAAGATAACCAGGGGTGACGATTAGGAACCAAGAGCAAACTGTACCCATGGTTCGGGTTGTGTCTTGCCAATCAACCCTCCCCTGAGGCGTATTCTCATTGCACTGTGGTCCTTTGAACACCGGAAAATCCAGATATGTCCTGCACCAGCGCTTATGCTGCTGACACTCCCAGTGGGATGTGGCAGAAGGGGACTGGGCAGTGACAGAACCCTTGACTGAGAGTCAGCACACTCTCTGCAAAATGATCACTCTTTCTGGCCATTCCCTGAAATTAAACCGGTCCTGGTGACTGACTTCTGGAGTCCATAATAACTGGAACCCTGCACAAGTCCACCGTATTTTGATTCCAATCTGCTACAGCCAGCACAGGTGGCTAAGCCAACAGAGTTATTTCCAAGAGGCTTTGCGGTGCAACAAGTTCACGCACACTGGCACACTTTTGGCCATCAGTATCAACACCACTGCGTGGTGCGCAGCAGCCCAGCTGGAAAGTATGACACTACAGATCAGTAGGAGTGCGTTCACAGTGCAAAGCGACTGAGGATGTTACTAGACATACATGATTTTCTCGCCTCTCACCAATGCCAGCCTGCTGTGGACCCTGTTGCCTGGCAAGCATTTTTATTCCGTTTTACTTGAATGTGCGATGCGTGGTGTATGTGACTTGTGTATGTGAAGCTGGGTCATATACCTGCCAGGACCAGTACAGTAACTGATGGCAAGAGCCTCAGATTCCCACTGGCCTAGAGGGAGGGCACACTTTTAATTGTATGAGCCATCACACCATTTTCCTTCTAGCAGAGCAGCTTGCAAAAAGCCCTGCCTGACTCCTGTTGGAAAATTCCATGGGCAGCTGCCCCTTGCTGGCACATTTGACCCTGTGAGCAAAAGTCACATCCTGGGAACTTCCTGGCTTGGAGGAAACCCAGCTGTTAGCAACACACAAGAAGGCCTCCAACCCTAGCTGTCCTCACCAATCCAGGGTTAAACTCAATTGAGGACCCCATTACATGCTAATGAAGCAAATTGGCCTCTATAGCTTGTCATGAGCTCTTCATTGCACCCTGTGCAAAATAGTAGCGGCATCCATTTAGGGCTGAGAAGGCACAACCCAGGTCCATCAAGCCACAAAAGAAGGTCCCTTGATGGGATCACTCCACCAAAGATCTCAAGTATGGTTCCTAACTCTCATGTTTTTTTGTCCATCTGTGCGCCTTACTGGCCCTGTATTTCTTCATTTCACCCACTGTGAGAAGCACCCCATTCCAGCTGCTACCCAAGGGCCACTGTGCATGCATGCTGGCACCCAGGACTGGGAATCACCTGCTCCCCTTTCCTTTTCACCTTCGTCCTAAAGCCACTGAGCCAGAAGGGGCTGGACAGCCAGACGTTGTCTTGCTGGGTTCAACCCCCCCATCCCCAGCTCTGTGAGCCTGACCTGGGCCGGTTGGATTTGTGTCTGTGATTTCGCTGTCACAAATCAGAGCAGCCCTCCTGGGATGCATGACATGGGGTAAATAATTCCCCTTGAGTTGCATTGCAGCCACTTCCAACCCTGTGCTGGATAGCTGGCTTGCCTGTTCCAGTGCAGACTTGGATCAGGCTAATAGTAGCTCAGTCACTCTCTATATAATATTAATTTTTTGTATTTTGATTCTCCCCTCACTACATTTATATAATTATTTACACAATAATAGTTTGTTTGTTGCACTTCCATCCTCATCTCCCTCCTGCTTTTCTGCCAAACCATTGAGCTGTGCCACTGGCCTGCACAGGGTCTCAGAACATGAAATAGATTCCCCATGTGCACATAATGTGTCTGAAAAGCACATGGCTGTGATCACTGGCACTGTACCGAGGGGCCTGGAGCCAGCTTGTTCAGATGGGTCCTTTGATGGAGGGATGTGGGGGGATGACCAGGTTTTATCATGGTTGAACTCTTATGCCACGCACTGCCTCTCTGAGAACCCTTTCCTATCTAAATTTCCAGCACTAATGGAGCCATACTACGGGCCCAATCCTATTGGGCCCAGCACCAGTGTTGCAAAAGTTCTATAAGACACTTCTAGCACTGGCATAAACAAGGTTTATCCATGTGCATAAACCCTCCTCCATGTGCATAAACCCTTGCTATGTGCTATAAACCCTCCCCCGAGGTGTATTCTCATTGCACTGCGGTTCCTTGAACACAGAAAAATCCAGACATGTTCTTTGTCCTCAATCACCCCTGCTAACTTGGCAAGATGCACTTTTTCAAGTGGTGTTCCTCTTATATTTAGCAGGGGGGAGAGTAATTGTCTCTCTTCACCTCTGCACAGTCTTTCTAGTTACTCTAGTAGCTGTTGGTGGTGGTCTGCCTTTTTTTCCGATTGTGAGCTCTTTGGGACAGGGAGCCATTTAACTTTATTATTATTACTATTTGCCTGTAAACTGTTTTGTGAACTTCGTGGTGAAAAGCAGTATATAAATACCTGTTGGTTGGTTGGTTGGTTGGTTGGTTGGTTGGTTGGTTGGTTGGTT
>JAJKFI010000021.1:9187089-9256238 GCA_029204185.1 Lerista edwardsae
GTTGGTTGGTTGGTTGGTTGGTTGGTTGGTTGGTTGGTTGGTTGGTTGATTGATTGATTGATTGATTGATTGATTGATTGATTGATCTTTTAGGTACATGCCTGTTCCTAATCTCTGCAGTATTAATGACTTCATTGTTTTTAATGCATTTTACCTTTGTAGTAAAATTGCTATAAAGTGTCTATCTAATGGGTTCACCCTGGACAATTGTATCATTGCATCTGCCAAGATTAGCCGAAGAATTTACCCTTTGCATCTTCTCTATCCAACACTGATGCATAGATGAGCATCTTTGCAGAGGCAGATCTAAGGGAGGGCAAAGCTCTAAGTTTTGCAAGAAGCCTTACCTTGCCGTGGAAATCACTCCTCTCCTGCACCGTTTTAGCCAATCCTCACAGGGAAAAGCAACATCTTGGCGTCGCTTATTGGCTACAGCAGCAAGGGAGAGGAGGGATTTACATGACAGGGTAAGGCTTCTTGCAACACTTAGAGCTTTGCCCTCCCTGTAGATCCGCCTCTGCATCTTTGGGTGCTTTTGGACTGCTACTTGCTGATCTTTTAGGCACATAGGAATTGTAGCTATATGGCCCAATACATACACATATTTGGACTGCCAATTATGCTTATGTGATGAAAGAATGGCCAAACACACTTTTCTCCACTGTGCACCTAAGCTAGTGTGAAGGTTCCATGCATGGATCTGAATGGGCTTGTATGTGTAGAGCCTGATTGGTGAGATTTTTCTGGACTTCTGAGATCAGGACTGACCAGTTGTATGAATCAGTCTTATACTTTACCATTTCAGCATCTGATCTTGGAAAATGATAAAGTATAGGGCTGATTCAGTGATGTCATGCAGGGGGTACGCGGGGGTACGCGAGTACCGGTTTCTGGGATTACAGCTGGCCCCGCTCATTCGCCTACCCACTCATCGACTCTGCCCTCTGCAACGTTTGAATTTCCTGCATGTTTGAGTTGCCTGCGTGTTCTCAGAGCCAGGCAGGCAGGCAGCGAGCGGAGCCTTTCCTTTCCTTGCCACTGAAAAATGAGTTGCTCTGGGGTTTTAACATGATGCCAGGCCTCCTTAACATGTTCTGGGGGTGCTGTGGAATACTGTTGCAACTGTTGGGTCAGTTTAAAATCATCTGAGGCCTCAAAAAGGGCTTTTTTCATGTCCCTTCCTGCCACGACATCACTTCTGGCTTATGACGTCACTTCCGGTGGGCGGGTCCCGACACGTGCCAATCAAAAGTGAGTACCTGTTCTTAAATCATTTAGATGACACCACTGGGCTGATTCATACACTATCCCAAAGCTGCTTCTATTCAGGGTAGGCATTGAGGGGACAGAGTGTGGACACTCTATTCTGAGGGGACAAAGTGCTAAGTTTTTCAGGTCCAAGAACACCTGTGTAAAGTGGCCCTCTCCCTCACCTTCAGAGCCATTCATAGCTGCAAAGAGACATATCCGATTTGCTCTCGCAGCCGCAAATCGCTCTGAAGGCGGGGGGGGGGAGAAGGAATGCCACTAGGCATTACTGAGGGTGCACTCCTAACCTGGAGTGTAGCAAATTCATCATAAAGCACATTTGCACCATTCTTGGCACATTGACATAAGCAGTTGTCCCTAACTCTGAGGGCACAATCCTAACCTGGAGTTAGGCCGGCACAGTTAGGCCAGCAAAGTTTGGCCAGCACAAGGGCCACCGTAAAGTGTGTTTGGACCACTTTTAGAGTTAGGGAGGGTGGCATATGTCTGTGGGCTGGCCTTTCTGACTTAGAGTGGTCCAAACATACTTTATAGTGTCTCTTGTGCTGGCCAACTGTGCTGGCCTAACTGTGCTGGCCTAACTCTAGGTTAGGATTGCACAGATGTGTATCTGACCTGTAGCCCGGGGTGGCACGAGCCATGGGTGCCGGGCAGCGGCTGGGCACCATTACGCGCAGTCCGCGGGGGAAACTGTGCGCTCTTTGGCCCGCCCACCCTCCCTGGTCTCCGTTACACTCCAAAATGGAGCGTTTCCGGGTGCAGGGAGGTGTGTCGGAGCGATGCACAGGGGCGGGGCGACGTCCTGGGGGCACGGTTTCGGCGCCAGCCATGGATGCGCTCGTGCCTCCGTTCGGGCCTGGGATTGCGCTCTGAGAGAAGTCCAAATTGCGCCACTTTTGGGCTGGCACAAGGGACTTGTGCTGGCCTAATTCCAGGTTAGGATTGTGCCTTGAGCTGGATAGATCTGTGATTTGAATTGGAGAGCAGGTTATAATGATTAATTTTTTATGTAAACCCCTCAGTCAAGGCTTATATGCACCTCTTGTTTGATATCCTGGTTTGTTAACAATCCACAGTTAGGACTAAGCACAGTTACCTAAGATCAGATGCAACACAGAACTGTTGCTTAAAAACAAAAGCAGAAGCTTTTCATCCCTCCTCTGGATGCCGAGCATGAAAAGTGCAGGATTGTTTGTGATTGTTATGTCCTAAATCATGGGTTAGTGCCTTACCTCATTCAAACCCATCTAGTATAAGGCAAATTTTCATATGTGACGGTTTTAAAGTGCCAGCACCAACACAAATTCTAAATAAATTTGGCACGCCACTCAACGCATCCTGCTCCAACCAATTTTTTTTGACGATTTTGAGTTATGATCCGGAGAGCTGCTGAACAAACTACTCACAAGTCCTATTCAATGTGCCACAATCTTTCCCCCCCCCCGAATCAACTTCTGTTGTACTGAATATATACATAGGGTCCTATGGGAAATTACCCTTCATTCTCCACATTTGGGAAGGAAAGCACCTGCTATTGGTTGCAGTTGCCATCTTTCTTACAGGCAGAGACTCTTTGCATAACAGCAATAGTATACGCAGAAATCAATAAGTCAAGGTTTCCGTAACTGTCATATCCGGAAAAACTGCAGTTGTTTATTTCTTTCTCTTGCATGCTTGCTGAAGGCACAGAGCATCTGCCTATAAAAAAGTGACAACCCTACTACAGGTCTGTAACATTCTAAATTGTCTCCTCCTTTGATTGCCTCAACAGTATTCTGGCTTTTACTTTGTTTCCTTTATATGATCATGTCATGAACCAATTCTTGCATCATGTATTTCTTTTTCTGGTCCAACTCAGTACAGCAACAATTTTAAAGCTTTTTCATTTTATGGCACACTGAGAAGGCACTAAAATTGTCAAGACAGACCATCCATTTGATGGGTTATAATGCACACCATTAGTTTATAATGCAAGTTGAGGCCTCTTTATGGCCCTACTCAGCGGCGTCATGCTGCCAGAACGCTGGGCGGGAGGAACAGGTGAGCGGCAGCGGGGGCGGGGAAGACGGCGAAACAGAGCGGTACACAACGGGTGGGCTGCCACTCACCCATTCCTCCTACCCAGCATTCCGGCAGCATGACGCTGCTGGCCCTACTAATATATGACCCTCCCTTAAGCTCCCACAGCCCACCTGCTGACCATTTGTGACGCATCAATGCAGTACAGCACAGTGGTTGAAAATCAATGCAGTGGAGTATTCAAAGGAGAATAAAAATATTCAAAATCATGAATGTAAAAATGTCCATATCAACTTGGAGTTGATAGATGCTGTGGCTCCAGAAAAAAAACTTCCAAATGTTTTATTACATGAATATCAGAATTCTACGAATATCAGAATGTCTGATAACTTGAAAAATAATCTGGCATAAAAGTATTTTGGGCACTTAAACTTCATAATGATCATTTTGGATCTGGCAAAAAAATCAGATAACTGAAAATAAAAATTGTAAGATTGGACAACACAATAAGAATTTTGGGAGGAAATTTATACCATATATCATATATTGGGCTCTTCCACATTTCTCAGCACATTCACTCACCTGTATTTGCATGTCTGTGCTATAGAAAGTTCTATGTGCTGAGGAAAATACGTTGGGAGCTTTATCAGATTATGTTTTCAACAAAGTAAGTTCTGCAATAATTGATAACATAGTCAAATATTTTGGCAGCCAAAATGACAATAGAGAAAAAATGAGGGGGAAGAACGGAAGAGACAGCGCGGGTGTTGATGCTTTTGAACACAATGACTCCAATCAACATTTTGACTGGGGCTTTTCTATATGATAAATGTATTTTTGACACGCAAATTAGTCTGTGCCATTACAAAAATGTGCATCGGAAAGATTGTGAGGACTTGTTAGAATGACAAAAAAAGTTGCTTAAAATGATGCGTGTTTTTTTTTAATAAGAAGGTATTTTCCTGACTTGAATGACGAATAAGGAGGTCCTCAGAAAACCTTGTTAGAGCCACAGGATACATTGTCCATCAATATTAAGATGGCGGGGTCTGTATTTGCCCCAGTAATTAGTGGTTGTGGGAGACCCGATCAAGATCAGGACCACAACATGGATGGAGGGAGCTCAACAGCCCAATCCTAAGCTGCCCGGCTCTTGAAAGAGCAGTGATGCCAAAACAGCTGCATCTAATGGGAGCTGCAGCAGCTGTCAGAGGCGCCTTGGGAACATTTGTCCTCTTCCCCAGGGTAAAAGCACTGGCCCTGTAATGGGCCTGTTGTGTAATTGGCATTTTGCCAATATAGACTTGAGAACCTCTGTGTCAGGCCCGGCAGCCCAACACGGAGGATAGGATTTGGCAGTGGAGGCTACCATCGCGCCTAGCCTGCTCCACCCCTTCCTCTGCTCAGTTCCACCCTCTGCGCTGGGTCCTCCTTGCACCCTCCCTGCTGGCCCTGTCCTGGGTAAGCCCATAACCACCAGCACTAGAAGTGCCTTATAGCACTTTTGCAACACTGGTGCCTGTTGTAGGAGCGTACCACTGGCGTTGGGCCCGATAGGATTGGGCCCCAAGTCCTTTTGCCTCTGGAATGACCTGGAATGGGTCATCCCCCCCAATAGTTATTTGCCATGGTATGAAAGTATCCATAAGTGCCAATGGTTCTTAGCCCACCCCCCGGCGCAAACACTACCTGTGTCAAAAATCTACTCGCCACTTGGTAGAAAACACAATATATTTCTCAAAGGACTTTCCTGCATCCCCTACAATTGATACAATATAATGCCCATTTACTTGCAGCCCAATTGAAAATTCTCAGTAAACCTGTTTAGGATTAGGTGATATTCGTACTGTTACTTAGCAAGAACAGGAGATGGACTGCATAGTTATAAGCGGACTACACAGAGGCCAAACGTACTGTCAAAAAGCTGCAGACGAATGGAATGGTACATGCATATGCCCTCCTGCTACGGTTTTTCCCAACATGCTGGTGTGACTTCTCCCTGAACAGGCATCCTCCTTGTCCTAGTGCTTCTGCTTTCAATGCTTACAGATGGATTCTTTCAAGTTGTGTCATGCCACTCTGTTTCATGCCATCACTATTGTGTGTATAAATAGGCACCAAAGGAACTGCGTAAGAGCAAAAGTGACCCAGGATGCCTCGAGCCCAAGATGCTCGTCTCACTTCTCAAGGAAGAAAGCACCATTCCTGAAATCATTCACAGGTCACACAACTTGAGATCCCTGGCTGTCATGTTCGGAGCACATAGCTACATAATCTTCATTATGACATGGGACCTAAACAGATTAAAGCATTTCTAAATAAAGGCAGAGGGAGAGAGAAAACCCTTCTGCAAATCAGCCAAGACAGCTGGGTTTTCTGTGATTAAGCTAGGCTGGAAATCTGAAAATCTCACTTGCATAAAATGAACCAAACTAGTTTTGAGTTTGGCAGGAACTACAAGTTCTCAAATCTGATCATAATGAGGCTTGCTAAATCAAGAAAGCATTTTTCCCCCAAGCCTGATCTTCTCTTGACAGAAGAGTTGGGTCTTGTGAGTATGAAAAATACCTCTCTCCATCTTTGAGTTGGTAGACACCCATCTGCTTTACTATGTTTTTCACAGCCTCCCCATGGAGGAACCCTTTTACCCTCCATGCCAAGCCAGGTTGCTGAAGGCCCAGAGCAAATTCCTGCACTGCCCTCTCTGATAGCAATACCTTCCCCACTAGCAGAAGCATCCTCTAGACTAGAGGCTCTGTGTTGCCACAAGGCCTCTAGGGGACATCCCCATTTGTAGATGGGAATGGCAGGTACAGCAGGAGCACAACCTTCTCACTCAATTCATGCCACCACAGCCAACAGTACCAGGGCGAAGGATGTTTCAGCCCAGCTGGGTCTTCTGATGAGTCTGGGCCCTTGGCTGGTACCCAATATGACTATCCCATGACATCCTCATTAATGCAGCCTGGTGGTATTTGCTGGGAGGGGTTGACGTGCCCCCCATGAAAAGGCCATGCACAACCATTCCTTTCTTTGCTTCTTCCCTTACACCTTTGGTGTTGTACATATAAAATGGCCGTATAACGAGGGAAGGGTCATGGCTCAGTGGTAGAGCAAATGCCTGGCCTGCTTACATGGCACTTCAATCCCTGGCATCTACACTAGGGCAGCAGATCATTTCTGTCTGAAACCTGGCGATACTGCTCTAGATGGACCAATGATCTGATTCAGGTTAATAAGGCCATTTCCAATGTCAGACCATTGGTCTATATAGCTCAATCTTGTCTACTGAATAGCAGGTTAGTAGTCACTCTCCAAGATTTCAGACAGGATCTTTCCCAGTTCTATCTGGAGATGTCAGGGATTGTGCCTGAGAACTTCAACACGCAAAGCATGTGCTTTATCAATGAGCTATGGTTTTGCAATATAAAGACCAGTGCTAGGGTGAACCTTTTTAGCCTAATATTGTCAACACAAAATGTGTAACATGGATTGTAAAACCTTTCTTGTTGATTTCACCTCGTCCCTCAGTCTTTGACCTTATATTTACATGGCTGAGTCAAGTACAGAGGAATTAAGGATAAAGCACCAACCACAGTGAATCAGAGAATCATAGACAACCCCCTTGTCCAACCCCATGCCTATAGCAAGAAATCCTCCTATGCCTGTTGAGCCTCTGCTTGAAGCTCTCCTGTGCGGGAGATTCCACCACTTTCTTCAGCAATCTGTTCCACTGCCAAAAAAAAAAAGGTTATTCTTGATGTCCACTCTTCTGCTCTTTTGCAGTTTGTACTCATTGGATCTAGTTCTAGATGAACCATCACATCTTCACAGGACTCATCTGCACAGGACAAGGACTACCCCACCTCTCCTACTTATAGGCAATTTACTACCTACCTACCTACCTACCTACCTACCTACCTACCTACCTACCTACCTGACGCAATTTGATCAGGCAAGGGAGGGATGATGAAATGTCTGTATGAAGAAGGTGAACACAGATCCACTAAGAAATCCAAGCATCAGATCTATTGGGGAAAAAATAATCAGATTCAACCCAACCACATATTTCCATTCTGTTTAATAGCCAGCTGGAGATTCCTTGACACAAAATACCTGAGTTCCAAAACTTGACAGAAACAGAGTAAAGAACATTTCTCTTCAATCAAGCCAGCGTTTTCACCAAAATGAAACACACTGTCACTTCCAAAACCTGATCTAAAATGGCTAATCCAAAATCTACCATGCGTGTGATGAACTGACCTAGAATTCACACTGCAGGGAAAGTGTGTCATATAGTCCCATGCTATCTGCATTATTGTAATATTATAACCTTTTCCTGCTCAAATTATACTCTTTCCCAAGGCCAGAACATGCATGTGGGAGACCTCTAAACTACCATATTCTCAAAGCTTTTATAAACGTTGTGTGCCAAATAATGTTCCTTCCCATAAGTGCATGAGAATGACTATTTATGAAATGTCAGGACCGCAACACTTATGATGCACCACTGCAATTGTGAGCAAAAACATGACCACGTGCACAAAAAATGGGTCTTTCATGGAAGTGACCATATAACAATAGTACCCAAATGACAGCAGAAATAGAACCTGCAGGGATTTAATTAGCAGTTCTGCTTTCCAAGGAAACCCCCTGCTTGGGACTGAGAAAAAGAAATCAGAAGTACAATTATGCCTGCAATTTTCATACAGCTCTCTGAAAACTGAGCATTTTATTTATTCCTGAGTCAGAGGCATGATTCTTTGGCTTGCGAAAGCATATGCTATTAGCAGTGCAGCAAAATCATCAGAGGAACTAAAAGGAATAAGAGCAGGAGAGGAATCATATAATGGAGGGGGAAAGGGAAGACACAAAACAGACAAAAGAAGTCTGAGAGCAGAAAGTGGAACTAGACAAGATGAATGGAAAACATAGAATCTGTGAAAGGGCAGAGGAGACAATGAGTTTTTCTGGGGCTCCACAACCCTGGAGGGCATAGCATTTTTGCCTGTGTGGGAAGACACTCCGAAGCAATCTGCAGATACCACAGAAAAGGAAGGAAATGAGACAGGTTTGCAACTAAGGTGAAGAAGTGTGGGAGAAGAACAGACAGGGAAACATGACCCCATAGGTAGAGGTGTTTATTTGACTCCGAAACAAACCCATTGCATTCAGGAAGACATGTAAGAGCTGTAATCCTGTCTTCCCATTAACACCTCTAGGGTAGAGCTCTCTCCAAAAAAATGCAGGGTTGCTGGGGACTCTCAAGTATTCATTCAGAGAAAAGCCTACGCATGCAACACTGTACAGGTCTGACCACGGTATCTAATCCATGAGGATCCATTTCTGGACCCCCAAAGATTTTGAAACTTGCAGGTAATTAAATCTGTGGGTTGTGGGGCAGCAGGACCTCCAAGATACAACTGGAACTTTGTTCCAGTTGCATCCGGAGCTGTTCTAAGACCACCAGAGATGCTGGAAAACCAGAAGTGACCTTCCAATGGTTTTGGGGGGCTGGGCTTTGGCCAACACAAGGGACACCATAAAGTATGTTTGGACCACTCTCGGAGTCAGAGAGGCCAGCACACAGACATGTGCCATCCTCCCTGACCTAGAGTGGTCCAGATCTGCTTTACGGTGGCCCTTGGGCCGACCAAACTTTGCTGGCCTAACTGTCCTGGCCTAACTCCAAGTTAGGATTGGGCCCTCATACAGGTTCTCAGAAAGCCTCTTGGACACGACCGAAACAAGGTTCCAGTCACATCTGGGAGTGGGTCCTCAACTGTGGGTTTGGAGCTCACAGTGGGTTAAACCCACTGGTCCCAAATCTGCAGATAAAAAGGACCCACTGTACACGCATAGGCTCTGTCCAACCCTTCAGATGAAGGCATGGGGCAGAGGATGTGATCCTAATGTCTCCCACTTCTGCATAGTTACTGAGGGCCTGCACTGGGCATCAGTGTACAGCCTGCTCTGGGGAGTCTGCACTGGGCATCCCACATCTGGTGATGGCCACAGGTAGAAGATGGTTTTAAATGGTGCTTTAAAATATATATTAGACACATTCTAGGAAGGCACTGGCCACTAGTCATCATGACCATTTGGTACTTCTTGGTTCAGATGCAATTGCAGGGGAGCAATAGCAGAGGAGGCTTATGTCTTTATCTCTGACTTGTGGGCTTCCCAAAGGTAAGCAGTAGCCACTGTGGGAAACAAGATGCTGGACAAGATCCAGTTAGACAGCATCTTATGAAGTGTAAAAAGAGGAGGAGGAAGGAGAATGAAGTAAAATGAAACACTGCAGGATTGGCACTTGGTAGGAAGAAAAAGAATAAAAGTGTGCATCCATGTGGAAACAGATAAAATTCACCTTATCTTTAAATTAAAAAAGAAGCAACATTTTAGAAGGGAAAAAAGCTCTGTGACACAGATCCACTAATCGCAACATCCACCCATGACTTTTCTGTAAAAGTAATTGCTTTCAGAGTATCGCTAGACATAATTTACTGTGAAGGAGAGATTTCAAGTGAACCTGAGTCCAGATCATACTGTGAAATGTTCTCTTCCTCCACCTGTTTAGGACTGAGAAAATGACAGGAAATCAATGTGTACAATATTGAATTTTATTGGAGAGGAACATCACGGCTTGTTCGGTTTGGCATTGCAAAAAAGATAAAGCTGTGACAAATACCATTTAAATGCTAATCTGTCATTTGCAGCTGGTGAACAAATGGCAAGGTGCACCCCATCTGTGCAAGGTGGCAGGCAGGTTGTAAACAAGATTAGAAATGAAAAGACTGGTCAGATTTTAGGGAAATTCTCACTTACAAGCACAAGAGATACTTAGAAAGTGTGTTCTGTGACTATAAGCCTGTGCAGACAATTCTCCAACACAGGCAAAAGCAAAAATGATGTTGTTTTACAGTAGCTGACCCTTTAAAGATGAACATATTTTTGTGGGTTTTTTTTTTTTTGCAATACTTTGTTTCCTATTTTTTAATGTCAAACTTCAAGTCATGGGTTGAGCGCTACTGAACTCAACAGGATTTACTTCCAACTAAATTTGTATAGGCTTGGACTGCACTAACACCTTGTAACCTGGCATGCATCACTTGTGAGCTTCTATGTGAAAGAAAGCAGAAGAGAGTAACTTTTAAAACATACATACATTCTAGCCAAAATAAATAGGGTTCACATTCAGATTGCCTGTGTGAGAAATGTAAATACTGATTTAAAGTGTCACTTGGTGAAAATAGCCCAAGATGCCCTAGCTAGCTTTACGGACCTAGCTGGCTTACAATTATATACCATATATAATCATGTACAAGTCCAAAAATTTATGACTGAAAATTGACTCTGAAAACATGGATCGACTTATATACAGGTCAATATGATTTATAAAGCTTCTAACAGTGGTGGTGGTGGGGACTGGGCTAAGAGGCAGAAAGCAGGGGGTAGAAAAAATAGAGCAAGATTACTTAGCAGTAATTGTTCTCAGACACGAACAGACAGCAAGCAAAAAACCATTAGCCATTTTCCTTCTTTCCTTTTTCCCTCTTCTCTAAACAGGCAGAGAGGTGAAGGTATTTATGGGAATTGTAGTTGTTAGTTGTTAGTTGTAACTTGGTTAAGTCATTTTCAAAGAATTTCATATCCCCCCTCCTAGTTTTGCCCTTGACTTATCGACAAGATTGATTTATACACCAGTATATACGGTATGTATACGGTATATCTTCCCTTTTATTATTCTCATGCTTAAGATAGTGACCAAGATAAAAGCAGGAATAAACCTATGCATTGTTTTCTCTGAACAAAGTTTAACTGCTTTTAGAGGGATTTACTTCCAAGAAAGTGAGCAAACGACTAAATAACTACATCAATTGTTTAATCATTAAAAAGTGTCTTCCAAAGAGCCAAAAGGAACCAGTGTTTTTGCATCAAAATCCCCAGTGACATAACCGCAGTGCTTCAAGATGGTATCCTTGCTCTGCGTTGGTTTCTTTGACATTGCCCTTTCAACTGACGAGCATAATCTCATAGTGTGCCTAAGCCTCTCCAGACAGATCGTACAAGCTTTGCTCCTTTGTCAACATCTAGCCTCAGGTTTCATGACCCAAGGTAAGTGACTACTTCAGGACATTGCGCACATGGCATCAGACATCTTGATGACACCAACTCTTGCACATTGATGTTTAATGATCCCCTGTATTATTTTTGGCTGTTGACTTTCTAAACCCATCAAAGCAGATTACAGCCACTTATAGTGTTCATGTCTTCTGAGTCCTCTACTCAGCTTAATTCAGCAAGGAAAAGACCTTATCGGCCAGATATTCACCTTTCCCTGCCACCGCCACTCCTTTTCCATTCAAAACACACATTTTTATCCTTCTTTCAGGCTAAGGGGAAAGTTTTGCCTGGTTTTGACTCTTTGCAGCTTCACTAGATATTCAACTTCTGAACTAACCACCTGACCTTAATGGGCATTGTGTGCAACAATATTCATTATTATCTCTAAAAATAGCACGGGAATAATCACAGGCTTTTTGACATCTAAAACATAACTTGAAGCTCTTAGGTTATGTTTGATTATGAATCAGGTCCACCAAGTAGGGATTTTAAGCTCTTTAAATTCAATGCCAGCATTGAGAGAGCACTTTTGCAGATAATTATGTTTCCTGATCCCAGGCTAACTATGGATCTTGATATCCAACACAGTATTTTTTCCTACTAGATTCAAATTTCTTAGTATGCCAATAGTGTTAATGAAAAAAAAGGATTTTCTAAAGGAGTTTAACCAATATGCTGACTCCTGAACCTGCCTTGGTGTACATATTCAGAGTTAAATATGTCAGCTATTAGTAACACAAGCTGTTTCCCAGAATTAAACTTGAGCACAGCTGTGCCATAGAGAAATAATCTGTATCCAGCAATTAATCCAGGGGACAGAAGATGCAGCAACCAAAGAAAGCGTGGCTTTCTTCATATACTACTTGCATCCCCTGGGCTGGCACAAACTAACTAACAAACCAAATCTCTTACCTGAGATATACAGTATATACCCTGTTGCTTTGTTTTCTCCAAGCAGAAATATGACATGTTGCATTTTCTGCATGGGAAGTTGCTGTATGAAATTAGACAGTCCACTATACTTAGTTCATGTTATTATCCCAGGAATGGTGTAGGAGTCTAAACCCATAATCTCTGCATAGACTGAATGAGGACTGCACTGGATCAATGCAACAGTTATAGAAATTCTGTTCCCATCATTGAGTTATTTTTGCCATGAACTGAAAAAATAAAAGCAAAAGAAGAGGAGAGAAAACCGTAGCAACCAAGCATGGCACATCTATATTGAATATCTAATTACTTCTGTCTGCTGCTCAATTGCTGCACAGCCTTTCCAGACAACACTGCACTAGAAACCCCCACAATCCAGTATGATTATGGAAACATCCTGTCCCCACAGATGATGGGTCAAGGTAGCCTTATCTCGGAGGAAAGATAATGCTGCTACCTTGGAATTCTACCTATTTCACTGAACTTTTCTATATTCTGTTCTAAAAATATGAGCAAACAACTCCAGCACTATTAAGGTGGAGTGCATCACAACCAATAATTGCATTTTTTTAAGGGAGAAGGGAGAGTATAGTTGAATAAAATGATGGGGTAAAGTTGTGTGTGCCATGAATAGCATTGCCTTGCTAAGGTTCACTGACTTTGGCTGAAACCCTAAACCAATCGTATTCAAACTTTTTAGACAGGGACCCACCTTTTAGAATGGCACTTGTCTCGGGACCCACCAGAGGTGATGTCATGGCAGGAAGTGACATCTTCAAGCAGGAAGTGCTTTCATTGTAACATAATAAAATGACACTCCTGAAATGCAAATGGGCATTCTTGGACTGCAGCAATTATATAACCATGAAAGATCCCTGACAGAAAGCAAGATTAGGACAAAATACAATGCAAAAGCACTGAACCAAAAATAAAATTAAAAGAAACCCTCACTTGCAAATACAGTCTGTTAACACAAAAGGAATGTAACAAGAATAATGTCTGCAGATTCCAAGATGGCTGCTCCCAGCTTTCTGCAACCCACCTGACATCAGATCACGACCCACCAAGTGGGTCCCGACCCACAGTTTGAATGCCATTGCCTTAAACACACTTTCTAGGGAGTAAGCCCCAGTAAACACTGTGGGACTTACTGCGGAATAAATTTACGTAAGATTGTGCTGTTGTACAATTTGTATTATAATGGGTGCTAGCTATGGGATGCCTAACAGTCCTGAAACACAGTCCGTACAGCACATCAAACTAGACACAGAAGAGAAACACAAACTGCTAAGACACAGTGACAGCAGTGAAAGTCACTGGAGGAAAAGATGCCTGGATCTCCTGCAACAATGAACAAGCTATACATTTATTGTCTGGAAATGCCCTGATCAATCAGAGAAGCAAAAATATCACAAAGCACAAAGCCGCAGCAAGCATTTACAGTGCATACTGGCTGATGTACCACTTTGCCAGACTTCCTTTACAGATGGTCAGATACTTAATAGATAAAGTGTTGCTAGATGTAATGACTTTTTATGGCTTTTCTAATTTTCTTAAAACCTCTGAAAGCTTCACAGTGTTGACATCTGGGTCTAGCTACAAACATATCCAAAGCTAGATTATAGGCGGCTGGCAGAATGTGTTAGCTACAGACTGCCTGTTTTGACCATACGGCAACAGTGGCTAGAAACAGACCAAACTCACAGCTACCGATTAAGGTACTGCTAGATCCCAGCCACTGTCATGTTTGCAAGCATTACTGGCAGTTTGCAAACTTCACTGCAATTGACTCGACAGTATGAGTATTTCGCTTTTCAGCCATCGCCTCTCACACACACTGAGGGGAAAGTGTCAACCTATTTCAAATCCAGTTTGCTACTTTCTGATTGCAACCAACAACAACAAAAAGTTGTCCTGATAGTCTAGAAGGGGGCTATAGCTCAGTGGTAGAACAGCTCCCTTGTATGCAGAAGGTGCTAGCTTTAATCCCTGGCCTCTCCAGATAGGGTAGAGGAAAAGTATGACCTGCTGCTCCCAGCCAATACTGTACTGATGGACCAGACCACTGGTCTGACTCAGTAAAAAGTAGCTTCCTCTGTTCATGTGGCATTGCCACACCATATTGAAACATGGCAGAAAACACACATATTGGTTGCAAGTGTCTATTTTCAACAAGCAATATTCAACTTGCTTTAACCTTGTAGAACCCCTCTTGATGACAATACCGGGGAACATGTTCTGAGGTTGCTAGGCAACTGTGCTACCTTGCTAAAATGGCTGCCTGGACTTGGAGTGTTCATTGGACTTGGCCATTGGAGCCTCATGGGGTCCGGCATTCCCTAAACCTGGATCCATCATCGCAAAGGCCCCTTTCCCCTTCTATACGGCCTATGATTAGACTCTCATAATAACAATTGCTCTACTGTCCTTGAGTCAGTGAATGGTGATTTCCAAACATAATTTTACTATGCATCCATTTTTATGAAACTAGCTAAAGAAAGTCAGGACATAAATGCAGCATTTTAAAGAATGATCAGACATCTATTTACCATTGTTAATCCCCTGATTTTCCTCTCTCACACAATAAAGCAAAAACAGACATACTACTAGAGAACAAGTCTTATGGACTGCTAATAATGTAAGCAGTGAAAAAGGAAAATTTGAATTCATTCACTTCAGCCAAGAATTAGGTGGTGGTAAGCAAGCCAGTTTTCTTTCATTTAGACTTCTACCTACCATATGGAGATTATACTGGAATAGTATTATTTATTTATCAATCTCATTTCTATCCCATCTTTTTCTCCGGAAGAGGACCCAAGGTGGCTAAACAGGGCTGTTGTAAAGATTACTGAGATAATGCATGCAAGTGATCTGAACTGCTAGATTTTAATAATAACCACTGTGATTTTTTTCCACAACTTTTCTCGTTGTGAGCTTGGGTTGCCTTCAGTGAAAAAGACAGAATAAAAATAGTTTAAATAAAATAATTATTTGTATTTAGCTGAGACTTCACAGCTAGAGGGTCCAGATCATGTGGTATTAATTATCTAGTCCTCTAAGGCAGAGTTCTTCAACCTTGGGGTCGGGGTCCCAATGGGGTCGGGAAGGCTCAGTTGTGGAGTCGCAGCAACTTATGGGAATGAAAAAGGTTGAAGACCAATGGACTAGAGCAGGGGTTTTCAAATCCTGGCCCGGGGCCAGATTAGGCCCTCAGAGAGCCTCCATCTGGCCCATGGCAAGCCTCTTGTCCACTGGTGGGATTCAAATACATTAACAACCGGTTCTATGTCCTTCAGGGCGGGCTTCAGGGCGACCACTGCCTTTCTTCCCTCTCCCAACCTAAACTTAGCAACCGGTTCTGCAGAATAGGTGAGAACTGGCTGAATCCCACCACTGCTCTTGTCCCCTATGACCCTCCTGACCTTGCTGGCACAGGCTGCACCCTCCTGTGTTCTGGTTGTGTTTTGAGGGGCAGGGAGGCCACACGCACTCTCCCAGTCCCCTGAATGCCTCAGAATGCCTCTGGAGGGCCAAAAATAGTCATGTCCTTGTTTTCCTTTAGACTGATTTCTGAGGGTTGACAAGGCCTCATCGGCCCTCAAAATATGCTCTGGATGTTTCCTGTGGGTTCTGAGATATTTACTCCAGTACATTTAAGTAAGCTGCTTGTTGGGTGGGGGAATAGAATTCCATTAAAGTGTGTGCTATATTTCTGTGGTGTGTCTTGGAACTGGGATAAATCCTGGAACTTTGAGACCTTTCATTCATTCATTCATTCATTCATTCATTCATTCATTCCTTATCGAAGTACCGTCTCTAATGTATTTATTTAAATTTATTTATTTTTCCAGCCCTTGACACCATAGCAGCTATTTGATGCAGCCCTCTAGCTAAAAGGTTTGGTGATCCCTGGACTACAGCACAACCAGGTAAAGGGGAGGCATCTGATGTACCCCTTCAGGTACCAGGAGGTTGTGTCCCAGTCCTGCTGAGGTTCTTTGGCACTGTACTCTGCTAAAATAATTTTCACTAGCTTCAGGTTTCATGGTAACTTTTTCTGCTCTCTCTAATAAGAATACCCGTGTTTCATACAATATTTATTTATAAATTGAGGTCATTTGCTCAAGCTTGAGGACCACTGCTCAAAGAAAACAAAGAGAAGCCCAATTCTGCATTTTTGTAATGCAGGTAACAGGTAACAGGCCACCCTGGCATCATCGCCAGTGAAATGCACGTTCTGCTTGCGGCTGGCCAGATAGGATTGGGTGGTAAGACTGCATTTCCTAACTTTTTTTTTTTTTTTTTTTTTGGCAAAGATGATATACCCAGCTGTAGGAATTTTGGATTTGAAACTTCACTGATCATTCCCTTCTCTGCAAATTGAAGAAAATCTTTATTATCTTCCCACTCTCATCTACACTGGGGAATTACAGAGCAAACCTTTTTGTGTTTCTTTCCCCATTAGGATTTGTACAATATCCAAGCAGCAGTGCATTAGAAGATTATGTAAAATGATTGTTGGATGGGATTACTTGTCATCACATGATGTGCTTGCACTTGACAAAATCTTTTGATTTTCCCCTTTCCTCGACAAAATATGCTAACACACCTCATTCATTTCATTTCCATTCTCTGGGATCTCATTTTTATACCACATTATATTGCAAATGGAAAGATCCATGGTTTTATGCTTTCAGGAATGTC
This sequence comes from Lerista edwardsae, assembly GCA_029204185.1. Classification (NCBI taxonomy): domain Eukaryota; kingdom Metazoa; phylum Chordata; class Lepidosauria; order Squamata; family Scincidae; genus Lerista; species Lerista edwardsae. The sequence continues at coordinate 9,204,139 of JAJKFI010000021.1, forward strand.
ACTGAGATTTAGTTTCATTTCCCCCACCCCCAATGATTGGTCAGGCTATGGATTCTCGGCATCAAATAAAGTATCTTGCTCTGGGTAAACTCGGAATGTTTTCCCATGCCTTAAGAACTGGAGTAGCTGGAAGGGAAAGGTCTTAAAATGGCCATTAAAGGGGTCCCATTATGGGCAAACAACATTTTGAGGGGATAATTTGGAGCAGCAAATGTTTATGGTCCCTTAAACCTATAACAAACTTATTTTTGAAATGTACTACTCCAGACCTATTAAGTTTCCATTTGTAATGCTATCTAGGAATTCTAACTTTCACACAGCACTATGAAAAAATGTCAATAGCCTTTTTGGTTGTGAAATCATTCTCCATCAGTTATCTACTTTGATCCAGTCATGCGCCTCATCAGGCCCATGGGGGAGATGGGAATAAAAGGATAATTTATCTTAAAAAAATATGTCTAACCCCAAATAAAGTGATAGCTATCAAGCAAGGTGCCAGCGAAATCACTGTGTGACAAGGAAGGTTCCCCTGTGAATTCTTCCTGGACCATTTATTTTGGTAAGTACTTCCAACTTTTCAAATTGCTATTCAATCCTGATTGTGAAGGTCTGCTGAAACTAAAAAGGGATCTTAAAAAGCTTCCTGTGATATATGATATTAAAGCCAAGGCACAACACTGAACTTTCCACCCTTTGCCTCTACGCTGAAATATTTTAGGACCCTAATAGGGTCCAACAGACCTCTCTCTTCCTCGAATTCACAGAAACAAGACAGCACAGCTATAAACTGCTGCTCCTGCCATTGTACAACACGGAAATCTTACACATTCCCCATGTGGGGGCTCTGACAGTCACCAGCTGTCACAAAGCAAAGCAGAAGGCTTTTGGCAGCATTGTTAGAAATTTGCCCAGCTGAGTTCCATCATTGGTTCAGGTAACAAGCTGAGCTACACTGATTTTGAAAGGCACTGAAGTCTTCTTGACATTTCCCTTGAGTGCCACTGTATCACTCCACTCCCACTAATTAGCTTCATCTCCTGGCTGTCCAGGGCTAGCTGTATCCACTTCAGATACAGGAATTGCAAAGAACATGTGTGGGGATGCACTTAGAGTTGATTGGCTGGCGGGGCTGATGGTGCAGACCTCAAAGCAACTAGATTAACAAGGCCAATGTGACTATAGGTGTGGAAAAGCTCAAGGAAGCTCTCTTGGAAGGACTCTCGGTTGTATTTTGGTTTTAATTGAAAAAGGACTCCAAGATGAACAATACACAGCATTTGCAATGAAGGCAACAACAGCAGATGGTGGAACACATGCAACCTCTGAATGTCATTTTAGTTTTTCTAGTAACCGAAACAGTGAGAGGTAATTGCAGAAACTGACCAGGCAATATACTTAAAAATAATATAAGAACATGCTTTCAAACAACAGACAGACAACCTTCCAGTTTAGAGTGTTTGTTATCATAGGATGTTGTTCAAGCTGGTAATTGGACTCTCAGCAAATGAAAGGCTTTTAATCAGTAACATCTTGCTTTCAACAAATTAATCTATCAATCATCATTAAACATGTTTTTATCTGTTGGTACAGCACCATGAAACAAGTGATCATTTTAATGCCAATTGTTTGAAAAATTGCCTTAAAATATGGCCTGCATCAGAGGATCCACATTGAATATTTGTATAAATGCCTTCAACAACAGCCACTCTGTCCATCTAGACCAGTGATTGCCAACCGCTGTGCCACGACACATTGGTGTGCTGCAAGTGGTCCGTAGTGTGCTGTGGGAGTTTAGAGGACAGTCATTTATTAGCAAGGCTGTTCGGGGATATGAGCCCCGATATGAACCCCACCCCCTCATCTTTGCCTTGTCAATTGTCAAAAAACTGATGTTGTACTTTGATACTTTTAGCACTATGTAAGTGCTATGAGATGAGAAAGACTGAAAAATCACTGATCCAGAACAGTGGTTCCCAAACTGTGGATGAGGACCCACTAGTGGGCTGCGAGCCAATTTCAGGTGGGTTGTGAAGCACCTAGAGCAGCCATATTGAAAATATGGGAAGATGCAATGCTGGAAAAGGGGAGGGCTGTGTGGTTGTTTTGCTTGTGTCAAGGTTGTAAATATGTTTTTTTCTTGCTGATTCACTTTGCTATTGGAAAATAGCTGAGAAATATAATAACCCAACTTATTGCTGCATTATCAGAAAGCAGCAGGTTCTGGCATAATAATGACGGCACTTCCACTCATGATATCATTTCTGGTGGGTCCTAGACAGACTATCATTCTAAAAAGTGGGTCCTGGTTCTAAAATGTTTGAGAACTATTGATCTAGAGAACTGTGGCAGTCTCCTCAGGCAGCAGTCTCCATGCACTCAGCCACTTCCCCTTCTTGTCTCCTTCATCTTGATTTCCAACATTTTAGACTGCCACTCTCCTCCTCCTCCAAATTTCCTCTTTCACCGCATTCCCCTCTCTCCTTTTTTTTTAATTCAGGAAGTAGGAGGAGTGAGGCTCAACATTCTTACAGTAATGGTTGCTTTCCACAGAATAATAAATGCACATTAGGATGCAAACCTCACATGGGTTTCCTTGTCCTATGGGTTTTGGACCACAGAATGTTTGTATCTCTTTGCTGCTAGTCATCCTCCTAATTAATTTCATATTCTTTCATGCAAGTTTTTGAATGTGTGGTTGCAGAACCCACATGGTTCTCCATATCTCTGAGAACATAAGAACATAAGAAGAGTCCTGCTAGATCAGGCCCAGGGCCCATCCAGTCCAGCTTCCTCACCAGGTGCCTCATAAGAACATAAGAACATAAGAAGAGCCCTGCTGGATCAGGCCAAAGGCCCATCTAGTCCAGCTTCCTGTATCTCACAGCGGCCCACCAGGTGCCCCAGGGAGGCATGTAACAACAAGATGCTTACATCCTGTTGCCACTCCCTTGCACCCGGTAACAGTAGCCCACCACCAATGTAAGGAGGTTGCACAATCCATCATTGCCTATAGCCCATGATGGACCTTTCCTCCAGAAATCTGTCCAATCCCCTCTTAAAGGCATCAAGACCAGATGCCATCACCACCTCCTGTGGCAAGGAGTTCCACAGATTAACTACCCGCTGGGTAAAAAAGTACTTCCTTTTATCTGTTTTAACTCTCCCAACCCTCAGCTTTAGTGGATGCCCCCTGGTTCTGGTGTTTTGAGAGAGGGAAAAGAACATCCCTCTATCGACTTTATCCCTTCCATGCATAATTTTGTATGTCTCAATCATGTCCCCCCTCAGGCGCCTTTTTTCTAGACTGAAGAGCCCCAAACGCTGCAGTCTTTCTTCATAAGGGAGGTGCCCCAGCCCCGTAATCATTTTTGTCGCTCTCTTCTGCACCTTTTCCAACTCCACTATGTCCTTTTTGAGATGCGGCGACCAGAACTGGACACAATATTCCAGGTGTGGCCTTACCATTGATTTGTACAATGGCATGATAATATTGGCTGTTTTATTCTCAACCCCTTTTTTAATTACCCCAAGCATGGAATTGGCCTTCTTAATTGCTGACGCACACTGGGTCGATACCTTCATTGAATTGTCCACCAGCACCCCAAGATCTCTCTCCTGAGCTGTCACAGACAGCTCAGAACCCATTAGCCTATAGGTAAAGTTTTGGTTTTTGGCCCCAACGTGCATCACTTTACATTTGTCTATGTTGAAACGCATCTGCCATTTGGCTGCCCATTCCCCCAACTTGGAGAGATCCTTCTGGAGCTCTTCACAATCGTCTCTGGTTTTTACCACCCGGAAAAGTTTTGTGTCATCCGCAAACTTGGCCACCTCACTGCTTATCCCTGTCTCCAGGTCATTTATGAATAAGTTGAAAAGCACGGGCCCCAAGACAGATCCCTGGGGCACTCCGCTTTTCACCTCTCTCCATTCTGAAAATTGCCCATTGACCCCCACTCTCTGTTTCCTGGCCCTCAACCAATTCTGGATCCATAAGAGGACCTGCCCTCTTATTCCCTGACTGTGAAGTTTCTTCAGCAGTCTTTGGTGGGGGACCGTGTCAAATGCCTTCTGAAAATCCAGGTATATGATATCCACAGGTTCACCCACATCCACGTGCCTATTGACCTTTTCAAAGAATTCCAAAAGGTTTGTGAGGCAAGACTTACCCTTACAGAAGCCATGCTGACTTTCCTTTAGCAGTACTTGTTCCTCTACATGTTTTAGGATTTTATCTTTGATGAGGCTTTCCACCATCTTACCCGGAACAGATGTTAGGCTGACAGGCTTGTAGTTTCCAGGGTCCCCCCTTCTCCCTTTTTTAAAGATTGGCGTGACATTGGCTATCCTCTAATCCTCTGGTACCGTGGCCGTTTGAAGGGACAAGTTGCATACTCTAGTTAAGAGGTCAGCAACTTCGTTCTTTAGTTCCTTAATTACTCTTGGGTGTATACCATCTGGGCCTGGTGACTTATTTATATGTAGTTTATCAATTTGATCTAAACCATCTTCTTTATTAACCAGTATCTGATTTAATTCCTTCGTTAGGAAGGGCTGTTCAGGCTGTGGTATCTGCCCAAGTTCTTCTGCTGTGAAGACGGACGCAAAGAATTCATTTAATTTCTCTGCAATCTCCAAGTCCCCTTTTATCTCCTCTTTCCCTCCCTCACCATCCAGCGGCCCAACCGCCTCCCTGGCAGGTTTCCTGCTTCTAACATATTTGAAGAAGCTTTTATTATTCCCTTTTATGTTGCTAGCCATGCGTTCCTCAAACGCTTTCTTGGCCTCCCGTATCACCTTCTTACTTGTCTTTTGCCAGAGTTTATGTTCTTTTTTATTCTCCTCACTGGGGCAAGACTTCCATTTACGGAAGGAAGCTTCTTTGCTCTTTACAGCTTCTCTAACTTTGTTTGTCAGCCATGCAGGCACCCTCCTGGACCTTGTCGAACCCTTCTTTCTTTGCGGTATACACTTCCGCTGGGCCTCTACTACTGTTTTTTTAAACAGCCTCCACGCAGCCTGGAGGGATTGGACTCTTTTTACCTTCCCTTTCAATTTCTGTCTAACTAGTCTCCTCATCTGAGGGAAATCTGCCCTTCGAAAGTCAAGGGTTCTTGTGTCAGATTTGCTCTGCACTCTTTCCTGGACATGCATGGCAAAACCAATCGCAGCATGGTCACTGTTCCCCAATGGCTCAGTAACACTTACATCCCTAACTAGGTCCCGAGTACCACACAATATTAAATCCAGAGTCGCCTGTCCTCTGGTCGGCTCCATGACTAGCTGCTCTAAGGCACAGTCATTCAGCTTGTCAAGGAATCCGGTCTCTCTTTCTTGACCAGAGCAGCAGTTGACCCAGTCAATATGAGGATAATTGAAGTCCCCCATGATTACAATCCTGCCTCTCTTGGTCACTGCCCTGATTTGTTTCCTCATTTCAAGGTCACCTTCAAGTTGTTGATCGGGAGGACGATAGCACACCCCCACTATTACATTGCTCTTACGGCCTGATAGTTTAACCCATAGTGACTCCATGGTGGAGTCCAGCCCACCTTCAGTTTCTACTCTGCTGGATTCTATCCCTTCTTTGATATAGATGGCCACCCCTCCGCCAACACGCCCTTCCCTGTCCCTCCTATAGAGTTTATAGCCTGGGATTACAGTATCCCACTGGTTGTCTGCATTCCACCAGGTTTCCGTTATGCCTACTATATCAATCTTTTCCCTAGCCACCAAACATTCCAATTCCCCCATCTTTGCTCGGAGACTTGGAGCATTTGCATAATAACACCTATATACGGGGTTCCCTAAGGAGGGACTCTTTTTTGATCCCTTTTCCCCTCCTCTGTTTTTACTGGGCAAACTGTCACTTACACTCACTTTTGAAGTTCTATTTCCCACTCCTCCATTATTCTGTGATACTCCTCCACCCTCCTCTTCCCATAGGGATGAGGAGTTCCGAACCGGATGCCACTTGGCTCCTGTCGGCTTTCCCCCAGGGATCAGTTTAAAAGCTGCTCTGCCACCTTTTTAATGTTAAGCGCCAGCAGCCTGGTTCCATTCTGGTTCAAGTGAAGCCCGTCCCTCTTGTACAGGCCTGGCTTGTCCCAGAACATCCTACAGTGCCTAACGAATCTAAACCCTTCCTCCCAACACCACTGTCTCATCCACACATTGAGACCCCTGATCTCCGCCTGCCTAGCTGGCCCTGCACGTGGAACGGGTAGCACTTCTGAGAACGCTACCTTGGAGGTCCTGGCCTTCAGCGTCCTGCCTAGCAACCTAAATTTGGCTTCCAGGACCTCCCGGCTACATTTCCCCACATCGTTGGTGCCAACATGCACCACGACCGCTACCTCCTCCCCAGCACTCCTAACCAGCCTATCTAGACGAGACGTGATGTCCTCAACCTTCGCACCAGGCAGGCAAGTCACCGTGCGGTCCACACATCCGTCGCAGACCCCTCTCTCTATATTCCTAACTATAGAATCGCCCACAACAAGGAGACCGCAACCCCCCTCCCGCCGAGGACCATCCTTAGTGCGACTGGATGCGGGCTCGTCACTAGAAGAAGGGCCCCCCGCTGGGGGATTGATTCCCTGTGTTCCAAGCTGACGTCCTCCAGCCCTGAGACTCCTTTCCCCAGCAGCTGAGGAGCTGCCCTTCTGAGGGTGGGACGAATCCTGCAAGTCCCCGGATGTCTCACCATGGACCCTCTCACCAGGTGCCTCAGGGAGCCTAGGAGACAACAAGATACTTGCATCCTGTTGCCACTCCCTTGCACCTGGCGTTCTAAAGTAGCCTACTAGTAAGGTAAGGAAGTTGCACAACCCATCATGGCCTATAGCCCTGAGTTAGGTAGGTAAGATGGCTTCTTTGACTGGCTGCTGGCAGAGTCCTCCTTTGCCACATCTCCTCCTCACCTTGTTTTTGCTTTAAAGGGCAGCCATCTCTCTCCCTTGCTTGTGGCAGCAAGCCACAAACAAAAACACAGTTTTTGCTTGACCTTTTGCTCTATCTGCTTAGGATCTGGGGGGGGGGGAGGAGCAGAGAGGAGGGGGAGGAGGAAGTCAGCAATGCTTTGATCCTCTTTCTGGTGGTGGTGGGGAGATGCTGTCGGTTTATATTATTCTATGTATGCCTCAGAAGCAAGTCCTATTGTGTTCTATGGGGCTCATTCCCAGGAAAGTGTGTATAGGATGGCAGCCCAGCCAGATAGAGGAAGGAAGAGGAGATGGCATTTTTCATGCCTTCCTTTTCCATTTGCTGTTAGCTGCCTCTCCTCGCTCCCCAACCAGGGGCTGGATGTGACTCACAGGATGTATTTTCCCCACAGAATAGTTGCACTTTTGGTTGGGCTCAAGAAGAAAAAGGGGGCAGCATGTGGCACCTTGCACTTGCCTTTGTGTGGAAGGTAGCTCTGATTAAAATTTGACTAATGCAAAGGATAGCAGCATTAAATGAATGCTCTCAAATCTACATACTATAGTGTTTCTAACCTGGAATTTCACACAAATGTGAGATTAATAGTGCCTGAAATTATACATTTCAGATAAATAACAAACTTCCACCTCATGGAAACTTCCAATACATGGAAGTGAGTGAAGGGGTGTTTCATTCTTGGAACCTATTCATGAACAATATTCAGGGATGCTTTGTTTGATTTTATGTTCTATTATTTTATATTCGATATTGTAAAGTGCCTTGGGAACACTTGTTGAAAAAGGGCAAGGATAGAGGTTGATAAACAAAATAAATATTCTAGGAAACAGTCCTTGACCAGCAGGGAGGCAAAGTGGATGATATAATTGGCTCTTTAGTTTCTGGTTTTAAATTATCTCCTGCTGGTTTTACTATATGGTTTTATTGAGCAAGAATTGTGTTGGCTGAGGAAAGCTTAGCTTGATTCTGAAAAGACCATGCGAGAAGATGAAGCATTTGGCTCGGGGGCAGAATGCTCTTTGGCATGTTTGGGCATGTATAGTTTCTTAGTCCAAATCTGCTCGGTCAAATAGTTACCGGGGGTTGGGGGAGGGAGATCTCTGAAGTGATTTTTTCCAGCCCCTGAGGAGAATATGGTGAAGGAGAGGAAGAACTAGGCTAAGGAAAGAGCATGTCCTTTGTCACCATGTGCCTCGGTGCACATACTTCTTCTCAACAATTTCCGTCTACCAACAGGCAGGCAGAACTCTCTCCTCCACTTGTGTCTTGGTGCAAAAATGGGATCAAAAAGCTCTCAGCTTAATTTTCCTTCCTGCTGGTCATCCCTTTGGAAGGAATGGAAGTAGAAGTGGAAGGAGGGCTCAGCCTCTCATCAGCCTAGAGCTGATCGCTGCAGTGTGGAATGTTCCCTTTCGTTGGAACCAATGGCAAATTTGCTGGGGTCCAGTGAGTTTATGAGAGGGAAGACAGCTGATGATAGAGAGACTATGTCAAAAGACAAGGTGCAATCACCAGCTTCCCCAGCTAAAAGGGGACAGGGAGTAGGTGAAGGAAATGACCTCTGCAGATGTCAGTTTGATATTGGGCCAGATGAACGTGGTCTGACTAACAGAGCCTCATATGATCAATTAATATTGTTGATTTGTTGTTATGTTTAATCAGCTATAAATGGCTTTGGGGACCATATGGGGACCAAACAGCATACAATTGAAATAAACAAAATAATGTGATGCTTGTAATGAATAATTTGATGTTTGGCCTTGTGGGTTCTGGAAATCAGAATGTATGTCACTTGATTGCCAGCTCTTGCCGGCCAAATACTATTGCACCTTTGCAAAAGCACCATTCAAGACATTCAGCACCTGCATGACATCACCATCTGTAACTTGGACATCTGCATGTCAGACATCCATGTCAGGGAACTGGTGTCTAATTTTATAATGTTTACTCTTTATAAATTTATAGTTTTTATGAGGTTTCTTGTATTTATTATGTTTCATGAGCTGGGGTGCCCCTTTGCGGGTAGAAAGTTGGGCTACAAATAGATTTACTGATCAATGAGTTAATTAGGCAGGAGACATACAGACACGTTATCTGTGGATTTGGGACCCATGGATTCCAGTATCCATGTGTCCCCAAATCTGTGGGACTGGCCGACATGGACCCCCTGGAAGCTGTAGCTTCCCCACCCTAAGAATGTTTTTAAAGGCGTATAAATGTCACTTCTGGTTTTTGCTGAAAAACCACAATGACTGTTTTTTAACAGAAGATTAAAAGGGCAGAAGATTTAGCCGAGAGGGTTAATGCCTCCGTTTGCCCGAAGATAACACCTGAAGATCTCAAGGTCGTGAGCTCGGGACTGCAGGAAGTCTCTGAGAGCGGCAGACCTTGCAGCTGCGGCTGATTAGAAGCTGAGCTTCAGCTGCCTCATGGGAGGAGGAGTGTGCTGAAGGTCAGCTGCGTCTCTGGTGTGAGCAGGGAAGCATCAGCCAGCAGAAGACAGACGGGTGGCTAAAGAAAGAAGGCTAAATCCAGAAAGGAAGATCTGAATGTGTGTAGTTCTTGAAAGACAGAACATTTCTGTAAATTGTAAAAACCTTCGGGTTTATGAAAAGTCTGCCTATGTAAACCGCCTTGAGTTGTAATCACTAGAGAAATCTAGTGATCTTAAGAAAGGCGGTATATAAATACATGTATTATTATTATTTCTTATTATTATTCGGAGGTCCACAGAGGCCGCAGGCCAATAACACAGAGTGTGGAGAACCTCTGCAGGGCTCAAAAGAGTTCTGATCACATTTGGAGGGTGGGGGCAGGCCTGAAAACTGCACTTTTAACATTTGTGGTTTTCCTTCCCCGTGGGGTTCATGGAATGGAACCCCTGCGGATTACGAGGGCTTGCTGTACTTTTATTCCACTCTTGCTCCCCTGCAACTGGTATTCATATTGCTGCTGAACCTGGAGGTGGCACATAGTCATCATGCCCAATGGCTATTGACAGACTGTTGAAATTGCTCATTGTTCTCCATGAATTTGCCCAATTCCCTTTTAAATCCATACAAGGACATCACCACATCTTGGAACAAAGTCTTCCACACAATAATTATGCAATTATGCAATAAGTATGTGAAGAAATCAGTCAATCCTAAATCTCTCAGCAATCCATTTCAGTGGATGACCCCTGGTTCTAGGATTCTGAGAGATGGGGAAAAAAACCCTTCTCTCTCTCCACTCTCTACAGCATACACTGTGGGCCCTCATTATCCGCAGGAGTTCCGATCCCAGAACCCTCACAGATAAGAAAACAAACGGATATCCAAATCTGCGGTTTTCTGTGCCCCTCTCCAAACCTGACTGGAGCTGAGTTCCAACTGGGTCCAACTGGGTCTGGAGACATTCAGAATGAAGCCTGGAGCCAAATAAGGTGATTTCCAGCTTTTGGTGAAAACTGGAAGTGACCTTTAAATGGGTCCAAGTGGCATTATCAGGTTTCTGCATGCCTCAGAAAGCTGCCTAGACCCATTTAAGGGTGACTTGCAGTTTTCACCAAAAGCTGGAAGTTGCCTTATTCAGCTGCAGGCTTCATTCTGGAGCTCAGCCCCAGCTGGTTTTGAAGGGCTTGTTGGCAGGGCTAGCTCAACACCCGCAGATGCTGAAATCTGCGGATGTCGGGCCAGGGGATAACCAGGGCCCCCTATATAACCTTATAAGTCTCAATTGTGTCCCCTCTTAAGCCCTCTTAATTGTGTTTTTTCCAAGCTAAAAGGCCCCCAAACACTGTAGTCTTCCCTCATAAGGAAAACATTGCAGCCCTCAGGTTGTTTTGGTTGCCCTCTTTTACATCTTTACCAGCATTGTAATGTTTTTCTTGAGATAACCACCTGATATCCCATGCATTCATTTTCAAAATGCTAGTGATGTGTACTTTGACAAATATAAAACCCAAAGAAAACAAAAATGATCAAGCACCTTCAGGGGGCAAATGCACCCCTGCAGATGTGGGCAGATTGCAGATGTGGGCAGATGTGAAGATCCAAGCATATGCTGTCAGCTCACTGCTGCACATAAGGAACTTATTTCCATTTCCTTTATTAAAGTGCTTAATTGTTCAAACTAAAACATGCTTGTGTTTTGGGTTTCTTCAGAGTGTCATTCCCCAGCTTTGGGCAGCCATCTGTAAGGAGGCTAAACAGGAGGGCTGTTTAAGGGTTGCCAAAACTGCTGCACTGATCCACAAATTTGTTTTCATTATTTTACCCCCACCACCACCACCTTGACCAAAACATTATATACAGCGCCTATCACTTCCTATCACAAAGAAGCATCATTATCACGTTTAGTGCATGCTAAATGTGACTTCTCATGCTCTGGCTTCTTTACCAATTACTCAAACAGAGATGGACCAACCATATGCATGGCTACTCAGAAGTAAGTCCTATTGAGTTCAATAGGACCTACTCCCAAATAAATGTGTACAGGATTTTCTTCTAATAGTCCTAACAACACAAGCAGGCCTTCATCAGGTTTTCTTCAGTCATATAGACTATTCTCAGCACAAAAATTAAAGGTGAATTAAAGCAGTACTGACATTTTGGATCTTTATGGAGAATAACTGTGTCTTCTCAGCAATAACATTGCTGTTATTGCAATAACATTTACATAGCTTTTCGTATCCAAACTGATAAACTGCTTACCCACTTTTCCAAGGCACACCACAAAAAACAATAAAAGCAACCAAAATTTTAACATCAGAATAAAAATTTCATTTAAGCACAACCTTCAACATTTCCAAAACATTGAAAATGAAACATTTCCAAAAGCCTAGTGGGACTGGTTGAGTTTCTCCATTTCCCCAGAATGCACTTAAAGATGGAAGAAGTAAAGCAAGCCACTCAATGAACAGCGCCTATCAGAACAGTACTGGTGCCACAGAGCTCTGCACGCTCTCTAGCCACACCTCTTAGAATTGGAGACAAAATCTACAGCAATGGCATTAAAGTCAGGCAGTCACATTAAATGCAAACAAAGGCATGTAACATACACCTGTGGGTAGAACATGCATATTGTATTGTACCTGTCTTTTATTCCATTTATAACCATTTATTCCATTTATATCTCAGCTGTGCAGGAGGGATTTGAGGGGAAAGGGTGAACCTCTCTCTGCCCGCACCATGAGCCAATGGTGCCTTGAACCAATTCTTCCCCCTCTAGGCGCAACTGTTTAAGGCAGAAAAAAATAGGCTTCAAGTTTCAATTGCCACTTTTCCATGTTATGTCTAGTTTGGTCTTTTCCATGTTAAGTCTAGTTGGGTTTTCATTGAGGAAATTCCAACACTTTCAGTTTACCCCAAGCACACTGAGGGCGCAGTCCTAACCACCTTTCCAGCACTGACATAGCTATGCCAATGGGGCAGGTGCTGCATCCTGCAGTGGCGTAGTAGTCACGGAGGCCTCCTCAAGATAAGGGAATGTTTGTTCTCTTCCTTCCCTCAGAGCTGCATTGCATTTATCCGGTGCTGGAAAGGTGGTTGGGATTGTACCCTAAATACTTACTGTAAGATTGCAGAAGCTTTCCTCACACTGTGTAAAATGGAAACTACAAGAGCAGCTGCAAGCACAAGGAACCTGAATCACACAAACCTAATCTATCAGTCAATCTACCTATATGCTGTTCTTCCAGGACTGTGTACAGGACTGCTATTTGCACATAATTATTGGATTGTTTATTAGGTTTGAAGTGAGGTTTATTTATGTGGTTTATTGTGGACTTCTACGGATTGGCCTTATACCTGTAGATGAGACTGAAGAAAGAGATACAGCGATAGTGACCATGAGATAAGATTGTGAAAAACCAGGCCAAAGCAGGCAAGAAAATAGTTAAGGCTCTTTCTCATCTGGGTGCAGAAGCTGACAAGCTCCATTTGAGCTGCAAGCTGTACTCCAAGCTGACACAGCCTGATGAAGAGGACTGAAGCACTGCTGGAGCTTCTCAGGGTGCGTGACTATCAGAACTAAAGAGGACAGTGAAATGAGAAGAAGTCCACATCAGAGGTGACCCAGATGGCCAAAATCTAGGGAAATGCCAAACTGACATTTCTGTTGCTTCATTTATGCTGGGCACCTATTCCAAGAAGGTTTGTGGCCTATAGAAGGATGTCTTAATTGATGTCTAGAAGGACAAAGGGTTGAAGAGAGAGCCTGAGATGGTTAACACCCAGGAGATACCCAAACTCATGTCAATACTATGCTCTTCATACATACATATCTCTTCATAGATGTTAACGCTTCATCCTTATGTTCTATTGAGCTAAGGTGGAAAGTTACCAGACCAAGTTATGACAGCTGCAAAGACTATATGAAGGAATGTACAATACCCCACTGAAAAAGGGTGGCATCCCCAGTATATACTGCTGGATCAGTTTCACAGTAAGAAAAAGGGGTTTGACTCCATCCTCCTGCCTATTTTTACCATCAAAGCTATAGACGGCTCTGGCCAAGAAATCTTGTATGCTACGTAAGCTTAAGTATAGGATAAAATAAAAGAGACAGCTGTGTTCCGAAACATCTGGTGTCTGTGAGCGTGTCCCTCGGGTCTTCCAAGCTTCCCAAGTTCCCATGTGATTTCTGGGATGTGAACTGATGATAACCCACTGACCTAGAATATTAGAAATCACTATATGTATCCCCAACCCAGGCCTCAGCTTCATAAATCTCCAGATTGTTAGATGCATTTGACTTGGCAATCCTACTAATATTTAATAAGAGGCATTTTTACAGGCATATCATTCCTCATGGGTGTATCTAATCAGTCAAAACAACTAGTTGTTCCATGCTTTTAAAAAAAAAACTGTTAGGGGATTAGGACTACAGAAATTTAAAATAAGGAAACGCGTACAAAAGGGCATAGTTTTCTTTAGGAATCTTGGCAACAAGGTTTAGCAACAACATGTTTACAACTCACAGAAGGAGTATTCTCATTCACAAATGGAATGTGCTTGGGAAATTTCTCATTAGCATTTTTAAAGAGCTATTATTCTGCTGAAGCCATTGGATGCAAATTAAATGTTGGCATATGAGACATTTCTTGTCACAACAGACCCCCAACCAGCTGTCACTTTCCCCCTTTTTTGTACCAGACCTTTTTGCAAGTGAACAAAACAAAAATCTCCTTACGATTTGGTAGAATATAATCATTATCTGTATTTTAAGACTGTTCATATGAGTCATTTGTTGCACAGATTAAAAAGAAGCTTTTTCTCATTTCCCTCAAAAGCACAGTTTGTCTGATGCCAGCCTGCATTTTTAGTACAGCTAACGCCAGCGTACATTTAGCCTGTGAGGAGAATCAGTTTATGAGGACACATTTAGCTGCGTCTAATGGATTACGTGATATGCTCTGAAGAAAATGTTGTGGCTTTTGAAAAAAAAACACTTGCGGGTTCGCATCTGTGCAGTGCTTCCAAAATGTATTTTGTACCATGCCATCTTCACTTGAGTATGCAAAATCAGTGATTAAAAGCCATGTGCAGTCTTCAATGTTTTAAAGATTCCTCAAATGGCAGCTAGGCTAGAGCATTTTTGTCATCCAGACTCTCTTATACATACCACTTAGTTTCACCTTGAAGAAGTCAACCACTGATGCTGCTCTTTGCTAACAAACTGGATGTTTTTCTACAGCAAGGGTAGGCTTTAGGCTACTAGGAGCAATTGGTATTTTTGCCAGAGTCATGGGAACTACCAGTGCAAAATGACACCTTTGGGAAGGACAGCAAGATGCTTTTACAATAATTTACATTTTGCGGATTATTTTTCTCTCTCTCTCTCTCTCTCTCTCTCTCTCTCTCTCTCTCTCTCTCACACACACACACACACACACACACACACACACAGAGAGAGAGAGAGAGAGAGAGAGAGAGAGAGAGAGAGAGAGAGAGAGAGAGACTGACTCTCTGCATACACTCTAAGTATTCAAAACAAGACTAAGATGGAATTTGAACCTGGGTTCTCAGGAGCCATGAAAGACATGCACTCAAAATTCAAACATCTGAGGTGGGAAATAGTGAACAGAAAGTTTACTTGGGAACACCCTTGGAGCAACTGGTACTGTTTGCAAGCCTCACACAAAAAGCTGAAATTTAAACATTGTGGGCTTTTCAGTATTGTCAGAAGCTATGACCTCCTGGAACAGGTGACTAGGTCTTATTCAAGAATCCCAAATGCATCCCATTGAAATGCTCCATCAACTTCAACAACATAGTATTGTTGCTCTAACTAATATATTAGAGCTGTAATCCTATACATGCCCACCTGGGAGTAAGTCATCCTCATCTTTCTTTTCCAAACCGCTGAACACAATGGGACTTACTTCTGTGTAAACATGTATAAGATTCCACTATTAGAACAGTAGAATTAGACAGTAGAACAAGAATTACAAAACCCAATGATTAGGATTTTTTTTCTAAACTTTACATCATATAACTATTTGCAGTTAACCAACAAAACTTGGAATAAACCAATTTCCTTTAAGCTGGGGCTATTAGAAGTCATTGTATTGGCTTACTAGTTAACTAACAAATTTCCAGTGCAATGTTTCCATTTTGAACAGAGCTTTTCTTATGGCAATACTACCATTTTTGAGCACAGTTAGTACAGGATGTGGCAGCTCATGTGGTCACCAGAGCCCAATAGTTTGACTTTATCAGGCCACTGCTTTATCAGTTGCACCGGCTGCAAATTTGTTTCCAGGTTTAGGAGCAGGTTATCTGAAGGACCACCTTCTTCTGCACATTCCAATCTGTCCCCTTTGGTCATCAGAGAGCACCTGCTTACAGGTGCTGTCCCCCTTTGGAGGTGAGGGAGGGTGATGCCAAGAGGAAGGGCTTTCTCTGTATTGGCAACTTGCTTGCAGAATTTGTGAGCTGCCTCATCCATCCAGCAGGGTCTCAAGGTACACTTATTTCAATGAGCTTTTAGTTAGGTCACTGGATTTTATGGCCTTCCCCTTGGTTCTTATAAGCTATAACTGCTTGCTGCACTGTGTGCTCTTTTTACCCTCATTTTAATTACTTTAATGAGCTATTATGGTGTTTTAGTATTTTATTGTTTTTTTATATTATATTAAATATTGGGTCTGGCCTTAAGCCAATGTGACCAATGTCGTCACATTGGGCCCCACACCTTGGGAGGGCCCCACTCCAGCACACTGAGCATATTGCCTGCTGCAGCAGCTGGAATGTGTATGGACTGTAAGTCAGTGGGGCAATCAGAGCAGCTTTATCTTGGGCCCTCCAACCTGCCCCTGCCTCTGAACTGCCCAAAATGGGCCTCCTGGAAGCAGCTGGCAATGATGTCATCATGTCACCCCCAACTATTTCTAGGTGCCACATGTGGCACCACAAGCATTTTTCTTGGTGAGTGGGGACCCACGCAGGGATGGTAGGGGACCCACGGGAATGCCCCACATTGGGCCCTGCCACTCCTGGAGCCAGCCCTGTTAGATATACTCTGGTGTGTGTGTGTTTAAACTCTTTTCTGTAAGCTACCTTGAGCTACCCATTAGGATAAGAAAAGCAGGATATAAATCCTACAAATAACATAAATAAAAGTAAGGACACACCAGATACTAGCATCTTCTCTTGGTCGTCACTAAGCCTGGTCAATATAAAGATCAATGTGTTGCTGTCCCTTGCTCTTTTGCAGGGATTGTCTCCACAAATAGAAGCAGTTTTGTACTTGCACCGCAACTGTGTTCTGAAATAGCAACCTTTAGTCTATGAGATCTACTTTAGGATAACTTACTAAACAATGAATGCCAAAATATTTGATATGATTGATTGGAGTGGTGACTCTTTTTTATCTGCTGAAAAATGTGGATGCCAAGGAAAACCTATAGTTGCTCATATTAACAACTTAATTTTAACTTTAAAGTTTAACTTTAAACTTTAAAGGAGCCATTTAACTTTATTATTGTTATTTGCCTGTAAACTGCTTTGTGAACATTGTGTTGAAAAGCGGTATATAAATATTTTTGATTGATTGACTGATATTATAGTGTGGAGTCATGCAAAATTCCTGCTAGTATTAATATTTTGTTAGACCGTAACAAAAGCATACACATAAGCATACACAGCAGTTGTCCTTACAACAACTCTGGAAGGTAAGTATTATTGTTATCCCTATACTGCAGCCAGAGCTGATAAGCTTGGCTAAGATCACCTGGTGAGCTTGTGGCAAAGGTGAGATTCAAACCAGAGAAGCCCTGACCTGCAGGTTCGCCTCTTAACTACTACAGGGAACCTTACTTAAAGCAGAGGAAGCCCTCACATATACATAAGCAAAAGAGGCTATAAAGGAAAAGGGAAACCTCATCACCACACTTTTTATTTGTTGATGTTGTCATCTCATCAAGCTCCTTCTTGTAATGTGTGCTCGTGTATGTTATTTTCAACAGAAAGTACTTCCCCATCTCACCCTCTTTTTCTTCATAATCTGCAAGTACCTCTGAGCAAGAATAAATTAATATGTAAACCACTGCATTCAAATAGGTTATCATATAGAATTGTGGGGAACTAGTTTATATATGTAAACACACACATTTTATAAAGCAAAAGGATAACACTTCTAAAAAACTGTATGCTTTTAGGAATAAATTTTTAACAGAATTGACACGTGATGCAAGTCTAGCTAGTTGGCTGTTGTTGCAATTCCTATATTTTTGATAAACACAAACATCAAAAGAGGTAGCAAAAAGGGTTATTAAACTGTCTCCAATTTGAAGAGGAACTTCCTGTATTTTGCTTCTTAGTGTGATTTAACCCTTTAAGACTTCAATTCTTGAATGGTGCAGTTAGAAACAGAACCTCTTCCTGAAAAAGCCCCAAGGGAAGACTGCTCCTCTGAAAAGACTGGCAGAAAATCTCTTCTCTGCCTTCAGCGTTTGTTTGCTGTTAATCCTTCCTGTGGCTTCAGGGAACTAGTACATTGGAATTAAAATTGCTGTGCTGCCTGGCCTACAGTTAGTTTATTTGAACATGCTTAGGTTTATATATAGTGTGATTCTGCTATTACTAGAAGGCATAGATTAGATATATGATCAAAAGTACATTGAGCCAATGGCCTCTTTTAAGAGCTGTTTTCCATTTTCAATTTCATACCCCATCAAACAAAAATGTTGATGTTGATCTAAAGGCAAAAGCAGACCGAGAAGAAAAGGAAAATGTTGATCCATCAAAACATCTCTCTCTCTCTCTCTCTCTCTCTCTCTCTCTCTCTCTCTCCCCCTCCTCAAAGAGCTGAATTTAAATGTAGACAGAAGCAAGAAGGAATATTTAACACAACTTACCCTCTCAACAAAAATCATTAATACAAGTAACAAATATTATAATAGGAATTACCATATTATGCCAGCACTGCTTGATTTAAAGCTACAATGGGTATTCCATTTATACGACACAAAATTGTAGGCACTTTGTGACTTTACTGAACATTATAAGAATAGTTTAGAATACCTTTCTTGTCAAAATAGCTATAACATACCAACTAAGGAAGAGTAAATCATTTTTATTAATTGTTAAAGAGTTCATAAAGTTCTTCAAACTGTAAGTTATCGAGCCAATAATATGTGGGCATAATGCAAGGTGCCTCTATGGAGGCCTATGTAAATCATATTTCTATTTAATGGATTATTAGTACGGACCCAGCCTAACAAAATTTTAAGGGAGAAAATAGGTTGACCATTGCTAAGGTAAAATGTAGCAGAATAACCGATCCTTTGCATGCTTATACCCAGAAGTTGCAATTCAAGGGAACCTACTCTCAAGTAAGTGCAGCAAGTAAGTAAGTGAAATAAAAGGTACAATGTGAAATAGTAAATATCGAGATGGAGTGATGTGGCGGATGTTGGACTGGGGTCTGAGATCTCTGGCCTGGTACAG
This sequence comes from Lerista edwardsae, assembly GCA_029204185.1. NCBI lineage: Eukaryota > Metazoa > Chordata > Lepidosauria > Squamata > Scincidae > Lerista > Lerista edwardsae. The sequence continues at coordinate 9,223,014 of JAJKFI010000021.1, forward strand.
GTTTACTGAGAAGATCAGCAGTAGGTTAAGGTCCAGGTGATCAGGGATTTTCCCCATGCCAGCATTAGTGGGTCTGATGGAGAAGGGACACTGATGTGCAAGGTACCATGTGATTTGGGCAACCCATATGATGCAAAATTTAATAGCTTGCTGATCTGACGTAGAAGCAGACTGTGACCTTTCCGAAGTGGAAAAAGGGACATCACAATGACAACTGGGAAGGACTCATAGTGTAATCCTATGCATGTTTATTTGGAAGTACGTTAAACGGGGCTTACCCCCAGGTAAGTGGGAAAGAATAGTGATGTGGTGCTAGAGCATCTCTGAAGGGACAGGGATGATGTGGAAGAAGTATGGAGGAGGGGAACATTGCATGCCTTTGTTTTATTTTTATGAATATTTAATTCTGTGTATTGTGTTAAAAGTTCTTACTTTCAGAAATAAAATCCTCGGTGACATATGCCATCTCCACAAGACAGCATAACTAACCAGAATTTGCCTGATGAATATTAATTCCATTAGAAACTATAAAAAATTATCTACCAGTGATTGCGGTATGTTACTAGCAAGTTGATCTTTTTTTTTTTTTTAATGGATGGGCAGATAAAACAGACATCTATCATAGGCCACAAATTTAGAACATTGTATGTCCATTTAGAAGTGAATATATTTAAAAGTGCATGTCTGTGTGGGGGTGTGAAGCTGACCAGTTCTGTACCCCCCTCCTGTCTTACCCCTGATACCTGGACAGGGCAAGCAGAACTTGGAGGACCTGCCAAGAAAAAGGCAATCCCTCCCACACAGGCAAACTATGGAGCCTCAGAAGAGAGGGGAAGGGTTGATGTCATCACCCAGTTTCTCCTCCTTGCTGCTCCTCCCAGGACAATGTTGTCACTGCTAACGCACCAGGAGCCAGTGCCCTCAGCCTCTGTCCCTCATTCCTCATCAGAGGCATCTAAATGGGCTTTTAACGTCCTTCTAGCAGCCTGTAAGGACTTGACTCCTCCCCTTTCTGGTGCCTGGATTTCCTCAGGCTTCTCTGCTGCTGCCATGGTGACAGAACTGCCTCCGGGAGTTATGCTGGTTGCAAGCTAACGATGCCACTGTCAGCCTCAGCAGCAGCTGGTACAATGTTTTCTACAGCTGCGTGCCCCTCACGGGAAGGCTTGAGTTGGTCCCAGACATTGCAGAAACCCTTCAGGACTAGCACACGCTCAGTGGCCCAGTAGAGGCCCATTCTGTGTCATAAATCCCTTTAATCACAAACCAATTTTATGTGGGCTGTCAGAGTTCACTGCTCCGTGTGTGTAGCAGAGTTCAGACAGGGCAGGCACTGGCTGAGGGTCCATCTGCAACACAGGGTCAATCAATTGGCCTGGCCAATTCTGAATCCTCCACACCAGCAGCCGCACCCAATGCTACAGTTGGAGGCACCTAAGGGGACCCAGGAGGGCAGAGAGCTTGGCTTCGCCCCAGGCCTCCAGCAACCTGGTACTGACACTCAGAATGCAATCCTAACCTGGAGTTAAGTCAGCACAGTTAGGCCAGCAAGGTTTGGCCAGCACCAGGGGCACCATAAAGCGCATTTGGACCACTCTCGGAGTCAGGGAGGATGACGCATGTCTGTGTGCTGGCCCCTCTGACTCCAAGAGTGGTCCAAACATACTTTATGGTGTTCCTTGTGCTGGCCAAACTTTGCTGGCCTAACTCTGCTGGCATGTCTCCAGGTTAGGATTGCGCTCACAGTGTTGGCCTGCTGCTTGAGAAAAACAAGCCCATATTGAGTCGTGTAGTACGGAACTGTAGCCACAGACGTGGCCAAACCAGATTGCCAAATGGCAATGAGACTCAGATCCCTTCTACACGCAGTCATTGTTTGCAGATTATTAACTTTTTCATTTAACACTGAGCCACCATGCTATGCCAGTTAGAATCACCTTCTTTAGCAAGACTAGACATGTCTCTAAAGCAAAGCTGATTGATCAGCCTAATAAATTCAATTAGGCAAACATAATGATGAGATTATAATGCTCTGAAATGAAGCTATCTGAGGGGGGGGAGGAAGAAGAGTAATAGACTGCTCCGATCAGCTTTATCTGCAATGACACAGGCCTTGACTCATCTGCTGGAATGAAAGTTCAAAACCTTCCCCGCATGTGGTCAGAACTGACTGTCTCTGTGCCTTTACCAGAACGGCACTGCCTGTTACTCTTAGATTTGGCACACTGGCTGCCGCAAAAGGGAACCGGAGGAATTAAATCCACAGGATCAGGCCAGAAGCCTTTGAAACAAAAGTATGAGCATTTTCAGGTTTCATCTTCTTGCTATATGAATACCTTCAACAATTTTGGAGAGACTGATTCCCATTTTTGAAAAGAAAAAAAAGTTCTCCAAAAATCCCTGCTTGCATAATATGACTATTGTCAGAGTTCAGACGAAGTGAGCAAAGCAATGCAAGAAATGCCAGCTCTCTTCCAGGGGAGGATCCTGAAATTTGACCATCAACATCCAGCACTATATTATTGCTACTTGGCTGCCCTTGGGATAGTTCTGGTGCATCCTATGCCTCTGCTATTTTGAGCACTATCAAACCTTTGTGGTTACATCAATCAGGACTCAATGAAAGATAAGTGAAAACATTGAATTCTTGGTGGCAATGTCCTCCAGTGTCCTGCAGTGAAATTCACTACCACCGTGGGAAGGGAAAAAAAAGTTCCACCTAAGAAACATTTTGTGAGGAACTTTGCTGTGGGTAGGCTGCTATTTAGGTTTCCTCACACAGCAAAGAACAGAAAATCTTAAATAATCCACAAAGGTTTTAGGCAAATGCAGCCAAAGGGTTTATGTATTGGTCTCATGCAGGGCAGAACTACTTTTGACAAATGCTATCAAGAAAATGCACTCTGCATAAAATTTCTTGTTGCAACTGGGTCAGCAATAACATTCTTCTCAACTTAGTTGGACACAGAAGGTGAAGATCAAGGTCTTCAGTGATACACTAGAGCCAGAAAGTTTACATTCACTCAGATCAATGAAAGTTTCTCAATATTCAAAGATGTCCAGATCCAAGATATTTTTTCAGATCTGTTTACTGACTTTTTTCTTTTCAGGGTGCAATCCTAACCTGGAGTTAGGCAGGCACAGTTAGGCCATCAAAGTTTGGCTTATCACAAGGGCCACCGTAAAGTACATTTGGACCACTCTTGGAATCAGAGAGGCCAGCATGTAAGATGTGCACCATCCTCCCTGACTCTGAGTGGTCCAAACAAGCTTTACGGTTGCTTTTTGCTGGCCTAACTGTGCAAACCTAATTCCAGGTTAGGATTGCGCTCTAAATTTGAGCTCTCTCAGCATCCAATAAGACACACTTCAGCCCTTAAATATCAAAGTATACCATCTACACTGAGATTTATCAGCATTCTGGATGGAATTTGCAAAAGCACTGGCTCTATACAACCTTCTTTCATTTCAGTCAGGCTTGCGTGAGAGCAGCCCTTGGCCCAAGGAACAGACAGCATTATCCAATCAAATAGATCTTTCTGATAAGATGACATTTTCTCCCACAGCTGTGCAAGTCTCACGTGTCTAGCCTTTAATATGCTACAGCAATGAGGTATGTGGAATAGTAAGACTTGCATTCAATAGCAACACACTTCCATGGAACAGGAGCTACACAAATGTCATGTGGTTGCTGGTATATACAACAAACCTCTCTAGCCACATAGTCTGCCTAAGGGTGCTATCATATCATCATGCAGATAAATCAGTGATCAGCATGCCAAACCCAGCATATAGGGACATCATATGGATTTACTGTGTTCCCAGGAAGCAGATTAGACACACACATGTATGATGCATAAATCTTCAGTCATGACAAATGCAGCAGTGCAAATATATTTCTGTACAAAGGCCACCTTTGTTTTCATTCAGTATACACTATACATGTCAAACCAGCATGATATAGTCCTTATTGGAAAACACTGAAATACACATTCAGTATTGCCCTAATCTCTGGACTGGGTGCATATATGTGAATTGGCAAAATTCAAATGTTTTGCCTGCAAACAAACAAAACAAACCCTGGTCAAGCCATAATTCAATTGAAACACTTGGATTTCATACTGTTCAAGTTCCATTGATTACAATGAACTTAAGCAATACTTTAGTTTTAACATACTATGGATCAGAATTAATCATAATGTATACACGGATGGAATATAATTTAATTTGCAAAGGAATCTCTTTGGATTTATTATCAATAACTAAACTTTTGACTAAACTCTTGAGTGCATATCAACTACTAAACTTGCTTCTATAATCTGTCACTGCTAAATACATTGAGGAAAGTAGAATTTAACAGCTATTTTCTTCATCATCCTATCTACCAGCTTTCAGGGATAGAGGAAGGAAGAACTGAACATTCAGAATATGTCCTCATTGATGTTGTAGATACAGTTCCTTGTAAAATTTGGCCTTGCTGTATATATTTGCCTCTCTCTCTCTCTCTCTCTCTCTCTCTCTCTCTCTCTCGCTCTCTCTCTTTCTCTCTCTCTCTCTCTCACTCGCTCTGTGTGTGTGTGGGGAGAGAGAGAGAGAGAGGCCATACAGCCTCCAGGAACTCCTGAAATCTAATAGCAGAATGGTATCAGATTAGAATTTAAACTGAAGTTCACATTTTAAAAAATACTTTAGATCAGTGGTTCTCAAACCTTTTGGCATTGGGGCCCACTTTTTAGAATGACAATCTGTTTGGGACCATCATTACATTGTGATGCCAGAGCCAGCTGCTTTTCTGACAATGGGACAATAAATTAGATTATTTCTCAGCCATTTTCTAACAGCATAGAAAAAAGAAAAAAAAGAATCAGAAAGAAAAAAAGCCTATTTACAACCTTGATACAAGCAAAACAACCACACAGCCCTCACCCTTTTCAGTATCCATCGTCCCATATTTTCAATATGGCTGCTCTAGGGGCTTTGTGATCCTACTGAAATTAGCTTGCAACCCACTGGTAGGTCCCAACCCACAGTTTGAGAACCATTGCTTTAGATTCAATGTGTTATATCATAAGCAGTGAGAAGAGAAGGAAGCTCATGCAAGTAAACCTCTATGTGCATGTCTGTATGGGGTGCAGTGGATTTTGTATTAAGGGGACATTGGCAAAAATCCCACACTTGTACAAATAGAACTGCCTTCTGTTCATGAAAGAGGGAGTTAGGATACAATATATTATATGACTGTTTATAAGGCAAGGTTGCATGAACCACCATATTCAATGCATTTTATAAGCCATGCATTATGGCATATTAGGAGTCAAAGAGAACACCTGCTGTTTAGCTGAGACAGCATAAACAGATTGGTGGGTGGATTGGCAAGCTTTTGGCAGACCATAACAGGGGTGGTGATGTGTTTGTATATCAGGGGTTGTGCAGGCCTGTCCTAAAAGCATGTCCTAAAAGCATGGATAATTGCACCCATGAATGGTTTCCAGTGGAAGTGTGGCTTTATTAATAAAACTCGGTCAAACCAATGGTCGTCTTTCATAGCTCAATGGAGGACCAATGGAGTTCAGAGGACCAATGGCGTCCTCTTTCACAAAATGAATGTCTTTCCTCTGTGCATTTGATGAATCGGGATATTCACTGCTACAGCTGCTGGAAGCCACTGATAGATGGTCCGAGTTTGGCTCGCTGTCCCTGGTGTTACCTTCACTAAGTATCTGCGTTATGAAGAACTATCAACAACTGGTTACTTTCAGTTGGAATGTTGTTTGTTTTATTCAAACTTTAGAATTCAGCAATAGCATGGAAATACAATAGCCAATAGTTCTAGATATGATTCAGAAAGTACTCTTACATAGAACTCATCCAGACAACAAAATGTCACCAAGCTTTTACTGATCCAATGCTCTGTGTGTGTGTGTGTGTGTGTGTGTGTGTGTGTGTGTGTGCGCGCGCCCAAAGTTATGCCAACTAAAAATAATGTTGAATCATTACTTACATTAGATACATATTGCATGATTATCTGAGGGTAAATAATATTTTAGTAATGAACTCACTAGTCCACAAGCTTTTAAAACAAAATCAGTTAACTGCTGCCATTCTACAGCATTTCTTAAGGTGCTATCTGTCAGCAGAGAATGAAATTCACAAGTATTTCCTATTCTGGCCAATTTGACACTAGTTAGCTATTGTGGTGGTGGAGCCAATGTAGATCGAGATCTACTGGCAAGTTTCTGGAATATTTGCAGTAGGTCACTGTTGGTTTCTGACTCCCAATTGTTTAATTATATTTTATACCCCCAAATCAGGTAATTAGAATAGCTTTGTATGAATTTGCCCTCTCTGACGAACCTTGGGCCCTAGGAAGCGGACTTCAGCTGACATTACTGAGCCATCTAACTCAGCACGGTTTCCAGGTTTCAAAACAAAATCTTTCTCAGCAGAAGCTGAGCATGGCAGGGAGTGAACGTGGGACCTTCAACATGCAAAGTTTTGCTCGAAGGCCATTGTTGTACGGAAGAAAATAATGAGCAATGGCCCTACTTGAACTCATTGGATAATTACACCAATGTATTCCAATTTTTAGGGACGTGGTGGCGCAGCGAGTTAATCTGCTGTTGCTGGGCTTTCAGCTGCAAGGTTGGAAGTTCAAGACTGCGTGACGGAGTGAGCTCCCATTGCTTGTCCCAGCTCCTGCCAACCTAGCAGTTCGAAAGCACCTAAATGCAATTAGATAAATAGGGACCTGTTCGGTGGGAAGGTAACAGTGTTCCGTGCGCTACGGTGTAGAGTCATGCCGGCCACATGACCATGGAAGCTTGTCCTCAGACAAAAATGTTGGCTCTACAGGCTTTGAAACAGAGATGAGCACCACCTCCTACAGTCGGTCACGACTAGACCATTCAGTTGTAGGGAAACCTTTACCTTATTCCAATTTTAGAGTAAACCAGAAATGATGAAGCAGAGTAACAGTTCTTGGTTTTATGTATATTTTCGTAGTTTTAACGTAATTTTAACATTGAGAAATTAATGACTGTTTAATTTTAATTCTATCATACTACTAAAGTGAAACCCTCTGTATATTACGTTTTTCCATGCTATATATTTATTTTTTATGCTGGTCTATGACTGTAATAAAGATGATGATGATGACGATGATGCACGCAAAGTAAGTGAACTACGCCCTGTCCCCACCATACAGAAGTTCTAATACATAAATGGGAGAATGGTTCCTCTGAGAACAAAGGTACATTTAGTAATTCATGCTACATTTTCTTTAATTAAAGGGGGGCTTAATTTATATATTACACCATCTCTTTCACCCATATCTGCAGGAAAGATAGTGACAACCGTGCTATGCCAATAAACCCACAGCATGGAGTCTGTCTGCTTCTTGGTACGGACAAAGAATAATTACACTCTCTTTAACTGTATAGCAACTGATAAATTAGGACTCTATTCCTAGGGGATAAATCCTAAATTTGCTGCCAGTGAATCAAGGTTTAGAAACAGATGTTCCAAATGCAAAGGAGGAAAGAACGATTGAAGAGATTGCTTCAAATTCTTCAAGAGACTTCAAAGGACGCAATACGTGCGTGAAACTAAAGTCTTAGCGTTGTATTGTGGCCATTGCTGACCTCAGAGTGACTAATATTATGTCACAAGTATCTGTATGTTTTTTAAACCCCTATAATCTGTATATAACAATTTTCTTGTTACAAACATATCTCCTCCTCGACATCAGCTGCCATTTCTTCAACTGGCAGGTGGAAGGAATGCTAGGGGTACTCTCAGCAGCGCCTCAACTTGCTACTAGAAGAAGTGTCACTGAAGAAGACGCAATAGCTGCTGCTCCAGCCCTGTCACCACGCCCACTGCAATCTCAACTCACCTCGTCCTCCAGCTTCTTGCTCTGCTGTTGCTTCTTCTAGTGGCCAATTGAGGGAATGCTGGACATTCCCACCACTGACCAGTGGCATTCCTACCACTGACCACTAGAACAAGTGGTGGCAGAGATGGATGTCATGTGCTAACACGCAAGAAGAGGATGGGGCAGCAACCCAACAGGCAGTGGACTGGGGGAGGCAGTGGACAGGTGCAGGATGTTAACACCTCACGCCAGCTTTCCACTTCCCCTTGTTGCTATTGGAGGTGAAGTTTCAGCTCAGGACAGGGACAGCCCTGGGTAAGGTATTCCCGAAATCAGCTTGTCTCCCGTTGTGTGGGTTGCAGTTTATCCATTCCCCGTAACTAAAATAACAATTCAACAATGGTTTCAATAAAAATCTCAGCAAGTCCAGGCAATAGTTAATTCATTCAAAGTCATCCCTCTTCTTACGAGAAGGCAGGCCAAGTAGACTTTGCAAACCTGACATCCATAGGTTTTGCATCAGTGAGCTGCCCGTGTTGCTGACAGCCTCTGATCCCTTGTTCTACAGGGATTCCGTATGTCAGTTCAGTGACATGCCCAGGCTCCTTCAGACTGGGACCTTGAGCACACAGCTAGCTAGTAACATATGGCTGTAGGGATTCTGGGTCTACAGAGGCTGCAATTTCAATTCTGTTTGAACAGGCAGAATAAACACAGGCCGAATAACACACTACAAAGATAAGCCTCGGCACCTGTTGTTTCCTGATTATAAACTAGGAATTAGACGCATGAAGATATTGTACTGTGGAAGCAGAAATATTGTATCAGAGCTTGAGACAATAATTCAGAGGTGCTTTAAATAGGAGGCAATACATATCCTAATATAGGGACATTTTCTTATATGTGTGATTTTAATTCATAAAATAGACCTTGAGGATATATTAGGACCAGAATAGAGGCTTATAAAATTTGAGAAAGAAATATTGGCCATAGTCAACAACATATTAATTCTATGTGGTCCCATTAAACCTATAGGGCTAGTCTAATGTAAGATCGTTCTGAATTGTGGTATGAATGAGTAACAATTGTAGCATAATAAGGTACAGGTTTTATGGTACGATATGGTACAGGGCCTTGGTATCCACAGGGGTTCTGTTCCTGGAACCCCGCAGATGCCAAAATCTGCGGATGTTTTAATCCACTTTGGACGCCTTTAAATGTCCAAATGCCATGGGAGCTGTGCTCCGATTTTCCTTTTCAGGGAATGTCCAGTTTTTGCTGAAGAGAACTTGCAGTTTTCATTCTAAAGGCTGGGTTTCAGAAAGCCTCCCAGACACAACCGAAGCTCAGCTCCAGTTGCAACTGGAACAGCTTTAAGTGGGTGTCTCCGTAGGTTCTGAATCTGCAGGTTCTGAAATCTGCGGATATTGATCCTGTAGATAACACGGGCCCATTGTATTTATAATATATGTAATTAACACATATATTTCCATAAGTTCTTCGTAGTCAAATTAAACTGGGTGCACTTATTACCTAAGAGTGATTTCAGATGCTACATCTTGAGATGGTAGGAGGTGCAATGAGGGTTACACCTCGATGGGGGCTCAAGGAAGCAGTAGTGTAGCCAGAAGGTGTGCTGCCCAGGGGCACACCTTCCAGGGCCACACACCCCTTGAATAACACTGTACCTCCAGTCACATCCGGAAGGTGTTCTGAGGCCCAGGGAGGCCAACAGCGACCTCCCTGGGCCTCAGAACACCTTTGGGAGGCCTAAAGAGGTCACTTCTGGAAGTGACATTTTAAGGCCTTATAAGGCCTTCTGATGCCTGGGGAAAGCCTCCCTCGGCCTCAGAAGACCTTACACGGTTTTTCGGAAAAACTGGAAGTAACCTTTTAAGGCCTCCCAAGGGCCTCAGAACACCCTCCGGAGCAGGCCAGGGATGAGCAATGGGGCAGGGCCACCCCCCAAAGAAGGCCGCCTGGGGTAATATGACCCCAATGGCCCCCTCAGCTACGCTAGTGAAAGGAAGAATAAATCACGCCTCTTGTTTTTGTGTTTCTTATGCAACTACTGATTGAGGCTCAAGCACTTTCTTCCCATTGTGATGCATGAACTGACTCCATCTACCATACTTATCTATCTTATCATAAAGGAAATATGTGAGCCTCTTTTTGGAACGTTGCAGAAAAAGCACAAAAACAACTGCCGAGGAACTAGGTACAAGAAGGCTGTAGTTTGAACAGCTAGAATATTAGTGTTCAGGTATCCCCCTGTATCCGCAGAGATACCAGCCTCCCCCCCCCCCACAGATATGGAAACCGGGAATCCTATACAAATAGCAACCCCATGCTCATTTACCTTTGTTTGTCTTTAGCAGTGATGCAAGCAAGGATGTTTCTTGTTAACTGAAGAATGGGATGTGCAGGCAACCACCCTGCACACTGTAGAGAGCAAAATAACAGGACGTTAACAGGAAGCAGGAACTGTCCTCTAGTGTGCAAGCAGGTTGCCTGCACATCACACTCTTATGTTAAGCAAGACGCACCCATGCTTCCATCACTGCTAAAGACAAACAAAGGTACTATAATGGATATGGGGCAATCCCCCCAGATCCACAGATAAGTGAAACCACAGACACCAGATTTGTGGATATGGGTGTGTGTGTGTGTGCCTGTATTTAATTTTTTAAAGTGTATTCCGCATGCACAGGACTATAGACAAATGGAAAGGAAACTCCATTTCCTTTTGCCATGGAATGTGTTCAGTCAATGGATGTACATTTTGCATGTTACAAATTTACAGAAAGAGTAAGGGAGAGATTAAAACCCATTAAATAATTAGACTTCTTTTTTTAACTGCCTTGGCTAGATGACACTTCCTCAATAACATCTTGTCAATTAATGGCATGCTAGTATTTGCCAAACTACTTGGAAAAGACTTATCAGCTAGGAAGATACAGATTTGTTTAAGATTTTCAAAGAAACACGGTATCAACCAAGCCCTGGGGTTTACTCATGCAAGTGGAAATTTCACTTCTGACAATGGTGGGAGCACAACTGAAGCTAGAACCATCCTCTTAATTCACCCATCACTTCTCAACAAGCAAAAAGATTAAAGCAAAAGGGAACAAAAGCAAATAAAAAATGTAATTCTTTGGCATTAAGCTGATTAATGAGTATTTCCCAGAAAGCTGTAGGCGGATGCAAAAACTTCCATGTGCACGGCAAGGCTCCCTCATTTTTCTTGATCTCTCTGCATTGATTCATATTGCACTAAAGACAAGTCCCAGAAGTCTTCCAAATTCAGGGGACTGCTTGACGTACAACAGTTGGAACAATATGCTGCACAAGCCCACAGAGTACATAGAAATCGTACATGACCCTTACAGCATTAGAAACCTCTGCTTTCTGGAAAAAGACTAATATTATATACAATTAAGCCTATACTACCTGTAATCCTTATCATAGACATTCCCAGTGAAGCATATCAACACATTTTGGTGTATAAGTAACACAATCCAATATTTTAAATGCTTTCATTTTATCCTTGGTCTCTTGTCCTACCTTTGCAGCCACTGATGAGTTGGGTTTCTCCAGCAAGTCCCAGAGTTTTTTCCTTTTCTCCGGGCAGCAGGTATTATCAAACTCTTCCCCTTCTCTTTCTCTCAATGTCTCTGCCTCTCTCCTAAGTTCTTCATTCATTTGCTCTTTCTTCTGATGGTATCTTGCCTGGCAACAAGACTCTAAATATATTTCATCAATCCCCCAGAAATCTAGCTCTTGACCAAAAGAGAGAGCACACATTTCCTCCATCATGTGCAGCTTCCCCGTCCTGTAGAAATTTAAAATGGAAGTGAAAGCACCAGGGTGTCGATCAAAAAAATATTCATTCTCATTGAGATTATAGTCATCACATACTTCCAATAAGGATTCATGACTATTGCAGTCTCTGAGCTTCCCTAGTCGTGTCCGCGGAAGTCTATCTAAAGTCCTCCATAGAACTTCATGGTTGAGACCACCTACGTTGATTTTGACTCTCCTGGAACATGCTTTGCTCCTGATTATCTCCACTGGTTCTGGTGGAAGGGACTGGGTAGACTTTGAAGACTTTTTGTTTATCCCTGGAGGAGCCTTTTCAGCCATCCTGAAAAGGATGTGGCAACAGAGCCAGAGTCTTTAGGAAAATGAACTTGGGCAAGAGGTCACGGTGGGTCTTCTTCAGACAGGTTTCTCCATTTCTGAAGCTGAAAGACAAAGAAACCCACAGTTCAGGATACTGTCAGATAAAATAGCAATTCTCTCTCTCTCTCTCTCTCTCTCAGCAATAGCCTTGACTCACTAACTCATCAATTGATTTATTTCCCTTTAAGCTTGAAAGCTGAAATTTGGCATGGCTGTTGCTTATGGATCACTAATCAAAACTATGTTGTGTTCTACATAGAAAAGTGGTAAAACTGCCTACATGGTGTTTAAATTGCCCAGACCCACTGACTCAGCAACTTATCTTCCATAACCCGTTAAGCTAGAAAGCTAAAATTTGATATGGTTGTTGCTTATGAATCACCAATAAAGACCACATTGTAGGACTGATTGTGTTCTATGTGGAAGGCAGTAAAAACACCCACGCAACGTTCACTTGATACTGTGATAAACACAGAGCAGACAGTGAACTACCCTGTTGAATTCCTTAACACTTTGGATCCCTCTGGAATGCCAGCTCACCGTCCTATTTTAAAGGTTGGTGCACCTGCTACGTTTGAATCTGCCAAAACATTGCAATGGCACATTGTAATGGCACAAGGCTTCGAATCAAGGTCCTCCAAGCACAATGTCATCAACACTACAATTTTTACAGGATGTGCAGATTTATTCCACACATTCCTATCAGCCTGCTAGAGGACTTTTTCAAATTTAAAAGACAGCAAATCCCACTCAGCGTATCTTTTACGGAGTGGATCTATAAGTCCTAGAGACACTCTTTAAAGCAGGTTGACATCGATAGCAAGATTGTTTTTCTCATGGGTAATTTTATGTAACATGTTCAAGGGTTAGTAAACCAAGTATCTTGGTATCACCAGAGGATAAAAATGCAAACATAGCATACTTGGAAGCACAAACCACATCATGCTACACAGTTCTTCAAATCGTAGATGTTAGATTGTCAACAGGATAGAAAGTAATCACGTTTTTAATCCATTTGGAGAATGTATACTTCAGCTAGTGTAATAATAAAAGCTAGTTTCAACAATGAGGAGGAGGTTTATTTTTTAACACTATTATATGCTTAGGGCGGTTACGCTCATTTTAGGGCAACTTTAGAACTGCAGAGCAGCTGGAGTTAAGAATGTATCAGGAATGGCAGGATACATGCATGCAGTGCTTTCATGAGTTCCTGATGTGGGACCCCAAGCTGCTGACTTGTTCTTCCGCTGCTATCAGTCCCTAGCTTTCCAGAATTCCATAAGACTTCCACTTTCCATAAGACTTGAGGGAGCAGCCGGGTTCTCAACCTCTTAGGGCACAATCCTAAACTGAGTTAGGCCGGCATAAGCTAAACCAGCAAAGTTTGGCTAGCACAAGGGACAATGTAAAGTATGTTTGGACCACTCTCGGAGTCAGAGAGGCCAGCACACAGACGTGCACCATCCATCCTAACTCAGAGAGTAGTCCAAACACAATTGTGCTGGCCAAACTTTGCTGGCTTAGCTTATGCCGGCCTAACATTAGTTTAGGATTGCGCTCTCAGTCTGCCTCAACCTCCAGTAGCCTGGCTCAGTTACATTTAGTGTAACATTTGGTTACAGTGAACAGTGCTGGGAATGAACAGATAGGATCCTGGGAGGTGGTGGAATTGAAAGTGGGGTCCCCAGTCTCAAATTTTATTTCTTCATTGGGGTTGTGGCATGAAAAAGGTTGAAGACCACTGCTTTAGAGCAGTGGTTCTCAAATGTTTTAAAACGGGACCCATTTTTTAGAAATGCACTCGTGTTGGGACCCACTAGAAATGATGTCATTAACCTGGAAGTGATGTCATAAACAGAAGTAATATCATTAAGCAGGAAGTGCCATTATTGTGACATAATAAAATGACTCTCCTGGAATGCAAACTGGCATTCTTGGACTTCAGCAATTGTACAACCATGAAACATCCCTGACAGCAACCAAGATTCGGACAAAATATTATGTAAAAGCACTGCACTAAAAACAGAATTAAAAGAAACTTCACTTGAAAATTCAAACTGCTCACACTCATAAAAGGAATATAGCAAAAGGAAAAGTAAGGTCTGCAGCTCCCAAGATAGCTGCTCCGTTTTCTGCTACCCATCTGACATCAGGTCATGACCCACCAAGTAGGTCCCAACCCACAGTTTGATAAATACTACTCTAGAGTAGTGGTTCCTAAACTGTGGCTCCCAGGAGAGCCATGGAAACCAGCTGGGGAATCCTTGCAAAAAAACCTGCTGCCCTGTACAATATATAAGACTGTAGCCTTAATAGGAATCCATGGTTAATCCAGAAGGTCAAGGGAGCTGCCAGTTAAAAAAGGTTTGGGAACCACTGCTTTAGGGCAACTTAACATCTTCCCCTTTTGGAGGAAATTTTAAACAAATTGCCTTCCTGCTCTTTTTGAAATAAAGGGTTTTGGATGGCAACCTGTATTTTGAATTCTAGCTGACGTCTTCCAGAATAACCAATATGGACAACCTTTGCTCATGACAGTGCATATACACGGAGCATCTCTAATTCATAGTTCATTCATTTGTCCAGCTGGTAGCAGCATTTAAGGTACAGAATGTGTATGTACAAATGAGATTGTGGGCATTCATTCAACCAGGCAGTTTGTATCTTTGAGTCAATATCACTTAAGTTCTATGGTACTTTATTACTTCAGTAAATAATGCTAAAGCATTTCCTCGCTATTTACTTAAATCATACGGTACAGTAGAACCTCAGTGACATAAACTCAGAGATATAAACTGTCTAGTTGAATGAATGCCATTTATTAGAGGTAAACGGCTGCAGAAACAATTGCAAGGCAAGCAGTAACTCTAGGGCTGAGAATTTCCTACAAACCCTTTTAGCAAATAGGTGGTTCCTAAAGGCTCTTGGTGAAGTGTAGGCGCCCGCCTTTAGCACTTGGAGCCCCTGGATCTTTTCAGACATAAAAAAATCAACCCTCAGATTCTTAACTTATCTAATTTGCTTAACTACAAGGGGCAAAATTGCTACATACCTAGTTATCTGTGCCTCTGTCCTCGTTCTCCACTATGCAGGGACCTTCAGAACGTTGCAGGAACCTTTAGAATGGTACCTGCAACCAGTGCCAACCCTTTAAAAATGGCCATCAGAAGCATCTGCTGGCCCTGTTTAAGGGGTCCATGCTGGTCACAGGTGCCATTCTGAAGATCCCTGCAGCCTCTGGTCTTTGAAGCATTCAGAGTTATTTTGGTACTTCCTGCTGCACTCTGCTGACTTCCTGAGGGTCTCTGCCGGAATCTTCTGATGGGAGATGAGTTACCCCTTGCACCTAACTCCATTGATCCCATAGGACCCCATAGGGATAATGGTTTATTATCTGCAAATTCAGTATCAGCCAAGATTTCCCAGGAACCTAACTCTTGCGAATGACGAAGACTGTAGTAGTACAAAGTTGCAACCTCATGTAATGGGTGAGGTTTTTCTGCTGGAAGGGTTTTACTGAGAGAGTGCTAGCTGGATTACATGCTATACTTGCGCTTTTGTTTGCTTCATGCCTTTTTTTAGTGATTTTTTTTAATCAGAAGATACATGCTGCAAGCAGAAGGCATCACACATTTGCACAGTGGTAGAAAGCATGCTTTCCATGCAGATGAACCCAGGTTCAATCTCTGGCACCTCTAGATAGGGATTGAAAAATAGCACATGCCCTCGGGAATTGAGGGGATGAATCTATCCCAACCAGTAGTTATTTCTCAGGCATCACCCAACAGGTAAAGCTCACACAACCACATTTTATACTACACTGGTGCAAACAAGAAGCTTGTAGATGGGAAGGCGGAACCCACATGCTCTCACTATCAACATTGTGTGGTGCAAGCGCTGGGGAAATGCCTGCAATTCTGAGCACAAAACACCTGAATCTTCCACCATGGTGTACTGGGTGGCCACAAAATCTCTATGCAGGCTTAAATCCCGTACAATTTCATACATATAGGGACTGTGGCTATAATCTGCTTGTTGGAAAAGGCTCCATTTCATAACACTGAGGTATGTTCTAAGGGCATCTTCTGCTCACAGTTGGGAGATCCTCAGGAACAGATTTTGGAGCGGGGGAAAGGACTGCAGAAAAAGTGGGAGATTGACAAAAACAGCACCTCCCTCTGTTGCACAGATGAAATAAGTTCTTAGATACAGGTCATTGAGAAACATGTTATACTTTGCATAAATTCCAACCTTTGGCTTCTCTCCCTCCCAGTCTTATCATATCTAGCAAAAACCTGTTTGTTGGAATACATTTGATTGAAAGGATGCAAAACTGTTTTAAAACACATGGGTTACTTAACCATAATGCTTCCATTATTCTGATAACACTTTTCTTTTTTGGTCACATGAAGAAACACATTTCATTCCTCTGAGGCATTAGAGAGGACCGACCTCAGTCAATCAGTAATGAAATAAAATGAAAACGTTTTAATCAAATGTTTAACTGGGCAAGAGGCACTTTTTCAAGTGGTGTCCTCTTATATTTAGCAGGGGGAGAGCAATTGTCCCTCTTCACCCCAGCACAGTGTCTTTCTCGTGGCTGTTGCTGGTGGTGTTCTCCATTCTTTTAGATTGTGAGCCCTTTTGGGACAGGGAGCCATTTAACTTTAATGTTGTTATTTGCCTGTAAACCGCTTTGTGAACTTTGTGTTGAAAAGCGGTATATAAATACTAGTGATTGATTGATTGATTGTATCTAATATTCCTCCTCCGCAGAACAGACCATTCATTTGAACTTGTATGGACAGATAGAGAAATAAAAGGGCGTTTATAAAGCTCACTTATCTTCTGGACTAGTCAGCATGAACTATCAAATACAAATAGCAGCAGCTTTGTTATCAGCCAGAATAATTGCAAAGTCATAAGTCAGGGATTGTCACTTTCCATATTTTGCATTCAGCATTACACTGTGAAACTCCTGTCTGACCTTTCATGGCAAACATAAAGAAAAGGCAACCCAAAGTATATAAATATACTGAGAACTTAATCTGATAATATTGATCTTTGCTCATTCATTCATGACATCTGACAACATCACTTGAGAAGATAAATGTCATATCAATCCGAAGAAAGCAGGCTGTTAATTTCTGTGTGGTGCTCTCTTTCATTCACCGTTTCCCTTTGAAATGCCTCCTACTGTACCTTTTTTTCCTTACTCAATATTGTGCCACAGAAATGTCATAGCAGAGAAGGCACACAAACACAACAGGCAGAGCATTCGTATTACCTTGTGTCACCCCAAACACAATGCATCTCAATGAGTTCAGAGCACACATGCCGCTATATGAGTCACCCAGTGTTGAATTACCCAGCGAGAAAAAGCCCTGGGATGTTTTGTTGCGAAGGTCAGGGTGAGGCCAAAACGGAGGCCATTGCTAAATGAACAGAAACCAGCATCACCTAGGAATAAATTATCACTCTGCCTAAGCAAGAATGCAATCCTCTGCAATTTCTCTGCACTTTTTAGTCATTCTCACAACCATCCTGTGAAGCAGCAGACATGACAATGGTTCCTGTGGGACCTGCAGCTAAGAAATACATTGTGGCATGAGTTTTCATAGGCTGCAAGTCTATATTCTTCCAATGAACAGTGTGGTGCATATACTTGGGAGGAGCTTGTGGGCAACCAGACAAAGCCTTGGAAGGTCAATCAGAACAGCAGCAGTAACAGACAGGAGGTAGATGTTGCAGGAAATGGATGGCCAGGCAGCTGCATAAGAACATAAGAAGAGCCCTGCTGGATCAGGCCAAAGGCCCATCTAGTCCAGCTTCCTGTATCTCACAGCGGCCCACCAGGTGCCCCAGGTAGGCATGAGACAACAAGATGCTTGCATCCTGTTGCCGCTCCCTTGCACCCAGTACTCTGAAGTAGTCTACTACTAATGTAAGGAGGTTGCACAATCCATCATGGCCTATAGCCCACGATGGACCTTTCCTCCAGAAATCTGTCCAATCCCCTCTTAAAGGCATCAAGACCAGATGCCAGCACCACCTCCTGTGGCAAAGAGTTCCACAGATTAACTACCCGCTGGGTAAAAAAGTACTTCCTTTTATCTGTTTTAACTCTCCCAACCCTCAGTTTTAGCGGATGCCCCCTGGTTTTGGTGTTTTGAGAGAGGGAAAAGAACATCCCTCTATCGACTCTATCCCTTCCATGCATAATTTTGTATGTCTCAATCAGGTCCCTTCTCAGGAGCCTTTTTTCTAGGCTGAAGAGCCTCAAACGCTGCAGTCTTTCTTCATAAGGGAGGTGCCCCAGCCCCGTAATCATTTTTGTCGCTCTCTTCTGCACCTTTTCCAGCTCCACTATGTCCTTTTTGAGGTGCGGCGACCAGAACTGGACACAATATTCCAGGTGTGGCCTTACCATCGATTTGTACAATGGCATGATAATATTGGCTGTTTTATTCTCAACCCCTTTTTTAATGACCCCAAGCATGGAATTGGCCTTCTTAATTGCTGCCGCACACTGGGTCGATACCTTCATTGAATTGTCCACCAGCACCCCAAGATCTCTCTCCTGAGCTGTCACAGACAGCTCAGAACCCATAAGCCTATAGGTGAAGTTTTGGTTTTTTGCCCCAATGTGCATCACTTTACACTTTACATGCAGCAAGATGGCAACAATCATGTAGCTTAGTTTGAAACTCCCATGCTACCTTTTACATCTGATAAGTGTCATGTTAACTTTTGAAAACTTGCGTCAGTTAAAGTGGATCACAGATGGCGGGACTCAAGAAGACCTTGGCCTGAGGCTCTGCAGAGTCAGGGTGGACCAGCGATCTGACTCCATATAAGGAAGGATCAGAGGCTATTGATTCACAGTCAGATCTCTCTAATCTCCTTGTAAGAGCATCACCTTTCAAGACTCCTTTACTTGCAATACATTTTGGCAAGGACAGTTTAAAATCCATTTACATTTGAAGAGTTCGTTTGGCCTATGGAAATTCACACACATCTCTATGAAAACTATTGGTGCTACTAGTATATACATATTCTTAACTGGGTGATCAGATTTTAAGTCCTTTGTTGATAAAGAAGCAATGGAAAGAACGGAGCTTAGATTTCAGATTCTAATGAATGTTTTCTTTTAAATTAGGTTGGCTACCTACACGTATCTAACTTCATCTTTTCAAAAGGCAATTCAGTTACACATGCACAAATGATGGTGTCTGTGCTGGCTTGTTTAGTTCCAGTTTCACCCAAGAAAAATGCAGATACTGTAACGTTCATGGGGCTGAGAAAGGCAACAGCAGGAAGATTCGTTCTTCTCATAATCACACTATTGCTCATAAGCCTCAATATACACATTTTCACACAAGCATGTGAAATCTGAAAAGACTGCCTCGCATTTATAGATTTTTAAAAAATCTTTTGACTAATTTCGCATTCTCATTTTGTTAGTAGAGGCTCTTTATTTTTAGTTTATTTGATGTCCTGAAATACTCCACAACAATGAGTCATGCTTTGTAAAGCTGAAAAATGATATTTTGTTGCTGGGCTAACTGGTTCTCTGTCACAGCTTGTTACTAATATTTGTCTCTTCTTTTGACAATTGTGGGCTACCTTCCCAAAATCAGTCTTAGTGTACCCCTCCGCAAAATATGAAATATGTTTTTGGCTCGGCTGTTATGGATTCTTTTGCCTAATCTTCTTTGATTAACTGCCTAACATGGAGTTACTAGAATGCAACATCCTCCCTGGGGCAGGAACTTTCTGTTTCTTCTTTACTTGGAAAGTGACAGGTGCACAGATGGTGATCTATGTATGCACATCTAAATGAATAAATAAATACACTTTTGCAATCCATTTAGTGGTGCTAAATGCTTCCACTGCCTACTGAGCTTTCACTTTCCAAACTTCTTGATGACAAAGGAAGTGACAGAAGTAGGTTGGTCACCTTTTTAATTGACTGTGTCCTCTGCTTGTAGCAGCTGTTTGGTAGGCAACATACTGTAGATAGGTCTACTTTGCTGGCTTGGAGATTAAAATGTGGCAAAAGTGATGCACCTGCAGGGCAGGCCTTAAGCCAATGTGACCAATGTCGTCACTTTGGGCCCCACGCTTTCAGAGGCCCCACACCAGCACAGCAAGCATATTGCCTGCTGCTGTAGGCGGGATCTCTATGGGCTGTAGGGCAAGCAGGCCATAATGGGTGGTGCTACCTCCTTACATTAGAAGTAGGCTACTTCAGAATGCCAGGTGCAAGGGAGTAGCAACAGGATGCAGGCATCTAGTTGTCTCATGTGCTCCCTGAGGCACCTGGTGGGCCACTGTGTGATACAGGAAGCTGGACCAGATGGGCCTATGGCTTGATCCAGCAGGGGTCTTCTTATATTCTTATGTTCCAGCTAAAATGATGACAACCCTATACTTTCAAACCCCAATTTTTAATATTTGACTTAAGCAAGCTTTCAAGGAAACACGCCAAAACTGCTATTTGTTACAAATTGGCTGCAGCACAATACTGTACGTGTGCTACTGCCACTGCTATTAGGGAATTACACCCTTCCCTGTTGAGTTCTGTCCAGGTGTAGCCTAAAACAGGCGAGCGTACTATATAGGTGCAATAAAAATCTTAGGGTCTAGCATGAACAGAGTTCTAGTATTGCTGTTACGCCTAATACACCCAACTATTATGGACAATAACTGGCACACAGGACACTGAAATCCCATTGAAAGCAAAGGCCTTGAAGTTTCTCTGGCTACTAATGTCCATGTAGCATGATTGTGCTCCTATGGCCAACCAGAGCCAAAGGCGACACCTCAGCTGTAGAAACAAACACTAATACTGCAGTACTGATGCAAAGAGAAACATACACACAGAGCACTTCTGATAACTGGGCCGTCACATACCACTTATGGGCTTGCCCACCAACAATCTTCCCAAATTAGCTGTGCAAAGAAAACACAAATTAAAACATGACAATGGCCAAAGGTCCCCATTATTTCAAGCCAATCCAGTACATACATACATACACACTCTTGCACATGCAATGTACAGGCTGCCAGAAAGAGACCGCAGCCCTTGGCATAGACAGTGCAATGGATGGGCATGGAGTAAACTAAGACCTATAGCACAAACTCCAGGAATCTCTGTAGGTGGGAGTTTGAATCACTTGATAGGAAACCTGCAAGCAGCCATCCTGCTGCCAGCCAAGGTGAAACATGAATGCCAATCAAATCACATCACCCAGCTAGCTCCAAAATCAAGTGATATGTGGCATGCAAAGTGAACACAGGGGTTCTGTATGAGAGAGTTTTTAAGTCCTGCTTTGGGGAAAGTGCTCATATATACTCATCAGAACAACCAGTTGCATTGATGTCCTGGTGAAGGGAACTTGGTGTAACGAGGAGTGCTCCCAGGTGCAAGCCCTGGGAGAGGTTGTAGCTCAGAAAGCCACTGTTTTGCATGCAGAAGGTTCTGACTCAGCACCTAACATCTCCAGGTAGGGGTGGGAAAGACCTCTGTTTGGATCCCTGGAAGCTTCTATCAGTGCAGATAATATTGAGCTAAGGGACTAATGATCTGGCTACGCATAAGGTCATTTTCTATGTACAAGGGAGTAAAAGAAGCCATAATAAAAGCATCAAGAATAGTTGATAATCCTATAGGAAAAGATACTGCAATGTCTGGGCTTCAGCCCTGCTATGAAGAGGTGCTGATTACTGCAAAGTTTTACAGTAGGTGCTCTGTGAATGATTTTAGATCATTCAAAAATGATTTTAGATCATCCACCCCACACAAGGGGGTGGAAGCAAGTCTAAAACCTCAACTTGTATTCTGTCCCTCTCAGTCACCAGAACAGATAGACAATGTAAATATGATGGGTCCATTGAAGACTCCCAAGTACCCTGCCAATGACACTCCATCTCCAGTCTCATGCGTAGCATCCGGGGAGATGCAGCCAAGTATCCCAGAATGGAAGCATAGCCGACTGAACAGCACCGGCTCAGTACACAAGAGATCTGCAGCTCAATCACTGGCTGCTTGCTTTGAAAAGGGCTGGAACCCATCAGACACACATACACATGCTGTGCTCTGATATAGCTAGACAGGTGTAGTGGTAAAATACCAATGGCAACAGACCGACTCAATCCTGTCCCAGAATGCCTTTTATTTTGCCCAGATTCTTTCATTCCATCCAATAACATGTTCCTCCATGGTCCTTGGGTTGATGGCCAGAGATTGCTGCCATTTTTTCCCCAGGGGAATTCGGTATCAGTCTTTCCTCATCCACCCCACATCATGACAGTATCACTTGAGCTGCAATCCTACACACACTTTCTTGGCAACAAGCCTCATTGAGCACAATGGGACTTGCTTCTGAGTAGACATGACTAGGATTGCGCGGTTGGTCTGTTGATACATTGGGCAGTAACAGAAGCGGGCTGGAGTCTGGGACCTCCTCCAACCTCACTCATGCTCTAAAAATGGTCAGGATTCTAGATGAAGCACAGATCCCCATCTCTGATCAAGAGCATTGGTGCAGGGAGCAGGGACGAACAGAGCTCCGAGTGCGCCCATGGCAGGGTGACGAAACCGCGCCCCCAGCACATCGCCCCGCCCCATGCGTCGCCCAGCCACGCCTCCCTTTGCCCGGAATAGCTCCATATTGGAGCAGAACGGAAGCAAGGGAGGGCGGGTGGGCCAGACAGCGCGGAGGTTACTCCACGGACTCCGCGGAATGATGCCCCGCTGCCCCACTGCTGCCCATGGCTCGCGCCACCACGGGCTACCCCTTCCTCCACCTCTGACAGGGAGCCCTCTTCCCCCTGCCTTCTGGTGCATGTGCCCTTTTGGGTAGATCGCTGATGTGTATAACAAAGACACAACTGGAAGAAGTCACATACTTTATTTACCATCAACAGTGGTGGAGTGAGTCCTGCTATCAGAATATAGGAAAGGGATTTCCAACCTGTTCTGCTTTGCCAGCTTTGGTGCCTGTGAGTGATGTGTGACAAGCAGCAGGATAACAGGCGAGGTTTCCTCCCTCACTGCATCCCTGTCAGTCATGTGCCCTGGAAAGGCACTGAAGCCTGGGTAAGAAGAAGGGGGCAACTGGACAGAGGCATTGCTGGCCCCCACTCATTGCTGTCGTAAGCTTCACCAGTGACTTTCACAGAACAGGGATGGAAAAACTCCTTGCCTCTGCAAGTGCTTAAGAGCTGGCTGGTTGCCTGTGGAGAGACAAGAAAGAGCACACGTAGGCATGCAAAGAGTTAAAAACTACTCACCATTTTGCACCCCCAAGCTAGCCTCCCAACCTTCCAAGGATAGTTCCCATAAGGGAACTGGGACATACCTGGGAGTCACATGTCAGGGAAAATAATGTGCTCATTCTGACAATACTCACCCCTCACATATGGGGAGCGGCAGTGCTTCGGGTATGCAGGCACTGACTGCACTGCTCCATGTGGCTCGGCTTTGATTCTGCAAGGAAGAGCAAATCATTAGCATTCAGGCCAGCACAGGTGAGCACAGCATAGGTGGAGTGGTGTGCCTGGGGTTCACTGACAACAAAGGTGGCTGTGCTCTCTATTGCTTGCAGAGGTCATCTGCATTTGTGGGTTTGTGGGCCCCTTTCTGCAACATTCAAACCTACCCCATGTCTCCTATAAGAGGGACACAGTTCCAAACTACAGAACAAGGGGGCATTGTAAAGCTAGGACAGCATGTGAAGTTGGAAGGACAAATACTCCATTGCTGCAGCTTGGGGTATCCAGGGTGAAGGATGGAGGGATGTTGAAGAGTCCCATTTTGAGGTATGGGCTCACCTTCTCCAACTTACCTTTGTGGAGTCTTTGTCCATGCAGCTCCAGTTAGTGTTGGGATTCCTGGGGCATCTGAGGCAGGGTCCCTATGAGAATCTTCAAAGACACATGTTTCTGATTGTCTTTCCACCTTCATAATGAGCCTTGCATATATGTTGCAAAGGTGAAAATTCCCACTTGTGTGCTCAGAGTTCTATGAACATGAAGATGGACAGCGCAGTCCTATGAATGTCTACTCAGAAGTAAGTCTCATTATGTTCATTAGGGCTTACTCCCTGAGTTACGTAGCCCCATAATGGAGTACCTTGACATATGATAATGAAGATTCATACACAGCTTTTCAACCAAAGGTTGAGCAAAATAGCTCTTCAGGTCCGATTTAGGCAATATGAAATAGCTTATCATTTTTGCTCTGAGTATACTTTTAGCAATATGACCTGAACAAAAACACTTAGCTGGACTTTCTTCATTTCTTTACATTAATCAGAGATTCCGTTGTGGGGGCTTTAGGATCAGTGGGAAAGCTTAAATCTCTTTTGGAATCTCACAAGGTCACAGACAGTGGTGTTCCTAGAAGGGGGCAAAATGTTAAGTTTTGCAGAAGCCTGAGCACCTGTGCAAAGCGGTCCCTCCCCCTTTCCCTTCCATGCCATTTGTGAATCAGAGAGTTGGCTCAGCTTTGTGCTCCAAGCCATGAAGGCGAGGGGGAGGAGCCACTTTACACAGGAGCTCAGGCTCCTGCAAGGCTCCTAAGGCTCAGGCTTAGGCTCAGGCTCCTAAGAATGGCACTGGTCATAGACCCACCTACTAGAAGCAAATCTGATATCTATAAGGAAAATATCGGACACAGAACTGCCCATTCTGACTTTTTGAAAGGCACACAATGCTAATAAGTGTTGGCACAGTAAATTAACTATTTGCTGTCTCGTTGGTAAAGCCCAGACTCCCAATTCCCCACTCTCTTGCTGCCATTGGACTAGGAGAAACCGTACAGGTCTTCTGTTTTTAGAGTCCTGTCAGGGAGCTGTAGAAAAAAACCTGTTCAATAAACCTGTTACAACATCTTTGCAGAGCCCAAATGAGTAATTGAGATTCAATAGACAACAACACAGACATCAAATACCTATTTCATTGGACAAAGGAGACCTCTTTAAAGTGTAAGGAAAAATAGCCTTTTCTGAGCACATTTTGAACCTTATATCTTTATGTCATAATCAATTTCAGATTTTAACACCAGTATGTACCTGTGCAGATTTAGAGATTTAAGAAACACACACGCAAGTTTCAAAATCTAGACATATTACAAAGCTGGGAGAATTAGCACCTTGATATGAATTCAATAAAGATCACTGTGGAAATGTAATGGGTGTGACAAAACTGGAAAGATGAAACCTTCAAGATGGAACAACTTTCAGGGTGACCACATCTTAGGCTAACTTTGGTAACTATTGGCTGAACACGTTAGGGTTGCAGTCACGGCTCCGCAATCTCAAAACTCATTACTGCAGTTCTCCCATTTAAAATTGCTTAGATAAACCTCTGCAATTATTACTGATATTTAATACTGGTGCCTGAACCAAATACCCCAGCATCTTACAGTGCTGATATAATCAGATCACAACACTTACAATTACATCAAGTAAAATTATTAAGAAACAATTAAGCAAAAATACTTAGAATCATTAAAATATTTGTGGTAGAAATCCTAATATAAAAAGCTTGGTAGAACCAAATTTTCTGGTTTTCTCATTGCTTTCTGAAAACTTCTGGAATTTCAGCAATTTAAAGTTCAGTCTCAGGGCGCAATCCGAACCTGGAGTAAGGCCAGCAGAGTTAGGCCAGCAAAGTTTGGCTGGCACAAGGGGCACCATAAAGTATGTTTGGACTACTCTCTGAGTCAGAGAGGCCAGCACACAAACGTGTGCCATCCTCCCTGGCTCTGTGATCCAAATGCGCTTCACGGTGGCCCTTGTGCCAGCCAAATTTTGCTGGCCTAACTGTGCCAGCCTAACTCCAGGGTAGGATTGCACATGCAGTCATGTAACTGTCCCACCTCAAATTTCATTTGGCAATGCTTGAGTCCTACGGCCCAATCCTATTGCTGCCTTATGACAGCAGAATGAGTGTCCTGCTGGTGAAGGTGCTTTCCAGCAGTCATAAAAGGTGACATGCCATACTGTGCAGCCTGGCCACCACCACAAGGAATGGCTGGCTCCAGATGTCCACTGGTACAGGTAAGTGTACACAGGGATGGTAGTGGGGGTGGTGGAACAGGGCAGCAATGGGGGCTGGGAGGAAGGCCAAATGGGAAGGGGGTGGGTTCAGCCACAGCTGTGTCCACAGAATCCTAACTTAGCCTTGATCCCCCAACCTGGGTCCATGAAGTGCCAGCTTTGGAGCTGGCAGAGGAGACCCGGTCGCCTGGCATCAGCTTACCAGGGGGGAGACAAGCAAACTCCCCCCGCAGGATACAGTGGTCATCACATTGGCGCTGGTGCATCTCTACATGGGGAGTTACTTAAGATTGGGCTGCTGGTCCAGGATACGGCCCGAGGGCACATTGTAAAGGCACTCTGCTGAAGCTAAGCAGGTCTTGGTTTGGTCAGTGCCTGAATGGGTGACTCCTGGGAACTCCACGTAGTCTGCCTTGAGTTCCATGATGAAGAAAAGATTGCATCAAAACATAAGACACCATATTAGAAGGCTTTTCATTGTGAACACCTCTCATGTCAGAGATACCATACAGTTAGGGTTGTGGCTGTCTCTGTGCATAGTTTTGTTCATGCTGACATTTCTCTATGCAAGTGGTTCTCAAACCTTTTAGCACTGGGACCCACTTTCTAGAATGACAATCCGTCTGGGACCCACCGGAAGTGATGTCATATTCTCTTTCCCAAACACCAACCTTTAGAAGCTAGGAAGTTATCTCACAGTACGTCTCTGTACAAGTAAACTTGTACAGAGATAGGAGGAGTGATGTAATACGAAAAATGCCATAGAAATTACTAGGAAGAGCAATACAGTTAACATTCATCAGATACATTTGAAAATTTGATAACTGATCTGTAGAAAACAGAGGTAAGTGATACTGAAACTAGACACAACACAGGGTCAGAAATCTCATGGGAAGTGTCTGTTGGCTTGTTCATTGTCAGGTAGCTGGGTGGAAAGGAATGGAATTAAATTTCTCTTACGTAAAAAACTACCAGCTCATTCAGCACATCCGCACCAAAGCTACCAGAACAGCCATTTTTAAAATGCTAGTTTTCCACATGCAGAGAAAGCTCCATTTTCTAAATAGAGAGTTATAAACATTCTCCTTTCTCATGTTCTATCATTTCTTTGAAGAACAACCCGCACAATGTACACAGCACATGACTGACTGTGGAGTTTAGTTCTTCACCTGCAACATTATATCCCAGATTGAATGCTGTTATTTCCACATCTTGTCATCTCAAGTCATTTCTTTGGTGTCTTTTTTTTACTTTTGCCAGCTGTACTTCAAAGCTGTTCCAAATGAACTTCTCTGGGCTACAAAGATGCTAGGCTTTAATCTCCGCAAATGCCGTTCTCTTTCCCCCTAAAACCAACATTTACAAGATATAAAGCTGAAGCTATCTTGCAAGATCTCTCTTTTCAAGAAAGCTTTGATGTGATGCCCTGTGAGACTCTTTTCTCTAGGAGGCTTCTAAGCAATTCTTGGATAAAAAAAATATGGTTGAAGAAGTATTTAAACAGACTCTCAGCTAAACCCAGAGTGGCCCAGAACCCCACCGAATGCATCACACTTTTCAGTCATCCAGTTTAGGCCCTCAAAAAGAGTATGGCTTGCACTACTACAACACTCTGAACATACCTGTCAAGTTTAATTGCAGGAGCAGAGAAAGAAGGTTGAGTCTCAGAGTGCCCTTTGTAAGACCTTCAGTTCTTAAATATGAAATGTGATTAAGGGCCATAAGCTTACAATGTTCCAGTTATCACCAAACCACATTATATTCATACCCATAGTTACTGGATCATAAAATAGTTCATGGAGCTCTCATTTCAATAACAGATGAACCAAAATCAGAGAGAAAAAATGTATACAAATTTATTATTCCTTATCCAGAATGCTTGGGACAAGAAGGTGTCCATTTCGGATTTGTCTGGATTTCAGAATAATTGCATACCTATGGCCTCTTTGGCATTTTTCAACAATGTCTATATAGACACACATCACAGAGCAGAGAATAGAACTTACAGCCTATATGTGGGAATGAGCACTAGACCTTCTTTCTACTTTTTTTTTTAAAGTCTTGGACAAAGATGTCTGAATTTTGGAATACTCTGTATTTCGGATGTCTGGATAATGGATAATCTACTTGTACTATGCATGATATTAATAAAATAACATTATTTAATTGAATCAAAATATAGCAGGTGAATGAGACAGAATGTTTATCATGAATATCTATAGTCTAAGCGTATACACAAGAGGTTGTTTTTTTTTCCTCACACTCCCACACAGAAGAAGCAAATGCTGTAAGGACACCTACTGATGATTCAAGATTGTGTATGGGGGACCACATTGTCTGAAATACTTAAAAAAAAATAAGGAAAGCATATGCTTTTAAAAAAATAAAGAATAGTTTTATTGTGAACTTAAAACGACCAGGATGTTGCATACATTATTACGTTTTTTAATTCACTGATCCAGTTATAAGAACAGCTACAAATTGGATGCTGGGATGTTGTTGTTTTAATGGAGAATACCACAACAAGCAAACTATTAAAGTGCTTTCTGCAATTTTAGCATGAAATGCAACAAGTACAATATCATCACAACACTACACTGAGGAAATACTGGAAGGAAAATAGTTATTGGTCAAAAAGAATTTTTTTTTTCTCCAACAGTACGAAAGACAGACAGAAGGGCAGAACAAGAGATAGTCCATTTGTGAAATATTACTGATGTATCTGTCCTACTCAAGTTTCTAAGTACTGAAATATTGCATCTGCAGGTGCTGTACACTGTCAACGAATTCCTCCTGCTTAAATCACCCACAACTCTTACATGTTCCTTTCCTCTGATTATTTTAAATTATGTGACCCTTCATGACAAAACTCTCGTGGACCCACAGGTTCAGAACTTTTAATCTAGATCTCAAGACAAAACATGAGAGATGCTAGTATCACATCTGGAAGAAGCATTTAGTAGTTAAAACCAGCCAGTTGATGTTTACAGATGCATACACATGGGCATGGAAGTAGATGCAAGAGAGCACTCAAAAACATGCGCTGCCATGCCACTGTCTAGGAAAGTGGATATCAGTTTTAGGTTAGAATATGTAATGAATGCTTTCAAAACAAATAGGTAATACAGATTTTAGTAATACTAAATCCACACTTCTAACCACGCTTTCCTGGGAGTAAACCCTATTGAACACAATAGGACTTACTTCTGAGTAGACATGCATAGGCTCATGCCCCAAAGCACTCCTTGCAGAAAGGTTTGTAAAATATGATTGTCTCTTGGCGATAAACGCATGCAAACATTCAGTTTGTATGCTGAAAATTGTATGCAGACGATCCAACTGCAAACTCTTTAGCATAATCACAGACGCTCAGAAGGGGAGGTTCCTTTACTTCCATGCTTTGGAATCCCATGCCACAAGATGTCCATTAAATGTGGAAGCACCATAGAAGCATAAACAAGTGCGTGCACAGTCAGCCTACACCATCAAGTCATAGAGTGTTCAACCTGCTAATGGAGAGCTATTTAGAAATACAGATACATAAAGCATGCTTTCCTCCTGAGGTAGGATCTCTTTAGAAATCATCAGAGAAAAGCAAGACATAGGTTGATATAATGACATCAGGAAATGAACTGGGAAAGCCTGAGGCTTAAAAAAGGCAACTGAACGCATAGGAGAGACTGAAAATGCTGGTGGGTGGTTCAAGAGGGAAGCTGGATTTGTTTGGTGAAACAGAGCACCTCACTGTTCAGATCAAAATCCTTTCTACATTATTGGGCTTCCTCCTCATCCTCATACTAGTGGGCCAGGCCATCTGATTTTGCAGTCACTAGCTCCAGCAACACTAAACTGGGCCATGAACTGAAGTTTTCGACAGCTCCTTCTCACTGACTTGGTGTGAAGCTCAGGTGGAACGGAGATGCCTGGCAAACTTGGACAAAGTCTGCCTGTTTTAGAAGCAAAGCTTCTTTGAGCCCCCAGCAGATCTCACCCTTCAGAAGCCTGCCCAGCTTTGCTGCTATTCTCCTTCTTTTAAACCGACCCTGGCAGCGTGTCAGCATTACAGGATAGGATTATTGACTGAAATCTTTTCCTCTTAGCGGTAAGGGCTTGATAGTTGGGTTTGCAAAGTGACACTACCACTTCTTGACAGTATTATTGCTCAACGAAACAAGAACCCATATTCACTCATTTTGCCATGGATGTGGCAGCTGGAGTTGGGGGTGGTCAGTTAGAATCTCCCCAAAACTGTAAATACACCATTTATTTTTGTCGTAATCATTATGTAACTCGATTTGAATGCAGTCCAAGAGATACTATAAATATAGGCAGTAACGCGCATAAGCTGTACACCATGGATTTGCTTGTATCCAGCATTTAAATATATCAATTTGCTTGACATCTTGGATATGTTCAAGACAAATATCTTCCATGCACAGGTATCAAAATGGGCATGGGCACCACTTTTAACAAAAAGACACTACTGTATGACTAACTCTGCACACACACACACTTGATGGTTGACTGAAGATTTACTACTGGAAATCCTCACTTTTGGGAGACCTTTAAAAATAGGGAGGGAGCACCTTGGTTGAAAATAAAGAGAAGAATTATCAATTTTTGAGCTCAAGCTTTTTGCATCATCAGGTTACTACAACCATGCCTGGGTGGAGGAAAGTGCAATGTTTTTAATATGATCCTTCTCTGGCTTCGAGGAGCTGTTAGCCTCTGTTTTTGACAGCTCCAAAGGCACAATAAATATGCATGCCAGAGTTTGCTCAAGTGTACATGTTTCATTTTAAATCACCCTAATCCATCCACAACCGTCATTCAGGAAGCAGGTGGTTATTCATAAAACCAGTTCTGTGCATGGTCCCTCCTCCAAGAAGCACTTTTCTGCGCATTAAAAAGGAGACACACACCATGGCCGCCCCCCCTAATAAATAACATCTTTAATATCCTGTATTCTGAGTCCAGTTGGAGCCATATGTCAATTTCAAGCTCATTTGCCACTAACAGCGGTAGAACGATGATGATTCACGATTCTTTCCTTTCCGTGTGTGTGTGTGTGTGTGTGTGTGTGTGTGTGTGTGTGTGTGTGTTTTGCAAAGGCTCCACAATATCAAAGAGAAAGATCCCCGCTCCTTACCTTACTCAGAGAGACCGCGGTCAGCATAAACACAGGCTGGGGAAGCACAAAGGCTCCGGAATTCCCTGCTGCCTTTCAGGGGCTGCGCTCAGGTTTCCTTTGCAAATGAGCTGTTGACAAACGGCGGAGGTAGAGGCGAGCGAGGTTTGTTTTGGTTGTGTTTCCCTCCCTCCTCTCCCCTCTCGGAGGCTTTTGTCCCCCCCCTGCTTTGGATGCCTGACTCCGAATCACCATCTCCACTGGGATGGAGGAGGCAGCGAAGGAGGGGGAGGAGGCTGGGGGCGGCGAGGCAAGGGGGAAGCCATCCTTTCAATCAGTGCCGCGAGCGCTCGAGGATTGCAGAATGAGGCAGCCAAGGAGTCGCTCTTCCAGCCCCACCGTAATCTCCCCGCGCTCGCATGTGATGTGGCGGCGGCTGCTGCTACCGCTGCCAGCGAGTGTTAGCGTGTGGGTGTGCGGGGGGGGGGGCCGAGCGGGCGAAGGCGATGCGCCGCGGAAATCAAAGAACAGCAGCAGTTTTCGCACAGCACGGAACGCGCGGAGACAAACACGCTCAAGCGCGCGCAAAGACACTATTTACATACACACACACGCCGATCCCGCCCGCCCGTCCTCACGTTGCATTGCAAAGGCTGGACTTGCGCATTGGTCGGTTCCCACATGCTTCAAACTCACATATGTCGAAACACGCCCTCTTCTGCCGGAATAGATGCCGACTCGAAGTACCCGGTTACAAGAAACAGGCGCAAGCTTTGCGGCGAGGTGTTTTGGTCTCATTTGACCCAGGTTAACTCATTTTGGGGGGCAGCTTTTATCCACAATCCAATGGAACCGCTGAAAGACGAGCCACGCAGTTTAAAATAGGAAGATCGAACTTAGACCCCGGAAAGAGTTCCTTTACGCCGGCCTTGAGAGGTGGAAAGTAATCGTGAATAAGACAGGACTTCCCAGCATGCGTAGAATGGCTTTTCGATACCAAAAAGTCTCCAGGCCGACATATATAATGGGTATACACAATATCTGGAATTGCTAAAGGCAGCAATTACTAGGTTTAGTGCTGGAACCTTTTTTCAATGTCAAGGGTCAATCCTGAGCCGTATTTAAAAATAGACTGCTTTCGAACATGGGCAGAGTGCCTTTTTCTAAGAATTGAAAAATTATCATTGTCGCCCCAAGTATGAGATTACGAGTGTGTATATTCAGGCACTTGAAGGCAAAAGGAGAAGGGGGAGGCAGAGGATGAGATCAGAGATGTAACAAGGGTGGAGCCTGAGGGGCAGCCACCCCAGGGCGCCATGCCACGGGGGTTCAATTTTCCTGCAAAAATGTTAAAAAGTAAAGAAAAAAGCCCCAGATAGTTTCCCCTACTGTTACACAGAAACCCATAGAATTTGGAGAGCTCTCCAGGCAGTTTTTCTGAGGTCCTTGCTTCCTCTTCCAGGTTGCATGGAGGCCCCTCCCTTTGCCCAGGAGCACTGCATATACTTCCTCACCCTGGGTGCTTTTTTGTCTAGTTACGCTTCTGGTTGAGATGTTAGATAGTGTCACTGAAGCAATGAACATGATATTGAGCAAACTCCTGAATCTAGTGGAAGACAAAGAGGCCTGGCATGCTGTGGTCCATGGGGTCGTGAAGAGTCAGACACGACTTAGCAATTGAACAACAACATATTCAGGCACTGTGTGGTTTGTTTAAGTTCAGCCCAAACTGCTCCTGCTCACTTGTTCTCAAACCATGCTGCGAGGAGTTACGCCAGGGAGCCCTATATAACCTTGACATTGGAAATAAATGTTAAGTGACCAACACCTGTGTAGAACCCAAATTCAGTAGTTCAGGTCCACAGAAAACAAAATGGAAAAGAGTGTTCAGTTTTAAACAAGTTGGAGCCCTAGCACCCTTAAGGACTCTCTCTCTCTCTCTCTCTCTCTCTCTCTCTCTCTCTCTCTCTCTC
>JAJKFI010000021.1:9256248-9347790 GCA_029204185.1 Lerista edwardsae
CTCTCTCTCTCTCTCTCTCTCTCTCTCTCTCTCTCTCTCTCTCTCTCTCTCTGTGTGTGTGTGTGTGTGTGTGTGTGTGAGAGAGAGAGAGAGAGAGAATTCAAGGATATGCTGAAGCTACTACTAGCTTCTGTGCACATCTACTGTAAAATAAACACTAATAAGCCAAATCAGAGTTACTTGTGAGTAGGATCAGGTTGTGGCTCTCCTCCTGAGCATGTGCATACACTGTTTTCTGGCCACTTATTTATTTAATTTAGTTTGAAGAATTTATACCCCGCCTTTCCCATGCCAAAGCAAATGCCCAAGGCGGCTTACATGGGCAGGCTAGTCTAAACCACCATTTTTTCAATGGGGTTTTTACAAATATACAGTATTCTGTGATTCACCAAATCCTCAGTCCCAGATGTAGCCTTCACAGTGTGGTTCTTTCCTCTGGCTGTGTGACAGCGAGCTTCAGCAGGTGATCATAAGTCCAGCCTGGACAGGTCCTCAAGGTCGGACTCCTTTCTTTTGCCAGCTGGCCTTCTCACAACGTTCTCGTACTGGCTCATCAGCTCCACAGTACAGGTACATGCTTAGTGTAGAATGTACATGCTTAGTACATGCTTAGTGTAGAATGTGGTCAATTTAAAAAGCCACTGAATTTGCCACTATTAAGTTGCAGACCCATCAGCAATGCATCCAAGGTGCCATTGCTCCGTCTTCATTTCAAGGATTTCTTGTAATCCTGCAAACTTCAAAACTCGTTGGTTTGTCTCTGCTTTCCAGCTACTTGCACCCGAGCATGAACTTGTCTCAGGGAAGCCACCCACATGCGTGCAATGATGATATAAGATTCAAAAATGGGAGCTGACATGAAGCACAGAGCAACTTATGATGATATCTTTTATTGGCATGACAACCTAACCCTGAGCTGCCAAGGTGGAAAAGGTGTGTGCATACAAGACACCATGTGCCTATCATGTACTTCTTCCCATGCAGTAACTAGTTTATGTTTAATTTCCTTACCTTTTAAATTAGTCTTTGATAGCATGACAATTTCTTCCATATCATCTAGTTATAAATGCACCTCTCATATTTTTAAAGCCAGCATTTCCCAAACTGTGGGTCGGGGCCCAATTTCTTGTGGGTCCCACAAAGCCTCCAATGAAAACTCCCAACAGGGTATCATTTTAAAAGTAGGTTCCAGTGCTACAAAATTTGAGAACTGCTGCCTTATGCAGTTTCTCTTTACCAGAAAGGAGTGACATTTTAAAATGTCCACTCTATTTCTCTTGAAGGACAAGTCTTCCTTAGTGGTTCTTCTTATTTTCAGTGTTTGGATTACAACATGAACTTGCTATGATTTCTTCACACCACCATATTGATTGCATAATAGTTCTTCTGAACTCTGGCTTCATGAACTGCTTTTCCTTGTTAAAAATTGACTTTCAGTCGCTGTACCCCTCCCCATCAAGTGTTCATCAAGTTTCCCTCGTCCAAAGAGGAAATATTCTATGTTAAGTATACTAGATGTCCTCAGCTGCAGAGCCCCCCGTGTAGTCCACTGTGATATTTGCTCTGCTCTCTGCACTCATACCTTCTTGGTTCAGTAAGAGAACAGATGTTCTGAATGGTTTATATTTGGTCCCCCACCATTTGCTCCAAGGTGGTACATAAGGATCGTATGTGAGAAAGAGTTGTAATATACTTGTTTTGATTTTCCGTGGGAAGCATGCTAGTTTTGTTTTGTTTTTTCAGGAAGAGGTATGAGAACTCAAAACCAGTCTTCTTCATTCTGGGTCTGTGGGGGGAAAGACTGTGATTGCAAAATAATGAGGAAGAGGCAGTTGTCACATTCTTGGAGGGTTTTAAAAAAAATATTACAAGTGTCAGACTTTGTATTCCAAATGGGTTTGGGGCTGTGCCCTGTGTGAGCAAGTGTACACATTAAACTCTTCCATTTCAAGCCTCACTAGGCCTCCCTACAAGCCTATAGGCCTTGGCCAAGTCAGTGATGTCACTAGTGAGCTTAGATTCAGCTTTATTGGCTGTATCCCCAATGCTCGCAGTGTCCATGTATCCATCCAGGGAGAAGGACTGCACATCATATTTTTCAAGCTGTAGCAGAATGCCATAAATATACTTTTCACAGTCTCTACCACCATATAGCCCCAAGAACTTTTGCTACAAGTTCAAGAATTTTTGTTCAAGTTCAAGAACTTTTGCTACATCTAAGCTGCAAGCATTGTGCTGTCCTGTGTCATATGGACTAGTTGGAGGTCTTAGGATTGCTCATTGACACATGCCTTGCACCCCTTTCCCCTTGTTTGGGAACAATATCAGCCACGGACATGTTTGCATCTGAGGTAAAAACTTTACAACAAGAACAACAACTTCCCTCACTCATCTTCCTTTCCTAAATGGGAAACAGAGATGGAAATGGTTGGAGACATGAAATTTGTGTTCCTTCTGCAATCTTTTCTCTGGAATGACTCCTTCACCTTGCTTTATGTTATACAAGGCCAATTAGTGCAACCCAGGCTCCAATTTTCTACAGCATGTAGTATCTGGGGCCTGAAACTCCATACTGTAAGACAGTGGTATTCAAACTGTGGGTCGGGTCGCAGAAAGCTGGGAGCAGCCATCTTGGAAACTGTAGACCTTACTCTTGATATATTCCTTTGGCGAGTGTTAACAGTGAATTTTCAAGTTTTTTTAAAGTTTTGTTTTTAGTTCAGTGCTTTTATATAATACTGTCAGGGAGGTTTCATGGTTATACAACTACTGCAGTCCCAGAATGCCAATTTGCATTTCAGGAGTGTCATTTTATTATGCTACGACAGCACTTCTTGCTTGATGATGTCACTTCCTGCCACAACATCACTTCCAAATTAATGATATCACTTCTAGTGGGTCCCGACACAAGTGCCATTCTAAAAAGTGGGTCCCGGTCTAAAAACTTTGAATACCACTACTATAGGAGGTAGAATCTCACTCATTTCCACTAGAGCAGGGGTCTCCAAATCCTGGCCGGCGGGTCAGATCCAGCCCTCCGGAGGATTTTATCCAGCCCACAGGTTTCCCCAGACTCTCAGAGCTAAAAATAGCTCAAACAATGCACTTCTTGGTTTCCCAGCATGGGTATATACCGCGTTCAGCCACTAAAGGCGCTGAATGTAATGCAATGAAATGGAAAGAAATTATTCCATAACATTGCATTACATCCAGCACCTCTAGTGGCTGAATGAGATATAACCAGATGCTGGGAGACCTGGAATATACAGGCATTCCCCGGTATCTGCTGGGGTTTCATTCCAGACCTCTCTGTGGATACCGAAATCATGGATACTGGGGACACCTTTTTAAAGATAGGGAAAGATAGAGATGCAGGAGTTTTGCTGCCACACGGTAAAAAAGTAGAATTGTTTCGTGTTGCCCTATCTTTTTATAGGGGACGTTCCCCTAAAAAGATAGTTCCCCTATCTTTTTAATCCCAGTATCCATGGATAACTGAAACCATGGATACCAAATCAGTGGATACCAGGGCATGCCTATATAAATTAAAGTTACTGTCTATGTTAAACATTTTTGGAGCAGAAACTGAGACAAAAATGTTTGTGATTTGCATTATAGATGGCTTGATGCTTCTCAAAATCCATTCCCCCTCTTCCTGTGCAAGTCAGTTGTTTTCTGTATTTATATACCACTTTTTCAACAAAAAGCTCACAAAGCACTTTACAGAGAAAATAAAATAACTAAATGGTTCCCTGTACCAGAAGGGTTCAGAATCTAAAAAGATACAGATGAAATATCAGCAAACAGCCACGAGTAAAAGCACTGTGCTGGTGTGACTAAGGGACAGGAAGTATCTCCCTGCTGAATATAAGAGGAACACCACTTGGAAAAAGTGCCTCTTTGCCCAATTAGCAGGTAGGCCCAGTTGCCCACTTATTCTCTTCTCTGGATCGTCCCATCAGCCCATCTCGTTGTAAACCTCAGAGCCCATACCTGATCACAGCTGCTTGATCTCCCTTCTCTTTTTTTTGTAAAGTCATTGTCAGTGCCAGCTTGTGGTTTGGTGAATTATTTCAGACCTGCCCTGTGGTTTCTCCCCTGCTTCTCCCTTGGCAGTTCTATTAATGGAAGGTTACAAGACAGAGTATCAAAAAGAAGAGCAGGAGATCAGTGAAAGCAAAGTACACATCCAGGAAGGACAAGTCATGGGCAAGATGCAGTTTTCAAATGAACCACAACCTTCAGGATTTTGGGCTGTTTTTAGAAAATGAAATTGATTCTTGTTCTTTTGTTCTGCTTCAGCAGGTCTGAAGTTTTCAGTGTTTTAGCCAGGACAGAGCTGGACTAAACATGTAGAAAGTGCTGGGAGGGCAGAAATCCTCTGCATACATTAGAGATCACAAACAGAAAACCCCTTTGAACTGCAGGCAAATGTCGATAAGATGACAACAGCATTTAACTTTCCCAGACTGACTTTGTTTAAATCTGGACATTGTTTAGGATTAAATGTAGTGGACGAGCTGTACCGGCTTTCTGAAGTCTTCTTGAAACTAGCCAAATTCATTCGAAATCTCAGTCAGGTAGGCTTGTCTATGCATTTACTAATGTAGCATCGGGACCCACTTCCCTTTGCACTTCCCTGGGTGCAATCTGCTGTGACCCACTAGACAAAAAAAATCTAGACAGACCTTTATTTCTTAATAATAATAAATTATCAATTAATAATAATTGGGGTTCTGTGCTGCTGAGGCTGCTAGAAACCTTGCGTATAGCATGTGGTTAGACATTTGCTAGACTCAACGTTTGTTTTTTTTCCAAACCTTTACAGTTGTTCCAGGGTACCTAGAAGGCTGAACTGGAGAGCAAGATAGTCATTTAAGGACTTCCCAGGCTGAACCTGGGTTCACATTCAATCTATGGCATACTAGAGAAAATTGGAAAATGTGACATTTTAATTTGGGGGTATGAAAATTTCCTCATACTACAAGTTAGAATTCCAGCTAATTATTTTCTTCTGCAAACCAGGCAAGGGGGCTTGCAAAGTTTATTTTTTATGCTTCAAAAACTTTTTGTAACCCACCAAAAATCAACTTATGACCCACTGTTGGGACCTGACCCATAGTTTGGGAAACGCTGCCATATAAGACTGTTGTATGGAGTACAAGGTAATACATGTGAAGGGTTTAGCACATGCACATAACAAGCACTATGCACATAACAAGTGTTATTAAACAGAGCAATGGTGGTAGTCACACTTGTTCTTAATCATTGATCTGGGATCAAACAATATTCTAGGAAGGACAAGTCTTTATTTAAACTGCTTTAGGATGCAATCCTAACCTGGAGTTAGGCCAACATAAAGAACTTGTGCCGGCCCAGGAGGGTTGCAAATGTGCCCTAAAGCGCACTTGCACCACTGTTGGAGTCAGGGATGCCGGCACATGGGTGTGTGCCACCCTCCCTGACTCCAAGAGTGGTCCAAATGCACTTTACAGTGTGTTTGCAATATTTCTGGTTAGGATTGCACCCTTAATGATATTTGTGGGTCATGGATAAAACCATGTCAACGTAAGGCCTGTTTAGTACATTGGGGCTGCACTCTGACTCACTCTTTCCTAGGGGCAAATGCCACTGAACATAGATGGACAGCTGGTCAGCCTCATCCTATCCACCTCCTCAGGCAGAACATGCTGTAGAGTAACCATAGCAACTGGACAAGCAGAAGCATTCAGCTCATTCATGAATCCAGCAATTAATATAGAGTCCACATAGGATATGAGCAATTGTATCCTCAGTGTCTTGCATAGAGGTCTTTGAGGGTTCCTCCTCACTCCATGCAGACCAAGATGCTACAGAGATCTCACCATTCAAACAACTCCACTGTTTGATGCTGAGATGTGATGGTGGTAGAAAAGTAGGGTTTTTAGTCTACCATGAAGTAGGCTATAAAATGGGTCTAGCCTAGTTGTTCCCAAACTATGGGTTGGGACACACCAGTGGGTCACAAGCGAATTTCTGGTGGTTCACGAAGCACCTAGGGCAGCCATATTGAAAATATGGGAAGATGGGATGCTGGAAAGGAGAAGGGCTGTGTGGCTGTTTTGGTTGTTTCAAGGTTGTAAATAAGCTTTTTTCTTTCTGATTCACTTTGCTATTGGAAAATGATAACCCAACTTATTGCTGCATTATCAGGAAAGCAGCAAGTTCTGGCATCACAATGATGGTACTTCAGGTCATAACATCACTTCTGGTGGGTCCTAGACAGATTGTCATTCTAAAAATTGGGTCCCGGTGCTAAAACGTTTGAGAGCCACTGGTCTAGCCCATATTCAGTCACATTTGTACTGTGATTGGTCTCTTCAGATACAATTCATACATGAGAAAAGAAAGACAGTTGGAAAAAAAAACGTTTGAAAAATGACCCCGAGAGTTTTGGGATACTTAGAATGTCCCTCTGGCTATGCATAATCCACCTCAGACTCAAGCAATCATTGCTTGATAGTAAAAGGCAAAAGATTTATAAAGGCTGTCTACACTTGCCATTAAGTCAAGACATTGTTCTAGAGGCCCCACTGTAAATCAAAACAACATCACTCCATCCATTTAGGACTCAGTTGATGTAATCCATAATAGGTTGGCGGGTCACAGTGAGGGAGGCAGTAGCATAAGCAGAAGGGGAGGTGGCATGTGGAGTATTGTAGCCCCTCCCCCTTGCCATCAGAGCCATTCTAGGCAGCCGCAGCAACGTGGAGGCCTCTGCATTGCTGTTACTGCCTAGAAGGGCTCTGACAGTGAGGGGAGGGGATGCTTACACAGTGCGCTGAGGATAACATGGATACTGGGAAGATAAAGGTAAAGGTTTCCACATGACCGAATGGTCTAGTCATGACCGACTGTAGGGAGCAGTGCTCATCTCCGTTTCTAAGCTGAAGAGCCGGCATTTGTCCAAGGACAAGCTTCCATGATCATGTGGCCAGCATGACTAAATGCCGTTACCTTCCCCCCGAAGTGGTACCTATTTTTCTACTCGCATTTTTATGTGCTTCCGAACTGCTAGGTTGGCAGGAGCTGGGACAAGCAATGGGAGCTCACTCTGTCACGCAGTCTCGAACTGCTAACCTTCCGGTCAACAAGCTCAGCTCGGTGGTTTAACCTGCAGCGCCACCACATCCCTTATATGAAAAAGATAGGGGAACATTAAACAAATCTCTTTTTTACCTTGTTACAGCAAAACCACTGATGTTCCTCTATCTTTAAAAGGCATTCCCAGTATCCACAGTTCCAAGTATCCATGGGGAGTGGGGGTGGGGTGGGTACCAGAATGGAATCCTAGAAGATACCAGGGCATGCCTGTATATAAAAATGTTCTTCCTGGGGGCCATGTTGGCTGAGAAAATTTCTATATTTTAATTTCTTTAATGATATTTATGGGACTTAATAAGAACACATCAGCATATGGTCGGTTTAGTAGGTTAGGGCTACACTCCTACGGTTTGTTCTTATTACAGAGTACATCCGTTGGGCTTCTGACAGTGCAAATAAACATGTTTTGTGGAATCGCTTCCTCACTGCTTGACCAGTTGTGCAATCAAATTTGCATTAATAGGTTTAAAACAGTTCTGATTTGGAGTGGTAGCTTTTTGCATTAATGCAAATAGAGAAGGTTAAAGGAGACAATGGGATTTTCCACCCCACCCCCACCTTCATCTTTTGGTTGTGCATTATCTATGAGCAGACCAGGATTATTTCACATATATTACTACAGTTCCCTGACTAGGGATGCTGTTTGAACATATTTGCTATGCTACCTCACTGTAATTTTCAGACCTGCCAAGAATACAGTATGATAATACAAATGATAACAGGGAACATACTTTTAAGTTCAAGGCAAATGACAAAATATATTGGTTGTTTTCCTTGTTGATTGAAAGTACCGTACAAAAAAGAGAGATTCATTTAAGGAGAGACGTAAATATTGTCAATTGTCAGTAATCCAACTGCAACAAATTAATAGAGAACAAATTGAAAAAACAATATCTAATGTTTTATTATTGTAGTGATACTCCAGCGTACCCTAGAGATCTTTGGAAGACTTGGAGATTGTGGAAGGTTATGGTCTATGAAGGCCTTATATCTTTAAGGGCGTAATCAGTGGTGTCATCCAAATGATTTAGGAACAGGTTCTCACTTTTGATTGGCACTTGTCGGGGTCCGCCCACCGGAAGTGATGTCATAAGCCGGAAGTGATGTCATGATTGTTGCCATGGATGTGATCATGTTTGTAATAACTTCAGCTTGTGGTTAGTGTTGATTTAACTTCTATTGCTTTGCTTTCTAGAGATGTGTATATACATAGTTTGCTTCAACTGGTTAAATAGCAGGGGCCAGCTTCGAGTGGGTGGGGCCAGCTCAACTTCTAGGAACCAGTACTCGCGTACTGGTGTGTAGTGGGTGCATGACATCACTGGGCATAATCCTAAGTAGAGCCAGAACAGACAGACTGGTGGGCCTGTGCTGTATCTAGTGCCATTTAGGAGGCAGCAGGAGCCTCCCGGGTGCAAGGGCATGTACGTACCCTTGCACCAGGGGAGGCTCCAGCCTCCCCTATGGGCTCCTTAGATCTGCACCCACAAAATGGGAGGCGCAGGTCTGAGGAAGCCACACAACCTGAATCTGGGCCACATGGCCCAGGGGCGGGGCCTTGAATGCAACCATTCCAGTCATTCTTGGAATGACTTCAATTCTTGAATGCCACATTCCAGTCCCACCCCTCCTTCCCGGGCTAGCACGCCTACCTCCCACCTAGAAATGCCTCCTGCCCACCCTCCCTCCTCCCAGATCCGCCCCTGCGCCAGCTGAGTTTGGCTGGCACAAGGGCGGCTCTCCATTTGCGCTCTTGGATTGATGCTACAAGGCTACTTAGGGCCTTGGATTGCGCCCTAGGGGTATAGTCCTAAACATTTTACTCAGGCATTGATGCCTGAGTAATCCAGGAATCTCTGCCCAATTTTATGCGTGTCGACGCAGAAATAAGTCCTATTGAGTTCAATGGTATCAACTACCAGGTAAGCATCTACAGTACAGCAGTGGTTCCCAAACTGTGGCTTTGGACCCACTAGTGGGCCGCAAGTTAATTTCAGGTGGGTCGCAAAGCACCCAGGGCAGCCATATTGAAAATATGGAAAGATGAGATGCTGGAAAGGGAGGGCTGTGTGTTTGTTTTGCTTGTGGTGAGGTTGCAAATAGGCTTTTTTCTTTCTGATTCACTTTGCTATTGGAAAATGGCTGAGAAATAATCCAAGTTTAATAACTTGGCATTCTCAGGATACTGGCCCCCGAATTTGCTTGATTTGATTTGATCTTTCAGTTGACAGCTGTCAACTGAAAGATCCAGCAAGCAGGATCTTAGCTACACCCTCAAAATAGCCCAAAATGTGAATTGCTGAACAGATGAGCTCATTAAATAGACACACTTGTATGGGGTTTTTGAATGGGAAGAACTTAAATGTGTATTATTATTATTATTTTTACTATCCTTTGCGGTTAATTGTGTCTGTATGATTTCTCAGTGTGGAATGATTTATTTGCACATGCCAAATGACACCTGGTTGGTGGGCAAGTGGCAGGCTGATGTGTCCATGTGCCTGTCACCCACCAAAGAACCATAATGGCTAATGAAAATCCACATCTGGAACAGTTGTCTAAAGAAAGTTCCAGAATGAAACAAGTCTCTTTTGCTGTCAGTGCTAAGGTAGGGGAGACTTCATTCTGGTGTTGCTTATACCAGTGTGCTCCCTCTGTTGGAACTGTAGAGGAATAGCAGCTAAAAAAGACTGCACTATGGGAGATTGGATGAAAACATGACAGTTTATAACAGTATTTAAATACAGTTGCAAACATGACTAAGCACTTATGCAGACAATGAGGGACTTTGTAAGAGTAACGAGAGGCCGAGGAACAGCTGAGAAAGTCTGAACTGGGGGCATTGTGGTTATCCTGACTGACCAAATTTATCTACAACTGCTCCTTGCCTTACTGTTCTCTCAAAAAGTAAACAGCTCCTTACCCCAATCTTCCGGCTAGTTGTCTTTATTTTTTTAAGTACATTTCAATGATCACTCACCATGATACTTTTATACAGGAAACGTTGCTAAAAAGATGCTGAATAGAGGGAGGTGAGTTTGTGACACCAAAAGCACCAACCAATCCATACTGCATATAGGCAGCGTATATTTAGTGTGGTGGTGAGGGCGCTGTCATGGTGACTGACAACCCAATCCTGTGGTGCCAGGCAGTGCCAAAATGGCTACAGCTCCATCCTGTGGGCGCCGTGGCAGCAGTAGGAGGCACCTTGGGAAAAGGGGACATTGTCCCCTCCCCCCAGTAAGGGCAGTGGCCCGCCAGAGGCCCTCTTCAGGCCTGCGTTGGCTATTTTGCCAGAAAAGACTTGGGAGCAGTGATGTCATTCAGGGGGAACGGACCAGAACGGATGTTCCGGATCCTAACGGGCTCCGTGGCTGGTTCCGGGTTCCCGACAAGTGCCAATCAAAAGTGAGTTCCTGTTCCTAAATCATTTGAATGACACCACTGCTTGGGAGCCTCTATGTCAGGCTGCGTGGCCTGACGCGGAGGGTAGGATTCCCTTCTGCCCACCTCCACCCAATTCCGCCCTCCCCTGTCCTGAAAGAGCTCACTGCCAACGGCACTGAGACTGACCGCTGGCCTGCTCTGCGTTAAGTCCTGCTGGTGCTGGAGCCTGGTGCTGGCCCAATGCCTGCAGTAAGTGCCTTACAGCATTTTTGCGGCACCAGCAATAAGGGCTTACCATTGGCCCTAACCAGAGATGGGATCTGCAAATTGAGAAGGGGAACGCTGGGCGGGACTTAGGCTGGACTTACACATGATTGGCAGCCCGTCCGCAGCGTTCCGCGGCTGCCCTGGCCTCGGGGGGGGGCTCCTGCTCGCCGCGGAGGACGGGTGGGGGGTGCACTGGGTGCCTGGGCGAGCAGTGGTGGGGCGTGCCAACTGGGGGCAGCCCCCCCCCGAGGCCAGGGCAGCCGCGGAATGCTGCGGACGGGCAGCCAATCACGTGGAAGTCCCACATAAGTCCCACCCAGCATTCCCCTTCTCAATTTGCAGATCCCATCACTGGCCCTAACCCTCTCAAACAAGAAAAATTACAGCAGTGATGGCAAACAAACATGCTTAAAAATAAAAAGTAAAGCTTTGGGAAGCTGCAGTCTTGGGCAAGGGCTACAAGGGAAGGGAAGGGGCTGCTTCCCCCTCTCCTCACCAATTATTTTTCAGTTCAGAATCCACCCAGCTGTTTTTCTCTTGTGAAGAAAAATTTACAGTGCCGTGCATCGTGTAACTTCTAGTTTGCCCCTTCTATATTATTACAAATGTGCAATTGCTGACAAAAGGAATTCTCACAAGACCTCAAATTATCTTCTAGGAAGTGTACTGCTCTTTGCGGTTTTATTTAGAGATAGCTTTATGGTCTAAGATCTTCACAAACCTTCCTGAAAATTAATACCTTCAGGATTTGTAGTCAAAGGTTATTTGCTTGTTCACT
Source organism: Lerista edwardsae (assembly GCA_029204185.1). Taxonomy (NCBI): domain Eukaryota; kingdom Metazoa; phylum Chordata; class Lepidosauria; order Squamata; family Scincidae; genus Lerista; species Lerista edwardsae. The sequence continues at coordinate 9,267,824 of JAJKFI010000021.1, forward strand.
TCTGCTTTAAAAGCAATTGAAATGCTTGGATAGGAGGTTTTTTTGTGTTGTTGTTGTTGTTGTTGTTGCCTTTTTCGCTGATTCTGTTTTCTAACCTCAGTTTGATTTTCCCTAAAAAAAACTAAAGTTGATATTACTATGTGAAGTCCATGTAAATGCAACTTTAATTGTGATGCCACTCTGAAAATTCTGAAAACCTGCTTCTTTGTTTCTGTTCATGGGAACCGTTTTCTCTGCAGGGTTGAGTTTAGGCGAAAAAAGATATTTGGTGAGTTTACAGCGTAAGCCCATTGTGCACAGTGATGACTGGCCAGCAATGGACATCACAAACCCTGCTGTCTCCCTTCCTCATCATAGTTTTGCTACTCTTTAAAAATTGATTGGGCACTTTTTTCTTTTTCTTCTTTTGAAACATGCAATGATCAATGTTCCATAAATGTTGCATATAAACATATATGCAACGCATTTAAAACATTTGGGGGGGGGAGTGAACAGGCTAAAGCATATCGGGTGGAGTAGGATTGATAACTAATGTCTGATTTATGCATATGTTGAATTAAAAGATTAGCCTGGCCCCAATCATCAGCCAGAGAAGGATCTCGCCTACCCTCTCCATATCATACGATGATTCCAGTTCTGGACATTATGAAATGAATGATACAGGAAAAACAGCAGTGAACAAAGATTTAGATTGTGATGACAATCTCAGGATTGCACCCTGAGAACACAATCCTAACCTGGAATTAGGCTGGCACAGTTAGGCCAGCCACATTTGGCCGGTACAAAAGCCACCGTAAGTATGTTTGGACCACCCTTGGAATCAGCACACAGATGTGCACCATCCTCCCTTTGGTGGCCCTTGTGCAGGCCAAACTTTGCTGGCCTAACTGTGTCAGCGTAATTCCAGGTTAGGATTGCTCTCTGAGTCACATCAAATTTAATAGGCCTGGTTTCTGTAGGCACGCATAGGATTGTGCTGCTATTTATGTATGCATTTATGTGTATTTATTTATGTACTGTTATTTATGTAACCACTTTTTTTAACGAATCCTGCATGTAGAAATTTAGGGTTTCACCAGTCACTTCCAGTCACCACTTCCAGTCACCAGTCACTTCCAGTTTCACCAGTAACATGTTGGTCACTTCCAATATTCTAGATCCCTTGCAGTAAATGCTGAGTAATGTTGTACAAACTAGGAGGGAACCTTGAGGAGAAGAGACCTTAGAGAAGCTAGAAAGTCCCTGGATGAACTTTGTTTTGTTTTCCAGAACAGCCGGTTGCTTATCCAAAATGCCTCTAAGTACTCACGGCACTAATTCAACATAGCCTCCAGGTTTAAAACCTGCGAGGCTCTTAAAAACTTCATCGACCAGGAAATGGACTGACATTTGGACAGCAGGGTTCCAGATGCCAATGCTAACATCAGAAGGGATCAGTAGAGCCCTATGAGCTGTGTCAAACATTGGTGGCACAGATCTGCTGTGAAGTGATTCCAGGAACAGGCTGTTTTTGTGAATGGCAGGCCCAACTGTTAAAAATAAGTATAGATTATCCAGTGCTGGTATTCTTGTATATAAAAAAGTGCCTTGCCTTCCTGCTCTTGCGTTCACAGAGTAAATGGGGATCTACATAGATCATCTGTAATTCAGCATCTGCCATTCTTCCGTGCCTTATTGTGCCAAGAATAATCACTTTCACATTCCCTTGTTATTTTTAGCTTGTTTTGGCTACTACATGTCTGAAGCTGACATCCTCCAGCTACTTATTCTGGAGTAGTCCCATAGATACCAATGGGAACATTATAGGCCAAATCAGTCTTTTGCTGAAATATTGTCCTCTCTGCTTGCAGGGATGGTTGTTCCATTTTGTGGGCCTGGTACAAGGTGAGATTCAAAGTCAGTAAGTAAAGAAAGAGCCATTATCTACAAATCTCTAAAAACAGAAAATGGTTAGCAAACCTGGCCTACACAATGTCTCTAGTCACAACTCCATCCCTTGTTGTTGTATTACATGCCTAATAAACCAGATAGATAAGATAAAAAAAATTATTGCGGTCACAGACCAACCCTTCTATTCAGGAGGCGAACAAAATCAATACCTGAAAATGTGGAAACAGGCATTATATTTAGCATCTTGCTATAGGGATTGTTTGGGCTGTACTAATCCCTGTGCTCACCGTAACCCGTGAATATGTAGTGGAGCACTACAGAACGGAGTGTCCAATATAGATTGCAGAACGTGGATGTAACCATCTGAGCAGGCGCATATACTCTCAAGTGTCCAAACCATGCTTAGAATTTCAATAATGGAATGGAAGTCCGAGTCTGGGAGGAAGATAAATGAAGAATGAAAAGTTTGGACCAGCATATTACATAAACAGATATGAGCAGCAATGGGATCTACAAACGACCTGGGGGAACGGAGGGTGGGACTTAGGCGGGACTACCGTTTGATTGGCAGCCCGTCCGTGCACTTCCGCTTTCATTCCGCTCGCCCCGCAGCCGTCCCTGGCTTCGGAGGGGGCGCCTGCTTGCCCGGGGGGATGGGTGGCCCCCACCCTTCCCCCCCCGGCGAGCAGGCGCCCCCTCCGAGGCCAGGGACGGCCGCGGGGCAAGCGGAACGAAAGCGGAAGCGCACAGACGGGCTGCCAATCAACCGGTAGTCCCGCCTAAGTCCCGCCCTCCGTTCCCCCAAGTCGTTTGTAGATCCTATCGCTGGCTATGAGTGGACAATCACTCTCAGAGGAGGGGACAGGATGGGCCTAACTTCTTTCCGTGCAATTCAACACTTTGCATTGGCCTTTATGTATCCAAAGCAAAAACAAAAAAAGTTGCACATCCAATCAATGGTGACTCCGCTGATTGCATTATTCAGAAGAACAGCAAGGTTTGTGAAGTAAAGATAAAAGGAGTGCATCAGCTCTACAGATCTGCTGCACAATTCTACACATATTTACTCAGAAGTAAGCGTAATGGTGCTCAGTGAAGCTTACTGCAAGGCAGGTATGTAGAAAGATTTGCAGCCTTAAACGCCTTCTAACAGTTAACCCCTCTACTCAGGTAACTCTCTTGTATCCCAGGCAGGGTAAGAGCTAAGCAGTTCCTTCGTTGCTTCCTCATGGAAGGCTACGATCCTCTGTAAGGTGCAAAAGACAAGCATGCCATGGCTCTTCTCCTCCATCTAGCAGTATATGAGCATTGTCATGATGATGTCTAAAGGTAGGACGCCCACAGTACCAGTCTGTGGATGTGTGAAGGAAACATCTGAATTAAGTCTGGCTGCTGCCAACCTACCAATAGAAGCTACATAACTATTCCACTGCAAGGGAGGATTGCCAGCCTGATTCTCCATATTTAAATATAATGGGTCTATGTAAAATGTTCCAGGTTTTTTTTGGGATGCGATTTAGGATTTCCTAATACATTTTCTGCATCTGAAAGCCTTTGAAGACTCCTGTGTTGCCTTTTATAAGTATAGATGCTTTTTAAAACACTGGGACATTAATCTTTGTCTCACTTTGCCCCACATGGTAACTGAATGTGTTAAATTTTTAATTCCTTAATTCCCTGATTGCTCTCTTTCTCTCTCTCTCAGAAGTCGAAAGCTGAACACTAACAAAACTTCATGCTGAAGTTAATTCAAAAATATGACAAGAGTCTATGGTGTGTGGTAACTAGAAGGAAACTTGTGATTGTGTGCCTAATGGAATACTTGCATAGCAAAATGTCAATATAATTATAACACAGGTTTAAAAAAATATTCATTTAAATAATATTCCTCTTCTAAATCAGAAAAAAGAACCATTTATTTTTGTGACTTTCTGCATCCAACATTTTCCCCAAGAGTGATTGGATGCCATTTGCTCCCTGTTATCAGGGGGCAACAGGGCATATGGCATTTTAATATTGTGAATATAACAGATGGGGTTCATTTATTTATGTAATCCTTTAACCGCACTGAGTGATTTATGTTATTTATATCGATTGTCTTTGTAGCTATCTTATTAGGTTGGTTATTACTATCCTAATTTTACCGATGGAGAAATAAAGATAAGAGATGGAAATTTTCCCCAGGCCAACCAACATGGAATTGCTATCCTTGCTCAGAAATAGACACCCTGGGAGATGTCATTGGTATTGTGCTTTTGGGTCCTTTACTTTAGCTTCCATCATAGACATACTTACACAGCCGTATGACTAACAGCATATGGGACGTGGTGGCACAGCGGGTTAAACTGCTGAGCTGTGACTGGAAGGTTGGCAGTTTGAGACCACACAACGGAGTGAGCTCCCGTTGCTTGTCCCAGCTCCTGCCAACCTAGCAGTTCGAAAGCACATAAAAAATGCAAGTAGATAAATAGGTACCACTTCGGTGGGAAGGTAATGGCATTCCGTGTGCTACTGCATATAGTCATGCCAGCCACATGCCCATGGAAGCTTGTCCTCGGACAAACACCAGCTCTACAGGCTTAGAAACGGAGATGAGCACCGCCCCCTACAGTCGGTCACAACTAGACCGTTCGGTCGTGGGGAAACTTTTACCTTTTAAAAAATGACTACCAGCACAAGCATATGGTGCCTACTCAGAAGTAATTCCCACATGATTTCAATGAGAAATCAAATGATGGGTAAGTTTCATGGTAAGTATGTGTAGGATTGCATCCTTATTACCATTTATTTGCCTAGGATCAAGTAGTATGGTGGGAACGTGGCACGAAAAGTATTGCAGGCACCGCAATGTGCCGTGTAAATGGTCCCTGCCATTTGAGCCATTCTGGGCAGCTCACACTGAGGGGCAGCTCACGCTGCAGCAATACTTGCTATGCTGCCCACCATAGCTACACTTCCGTGTAGGATTCAGCTATTAGGCTGCAAGCCTCTGCATGCTTATTTGGGAGTAAAACGCCATCAAACTCAGAAGGGCTTGTGGCCATGCGTGGAATTGAACTGTTCAAGCCACAGCTTCTTGCCCTGCTGTGTCCTGCTTTCCTTGCCTGCATCTCAGAGTTGAGTCACAAATGCAGGCGTCGCCCTTGTCACATGGTGATTGTCCTTGAACATGTGAGTTACCTCTCATTGAAAAGTGCTGTGCTGGAGGTGGCTGGATGTGTTGCAAAAATTTTGTCTGGTGTATCCATTTGACACATGCAACCCATCATTTGATCATTTCCAGGTCACAACCGAAGATGCTGCCAACAATGAAACAAAAACTCCAAAGTGCAACGGAAACTGGAGAAAATGCCGCTTTTCCTGATAGTTCCGTTGCTTGTCTGCCCCCTTGGCTTGCCAGACTGCACCATGGAGTGGTAGCTGTCTTAGGAGAGAGAACACTGTTTCCTATTCATCCCAGCCCCAGTGGCTGTTTGCTGGTGCCTCCCTTCTGTCTTTGCTAGATTCTGAGCTCCACTGGGGCAGGGCACCATCTTCTTAGTCCTTTGCTGTGTAAGCCACTTGGATAACTTTTCTTTGGTCGAAAATGGAAAGAGATGGCTGCTTCCAGATGTCATTCCCCTTTCCAGCAAATCTTGTCACGCACGCATTTTCTGACGCAAACTGGACTTTGTGTTCCCGTTTTTTTGTTGATGGGGTAAGAGAGGAAGAACAGCTGGGCAAGAACAGGGGGGAAGGCACAGTGGCAGCAGTGGTGTTCTGGGGGGGGATGCTAAGTTGTGCAGGAGCCTGAGCTCACCTCCAGAGCCATTTGTGGCCTGGAGAGTTGGCTTGGAGGCTTTGCTTTCAGAGTCCGAAATGGCTAAAGACAAGGAGGAGGGGCTGCATTACACAGGAGCTCAGGCTCCTGCAAAACTTAGTGTTTTTCCTCCTCTAAGAACACCACTGAGTGGCAGTGACCCCCACCCCCCGATCCCTATTCACTAATAATGTATGAAGGAGAACATTAGTTCTTTGTATTGCTCCCTCACAATCCTTCTGCCAGTCTGTTTGCAGCAAAACTCCTTGCCACAAGAAGAAGTGAGGTCGATAAAGGATCTGGTGAAGCAGAAGCAACCAAACCTGAATTACCTTCAACTGTATAGATAAATGCAGCATTACTAGGATACATTAACCAACATTCTTGCTCCTAATGGACAGAACTGGAAAAACTAAAATGCTGAACAATCCTAGCATTGGTCCATGACTTTGCATGCCCTGATCTTCAATACTAGGCCTGACGTTAAGATCCAGTCCTGAACTGGATCCAGTCCTTAAATCCCAATCCCATTTCTGAATCTTTCTAGACCAGAATCTGTGTTTAGACCAGCATTGATTCTGATCAAACTGAGGCCTTTCCTAATGCCTTGTGGGATCTAGTCCAGGTTAAAAGCATGTCCTGGAAGAACTGAGTCTGGGCTTCATTTAGACATCAACTTGATCACGAATCTGGTCCTGCTTGTCTATTCTCCATCTTCTTCCTTTGTTCATATTTTGCCCTTGAATCTGTGTTCAGTTGTCGGTTTTAAATTGGCTTATAACGGGAACTGGCATAAACACAACCATTTGGAATGTATTGTTTTTCATCTTCCCTTTTGGAACCAGGCCTGCTGGTCTATAGACCTGGATCTGGTTCCTTGTGAATTCGTCCTTGATAAGGACACAGCCAAAAATATGCTCATATTGGAAGACTTCACTTGCAGAATGAAAGTGAAAGATTCACCTTCAAATGAAGCAAAAATAAATTGGGTTTAAGTTCATTGCTTTTATCCTGCTTCAAATGTGCTGGTTTTAGCAGAGGGACGTTCCAAAATGCAAAGTGCATGAAGTCATGGATGATCGGTGATGAGTTGCAAGGAAGACTCGCACTTTGGACTTTTGACAGCTGCACAGGAAAGGGAATTTCAGCAGATACAGTTTTCTCAGTTGTGCTGCTTCCTCTTTGATGCTGCTACATGCACAGCAAGCAGTGTATGCTTATTCAGATGAAAGTCCCATTGTGTTCAGTGAGACTTAGGGCCTGTTCCTAATGGGCTTAGCGCAGGTGGTACAAGCGTACCGCCCACATTTCTTTTGTAAAAAGTTCTGTAAGGCACCACCAACACCAACGGTAAGCCATAAGGTAAGCCATAATGCTAGCCCAATACCAGATCCCACCACCCGTAGCAGCAGCACAATGCTGGTGAGCTGTAAGTGTACTCCTTGCTGGTGTTGTGCTGATTATGGGTGGGGTGGAAGGATGGAACTGAGCAGGGGGGGGCAGAGCTGGGGGTGGGACCAGTGGCAACTCATCTGTGCCTGCAAAATAGCTGGCGCAGATGCAAGTAACCCCATAGGTGGTCCTACAACCTTACTCAGGGAGAAGGGGATGAACCACTTGTCTACCGGTTCTTCTACAGGCATAGGATTGGGCTGTTACTTTTTAGTAAGTGTATCTACAATTATGTACAGAAGTACATAATTGGGACGTGGTGGCGCTGCGGGTTAAACCGCTGAGCTGTTGACCGGAAGGTTGGCAGTTTGAGACCATGCAACGGAGTGAGCTCCCATTGCTTGTCCCAGCTCCTGCCAACCTAGCAGTTCAAAAGCACCTAAAAATGCGAGTAGATAAATAGGTACCACTTTGGTGGGAAGGTAACAGTGTTCTGTGTGCCTTGGTGTAAAGTCATGCCGGCCACATGACCACAGAAGCTTGTCCTTGGACAAACGCCGACTCTATGGGCTTAGAAACGGAGATGAGCACCGCCCCCTACAGTTGGTCACAACAAGACCATTTGGTCTTGGGGAAATCTTTACCTTTACAGAAGTACAGAAGGCTGATCGTTTTTTTAAATATCTGGTGATTCTAGACATTTGCTTGGAGGTTCCTGAACGGTATTGTGTATTTCATCCATCCCTTCTTTCCTCCATATTGCTCCCAACTGCTATGTAGCAGTTACACCAGATTATTATTTCTTGTTTTACATAGGTCCCAGAGGGAAGAGCATGCCAATTATCATCCTAGTTCTAACAGCTCTATTTTTGCCAAGCATTGTTGGGGGAAAAAAGCAGCATAACTCAAGCAACAGTGAATGTGTAATGAGCTGATGCATTTTTTCTGGAAGTGAGGCAATGCCCTGAAGAATGTGAAGCTGTTTGTAAGCATGTAACACGAACAGTGTTTACTGCAAGAAATGTTGAGTGTGTTGACACAGGCAGTGAGTTTTGCTGCAACTCATATATTCTGTTGTTCATATGTCCAAATGGTGATAAATAGCAGTTTCCAATTGTTTTTACCAGCCTTTGCTCCTGCATTCCCGAGAGCAGCTTCATATGCCGACATCAGCAACAGGTGTTCTTTCCTTGCTGTGAAAAGTTTCGCCCACTGAATCCTGCAGATCAAGACACAGTTTAAGGCATGGATGTGTTAGCCACTCAGTTCATTTTGAAGCTTTGGAGCCAAACTATACATGTGTTGGTAAATGACATGGTGAGGACTAGCAACCCCACCCCCTCTCCCTCTCTTTAAACAAAAATCAGCCATGGGGCACAGTTGAGTCTGGAACAGCAGTGCATGGGGCTAATAGGCCCCTGCTGATAAAATAGAGGCAACCCAACCCATTCACGTCCCCTCCCTAGATCATTTTGCATAGCAACCAAGACTCAGGGTTTGACCTGATAGGGTACCATGTTGCCATGGTGTCATACTGTGCCCATGTAATGACAATTCTGGCAGAAGAAGCAGTGCCATAGCTACTGAAGGTCCTCATGAAATTCCTGGGTCAGCCCTAGATGCAAAGGAAGACAGGAGTCTTCTGATTTTATCAGCAACCAGACACAAATCGGCAGATGGAGATTTTCCTGGCTTGGAAGTAAATGATGGGGGAAAGCTGTTGAAGGCACAGAAGTGTGTGGCCTGCATAGACTGTTGGCATCCCGGAGGGAGACTGGGTGAACCACCTGAGTCCCTAGCTTAGTGCTCCAGGAGCTCAAGGGGACAGAAATTCCTATGGCCTTAGAGAGCTAGGGCTATGCTGACCTTGGAGCACTCCCCAAAATTTCCATAGCATCCATCAGAAGCCCCATGAACTCTCTCCCCAGGTTGCCTGTCATGCTGAACAGATGTGGGTGACAAAGGCTAAGAAAGGAAGCTCCATCTTCAGGCTCAGAAAGAAGAAAACTGGGGAGGTGGGTTTTTCTCAAAACAGCACCCCTAGAACGAACTACTCCCTCCTCGAGTGAAGGCTACCCCAAAAGAAAACATATCTCTCCATCTCTCAATTTATCTTAACTCCATGGTGGTTTCTGGCTGGTATTCCTGGGAGGGAGGACTTTGCCCTGAAGACGATGATGTCAAGCTGAGCTCCTGGGAGACATGCTAATTAAGGGCCATCAAGAGGAAGGAAGGCTGTGGTGCCATGGGGCATCTGTGTGTCTCCTTTCCTCCAAAGTCTTGCCCATTTTCCTGCAAAAAGCGTCCTGCGGCATCACCAGTTAAGGTTGCAAATTGCCAGGCTAACCAGGACAGCCTTTTCAGAGTCTCATGCCAAGAAGCCTCTCCCATCAGGGCCAGAGCCTGGGTGCAACACGTGCCCTGCCATGCCTTTTGACCCTCAGGAACTTCTCAGATTGGAGTGCAACAGAGCCTGTTGGGTGCTCCTGGAAGGACATAATCAAGAAGAGAGAGAGAGGCAAAGTTAGGAGGAGCATAACAACGAGAGCCCTGCCCCTTTCTTACTTGCCTCCTTCAGAGGTTTACCAGAGCTTTTCTGTGCCCCAGGCATGCCGGGTGACATCATGACATCACAAGTGACATCATGATGTCATGTAAAGGGAGGGGAGGTCGTGGTCTCCTGCAGCTGTGGCTGCGGCAATTTCACTCCAGCCGCTCTGCAGACACCCAGTGCGTTCTCCTGGCTTCCCAACCCAGGAAGCCAAGGGGGCGCGGGCATCCTGCTGGCGCGGCCAGGGCACATTCACCCAGGCCACGGCAGCAGGACCCGTCATGCATGGAAGGTCCTGCCAGTGCAGCCAGGGCACATTCACCCAGGCTGCCGCAGCAGCATCCTTTGTGCATGGAAGGTCCTGCCATCACAGCAGCAGGACCATCCATTGGCTTCCTGACTCCTTGCTGAGGAAGCTGTTTTGTGTTCAGGTTTTTATATAATTCAGTTGACTGTAATTTGCAAAGTGCAAATCTTATTATCAGAGGAATTCTCTGAAATAACAGTGAATGAAAATACGGAAGCCAGCACAAAGCAAGCAGAAGTCGTTAACTGTTGGATTAATTAATTTGGATGCTAACAGATGTTCGCCACTGTGCCAACATTTGCTTACTTTGTGCTAGGGAAGATGGTAGCAGCTGCCCACTGGTCACCTCAGCTGCAGCAGGCATGAATCCAAAAGCATATCAATGTGAGGCCTATTATGAGCGTTGGAAGAGGCTAGAATGTCAGTTCCCATTGCAAATCAGTGAAGAGTCCCATGAACCTTCCCACACAAGCAAATGCTCATAAATGAGATTTCATGCAATCAAAACCTGGCATGTCCCAGACCACCAAAGCCAGCATTCCCTGGATTAGAAGAACCCTTTCCTGGATTTAAATGTAGTCTTTGGTTTTGTTTCATTTTTTAAAATTAGATTCAGTAACGGGGCAGAGTGGAAAACAGGTTTTGTTTTCATTTAGTGTTTCAATTTGTTTGGTGTCCTCTTTTATTCATTTAGGGCCCAATCCTATCCAACTTTCTAGCACTGACGCAGCCGCAATGCAGCCCTGAGGTAAGGGAATAAATGCTCACTCACCTTGAGAAGGACTCCATGACTGTCCCCCCACTGCAGGATGCAGCGCACATCCCATTGGAACAGTTGCACTGGTAAATTGGATAGGATTGAGCCCTTAATGTTTGTACTTTGATTTACAGAATTGGCCATGGATGGCAGTTTTTTTGCCTACCCCAGACTGGGGAGGGAGGGATGGGTGTTCAGTAGATTTCATGATTTGTACTTAATAAAGTTAATCCCCAACCTCAGTCTTCATTGGGGGTGGTGCAAGGGTAATAGGCTACCTTAGAATGCCATATGCAGGGGAGTGCCAGTGAGATACAAGTATCTGGTTGTCTTGTGTGCTCCCTGAGACATCTGGTGGGCCATTATGAGGTACAGGAAGCTGGACTAGATGGGCCCTTGGCCTGATCCAGCAAGGCTTTCCTTATGTTCTTATGTTCTTAAGTTCTCCTACATAAGAACATTCAATTTCAGTACTTTCAAAATGCAAGCATGCTTGGCCATATGTCCAACCATGGCACTGCCCATTCCCAAATATTCCCCACCTTATGCCAGCCAGCTCCAGCAAGCCCTGTTTACCTGCTTTTCAAGGTAAGATCACACCGTACAGAATATTGGACTGTATGTGTATTGTAAGCACATTTTTTTTCATATTGCACAACATGTTCCCTACTAATAAAAGTAGTACTGGACAAGAACAAAACAATGTGCAAAGAGACCTCTGGAGCACAACCTTTTCTTAAGTAGGAGAGCTTCTGTACTTGTATTCCCTCTGGGTATTTGACTGCCACCTTTCTGTCTCCTATGAAGCCGTTAAGATGGCACACGAATGTGTGTTGGCACACGAGTTGAATACCCAGTTCAGCTTTACAAAGCACAGCAGATGGAGATGGCAGTAGTGATTCTTCCCCTTCTGGCTTTTCCTTTTCTTCCTCCTCGCACGGGACTGGGAGAGGGGGAGAGGGGAGGGCCATAATTCAGCTTTAATAAATAAGTAGCAATGTAGCATTCAAAAGATGGCATTCAATACCCATGAGAGAGAGAAAGAGTATAACCTAAATTATTGGTGCTTGTAGATACACAATTAAGGCCCTGAAAAACCCATCCAATAAAGCATAAAATGATTCATTTATCAATTATTTACTTTGAAGCCACCTTCAAAATGGAAATCAACTGCATTATTGGAGCAGAAATGTATTATCTGTCAGGATTTCCTACCTAGCAGTTGTTCTTCCCCACTATATTTGTCCCTCTGTTGGTGATTACTCCTTCCTCCCACCTCCAGTTTACATAGATCTGAAGGGTAAATGGGGCTTCAAATCCAGTAATGTATCTATTGGACCTCAGCTATCCATAATAAATTAAGGACAGCCATAAAATTTCCTAAGACTTACCAAATCAATACTGGAGAGCAAAATCACACATAGGGGAATAAATGGCCTTTTGCTTGATATATTTACGTCCCTCCTCCCATCGTTGCTCCTTGAACTCAAGAGACGGCTGCAGCGTGAGCTGTGCAGATCTCACTGGAGAAAGTGCCAGGTGGTTGATTCAAACGTTGTAACCAAGACTAACTTGCTGTATGCAAAAATGAATTCAGAGTATTTAGAAGTCATATTGAAAGCGACCTCAAGATAAAGTCAACCCAATACAGTACACAGGATAGAATATAGATAGCAGCAATCCAATAATTTAGCCAGCAGAACACCAGGCCAAAATAAATAAATAAATAAATAAATAAATAAATAAATAAATAAATAAATAAATAAATAAATAAACTGACCAACAAATTTGTAGAAATAGGAAAGACTATGGGTCCAATCCTACCCAACGTTCCAGCACCAATGCAGCCACAATGCCACCCCTAGGTAAGGGAACAAACATGCCTTTACCTTGAAGAGGCCTCCATGACTGTCCTCCCATTGCAGGATGCAGTGCCTGCACTATTTGCATGGCTGCATCAGCACTGGAAAATTGTATAGGAATTGGCCCTTGGTCTGGTGTTGAAAAGGACAACAAAGCCAGCATTAGATGGACCCCTTGAAGGCGGGAGAAGGGATTTGACAATTGGGGTGCAGAAAGGGCCCTTCCCAAATAGTTACCTGCCTATTCTTCATAAGTAGCGTTGCCAGCTCTGATTAAAGCTATTCCTACAGACTTCGGTTTCCCCAAATGGATGTAATATTGGAAGTTCTTGGAGGCCCTGCTAAAATCTGGAGACTCCAGGCCAATCATGTGCCCTGTTCACAGACAAGGGCACTCTGGTGATGGTCTCAGCTGCTGGGAGAGTTCCTTCCCCCCTCCCCCAACAAACTCCTGGTCAACCTGCATTTTTCAGCACAAATATAAACATTATGTGGTGGACTTCCATTGATGCAAGGGTACTACTATGCTGATTCAAGGAATTTTTTTTCCTCCTTGTGTAGCATTGTGTCCCAAACGGTGTTATAGTCATTAGAAGCAATCCTATCCTAGCCAGCATATAACTTACAGATAAGACTTCTCTGCAAATTAATGAAAAGTAAATATTTCTTCTATGTTGTACCATAGATCTATATTGTTCTATAACTTAGTTCAGGAAGATTTCTGAGACTCTCCAGCCCTTAATCAGCTCGTGTAAGGTTCCCCCCCCCCAGCAACATGTATCATAAATGTCCTGATAGATGTTCAATGATTAGGACCAGGGCCAGCTCTAGGAGCAGTGGGACCTAATGTGGGGCATTCTTGTGGGGTTCCCACCCTCCCCAAGGGGCTCCCACTCACCAAGAATAGCACTTGTGGTGCCGCATGTGACACCTGGAAATATTTGGGGGTGATATGATAACATCACCTTCTTCCAGGAGGCCCATTTTGGGCAGTTTACAGCAGGGGCAGGTGGGAGGGCACAAGATAAAGATGCTCTGCTTGCCCCACTGACTTACAGTTCATAGGGATACTGGCTGCAGCAGCAGGTGATATGCTCACTGTGCTGGTGTGGAGCCCCCCAAAATGCAGGGCCCAATGTGACAACATTGGTCACATTAGCTTAAGGCCGGCCCTGATTAAGACTTTCTCAGTTTTTTGGTACATATGTAGCTAATGAATTCCTGCCTGATGGAAGATCATTTAAGCAAGGTAGTGCATAGCTATTCATTGTGAAAATGAGCTGAAAAGCAGAATTGAAAGTACGGTATATTGTCTGTAAGTGTCTATCTTTTTAAACTTTGGTCAAGCCCTCGCTCTTCCCTTCTTAAAACAAAGTGTTCCTTTTAAAAATCATAGAATGTTTCCGTAGGAAGCAGAGGTCAACTGAGAGTTTTCATAAACCTTCATTACAGACTCTCAGAAGAGTCAATTTGTGCCATCCTGCAGCAAAAATATTTTTTGTAAGATGGCCTTTGCAGGGTGATGAGTCAGGAAAATGAAATCCTCTCGTGAATTAATAATGTCATAAAACAAGGTTCGGTTTGACCAAAAGAGCATTTTTCTTCAAAAAATGTATTGTGTAAGGTGAAAAGTGGCGAGCTCTTTCTTATCGATTTGATCTTAAGAGGTTCTCAGCACATCCTGATCCAGACAGCTGTTGGATATTCTCAACAATGAAAATGTTCCAAGCTAGTTTGGCTGCCCCTATACAAAGTGAACAGATGGGTGCGTAGGCAGGGCTGGCCTTAAGCCAATGTGACCAATGTCATCACATTGGGCCCCGCACTTTGGGGGACTCCACATCAGGGCAGAGAGCATCTTGCCTGCTGCTGCAGCCGGGATCTCTATGGACTGTAAGTCCAGTGGGGCGAGTAGAGCAGCTTTACCTTGGGCCCTCTCACCTGACCCTGCCTCTAAACTGCCCCAAATGGACTTCCTGGAAGCAGTTGGCAGTGATGTCATCATATCACCACCAACTATTTCTAAGCGCTTTGCACAGCACCACAAGAGCTTTTCTTGGAGAGAGGCAGCTCCACGAGGTGGGTGGTGGGCCCCACAGGAATGCCCTGCATTGGGCCCTGTCACTCCTAGAGCCAGCCCTATGCATAGGCCGCACAAAAAGTGGAAGGTTTAATTATATGCGACTGGTGATGCTCAGGAATGTAAGTGTATGTCACTGCTGCAAAATCTTAACTCTCCTCCACGAATGCCTAGCTCTCAATCCTGCAGATCCAAAAGGCCTCCAAATTCCTGGGGCAGACAAGCAAGCAGATAGCCTAGCAGTGGACAAGACTTGTCTGGTGCCGTCCCTCATTTCTGAGCTACCCAGACTAAGGGTGCAGTCCTAATCTGGATTTAGGCCAGCAGAGTTTGGCCAGCACAAGGAACACCGTAAAGTGTGTTTGGAGCACTCTTGGAGTCAGGAAGGCCAGTACACAGATGTGTGCCATTCTCCCTGACTCTGAGAGTGGTCCAAACACACTTTATGGTGCGCCCTTGTGCCAGCCAAACCTTGCAGGCTTAACTGTTCCGGCCTAACTCCAGGTTAGGATTGCGCTCTAAGGGAAGACAGCCAGTCTGGTAGCTTTAGCAGGCAGTGGCAAGGAACCGACACTCTGGTATCACCTGATTCCCAGTGGCAGGATATTCTACCATCATTGCTCAGCTAGCACTAAACCATGATGGGTTCTGTAATCTCCCCTCCTTCCTCACCTTTACTGTCCAGTCTTAGGATTCACCAGGTGTTGCACCAACCTCCATGCGATGTTGGTGTGGCTTTAGGACAGAACTAGGCTTTTAGAAACTGGAGCTCAGATCTTTGTTGATGTGCAATGAACAATGAGAGGGAACAGTTGCAATGTGGCCATAAAAAGGAAGGAGATTATGATATCTAAGCAGAAATGATTATTTGTATTTTGTGGGGGAAATGCCCATGCTTGGTCAGTAACAAATTATAAAGCTCTGTCGCCACTTAACAGAGACAAGTGTAACGGAAGCTGGGAGGGTATCCAATCTTAGCACATTTGGTGCAGGAGTTGCCTTTCAATGCTTCCTAAATAGGGAGGGAAAGGCAGGCAGTTGATGTAATGCTTCCCGAACAATAGTCCTCTGGTTTCATTCCAAAAGCAAGTCACTCTGGGTTTCCCATTACAAAATGTAATTTATGTGGTGGCAAGAATAATTTGCAAAGGAACATGGATGTCGTATGAGCTCAGAAGCTTTATCTCATGCTTCTAAAAAAAGACAGGATTTGCTACTAGCAGGAAATAAATGCAATTTCACACATTACACTCCCCCATTACACTTTGAGAATTAATTTTTTTTTTAAAAGATGTGTACCTTTATAATGTGCCAATGATGGTGTGTGGGAGGGGACCTTTTTTCCCCTTCTGGGTACATGCCTTTATCCAGCCGATACATTCAGCAGCTCACATGAATGGCTTTCAAGGGATTATATAGTCTGTGTGTTTAACCTAAATTTATCTGTAGCTTTTTATTGGCTTTTGATTGCCACACACTCCATTCAGTATCCACCAACTGTTTCTCTTGCAGCCTAATGCATTTGCATAGGCCATTGATGATCAAATCAATTACAATGTAAGTAATTATCCTATCGTTTCTTTTATGACAATTCACTGTACAATTGTACAATTGCCCATCTCTGATCGCAGACTTGCAAATGGCATGCCATATTCCATTCAAACACAGCCTGAGCCACTTTCTAGAGATGAGATGGGCTTTGATGAGAGGACCCTAATGACATATCCTTCTGAAAAGACTTTTTCTAAAATTCATAGTATTCATTTAGCACTACCTGGTGGTTGTCTCCTTGGATAATATGCAAGCTTTCTCCTATTTCTGTACTGAACCCTTCAGACTGTACTTGTGGTAGGCCTAGTGCTCAACCAAGTCCACTCCATGCAAGAAGCCAGTTTTCACAGAAGTCGCACCATGATCTCTATGGCTCTGACGTGGCTCTCTTCATGTGACTGCTCACATGAGCATTTTTGTCTGTGCAAGTCAGTTCCTGGCATATCATTGGAATGAACACTTATTTCTGAGGCATAAATGGAGCAATCACTTTTTCGGGGCCTGTATAGTAGAAATAATAGCTAGAAAAATATGCCTTTCCTGCCACTACAGTAATGCAATTTTCCAAGATATGCTTCTGAGCATCCTTTCACAACCTCAGCAAAAGTAGAGCCTGCAGTGCTCATGCTGCTCAACACAGCTCAGGAACCATAAGAGAAGGGAGTGCTGTGGCTTGGTTAGACAGAAGCTACATAGAATTTGAGGAACTTGTGCCACCCATTCCTGGTGGAAAGGGAGACTTGGATGCAGCTTGCCTGGGACAGCTGGAAGATGCCCCCTCTGTTGTCTATTTTCATTCATTACCCTTTGCTGTGACAATCAGGAGGAAGAGCAGAAGCAATTCTTGGAGGTAGCAAAGGGGAAGGAAGGAAGGGAGTCCACGGCACTGGCATAGCTAATGAAAGTGTAGCCCTATGCAGAGGGGAAAAGGATGCTCTCACGGAAGTGATGTCACCCCAGAAAGTGAAGTCAAAGTTGTATTTTCATTTTCTGGGGTGGTTTTGGTCATGCCTTTTGATAGAATGAAGATATTAGGCTTCGATTTGCTCTCCGACTGCATTCTTCATGATATTCCACATCAAATGATATCTAACATGACAGTAGTATTCCCCCAAACTGCAATTTTAACAAACTGCAATTTTTACATGACAGTTGTATTTTCATTTTCTGTTGTTGTTGTTTTTGGGCCAGAACTTTGGATAAAGATATTATACTCTGGTTTGTTTCATTGCATTCTTCATTAAATTACCTTTCCAATGATATATAACAGGATGGGATTAATTGTAATTACCAACATTTTTTTTTTCAATTTTGGCTACTAGTGTCAAACTCAGCTTCTTGCCTTCCTTAAGCACGTGGTCTGGTCCAATTGCACCCCCTGAGCTCCCTTAGCCATGCTACTGGTCCACAGGCACTCCAGTGTCTGAGGGCCCACACAAACCTGGATTTGCATTCAGTAGTCTGAATTAAAGCCCCAGGCATCCTTTAACAGGGACCTAGTTAAACTCTACATCAGATCCACTTCGGGTGGGGACTTGGCGCTCTGGTCATTTCAATTTATTGCCGGACTCTTGAAGCCTGTGCTTTTCATTGTTTAAAAGGTAAAGGTTTCCCCACGACCAAATGGTCTAGTTGAGACCGACTGTAAGGGGTGGTGCTCATCTCCGTTTCTAAGCCGAAGAGCCGGCGTTTGTCTGAGGACAAGTTTCCATGTTCATGTGGCCAGAATGACTATATGCCGAGGTGCACTGAATGCCGTTACCTTCCCACTGAAGTGGTACCTATTTATCTACTTGCATTTTTACAGATCCTCAAATAAGTATTTAGTATTTAGTATCAGTATTTCGGTATTTTCTGAAGGGAGAGTATGTCTCTGTTCCAGATCATGCTATTCTACTTTTACCAATTCATAACTCAAGTTCAGGACTCAGCTATGCATACACTTTTTATCACTGTTGCTTGCAGGTTCTCTGAACGTTTTGTGCGGATTGTAGAGTTATATCTCCAGGCACACAGAGACTGCCCTCACGTTCTAATGAGGCTTGAAACTGCAGTGCCTTGGAAGTATGACCAGACGCTGAATGCTCCATTGCTCAGTCCCCTAATGGATATAATCATTTTGTAATTAACTCACAGAGCCCTTTTATGGATTAAATGGTTAAAATTTTTACCACATTTGGAAGCTAAAGAAAGAGGTGTAAGCCTTCTACATTAGTACTATTAGTAATTTATTCATGAGCAAAAATTGTAGCTTGGCAGATGGTTGGAAATGAAAAATGATCACATTAATAATCGGTTATCCATAAGTATGGATAACAGATCAGAAACAAAGACAGAGGTGATTGAGATGAAGGGAGATGTATGTGCAAAACTGGAGTTGAATGGAAACAAAAAGCCAAATTCCTTTATTTGTTTTATATAATTTATTACAGATCTTGTATCCAATCATTTCAGCATGGAGAAAACCACCAGAAGTGGCATCATGCTGTGATATTCATGCCTAAAAATAGAGCTGAATCCCTGTCAAATTCGTCCTTTTGCTTCTCTCTCCCCACCACTACCACCACCACCATTTGATTTTTGTGCCTAAGTGTTTTGTGCCTAAGCCAAGCATCTGGGATCACCATAAATCAGTTAACAAAATTTTGAGAACTGCAAAGCTCTCTTAGAGTTGAAGTACAGTATGTTGAACACATGCTGGGAAGTGCAGCTTACTATGACTGAAAGAAAGCACAAGTTGGCTACACTTTAAACTGGAAGGAAGAAGGCATGCCTATCAGAGTTTATGTTTTGCAATCGGCCTTAACATTACTGAATACATTTTTTTTCCAGAATTTAGCACCATTGATTTCACCGCAGTTACAGCAGAGAGTCAAATAGACTGTCAGGTCCAGTTGCATTGTTACTGATCCAGATGTTATCTGTACATGGGACAGATGAAGGAAAGTGATAATTAACTGGTAAACCTCCTTATTGGGAAAGTTAACCCAGAACTGGGCAATGGAGATGATGGTGGTGGTGGTGGTGGTGGTGGTGGTGATGATGATGATGATGATGATGATGATGATGATAATATACTGCCTTTCTTTGGTCATTAGATTGCTCCTCTGACTTTAATTCAAGGTGGTTTACATAGGCAGGCTTTATTTCTCTAAACCCGCAAGGGGTTTTTACAAATTACAAAGAAGTTCTATCTTTCAAGAACTACAACAACATACAGATGGAACTTTCATGGTCTAGTCCTTCTTTCTGGCCACACGATTGCCTTCCTGCTGGCTGATAGAAGGCTTCTCTGCTCCCACCAAAGAAACAGCTGGCTCAGCACAACTCCTCTCTCACAGGCAGCAGGAGACAGCTCAGCTCTTATCAGTCGCAATTCTCAAGGTCTGCCGCTCAGGGGAAGCTTCTAGTTGGTCATTGCAGGTGGACACATTCAAGAGGACTTGCATCTGTCTGCTGCCCATGAAAACATGCATGTGGGGTGCTACAAGGCTTTTGCCCTTGGACCTCCCAAATGCTGGAGCCGATACTGTGACTGTCAGAGAGAGTATAAACTGTAATAGTAATTATGAATGCAACACAAATCGCACTGTTGTGTATGTAAAGGGATATTATGCCCCTCTGCATGTAGCAAAGTGTGTGGTAATCAGTACATTCCAAGACTGCATGCTGAAGCCTAATTTTCATCCTGTGAAATTAACAGCTCCTTGTACTTTTTTATTATAGGCACAAATACACATTGAGACTAAATACGGTTAATTTCAACTCTCATAGTGTAGGAGGAAAATATGTTACAGGGTAATCTGGAGCAAGCTATCAAACATGGCAATAGAGTAGCAATTGCAATAACAAAACACAGCTTTCTTTTCTCTCAAGTTACTGTATATTATTCGCACATAAAGATAACAGAACCAGAAAGCAAATTCACCCTGAGTCTAATTCTCTATTACTAAATGGCTGCTTTGTTTCATCCTAATATAGGCAAGTAATAATAACCAAGCATCTCAAGCTGATGTTTCATTCTCTACGGTTTTCTTTGAAACTATTGGACAACGTGACCCTGGATGGCAGAATGTAGCGGTATGACTATTCCAAACAACACATTTTGTCTTAAGAACATGAATAGACTCAGAACTTGTCTGGTGCAGGGGCAGTTCCTCCATTCTGTGCCTGCAGTTTCACAGGTGCAGATCCGAGGAGCACACAGGGGAGTCTCGCGCCTCCCCTGCTGCCTCCAGAGCTATTCCAGAGCAGCTTAAGATTGGGCTGTTACGAACAGTGGCGTCATGCAGCCGGAACGCTGGGCAGGAAGAATGGGTGAGCGGCAGCCCACCCGTTGCGTACCGCTCCGTTTCACCGACTTCCCCGCCCCCGGGGCGGGGAAGACGGCGAAACGGAGCGGTACGCAACGGGCGGGCTGCCGCTCACCCGTTCCTCCCGCCCAGCATTCCGGCTGCATGACGCTGCTGGTTACGAACCTTTGGGTCAAACTAGAGTCCCGCTTAAAAAATGTGTACAGCAAGGGGTGCAGTGTTGAGGAGAGCTGAGCTTAACTATTTATAAGTTTTTCCTGCTCTAGAACCCCTGCCACAAAGTAGCTGATTCTTCTACCCAAGGACATACATTGGTGCTGTGTGGGTACCCGTGTATTGGGGGATTTAGATTGGGAAAAATTGTAAGGGGGGATAGGATTAAGCCTCCCCCAGCACTACAGCCCCAATTCAATTTCAGCATTCCATGACCAAGCTTCTCAAAACTGCAAGAGATCTAACAACAGGCCTCTTGCTACTCTGTCAAATTAAATCAAATGGCTTTAATGGCATGCAAAAATACAAACCTCCTTTGTCTAGTTTGGCCCATACAGAAAATTGTCTGGTTTTAAAGCATTTCTGGTCTCGATATGAAAAGAGCAAAGTCCCTTCAAATACTTTTTCAGTTGGATGATTCATCAATCTGAGCAAAAAATTAAAATAAACTGTTCAGGTTGAAATGACACAGGAGTACTACTTTTTAGGAATCTAAAAATATTTGGAACTATTTGCTCAAACGTTGCCTAAACGTTTAGGAGCCGCTGCTGCCAAGCCAGCCCCCATCATGGACCCGATCCACCCTTCCCAACGTGGCCCTGTTCTGCCCTCCCACCCCGTCCTGCCTCACCCACTACCTTACCAGTCTCGGTTGGTCCACTGGGAGCTGAGGTTGCACATTGGAAGGCTCTGACCTTCCCTCCCATGCTCCTGCAGCACTCTATTCTATGCGCTGCTGTAGCGTCTTTTATGACTGCTTTATGGCAATTAGCTCTGTCCCGTGGGACTGATGGCCAAATAATGGTGCATACGGCTGGGTTATAAAGTGCATAGAAGCATACATTTGGCTGATCTTGCCTGAGGCAAAAATCCTGCAAAATGCATTTTTTTAAAAAAATTACCATTTTTGCATAAATGTTACTACTGTATAGTGATTCCCCAACTTTTTATTATCGGGACCTGCTTTGAAAAAATGACACTCTATTGGCTTCATCTAGCTTTTGGTGTTGTTCAGTCGCTAAGTCGTGTCCGACTCTTCGCAACCCCATGGACCACAGCACGCCAGGCCTCCCTGTCCTCCACTAGCTTCCGGCATTTGCCCAATTTCATGTTCATCATCTCGCTTTACAAGACTGAAAAACAAAGTTTCACTTTACCAGCTGCTCAAGCCTCTGGGTTTATCCTTTTTACTATGGTGGTGATGGTGCAACCACCTTCTAGAGCAGGGGTGTCAAGCATAAGGCCCAGGGGGCAGATGCAGCCTGCAAAAGCTCTTTATCCAGCCCTTGGGCTCTCCCAGCACCAATATCAGCTCTTTTCAGTTGCTGTGCTGTGCTGAGATATCACTGTTGAAAGGGCAGCCTGTATAATTGCATTCTCCCATATCTTGAAAATATGATCAAGAGTTGCATGTTTTCTCTTGTTACTTGCAGCTAACGAGTTGATAAATGAGAAAAATGCTTATTTCTGGTCTTGACTTGCTTGATGACATCACTTCCTGCTTAATGACATCACTTCTGGCCCTCAGCAGGCATAATAAATGCCATTCGGCTACCTGTATGAAATGAGTTTGACATCCCTTCTAGAGCATTTGTTGAGCTCCACGTTCATTGAATTGGGACCATTCTGGTGGCATTGTCTTCCTCTTTACTTGGCCTTCTATGAGAGCCAAGGCAGAGTCACCTGCTCATGAACAAAAATGAACATGCTGCTCTATTTCAATCTCCATAGGGCTCAATACATTTTCTGTGCCAGCGATCAACTTGTCAGTTTCGCAACCCATCAAAAATAGGGTCCTGACCCACTGTTTGGTCCTGACTCACAGTTTGCGAACCACTGAATTACTATATATGTTACATGGCTATAGCTTCTTTCAGCTGAGAATTGAATTTGTGAAATTCTTAATACCCTTTCAAATTAAATAGCATTATCTCAATTTATCTTAAGGCTCAAAGAGGTTCCCCCTGAGGTTATCTGAGTCAGTGTTGGAATCAGAGCCTGAACTGAACTCTCCTCGCTCAAATGAATGTGACTTAACCACTAGATATGCTTCCATGTAATGACAATTCAGTGATTGTGAACTGATTATGCTTGCTGAACTTCACAGTATTCAGGTAACTTGGAGTAGAAAACGATTGCCAGTAAAGCTTACTTACATTTTTACTTTTATTAAGCGTGCTCTAAGTGACTGTTTTCAAGACTGATCTGTAAGCAGCCTCAAGTGCAATCTGTTCGCTGGGAGGTTTATAGGTTGTTCTGAAAGATTTATAGGTTGTCCTGGGTTCATCAAGCAAAGTGAGGCCTTGGGTTTAATGGCTGTCCTGCTCACACTGCACACTGCAGTTTGCAAAATGACAACTCCGCTCAAGATTGAGATATTGAAATGAAATATGCTACACACTTTCAAAGCAGTACCCTGTGCTTCGAATTTGATGCACTAACTTGATGCACATCCTGTTACAAATGGAGAAGCGAAATGCACACGACAAGGCAATGTGGTATCTCTTTGAAAGCTTAGACAGGAGCATAAAACAGTGGCCACCTAAACGTAAGGAAATACTTGTTACCTTTGGGCTGCATTGTGGCTGGATTGGTGCTGGAAAGTTGGATAGGATTGGGCCGTCAACGTGACAT
Source organism: Lerista edwardsae (assembly GCA_029204185.1). Classification (NCBI taxonomy): domain Eukaryota; kingdom Metazoa; phylum Chordata; class Lepidosauria; order Squamata; family Scincidae; genus Lerista; species Lerista edwardsae. Next base: position 9,291,173 of record JAJKFI010000021.1, read on the forward strand.
CTCTCTGAAGGACTGAGGCATCAGATGATACTGGATAAGCCCATACAGTACAATTTTTTACATTTCAAGGATCAAGCCTAAGTCACCTTCCACACCTGTTTTCAAGGGGGTCAAGAGAGACATAAAACACAGCATATTACAAGATCTTCATGGAAGAAAGTGTTGGAATGAAATGCGACATAGACTTTCAGAACAAGATTCTGTTTTCCATTTCCATTTCCTTTGTATCCATTCAAGGGAACAAAGAGAGATGTAAGTGACAAAACACTGTGATCTCTGCCTTGGATCTTGAGATATTGGAATGAAAGTTAGTAAGTAAGAAGACATTCAGGGCACAATTCAAACCACGCCTTGGGCCGGCACAAGTCCATTGGCCAACTTTACTGGTGTATATATTTGAGTTCATTCACATTTAAAGTGCCTTTACAAGTTATTCCCATCCCACAAGACTGAATGTGCATGCAGAGTACCTATTTATTATCCCATTGGTTCCCAAACTCATCGTAGTGCCCTTCACACACCCAAGGGCACTGCACAGCCTTCTCTTCCCAGCTTGCTAGCTGAGAGATAGTGTGAAATCTCATGCAATTCTTGTGCAATCTCAGTCCAGCAAACTGGGAAGAATAGAAGCTGTGCAGTTTGGGAACCTCTGTGGGTGCAATCCTAATCAGGAGTTAGGCTGGCAAAGGCCAGCAAGGTTTGGCCGGCACAAAAGCCACTGTAAAGTGCATTTGGACCACTCTTGGAGTCAGGGAGGATGGCGCCCGTCTGCGTGCTGGCCCTCTCTGACTCCGGGAATGGTCCAAATATATTTTAAGGTGTCCCTTGTGCTGGCCAAACTTTGTCGGCCAAACTATTCCAGCCTAACAGGTTAGGACTGTGTCCTGTGTTATCGCATAGTGCAGCAATGATTGGTTGTGGGGGCAGGAGGAATAAGCCTGATTACAGTCCTACATAAAGTTGCATAAAAAGTGTTTTAAAAATTGCAGAATAAATATGTTTCTAATATTTATATGTTCAGGAGTCAAAAGATACCCCTTGCCAGCAGCCTTTATAAAAAAACTTTGCTTGAAATGGAAAACATTTCTTTTTCCTTCCCAAATGTCACCTGAAAACATGGACTCTCTTCTGAGAAAGTGACCTTTTCAAACGGCTCCTTTATAAATTTAGAACATGCGTTCATTTGTCTGCATCTTATTGTGGGATCAATGAAACAGACTGGACATTTTAAGGCAATTGTTGCTCACTATGTTATATTCTGTGCTTGCCTGAGCATTAAAAGAAGATACCTTTTCTTTACAGTACATGTCATGTAAAGCCAGCAGTGGAGTGTTAATAGATGTTTTATTTGGAGATATATGGCAATCTTAAAAGGTAATTGGATGATGCAGGGCCCGATCCTATCAGGCTCAGCGTGGGCGGTTTGAGAGTACCACCTGTGCCGGTGTTGCAAGCATGCAATAAGTCATGTACAGCGTGGATGGGGAGGCCTTACTGCCTGTGCTGACCCAGTGACATCCTTATATGCCCAGAGGCACCCCTGCAAAGCTGGCAAGCAGTACATTTTACCGTCGACGCATTGCGGTGATTCCAGGTGGGTGGCAACTGGGTTGGGGAGGGGCACAGCAGGGATGGGACCAGTGTTGGCCTCCAATGCCAGATCTTATTCCCTGCCTTAGCCCCGACTGCCCGACATAGGGCGGCTCAATTCTCGTTTGTTGAGGAGTTCCATTGAGGCTTTTCCCAGGGGAAGAGGACAAACGTCCTCTTCACCTGAGGAGATCCCAGCTGCTTGGCTGCTCCTGGATGCCGTGGTAGCCATTTGATGCCTCAGGATTGGGCTGTCAGTAAGCTTTCCAGGCTCTCTTTTAAAAACCCCAAAATGCAACCCCAGGTGGCGTTTATGAGTATTCTGGACCCAGTCTCAATAGTTGTTTCAGCCTCAAAGAAGTCACTGCATGTTGCATCAAAATCATCACTGGCTCATCACTATGGGTGTTAGGCAAACATGTGACAAGTACACACTGATGTTGGATTTGGCAAAAATCCTTGGCAAAAATCCAGGCTGAAGCTTGTCAACCAGTCGCCATCTGCTTTTAATTCTGTCTGACCTACCAAATAGCCAGTGCAAGCTAGTAGAGTTTCCTATTGTTCAAATACTTCACCTTTCTTTTTCCACTGTATCTTAAGTTCCAATCTGGATGGAGTCCTTAAGATCTTTCTGTAGCTTACTAATGTTGAAGCACTCAGTGCCTCTCAATAGCCCCCTTTTTATCAGTCGGTCATAATTTGAACTACGAAGTGTCAATTCTATAGCACTGGGAGAGGTAATTGTCAGTAGTACCTACTGAGAAGCGGCAAGCCATTGTTGAGTGTGGAAAAGGGTTGAAGGCTGCCGGGTGGATTGGAGGGAAGGAGTAGGGAGGTCAGCTGGAGGCTCAAAAAATTGAGTAGTAATTGGAGCCCATTGCATTTCCAAAGGCACTGGGGTGATGACAGGGTTCAAGCTGGCCAGGAATAAACTGAACCATTTTCTGAGTTTGTGGGGAAATCATTGAGGGTGAAATCCTAACCTGGAGTTAGGCCGGCACAGTTAGGCCAGCGAATTTTGGCCAGCACAAGGGACACTGGAAAGTGTGTTTGGACCACTCTCAGAGTCAGGGAGGATGGCGCACATCTATGTGCTGGCCTCTCTGACTCTGAGAGTGGTCCAAACGCACTTCACAGTAGCCCTTGTGCCAGCCAAACTTTGCTGGCCTCTGTGCCAGCCTAACTCCAGGTTAGAATTACTCCCTGAATTTTAGAAGCCTCTGCTAGGTGGTTTATCCCATCATCACGAGTTGTTAGTAGCTACAATTGTTCCTCTTTCTTATGGAGGCTCCTATGATTCTTTCACTCCAACTCTGCTTGATACAGGGACAACTTTCCCTTATAATGTTGTAAGGTAAACTCAGTGTACTTGCCATGAGGTCTCTCAGGCAGTGATGCCACAGCGTACACTCCCTTGTTGTTCTCAGTTTGTTCTCCACCATACCATTCACGGTTGCCAGGCAACATGCATGGCTAGGCATTTACACTAAGCATCAATGCATGGCATGGGTTTCCCAGTTTGTATCTAAAAACAACCATGGATTTGTCTATGGCTGCTATGGCCAGGAATCTGAAGACTCGTGAATCGTGATTCTCAGGGACAGAAAAGAAATCAGATTCTCAGGGACAGAAAAGTCATTTGCTGGTTAAAAGTATCCCTAATTATGCATTATTGGACTGATCTTGGTGTTCCAGTCTATTTCAGTGGCATTTCAGCAACCTTCAAAGGCATTTCTTGAAGAACAAAGTGAAATGGAACCTGCAGGCTGTGAGTACCGGAATGACTTGTTCCCAATCTGTATCCACACATTAGCTGACTCAGTGTTCTTCGTGAAGGCCTTTCTTGGAGTCAAGCAATCCCTTTCATGTCACGCCATCCTATATACAGTAGCATCTTGCTGGTTGAAACACAACCCCTGTGCATGGGAGTCCTGTTAATAGTGTGCTACAATCTCATTGATACAAGAGATTGCTTCCATTGCTGGCTTCATCGGTGATGAAGCTATTCTTACCATTTCCTTTTGGATTTCACGGCCTCTCATTGCACTTTCCAAATGCTTCCGTCGATATCAAAGCACGTGCATGTTATAATGAGAAAACTATTTCCAGTGATGACAACCGTGAAAAGACAGAGCAGGTGGAAAGCAGAGTCTGATGGGAAAGCGCAGCCTGCCTGGGTAACAATCGGAGTCAACCGTTTATTATTAAGCACAACAGCCGAACAGGAAAAATAAATGTACAACATGCAAAAGGCATTTTTCTAAAAAAAAAAAAAAAAAAAAAGTTGCCCCAATGTGATACATGACCTTTCAACTTGTTGCGCAACCTGCAGGGGTCAGATATCTTTAAAATATGTTGATGGTTTGGCAGCCTACATTAAAAGCCTGCAATTCCATTCATAGTCTTTTCTGCTGCTGGTGGTGGAAAATGGAGGTGATGCATTCAGCCCAGATTCATTGTGTTAATAGGGAATCTCAGGTCCTGGACTGACTCAGAGCTCTGGCTTTTCTCGGGAGCTCTCCAAAGCTTGCAAAGCCCTACCTTACGGGAGCCCCTGTAACCCTTTTATCTGCCCTCTTATCTGTCACTTTCTCTCTTTTCTTTTTCCTGTGCTGTCCCAAACTTATCAAGTTGAAAAGAATGGGGGTAGGAAAATGGCTCAAGCCCAGAGTTCTGCCTGAACATTTATAGAGCCTCTATGGCCTCTCAGAATACTAGTTCTTTATCCTGTCTGGTCAGCAAGCCAGGATTCTGTTCTTTCCCCCATTGATGATAAGGAAATTTGTTCTTTAGACAGCTCTCAAATAATGATGGCCATTTGGGAAATGATCTGGGAACACAATAATCCATGAGGTTTCTGATCTAATCCCCTGTTGGAACTGTCCAGCTCTTAAAGTGTCATAAGTACATATTCATTTTAATAGGGAGCTTGTGTAGAAGATGTCCCCAGTAGAAGTTGCCCATCATTTTTTTAACCAGCCATAGCAGAACAGGATCTAAGATGGAACACTGGTTTTATTGCATGTACAGTAATGTGCAAAAGTCCTAGGCTACCATTAGATGTTGTTTTAGCAATGGTAAAATGACCATATATAATTATTTCTCAGGGCGCAATCCTAACCTGGAGTTAGGCTGGCAGGCCAGCAAAGTTTGGCTGGCACAAGGGCCACCATAAAGTGCGTTTGGACCACCCTTAGAATCAGAGAGGCCAGCACACAGATGTGCGCCATTCTCCCTCTCCGAGAATGATTCAAATGCGCTTTACGATGAGCAAGGGAGGATGGTGCACATCTGTGTGCTGGCCACTCTGACTCCAAGAGTGGTCCAAACGTGCTTTACTGTGGCCCTTGTGCTGGCCAAACTTTGCCAGCCTAACTGAGCTGGCCTAACTCCAGGACAGGATTGCGCTCTCAGTCTCTTTATTAGAATACAACCAGAAAATTTGTATGCAGTATGAGTCTCTCCAAACTGGGGCTGGTGGCTATCCCCCAAGGCCTTGCCTATCTGGTGCCTCCACCTGGGGTTTTGGGTATCACCGAAACCTCAAATGACTGTGTGGGGAGTGGTTTTGCATCACCCCAAGTCCTCCTCCACATAGCTGGGCGTGGCCCCACCTGGGGTTGGACTTCAGCTCTGGGTGCGCCTTTGCTCAGCCTCTCCCATCATCAGCCTGGCCCCACTCAAAATAGCCATCCTCAGGTGTGAGCCATCCCTCTTCCACCCCGTCCAGCCTCTGCCTTCTGATAAAAGGCCTGCTGGCTGGGGATGGTCATTTGATGTTTGCTAAAATAAAGCTGGTAGTGGCCCAAGACTTTTGCAGTGCATTTCTTTCATTCTTTCTGCCTTCTTCCATTAGGATCTCAAGGTGACAAATACAGAATTCCCAAGTGGACTCTCATCGAGGCACTGATTAGACAAGATAGCAAGTGCTTTTCATTCGACCCTAATCAAGATGGGCAGGTTTCACCCATCACTCTCTGAATTCTGTATCATAGATGAAGCTCCATTTGTTGCTGGTTTTCTTTATATTGTGCCGCTTGCATTTTTATTACGGCACTGTTTGAATCCAATATATGGGCAATGCAAATATTACCCATTAAGGAAGCTCAGCAAGACTGATCAGATTTCCTTTGCATTTCATTATGTGGCAATAGACAATTTCCAAATAGCTCACATAAACCAACTTGCTTCAGTAAAATGTGCTGCTTGCTGCTGCTGCTGCTGCCTGCTGCATTTGCTTGAAGCAATACTTCATGAAAACATGGGAGCTTGGAGAGCCAACAAAGGGCCCAGGAGGAGAGAAGTCCGATTGTAGAAACTCTGGTCAAAATTCTTCTTCTCAGAGCCAGAGATCAGTGAAAAAAGGCACAACCAGAATATCTGGAGTTTCTCCTGATGAAAGACCTTTGGGCAGAAATGCAAACCTCCTTTGTACTGCAGGGATTCCCAGGGAGGACTGACAGCAACAGCACTACTTGTCAGTTATCCAGCAAATGCTCCTGGGAGACTAGAAGGCCAGCTGGCTCTCCTCTCCACCGGGAAGGATACATGGAGCCCCATATGTGCATTCTTTAAAATAACATTATGTGCTCCCCATTTCCCTGAACAGTGAGAAGTGCCAGGGACAACAGCACAGGATTTAGTGTCCTTTGGATGAGAGAGCACTGGGGACTTAAGGTGTCTCTGCCATATTTGTGTTACTTAACAAATATACAAACAAAGGTTAAAAGGAAGAAGCAGAGTCCAGCAGAAACAGGCAGCAAATGCTCAGTCTGTGCACCATGCCTGAATCCCTGTTGCACAGATAGTCTTTCTGGCTTGTGTTATGCTAAAGCATAATGCTCAACCATCACAGCTGCAACCGCAATATAGTCAGATGCGGACTAACACTTTAGGGTCACTTCAGCTGCAAAAGGGGGTTGCCAAATGCTTAAGCACGTACAGGTACCTACCTAGGTGTTACCCACCTACCAGTGATCAGACTGGGATGTCATGTAATTCTCAGTCGAGCAATGGAAATTGCACTCTTTTGGCCTCACAGTTCCTGTTCCAGCAGGAGATGCAGACATATCTATAGGCTTCTATAGTGCATCTCCCTAGCTAATAGATAATATGAACCGTGAAGTAACCCCATGAGTTAGTAATGGCGGTGCTTGGATAGGGAATTACTGCATTTTAAAAGATCAACATCCTGCTGCTCTAGTTTCTTCTATCATCTGAAGTGCAGCAGATAGACATTAGAGCCTAGGCCTTTTCTGTCATGGCCCCAACACCAGTGGTGTTATTCACCCAGTATGCTGGGCGGGACTTACCTTTGAGCAGCAGTCCGCCTGTTGCGTCACGCCGCGTTCCACCACGTTCCCGCCTGCTGGGGCGGGCGGGAAAGTGGCGGAACGCGGTGTGACGCAACGGGCGGACTGCCGCTCAAAGGTAAGTCCCGCCCAGCGTACCGGGTGAATAACGCCACTGCTCAACACCCTCCCAAACAAAGTCCACTTGGTCTCATCTCTGTTTGTGTTTCATTGTTTCACTGATTTTTTTGCCCTTGTTATTGGAATGTTTTGAGTTATCATACTGTTTTATCTCCCGATTATTTGTTCCAACCTTCCAGCAACAGGGGTAAGGACAAGGCACAACACATTCCCTTACCTCAAGGAGGCCTCTGTGACTACTGTGATCCCTAACAAAGAGCACAACTACCATCAGCCCTTTGCCTTTCTTCCTGTTTAGGGAGAAGGTAAAAAAAATAGCCTCATGCAACACACTTTAAACTGGTGTGCTGCACTCAATAAGCAGGGTCAGGGGAAGAAAGGAGCCTCCCACTGCCTCTCGAGTAAGTGGGGTGTCTAGGTGGAAGGCTACGAGGGACGTCCACAGAGGTAGGACCAAGAGTCTTCTAGCTCTGATTTGGAAGACATGGTTATCCCTTCTCGGTGCATGGGAAACTTACATCCAGATCCAAACTCTGGTTTTGAACGGCTGAGTGGGTGCCATAAAGCATGCTCTCCAGGTGCCATAAAGCATGTTTGCAGCACCCAGAGCACAGACTGTGATGGGGGAGAGGCTTGCACTGCCTGCCTATGTCACATCCTTGCACAGACACCTGTCTGAAAGGCACAGGGGTGCATGGAGGGTAGCAGGAAGGCAAGGAGGGGGCATTTCTGGGCTAAGGGGCAGAATATGGCAGACTGGACCCAGGAGGGGGTGTGGGATCTGCGGAGGTCTCCTCTGCCATATCATAACCCCCTTCCTGGGCCTCCTGGCATTACATTGGGCTTCCAGTGCTTCTATATAGCTGGCACGGATCTGAAAAGCCCCATAGGGCAAGCTGGGGTATTACTTGGGATAAGAGTAAAAATATCCCCTTACCCCAAGGAGATCTGCAGCCACCTCCTAACCTGCACTAGAAACACTACAGGCAATGCAGCCTGGCTTTGCCAGCATGGGTTGTGATTCGGCTATTAGAATCCCAAACAGTCATTTCCCAGCCAAGCCTAGAGAACCTCAGCAATACTGTTGTCTAATGCCACACTTAGATTGACTCTAAACCTCGCCAGAATCCAGGCTTGTTTATCATTCAGAAGTGCAGCAAAATCCATCAGTTGGACTAGGGTTAAGTCAGCAAAGATTTCAGAGCATCATTATTGCATTTTTAATTGATAATGGAAGATGTGTTTAATTAAACTCAATAGAATTAGCTTCCTACGTTATTATTGCCTGTTTCGAAATGCTGCAAGAAGGCTGGAAGTGTGCATTGATCACTGTGGTCAGCAATATTATCTCTATTAGTTGAGCGTTTTGGTCTCAGTATCTGTTAATAAAGGAAGACATACATATTTTACTTCTTTCCAGGCAATGCCATTTCATGTGATGGAAAATCACTGTTTGAACCTCCTGTCTTCTCTCCTCTGAAATTACTGCTTAATATTTGAAATGTTTCGGCAGACAGTATTAAGTATGAGTCTCATGATGAGGCAAGCCTGAACAATGGCTGGCAAGCCAAGAGAGAGGCTTCCTGTCTGCCTCTGATAATACTGAAGGAGATGAACAAGTTCAAGCAAGGCCGGAAAGAATTGCATTCCCATCAGTGCAAAGACAGAAAGCTTCTCTCCAAAGCAGCTGAGAAATCATTTTGGGCAATTCGACTTTGGTGTGCTACTGACATGGGCTGATGTAAAGGATGGTGGTGAAAATGATTCATGGCTAGACCTGAACATTCTGGCTCTGTTTGCCTAACAATATTAACATGAATATTGGTACGTGCCAGCTGATGATATGATGGTTCTTCCTAGCAATTTGCAAATATTAGAAGACAGAGTCATCTATCAGATTGTTCTGCTTGCCTGTTAATAAGATTCATTCAATAAGTTATACTCTCTCTTTGAATCTGGTTTTCCTCAATGGATAACGTCCAGCAGTTATTCCAGTGATTGCATCTCAGAAACACAAGCCTGGCGCTGCTTTGTCACATTCACACAGTTGCTTGGAGGTGTCCCATTGTCTCCGGCGGCTCGGCGCCCCAATCCCCCCCCACGCCGGCTCCCTTACCTGGTGGCAGCAGAGGGCTAGAGGCGGCAGGATCGGGCCCGCACAGCGCCTCCCCGGGTCCATGGGTGACGGGCGCGGAGCCCATGGGCTGGCAGGCAGGGCTCCGCGCTCCAGGCTGGAGGGGCCAGGACGCCGATGCCATGCGGCTGGAGGGACAGGCCACGGCAGGGGTAAGCCTTCCCCCGGTGCCTGTACAGGGCCGGGGGAAGGCCGGCAAGGCTTGGGGCCTAGTTGGCCTGAAATCTTGCGAGATCCCGAGGTCGGGATCTCGCGCCAAGTGAGATTTCCGGGTAGGCCCGAGATCTCGTGAGATGTCCAGCGCGAGATCTCGGGCCAGGGGGAGGGACTTCCGGATCCCTGGCCTGTGCTCATAAGGAGCTTGGCCGGGGAGCCGGGTGGTTGCTCCTCTGCACTGGGTGAAGGCCAAGCGCTAGAGGACACCACGGGGACTGGCCACCCTCCTCCCCTTGCTTCCTCCTGGAGGACCCTTACAGGGGCTAAGGCAGAGTCAGAGCGGGCAGTATGGGGGAGTGCCACCCTTGGGCACCGCCAACCCCCGTCTGCCCCTAGGACGAGGGCAGTGGGGGCGGGCACCCCCACACTGGGACCCCGCACCCTGGGACCTAGAGTCCCTGCCCTTGGTCCCCCTGGGGCTGCCTGACCCCCCGCCCAGAGGAGAGACAGAGGCTGCCCCGAGCCCTGGACCAGGGCCCCCTGACAGCGACAACTCACCACCACCGGCACCAGACCAGCAGCCTGCTGTGGTGTCAAGACAACGCCGATCTTCTCACTGAATCCCACGCCCTTCCAAAGGACTGATGTAAAAGAGGGAGGCGTGGCTGAACAGAGGCCGTTGGGGAGAAGCCCGTGACGTAACTTGGCCCCCTCTATCTGTAACTCATAAATAGCCCCCAATGAATGTAAAAAGGGGCTTTGCAATAAAGTGCCTCCAAGCTGTGACCCTCGCCTCCTGCTTATCTATTCGTGACCCGTCACGACAGACGCCAACAGCTCCTCGCCAGCCGCCGGGCAGGTATGATACGGGGCCCCGGGGAGACGTCCATGGAGGCGGATACGACACCCATACAAGCAGAAGCAGAGCCCAGTGTTCCTGTCTGCCTCTGATAATACTGAATCAGTATTACTATTTGGCCTGGCCACAAAAACCTCAGAAAGCTCCAAGGGAGCAACTTGAGCTAATAGAGTCCCAGCTCCAGCTGAGGTCTTTTATATCTCCTGGCTCAGACCGCCCCTCTCAGGCTCCACCCACGGTTGCAGAGTGAGAGTTCTTAAAGAGACAGACTCTAGCCCTGACACTAGGGAACCTGCAAACCGCCCCCCCCCAATTCAGTTCTCACCAGATGCATCTTTTGCATTGGTGGAGGGGTAATGAAGTGCATGAGGTTCCTGACATGTCAGGGTCTGATCCAGCGATGTAATCTACTCTCCTGCAGACGGAACGGTGGGCGGGACTTATGCGTGATTGGCAGCCCGTCCACTCACTTCCGTTTTCTTCCCGCTTGCCGCGCGGCTTTCCCTGACCTCAGAGGGGGCACCTGCTCGCCCAGGCACCTGGCGCGCCCCCCACCCATCCCCCCTGGCGAGCAGGCGCCCCCTCAGAGGCTAGGGAAAGCCGCGTGGCAAGCGGGAAGAAAACGGAAGTGAGTGGACGGGCTGCCAATCACGCATAAGTCCCGCCCAGCGTTCCGTCTGCAGGAGAGTAGATGACACCGCTGGTCTGATCCCTTGGGTGAATTTGGCTCAGGGTGAATTTGCCTTTGGATAGTGAGGCTCAGACTCCCAGAACTCCTCACTGCCTGGTCCATTCTCATTGTCAGGTGCTGGCTCCTGCACCTAGGTAGGTGTAATTAGTGTCAGACCAGCATCTCCCTATGAGTCCAAGTCCTAGCTGTCAGTCAAGGTTGGGATGATGACATCACCACAGATTATGCATCCAAATGATACATTATGGGACCTGCTAAGTGGGCAAGAGGCACTTTTGCAAGTGGTGTCCTCTTATATTTAGCAGGGGGAGAACAATTGTCCCTTTTTACCCCAGCACAGTGTCTTTCTCGTGGCTGTTGCTGGTGGTGTTCTCCATTCTTTTAGATTGTGAGCCCTTTTGGGACAGGGAGCCATTTAACTTTAATGTTATTATTTGCTGGTAAACCACTTTGTGAACTTTATGTTGAAAAGCGGTATATAAATACTAGTGATTGATTGATTGATTGATTGATTGATTGATTGATTGATTGAAGAATAATAATAACAATAACAACAATAATAATAGGGCACTCTTTGATCTAGATTACTTTAATGTACACTGGGCTGCACTTAAAGATGTCCAGAAAGAAACTTCTAACTTTAGTTAGAAACTTACTTTTAGTTAAGTTTAGTTAAGTTAGTTAGTTTAGTTAGTTAGGGCACAATCCTAGAAGTGTTGGAATGAGAAGAATTAGAATGAGTAAGGGCAATATCCTAATCAACTTTCCAGCCCCAGGGTAAGGACAATGCAGCTCCAAGGTAAGGGAACAAACATTCCTTTACCTTTTTGAGGAGGCCTCTTTGACTCCACTGGAAAATGCAGAACATGCCCCATTGGCACAGCTATGTCAGTGCTCGAAAGTTGGTTAGGGTTTGGGCCTAAGGGATGTACAAATCTGGGTAAGAAACAGTCATTAATCTAAATTGTTTTTCTTTCTTTGGGCAGCACCTTGTAGTAAATATTTTTTGAAAGCGGTAGGCTTTTGATAACACAGGAAAAGGGCAGCCAGCCAGCTAGCCAGATAACTGTTTTTAAAGAAAAGAATATTTGTTACTAGGCAATTTGACCAATGAAAACCTATCAGTTTTGTTGCAGGTATTATTTCTGACTCCCTCTGGTTTTTCTAGTTTGCTGAGTTGCAAAATCAGAAGATTTTGGTCATGAAGAAGCCTCATCTACAAGGCTTTTGACAGATCAGTATTTATTTGAACTGCTTTGTTGCCATCAAGTGGTTTATTATAGCATTTCATCATAGGCAAGAAATCAATTACCATATCACCCTAATATTTTTAATACAAGGAAATGAAATGAAAAACCCATATGGTGGTTTTAAAGTGGAAGTTTTACTCCATAGAGAAGTATAATTAGTGCATGCTGGACAAATGGCCAAATCGTATACCCACTGTATGATGTTCCTGGAACTCTGTTGGTGCTGACTGCTCCAAAGGAGTCAGTTCCAGACATAAAAGATCTCCATCGCTAGTCGGCCTGCTGCCGGGAGTGCCATCAGGAAGCTGATCTCCTGCCACTCTCTGGGTTGGCAGGGTTTAGGGATCCTGGCATACAGTTCCGAGGCAGTAAGGTTAGGGGATGGGTCAGGACCACTCAGACGAGACGACGGTTGATCGGGGCAATGAGCTTGGCTGGTGTGTCCCCTGGCAGAATTTAACGCCTTGGTGGGCTCTGTGAGACTCAGCTGCCTTGACACCTCTGGGGTTGGTGGAGATGGGCTCTCTTGGGTTCAAGAGCAGGGGAGCTCAGAGCCAGGCTGTCAAGCCCAAGTAGCCCGGGGAAAGTGACAGCTAGTGGCGTTTCCTTCAAAGTGTAGCCTGCACGTTGGGGGGGGGGAGTCAGTTTGAGATTCCCCTGCTGCAGGTTTTTTTGTTATTGTTCGATAAAAGTGATGCATTATCCCAAGCCTTTATCCGGAGTCATTGTTCAGCTGTTCTCCTGCCACTCACCGGAGCAGGTAAGTCAGTGGGAGGGGTGGAAGGGGGTGGAAGGCAGAATGGGCAGGAAGGGAGAGAAATAGGGTGGGGGCAGTGATGTCATCTAACGGGTGAACAACCGGAATATTCCGTGGGCAGCCCCGCCCACCCGTCGCCATTTGCCGCTGCTCCGTGATGGACGCGGCGCTGCGAGGCGCTCCTGGCCTCGGAAGGGGCGCCTGGTCGCCGGCAGGGATGGGTGGGGGTGTGTGCCGTGCAACGGGAGGCAGCGAACACGCTGCCGATCACCACGGAAACCCTCCCAGCGAGCGAAGAAACTCCGCCCAGCGAACCGGTAGGCTGACACCACTGCCCAAAAGCTTGTTGCCCGTGCAGTTGCCACCCTGAACCCAAGCTATACTACACCACTGCAGTTCCATCCTACAGGGTCACGGGAACTCACATCCTGGTGACACAGTGCGCTTTCCGGCTGTCACAAAAGGTAACATGCCATAGAGTGCAGCTGGGCCACTGCCGCAAGCAGCTGCAGCGGTGAACCAGCAGAGTTACGAATAACTCCGGCATCTGTGAGTCAGCGTTGGGTGGGCGAGGGGTGGAGCAGGACAGGGAGCAGCAGAAATGGGGTACAGGCCCAGGTGGGGAGGGGGGCAGGCCATGAAAGGGGTGGCATCAGTGGCAGCCCCTACTTAAGCAGGTCCTACTTAGGTGCCAACTCCAAATTACAAATGTTGGATTGGAAGTTGAAATCAGTACGGACACCTCAGACAACGACTTCTCTGCAGGCACAAAATGATGAAAAAAGGCTGATGAAAAATATAATGATGTTCAAATATTTTGCTAGAAAAATGCAATGTATGCTGACTAATACCTAATCATGAAAAATCCGTCTGTAATTATACTTAAAATGAATTCTTATTATGCCTGGCGATAGCCTGTGATGACATTAGTCAAACCATCAATCAGTAGCAAAATGTAAGCATCTCACATCATGTTCTCTATTATTAATAATAGCTTTCAAAGAATTATTTTACATTGCGCCTATTTTTCAATTTTGGGAAATGTGTTTGGTCAAACTTGAAAGCAAGACTTGTAGTTTACAAATAAAATGCTGATGCTTGATTCCACCTCCTTGAAGCGAGCATCTTATTTCCGTGCTAGGTACAGTAGTTTTATCACCCTGCAAATATTCTTACAGGCAGATGGAGACTTCCTTGAGAGATAATCTGATGATCCTGCTCTGGCTTTCCTCTTTTAAATAGAGCTGATCATCTGATGAGTCAGCTGTTCCACAGTCTATTTAACCATCTGTCTGGATTTAAAACTTGGATCAAACCATGAACATGAAAACACATTTTTTTTCTCTTCCCTTTAATTGTGCTATTAAAGAGAATTTTGCATTCTTGGGGGCATCGTAAACATTTTGAAATATGGTACTGCTAAAGGTGCTTTGAGTTCTTCTGTGCAAAATGAACTCAAGAGCTAGTAGCGTGTAGCAGCTGACTGACATACATACAAATTAGGGCTTCCCCAGTTCAGATCTTGCTTCTGCCATGAACTCACTAGTAGCCAAATCCTATTCCTCACAAGTCCATAGCTTGCAGTGCTGGTGATGGGGTGTGCCCTGCATGCCATGGTGTGTGTGTGTGGGGGGGGCAACCAGATGACCAGGGAGAGGTAAGCAACAATATTTGTTACTTACAAATACAAAAATTGAAAATATTTTTCACTCACTTCCTGGTTACTGGTGGTTACTGCTCGGTTACTGGTGGGTCTCTTTGAACACACACCAGCTATTTTGCTGGTGTCAGTCCAAGAAGAGGCAAAGGGCAGGTTTGGGCCAGGACAAACTGGGGATAGCATCCTGGCATGTGTTGCAGCCAGTGGATCCACCCCACCCTCAAAATGCCTCTGCCTGCCCCTCTCTTCCCCAATCCTCCTGCCCGTAAACTGTCCCCCACTGCCACCTTATCCATGCTGGCATGGTATCGGCAGCCACTACGACACATGCATGGCCTCTAGCCACTTGTGCCAGAAGCCCAAAAGTGCAGGGCAGTAACATACCTTTTACGATGCCACAGGGGCACTTACAGCAGACTGGGAGTTCCGCCACCATAAATGGTAGAATGCCCGGGCAAAGCGGTATCTTTTAAACTAGTGGATCTCTAATGGGAGAGCAAATGCTTCAATTCACCCCGGCACAGTTCTCTTTTCTCGGCTATTTGCTGGTGTTGTTTTTGCTTCTTTTTAGATTGTGAGACTTTTTGGGACAGGGATCATTCATTTATTTATTTGTGCTCTGTAAACCGTGTTATGTGCTACTTTTTCTGTGGTGCCTTGTTCTTCTCCCCGCCCACACCAAGAAATGCTCCAATTCTCCCATT
This sequence comes from Lerista edwardsae, assembly GCA_029204185.1. Taxonomy (NCBI): domain Eukaryota; kingdom Metazoa; phylum Chordata; class Lepidosauria; order Squamata; family Scincidae; genus Lerista; species Lerista edwardsae. Next base: position 9,306,406 of record JAJKFI010000021.1, read on the forward strand.
GCCCACCCCCACTGCAAACTCACTGGTGCCAGCGGACAATCAATCCATCTATAATATTTATGTACCACTTTTCAACAAGAAGTTCACAAAACTATTTACAGGCTAATAATAATAATAATAATAATAATAATAATAATAATAATAATAATAAGAAGAAGAAGAAGAAGAAGAAGAAGAAGAAGAAGAAGAAGAAGAAGAAGAAGAAGAAGAAGAAGATGTTAAATGGCTTCCTGTCCGAAAAGGTCTCACCATCTTTAAAAAAATGCAGACCACCACCAGCAACAGCCACTAGAAAAGACACTGTGCAGGGGTGAATATGAACAGTTACCCCCTGCTAAATATAAGAGGAACACCACTTGAAAAAGTGCCTCTTGCCCAGTTAGCAGGGAACAATGTTCTCTCTGTTGGTTTGCATGCACGGCCACCAGCCATTGTGACATTTCAATAATGTCATTGCACTTCCGCTGGTGGACAGGATTGGGCCATGTGATTTATGGCAAATTCGTACATCAGTCCCATGAGTACTGACTGATAAGAAAATATTCCATCACTAGCTAAATAGCCAGTTGACAGCAATGATAAAAATAAGACTTGTTGGTAATGGCACCGCTTAGTAAATCATACATAGCAACATGGTTATGAACATGATCACAGGCGCATATGGAAAAATCTGCGAATAGCTGTTTGGGTATGTAAATTCCATGTGCATCATTGTTTAAGGTCAGCTGTAAACAGAGTTCACATACACATTAGATTAAGGTCCTAAGGCTGCCATATCTCACCGGCTTGACTTTTGCCTCTGTGCCTAACAATTTATCTTCCTTGTCTTATTTTCCAAGCTAAAAGTGTTAATACATTATTCTCACCTTGTTAGTAGGGGAATAAAATTCCCTCAGTTTAAATGAGTCAAGGTAAGATCGGTACCATTTACGACAAGTGGCAAAGTCTTGTGATTTGTTATACTGTACAATCAGCTTCCAGAGGTGGTTCCATCAGGATATTATCCCATGCTCTTGCCTTGAAATGTAAAAACAAAACCTGTGACAAATTTTTTAAAAAGAAAGAAAATTCAAAGAGCTGCTTGAATCCATGCAGTTTGTTTCACATATTGTTTTACTCTTTGCAGTGCTAGGCAGTGAGGGCTGGGAAGGAGAATTACCAGAGGTAGTCAGAAGGTGGCAGTGGAGAGACAGAGAACTTCAATAGCACACCATGCAACTGACTGCTGGCTGGCTTATTATGACCATGTGCCATCAACTGCCTGCCCCTGTGCCAAAAACAATTGCATGTTTGCATGGTTTCCACCTTCCAACTGCTACTGGCAAAGGTACGGGTTCTCTTTCCCTCTGTTCAGCAGGCAATACTAATTTGCAAACCATCTTACCAGCTGCCACTGTCCTCATGCTCCTTGCACCGCACCCACAAAACAACAACTCTTCTGTTATTGACAGGTTGTCTTAGTAATCAGATGCCTCTGCTATGAGTTATTCTTCGGGCCATCCTTTGATTCAGTCCTTCACGAAAGTAAACTATACAATTTACACATGGAGTTCACTACCACAAAATGTGGTAAGGGCTACTAGCTTGGATGCTTTTAAAAGGGTTAGAAAAAAATACACCAGTCCAGTGCTAACTAAATCTAGCCTCCCTAGTTGAAGGAAGTAACCTACCATACAATCCTACCCGTGCTCTGAGGTCATCTGGGGGGGGGCCCTTTTTGACTGTGCCGCCACTAGGAGAGGTGAGAGGGGTGGCGGCCACGAATAGGGCCTTCTCAGTAGTGGTCCCCCAACTTTGGAATACCCTCCCCTTAGAACTAAGAACAGCTCCCTCTTTGGAAATATTCCAGGGGGGCTGAAGACCTTTTTATTCCAACAAGCTTTTAATTGTTGACAGGCTGGCTGGTTTTTATATTCTTTTTTTGGATCCACGGGGCTGGCTGTTTAAATTTTAATTATTTTAATTACTGTTTTTAACTACTGTTTTTAACTGTTAAATCGTGTTTTTATTGTATTTTTAAATGTTGTAAGCCACCTTGGGTGCCTTTGGGCAGAAAGGCGGGATATAAATTAAATAAATAAATGAATGAATAAATAAATAACCCTCTCTAGAATACCAGATTCTGGGGAGAAACAGGGGATTGCCACTGCTTACATAGAAACGTAGGTAGCTGCCTTGTCAGACTTGTTGCTTGTGGTGATCTGGTCTCCAGAGAGATAAGGGCAGTGTCAGACCTGAGTGGGAGTGCAAGGGGTGTAAATGCACCGGGCACTGGCTAGGGGAGGGTGGCAACAATGCCTGCCCCCACCCCACCCCTGGCACTGAGTCGGAGTGCAAAGTTGCTCCGGGTAGCAGCTTCCCAGAGTGACCTGGCGCACCTCTGAAGGGCCACCCTGCCCCTCTGAGAAGGGGCAGGTGGTCCTTCAGAGCATGCCTGGTTGCTCCGGATCAAATAGTTACTCCCTTCAATGGTTCCACTGTGGCATATGGATGGGTGTGGGCATATAAGTTAAACATATATACAAATGCTTTGGGCATTTGCTTTGCCACGGGACAGGTGGAATATACATTTTTCCAAATAAATAAAATAAATTTCTTGTTTTACTTCTCACTTTTCTCCCCAAAGAGCATCCAAAGCAGCTTATAGAGCAACTATCGTTTACAGTATAAACATTTTAAAAATCCTTAAACTGTCACAAACAATATGCATATGCCAGAAATATACATGATGGTGATCTTGCATGAAACGCTTGCCTAGTACAGCCAGTCATGCCGATTAGTGCGTGAATTTTCACAACATTCCTATGGGGAGTGTGTACCAGCCCTAAGTATAAATCTTACTATTCTCTCTGATAGCGGTGAAAATATTTACAAAACTACACAGGCAAATGTTTAGAACATATATTCTGACACACAGCTGATAAAAATTGCTTTTGCATATAGTTCTAAATTCTCAGTAACTGCCTACAGTTCTGCAAAGGGTATTTAAAAGAAACTCAGCTACATTGTGGAAATACTGCCACCCGATGGTTGGCATGTTGAGTTGTTCTTTGAACATTGGACAATGTCAGAAGATGGCAGGTCAACCCAGTAATTCTCAAACGTTTCAGCACCAAGATCCACTTTTTAGAATGACCATCTGGCAGGACCCACCAGAAGGGACTTCATTAACCTGGAAGTCATGTCACCAAGCAGGAAAATTTTGAACATCCACGTACGACATAATCAAATCTAATTAGGTAAATTAAAAATCTACAATAAGTTTAAACATTTATTAAAAATAAAGAAAAACCTTCCTAACCCTTTTGAAACATCCCAAAGGCTGCAATCCTATCCACTCTTACTCAGAAGTAAGCCCCGTTGACTATCATTGTTAAGAACATATACATAGTATATGCTTAAAAGTAATCCGTACTGTAGTATTCCCCAAATACAGTCAAATGCCATGGTACCATCAAGTCTTGTATATTATAAATAAAATACGTATTTTAAATTTTGAATGAGGACCCACCTGAAATTGGCTCATGATCCACGGGGTCCCAACCCACACTTTGAGAAACACTGGGTTAACCATCAAGCACTTTAACTATGATGAATTAGTTATATAAATGTGATACATTACTATGAATTATTATTCCGGCAGTTTTATGTGTGTTACTTGTGGCAGTGACTTCTGAATGGATAAGCACGTAGATTCTCAGTGTGGCTCAGAATCCAGATTTCTCCCACAGTCAAGGAATTTTATGTTGCCTTTCTAACCCAGTGGGTGTTGGGGAGTAGACCTTTATATGAGAAACTAGCTGGGTACCCGTGCTTTGCAATGGTATGTAATAAAGGGGGGGAATATAGATCTCCTTACATGTAGCCCCCCCCGCGGGGGCGGGGAAGACGGCGTAACGGAGTGGTACGCAACGGGCGGGCTGCCGCTCACCTGTTCTTCCTGCCCAGTGTTCCGGCTGCATGACGCCGCTGCGTGTAGCCCACTCCTGCAGCCCACTCCTGCAGCCTCTCCAGGTGGTCGCAAGTGGTCTGCAGTGCCCGGGAGCTCATGCGAGACTAGATTGCCAGGCAGGACCTGACAGCTTGCATGAGAGGCCAGAGCCCTGTGCGACTGGGAGGGAGGCCTGGATGGGGGTGGATGGGCGAGGAGAGGCAGAGACATGCCTTCTGTCTTTAAGAGATGAGAGCCTGCCCCATGCTGGATGCTGAAATATGAGGGAGGGAGGGAGGGGGGTTGGCAAGAAACCCCCCCCCCAAAAGACACATCTGTAGAGACCACAGAGAGAGATCTGCCTCTCTTAGGCAGTAGTACAGGGGAGAAAGCCAACCATGCCTAAGTAATAGGAAAGGTTCTACTGTTATTTTTCTGTTATTTCACTGTAATAACCCCTTGCCATACTTGCTTCGCTACAGTATATAACTACTTTAAATTGATTTTGATACCCCTAGCCTTTGTTACTTCCCTTCTCCTCTCCTTGCACTGCTTCCTCTGCTTCTCCCCGCCCCCCTCTCCCCCCCGCCCCAGTGCTGTGGGCCAGGCCTCAGGTCCTTCTGGGAGCTCTGTGTCGCCGCAACTCAGGTCCCTGAGGCCGGGGCAAAGCAGCTCAGCTCCCCGTGGCTGGCGGCGAGTGACAGGGTGCTGTTTGGGCCTTGAGGTGGTAGTGCTGCTTGCCTCGGCCTCTAGGAGTTGGACTGGCAGGCAGCTGAGCGTGCAGGTGCTGCTCGCCCCTAGCGCCTGTGCATGCGTGGCCCTGCAATGTCCACTCTGGAAGCTTGGCTGGGCATCCGGCCACACAGGCACTGCTCAGCCCTGGCCTGCCGACCACCCTCGGCACTGCAGGCCAGACAGGGTCTTCGCGGGAGCTCTGTGCCACTGTGACTCAGCTCCCTATGGCTGGGGTGGACTGCGCACGGCTGTTTCCTGTGAGTGACGGAACCTGGCTCAGGCCTTGTGCCCCAACATCGGGGCAGGTTAGCAAGAACATTGCCTGGCCCTTAGTCCTGCGGGGCCCCTACGCTTAAGCCTAGTCAGCCTTATGGATAATATTTATTTATTTATTTATTTTAATTTTTATCCCGCCTTTCTGCCCCATGGGCACCCAAGGCAGCTTGCAATATTAAAATTATCACATTAAAAAAACCCACAAAGCATAACAATGAAAACAATGTTAAAACAGTTAAAAATTTAAAATAAGTAAGCCGCATGGATCCCATAGCTACAATTTGATAAAATATAAAATGCAAGATGAAAAATGTAAAATGCCAGCCAGCCTGTCAACAATTGAAGGCTTGTTTAAAAAAAGGCTTCAGGCTCCGCCGAAATATTGCCAAAGAGGGAGCAGTTCTTAATTCTAAGGGGAGGGTATTCCATAGTCATGGGGCCACCACCGAGAAGGCCCTGTTCCTGGCCACCATCCCCCTCACCTCTCCTGGTGGCGGCACAGTCAGAAGGGCCTGACTAATACAGGCCTGGTTTCAGGCAATTTGTTCTTAACAAGCCTGTTCACTACATTTCTTCCATGCTTACATGCAATATGTGAATGGTTTGTTCTAATTAGTACCAGAAATAAAAGTTTTATTAAACTTGGTTTATTAAAACACAGTACTGTGTTTTCCTAGGATTGTTTGAAATTTCTGTACCTCGTTCCTTCAATATGCAACATTCAATTTATCAAATATACTTTAAACTTCTTCGCTGCCACGCTAACTAAAATAAGGCAGGAACTGAGGAAATATCAGAATTAAGTATACCTAATTACCAAAATATTTGATGGACATAGCTCTTAATAAAAGAAATATTTGGAATTTCAAGGTTGAAGATGATACAGAAGATCACACAGAAAATACGAGTTAGAGAACCTACTTTCTGAAGATATCAGTACAATTTTTCTGTTGATAATTGACTATATCTCATAATTAGAACAAAACCTTTAAAATGTCACTGAATAATTGCAGAAGCCTGCAACGTACACTATCTTCCTAAGTGTTGTCAGATCATTAGGTTTTGAAAAAAGCAGGACATTCAATTAATTCTTCTGCAGTTCAGCTACAAATGGTTGGTATTTAAACAGCAATCATTATTACACGATCAGTGGCATTTAACGCAATTGCATTTCATGGAAGGGGTGAAATATAAAATCACTTTAATGATATTAGTCAGACTGGTGGTATAGAGAGTAGATGAAAGAATAAGGGCCAGAGCTGGCTTTTTAATCACACACTCTTTCAAATAAACTGTGAGTAGTGCTACTTGCTGAGGAGACAGGGGGACAAGAGCTTGCTTCTTTTTGTAAAGAATTGTAATTTACACATTCATCCTGTCTGGAAAGGGTGCAATACTGCAATGTCCCTTTCTTGTGAAGAGGCACAGACAGATCAGGAAGGGAGAAAAGAGCAAACAGTTATGCATATCTCTTCTACAAATGATACGAATTATTCCAGGATCTCTTTTCATAATACATAGAGAAATAAGAAAGAACAGCCATTTTTATATAGCCCATAGGATGCAGCGGTAGCAGTTTTGGCACCACTGCTCCTCCAGGGGCGGGGGGAGGCAGTTTAGGATTGGGCTGTAAGCTTCCTGCTTCATACAAAAGATACACATAAAATATAGACAGTTTATCAGAGTGCTTATCTGCACAGTGGTGCAGTTTACAGAGGTCCTGTCCCAGCTTTATCTGCCCAGACCGCCTCATGGAAATTATCACAGCCCTTCCAGAGTGACTATTTGGGGCAGGAGGTTTAGTCGAGAGGGTTAAAACCTCTGTTTGCCTGAAGATAAGATCTGAAGGTCGCCAGTTCAAGATCACTGGAAGCTTCTGTGAGCGGCACACCTTGAGAATTGCGACTGATAAAGCTGAGCTGTCTCCAGCTGCCTGTGAGAGAGGAGTTCTGCTAGGCCAGCTGTTTCTTTGGTGGGAGCAGAGAAGCCGTCTATCAGCCAGCAGGAAGGCAATTGTGTGGCCAGAAAGAAGGACTAGACCACGAAAGTTCCATCTGTATGTTGTTGTAGTTCTTGAAAGACAGAACTTCTTTGTAATTTGTAAAAAACCTCCTGGGGGTTCAGAGAAATAAAGCCTGCCTATGTAAACCACCTTGAATTAAAGTCAGAGGAGCAATCTAATGACCAAAGAAAGGCGGTATATAAATGCTAGCATCATCATCATCATCATCATCATTATTATTAACTGAAATACATTCAGCAATTTAGCACACACAATAACTAGCTTTTCAGGAAGAGTAGACAGATTTGCTATCAATACCAAATCTCTACTGTACAGCAGTTTTCTCCTTTAATTTAAAGCCCAGTCTAAGGTGCTGGTTCATCTTTTTGAAGCTTAAAGGGATTGAGACCTGCAGAGCCCAATCCTAGACATGTCTACTCAGCTCCATTATAATCAATGATGGAACTTGCTCCCATGTAGGGGCTTGACCGGATTGTAGTCGCAGTCTGTCCAGGACTGTTCCTGGGAAACTTCCACTTATTTCAATGGGCACAATCCAATGAAAGCTGAAACACCATTGGAAGCAAAGGGATTTGAGAACACAGATGAGGATGGTAGATGCTACTGATTTTCCTAAACTTTAACAAATTAAGGGCACAATCCTCACCTGGAGTTAGGCCGGCACAGTTAGGCCAGCAAAGTTTGGCCGGCACAAGGGGCACCATAAAGTGTGTTTGGACAACTCTTGGAATCAGAGAGGCTAGCACACAGATGTGCGCCATCCTCCCTGACTCCGAGACTGGTCCAAATGGGCTTTATGGTGTCCCTTGTACTGGCCAAACTTTGCTGGCCTAACTATGCCGGTCTAATTCCAGGTGAGGATTGCGCCCGAAATGTCACATAACCACATTTCCATGACAATGAATGCCACAGGAGAATTGTGTTTTGTATGAAGAAACATTTGTTAGTGTCTGTCCATCCTGAACCTCATGCTAATGTTCTTCCTTGGATGAACCCAAGTTCTAACGTTTTGAAAGTGCCTAATTTCTCTTTATTTACTCTTCTCCTTTTCGGTTTAATTTTCCCCCCCTGAAATGAACATTGTTTATCAGTGCTTGTCATAATAACTGGATTTTAAGTACTCAGTAATGCTTGCTTGATAAATTGGCTGCACTGCTTTTCAGTGCTATTCCAATTTAAAAACATTTCCAAAAATGAGAAGCAAAGACCTGAAAGATGAGATAGCAGACCATTGGCAATAAACGTTTGAAAAACCCATGAGCACTTTGAACTTAAAAGCTAAGAAGAACTTCTCTTGCTATTGCTGCCCTCAGAGAAATGAGCTTTTGAAAATGGCCTCGTGCAAAGAAGAGTTTAGCTACAACCACAAACCTCTTCCTTGACCTTCTTGACTGAAAGCTACATTAGGAAATGATGGGCATGATGGATGGGAGAGCCTGAAGCACGGCACATGATAGCAGGCTGTTCTCTGCCAAGCTAACCAGAAGAGCAAACAAAAAACTGAAGGAGGACATGGTGGAGTTTTACCCTTCCAAATTGTTCTGCTTGTCCCATAGCAAAATAGGAGAAATACTGTCATGTCCCTGGCTATGTGATCCAGGCAACTTTGGGTGAATTTAATGATGGACTCGATCTCAGTGACATTCTAAGGGGTGGATTTAATGCACCTGATCTAAGGGATCAGGCAAATTGTGGAGATCTATGAATAGGTCTCTTATTATGCAATAGCAGTTGTGGGATGCATATGTGTGTGTGTGTGTGTGTGTGTGTGCGCACACGCACGCACGCACACACGCACATGTGTGCGTCTCCTTTCTGTTCATTTTCCTAATGAGAATACTCTTACCAGATGCTATACAAACTAGTGGGGCAAACAGTAACTTTGGAGGGACAATTTTCATTAGGTAATGTGTGAAAAGGTTGAATCCCACTTCCTTTGTATTGCATTCCTGATCTCAACTTCTTATTTATTTTTACCTTAAATGTCAATCATCCTTGCAAATAAGTCTTCATGATTTATTAGAAATCACTGTGTTTTTTTTCCTCTAGCTTGCCTGCCAATACCACATATGGTGCTACATTAGGAATGCTGAATGCATGTAAGAAAAAAGACCCACCTTGCAGAGTTGAGCTAGTGGGGTGATTGTGTTGGCTTCAGACCTGCCACTCTTCCAGATTTTGCTACCTAAAACAACCGTCATCTTGCTGCAAATAGGATCAGGTCTGATTGCACCCATGCACACACATATGTGCACACATGCACACACATCTTGATAAATGTAATATCTCTTGCACTAAAGGGTCTACGGTATGTGCAGGGAGAAGGTGATGGGAATCTGGAGATGGGATGATGAAATCACCAAGATCCAGAAGTAGCATGGTTATCTTCCACTCAAGGAAATTAGCAATTATTAGGAACAAAGTATCTACGGCAGTGATGTTGAACCTTTTGAGCTCAGCGTGTCAAAACTTCGGAAAATGCTCAACTTCACTCTGCTGGCATGTCAATCCCCCCTCCCCAACAAAAGAGAAACAATTCTTTATATTCATTTATTTAGAAAAAAAAATACAGCCCAGCCATGTGTGCTGCTAAGTATTATGTATAGAAACACCAAATAATTACAAAAAATGAAAAATGAGTTAAACTCATTTTTTTGTCTGATGAACGCTGGTGTGTCATCCCAGTGGCGTGTCACCCTTGACATGCATGTCATAGGTTCGCTATCACTGATCTACGGTAAAGACAGGAATTATACTAATTTAACATTTACCATATAATGGAGGGATGGAAGTAGTATAGTGGCTAGAAACAAAACAATCTTTCCCCCCACCCATGGTAGTGTATGGAATAGGTAGTGGACACTGCTAAAGTTGCCTAATCTTGCTTTGCAATGAGCTTTAAAGATGTGAACCTTAAAATGTTTGTTGGGGTACCAGCAGAACAAATTACTTCCAAAAATTAAAGTAACTACAGTTTATTGTAAACTGAGAAAGGTTAGTAGCTAGGAATGACTCCCCAATTCCCCAAAGGATCAGATAAGAGACTCTCCTCAATAATGAGCTTACAAAGGTCCATTTTAGCTCCATGATTGGTCTTCAGTGATGGTTTTCTGCAAACATTTCCATAGTACACTCTACATTATTCCACAATCGCAGAGTAGTCTATCAATATTTTAGTTCGGAATACTGCTTTTTTAAAACCATTTAGAGACTAGACAGCTATTACATTATTCTAAACAGGGAAGGAGAGAAACATGGAGCAATGTCTAGATTATGGGAAAACAGATCAGAAAGAAAATGCTTTGACTATATTGAAGGACTCAGAACATAAGTTACAGGTAAATGGCTGCTCTGATCAAGTAGATTAGAAGGGCATGTTTTTATAGTAAGGGTCCTTTCCTTAGCAAGGCCAACTGAAGTGCTAATGAAAACCATCAGGGCAATACAGAACAGCAGTCGATGTAGGATGTTCAACTCTTACTTGGATGAAAAACCAGAGTCCCTTGTTTCAGTTCATGCACCAATGCAGCTGCGCCAATGTGGTGCATGCTGCTTTCTGTCCTGGTGGGGCGTCAGTGAAGCCTCCTCAAGATAAGAGACATTTCTTCCCTTACCTCGAGGCTGCATCAGTGCTGGAAAGTTGGGTTTGCGCTGTTAAGTCTCCTATTTTTTATGCTGACTCTGCCAAGTTTAATGATGCTTATTATATTGATTTGATTATTGTCTTTGAACTGAAGAGTGAGTTACAGTCAATCCTCATCTGCTAGGGTTAGGTTTGTGGAAACTCTCGCAGATAACCAATGAACAGATAACAAACCATTGATCCTATGGGATCAGCAGGGTCAAGTGCAAGGGGTACCTTGTCTGTCATCAGAAGAATCCAGCTGACCCCCTCAGAAAGCCAGCAAAGTGCAGCAGGGAGTGCCAAAAGATCTCTGAATGCTGCAGAGACCTTCCAGAGGCTGCAGGGACCTTCAGAATGGCACCCATGACCAGCATAGACCCCCTTAAACATGGCCTGTGGATGCTTCTGCCAGCCATTTTAAAGGGGTCAGTGCTGGTCAAAGGTGCCATTTTGAAGGTCCCTGCATAGTGGATAAATGAGGACACAGATAGCAAGGTAAGTAGCAATTCTGCCCCTCATATTCATACAAATAATGAGGCCCTGAGCAAATTCACAGATAGCAAGTTCGCATATAAAAAGGACTGACCTGTATTAAATTATTGCAACAAAGAAATAAATACATTTAGCATTCATTTTTGGTTAGTATTAGTATCTTGCACAAGCAAGGTTGGTTACCTTGCACCAGCATCTGTGACTATTCAAGCAATGGGGAGAATTGAAAATTCTGCTTGAAAAGCCGCTGATGAAAAATGTGAAAACATCTGTCTGGGTTGGACTGGGGAGGGGGAGAGATCCTTTGGCCCCACTTCTGGACCAAAGCACAGCACAAACTGCCATCCTTGGATGAAGCTGGAGCCCGAGGTTCCTGCACCAGCCTGCCTGATATCGGCATGGCATCCAGGACCCTTTCACTCCTAAGTGCATGGAAGGCTGGAAAGGGCAGAGCTGGATGTGAAAAGTATCTGCCCAGGCCAGGGGTGAAGATGTGCCTGAGGCAGGGGCGGAAGCTGACTGACAGCCCAATCCTATGCATGACTACTTAGAAGGAAGTCCCACTGTAGTCAATGGAGGTAAGTGCAGTAAGTGTGGATCGGATTGCAGCCTGAGACGCTATAGAGAAGCTGGCTAGCATGCCCCAGGAAGCAAAGCTGACTGGCCCTAAGGAGGAGGATATGAGTGTGGCCCCCAAATCCCGCCCCATGGATGTTCTGAGGGGATGGAATGAATCAAAACCCCATCCCTTGGACACCCAGACGGCCTGCCCATAAAGGACCAGCAACAGGCCTTCCAGGCACCATGCTCCTCTCTCTTCCTTTGCATGCCCCCCCTTCACCATCATTTTAGTGCCTTTCAAAATGCTCCATTTCTTGGATATTTTTTCCTCCATCCAGTAAATGCTTTTGACTCAAATGTCAGGCTAAAGTAAGTGTGGTATATCCATTTCTGCAAATGAGATGAACCATGTTGTGACACTTGGTGCCTTTCTTCTACCAGAGTCCATTAGCACACCACACCTGGTTCCTGGATAAACACTTTCATCATCTGTGTAAATGTGTAAATTAAACAAGAATTTATAAATGCTCTACATGAGAAGCAATGTGTACACAGGAGAGGAGTGGGCCAAGGTCATTCAGCTATGTACACATCCTAGTGATGACTCCCACATCCAAAGGCAAACAGAATCTATTGGGGGGGGGGTTATTTTTAGAGTGGGGCACAGAATGGAATGTCTTTGGGCTCCAAAGACAAAGAAATACTACTTCTACTTCACTGGGGAAAATGCTCATTATGTTCTGATTAGGTTATTAAATGTTGGTAGTGATGTTTTATGATAGATTGTATATTCAGGTGATGCTGCAAAATGACAAAATACAACCCAGTCTTAATGACTGTGTTTACAAACTATAAACACTCTGCGCAAATCAGGGCCTCATTATTTGTACAACCTAGTACTTGGGCACTCTTTTAGGAAATTCTGCATACAAACACACATTCTTTTAGAATTTCCCAATCCACAGGAATAATTTTTAACATGCTCACATTTGTTTGGGTTTGCTTAGTCTGGCTTCTGTTCTCATGGATAACTCACCCATGTTTTTACAAGTAGGCACTGAAAAAAAATCAGGAAAATGTTAGAAATGTCATAGTGGGATATATTTCAACGAGAGTGGCATTTTCTTGTAATTCATCAGTGGATAGCCATCCTTATAGACACCCTTGCATATAGTTACATAACTCGAAAACTCCCCTCTGGACACACATGTGCTTATCTCATATGGACAACTAGCAATGAATGAGAAGTTGAACTGTTCTCCAGTGGTTACTACACTGTGGCAGTAAGATGCTCATTTATTTTAATAGAACTATTTTGAAGTTCGCATATTGAGTATCATGGCATGTCCACAGTCTGTCTAGGGAATCATTTGCATGGCAATGAATTGATGTTATGGTGATTGTACTCCCCTCTCTTCTTCTATCCATATGCTTCTCTTAAGGAAAATCCCACATGGCTTTCCTGAACTTCCATGTTATGTGGAAAGAGGCTTCCCTGAGATGTTCTGAAATCAGCACCACTGCAGAAAGGCCGCAGGTCCAAATACAGAGGTAGTTGGTGGATTTCTTGCCTTCACATGGGTGCATCAAGAAAATAGTTCCTGGCCTGCCCTGTTGGGATTGGCATATGGCAGCCAATTGGACATCCAATCCCACCTGATCAGGTAGGATGCTCAAGCGGTCATAAACATAGGTCCCTTTACACAGGAAGAGGGACCTATGACTTCATTGGACCTGGGTTACTTAGTCCAAAGAAACTTGCATGTGTCCTGGCTTGGTTCCCTCAGAGAACACATCATTACGTGGTCAAATTCTCACCACCTCCCTGGGGATTAGAGAGATATAGTGTACTATTCAGACTGATATACCACAATAAGTACAGTTAGGGAACAGTGAGAGTTGGGATATTATTGTATATTGTTTTATGTTTGTAATAATCTGCTTGTATTTTTGCCAAGATCTGCACCTGGGCACCTTCAATGCCTCTGGGCCCTATCACCAGCAGCACATCTGTACCATGGGCTCTGGGTGTCATAAATGGGCCATAAAGCATGTTTACAGCACCTGGAGAGTAGGTACCACCTGCACTGGGGCTGCGCCAGTTGCTGCTGCATCCCAGCGTGGGCAGTACAGATGGACAGCGCTCCAGCAGCACTTGCTGGCGATAAGGCCTGTTGGGGTGGGGGGGAGGTGCAGAGGGGGCAGAACTGGGTGGGGAAGAATCAGGCCCATCCCCGGGGGGTTGGGGTTGGTGGTGGCTTCCCGACATGGGGCTACTTGAGTCTCTGCAGACAAAATAGCTGGTGGAGACTCAAGAAGTCCTGTTATGGGGCCCCATGGCTTTCCTGGGGGGAAGAGGATGAATATCCCCTTCCCCCATGGAGACTTCGGCAGCTGCCGCAGATCCTGTAGGATGCAGTGGTAGCAACTCTCCATGGTCTTGGGGGTCTTTCTTATCATCATGTACTTGATCCTTCAACTGGCATTGCCAGGGATTGAACCTGGGATTATATGTGCAAGATGTCCTATCACTAAGCTATGAGCCCTCTGATGGTGACGGCATCTGGCCTAGATGCCTTTAAAAGGGGACTGGACAGATTTCTGGAGGAAAAGCCCATCACAGGCTACAGGCCATGATGGTTAGTGCAACCTCCTTACTTTAGAGGTAGGCTACCTTGGAGTGCCAGATGCAGGGGAGTGGCAACAAGATGCATGTGTCTTGTGTATTTCCTGAGGCATCTGGTGGGCTGCTGAGAGATGCAGGAAGCTGGACTAGATGGGCCTTTGGCCTGATCCAGTGCGGCTCTTCTTCTTATGTTCTCTCCTGGGCTCCATGGACTCACTGGGTGAGAAGACTGTGACAGCTCACTGCCACATATCCCCAAAGCTTTTTCTTTGTAGGACCAAGTTCCTAAGGGTCCCCTTACTTGCAAGGTGAGAAAATTGTTCTGGAATGTGTTGGAGAAGGGGCAGAACCTTAACCAACCTTCTGTCTCTTTCTCTCTGCCCTCCCATCTCCTTCCCTCAGCAATTTTTTCTGACGTAATGCACAGTCCACAATGAATTTTCTTTTTCAGTCTCGCCATTACCTGAGACTGTGTTTCAGTATTGATAATCTTACCTAAGAAGTCACAGAGATGAAATTACTAAGCATCTGAGGGCGAAGACAGAACATTCTAAAGTGTGGACAAAGTGGTTTGGAAATGCATTCTATTTGTTTTTAGGGCAGATAATGTGTGTTCGGTCCACTTTGACCCATGAAAAAGGTTTGTCATCACCCTAATTGGCCTAGCTAACACTCTCTCATTCAGCTAATTCAATAAGGAACAAATGGCTTTTCTGGTGCCATCGTGAGAAAGATACACACTGCCTAGCATGAAACGAACTGTGCTAATTTTGAAATGACTGAAATTGCTTTAGGTTATCACAGGAAAAAAAAACCTACAATGGCAGATACCTAAAATCTTCCATGCACATCTTAATTTAGCCTGCAGTTCTACAGTTCATATAAGCATATAAATTTTGTTCCCCACCTCTTTCTCCAAGTTGTGGGAAGCTGGAGTGAGTGTGCACAGGATCAGGTTCTTTTGGAAGAGAGTACTAGAGACTTTTAGCACAGTCCTATACATGTTTGCTGGAGAAGACTCGTGAGAGTCCCCTGGACTGCAAAGAGATCCAATCGGTCAATCCTCCAGGAAGTCAAGCCTGATTGCTCCCTGGAAGGACAAATCCTGAAGCTGAAGCTCAAGTACTTTGGCCACCTCATGAGAAGAGAGGACTCTTTAGAAAAGACCCTCATGCTGGGAAAGATGGAAGGCAAAAGGAGAAGGGGACGGCAGAGGATGAGATGGTTAGAGAGTGTCACCGAAGCAATGAACATGAAATTGGGCGAACTCTGGCAGCTAGTGGAGGACAGGGAGGCCTGGTGTGCTGTGGTCCATGGGGTCGCGAAGAGTCAGACACGACTTAGCCACTGAACAACAACAATACATGTTTACTCAGAAGTAGATCCCATGTTGTTCACTGGCGTTTCCTTCTGGGTGTTTTAGGATTGCAGCCTCAAGTTGTCTTTGAAACAATGCAAGTGTTGGGGATTGCTGGCTGCTCCAGCCCGACAGCCCCAAGCAGTATACAGGGGGTCCCGGTCTGTCAGCTGGATGGCAATGGACAGATGTGCTTCCCTTCTTTGACTGCATTCCGTGCAAGGTCTTGCTGACCAATGTTCAGATTGGTCCTGGACAATGTGAATGACCCAGCCAAGACTTCTGTCAGAGATAGGGCAGGATAGCATTTGTATGGACAGCCACTTGGGGTTTAAAAGCCTGGTTGCTGATGCCAATGGTGACAGGTGGCAGGCAGATGAAAGAGGGCACGTGGGGCCCACACCAGTGACTAATATCATATATGTGCCAACAAAGGGGGAGAGTATGAACCAAGGGTGAAACTGACAACCTTTTCTTTTCCCCCTCCTGCCTTATCTGAAGGACTCGTGTGCAGCATTGTCATTTGTGTTCATTAATTTACTGTTTGAGAATTAACTGCAGAAAAACAGTGGCTAGAATATACAAGCCTCAAGTTCAGTGGGCTCAGGAAATCTTGGTCTGATTCTGCCAAAAGTTTCATCAAAACAGGAACAAAAATGTGGGTAACATTTTACTTACCCCATTTATCAGTGACTTACCCCATTTGTGGCTTCCAGAAATACCTCACATATTCTATTTGACTGAAGAACAAAAATGCGGAAGAACTATTTTTTTCTTTGAATATTTACATGCTACTTTTAATTTTTTAAAAAAAGTTCACGAAGGTGTTTGCAGAGCAAAGTGAATGAATGACTTTCTTGGAAGGGTCCCTGACCAAATGGCTCACAATTTTTAAAAACAAACAAAAAGCACACACACACACACACACACACACACACACACACACACACACGCACACGCACACACACGCACACATGCACGCACGCACGCACACGCATGCACAAACCATGAAGGAGACATGAACAAACCAGCACCAAAAGGATGCTGGGATGTTGTCACTGAAATTTTTAATTAATTTGTATAAGAGCTCCCAAAGGATCTCTCCAATTTGGGTGAATGGGCAAAAAAAAAAAAAATGGCAAATAAGGCTCAAGATAGGAAAGTGTAAAGAGATACACCGGAGAACAAATAATCCTAAATTTCAACTACATATTGATGGGATTTGGGCATGTGGTGGGATTTGGACCAGGAAGAACAGATTGCAGATATGGTGGACACCTCAATATGTCAACACAGTGTGTGTGGTGGTAAAAAAAAAAAGGCCACTTTGATGCTAGGGATTCTTAGGAAATCAAACTGCCAGTATCACAATTCCTTTATATAAAACTGTGGTGCAGCCATGAATATTCTTGGTTGCCTCATATCAAAAACAATATTGCAGAGTGAGAAAAGGTGAGAAAATCACATGGTACAGTCCTCCTGTGACTGTACCACTTCATAGTGCATTCATTGTTAGGACTATACATAAGTGCGATAAAAATGGGCTTTAAGAAACTCTGCTTTTGACAATGTCTTATTTGTCTGGCATTATTTTGAATTCAACTCGATATACACATAGAGAATAATATGCTGTACTTAGACTTGAAACCTAGTGAAAAACGAAAACGAAAAATGATAGATGTGGTACATTACCACAGGGAAAACCTAAAGGCATTATGACATTTAATATGCCAATGGATTTCATATTATGCTTCCTTTAGAGAATTTTTGACAAGGAAACTATTTATTGGAATATTAACTTTAGAATAAAGGAAAATAAATCATCTTTGACTTGTTTAGATGTGAAATCAAATACAATAAAATAAATGTGAAGAGTTACTGCTCTCTATTGGCTTCTGTTTTCTTTTTGAGGTTTTAGAGTCAAACTCAATGTGATCCTAAATATATTATTGGAGCTTCCATGTTTTGATTGTCTTGATTGAATACTCAAAAGTATTGAGTATTGTATTAAATACTCAAAAGTACTCAAAAAGATTGAATACTTTTGAATACTCAGAAGTAGCCTAAAACCATGGGGTGGTGGTGGTGGTGGTTAGGGGACCCTTAGTATTTTTCTACTTCCATGGTTCTGGTCCCAATCATGTTAAAAAATGTTGATTGAAAGCAATATAGCAGCACACAAAAATGGGGTGGGGGCTATGACTGGGATCAGAACCACAAATTACTTAAGCCACCAACCCTCCTTGCCACAGTTTCAAGCCATGTTATTCTTCTCCTCCCCCATATGCAATTAACAAAGAACTACCGTATAAAACCCAGAAACTCCAACAATGTGTTTAAGGTCATGTCTACCTTCACCCTTAATCCAATGATTCTTGCAAGCAGCAGTTGCCTGCCAAAATACAAATGTTATGAGGATCACTTGTGGGACAGAGGGTTCGGGGCGGGGCAAGAGGAAAAAAGAAGAGTTGGTTTCCAAACGTTTGAGAAATATTGCTGTACTGTACAAGGTAAATTATCGGAGTTATAACAAGTCATATAACTTGCTGGGTGTGTCTCAAAAATCTAGTTCTCCCTCCCTCTTTCGTAAGATAAAGATTGCCTCTCCTTCAAACCCCATCTGTCAAATGCTTGTTGTCCTACTGTACTTTAAACACTGTGTTGCTTCTAGACACAGATAAACTACTACAGTATCAAAATATCTGCATTTCTAACCTAGAGAGAATGGATAAATCAATCCCTCCCACCTCTGCTCAGAACTGCAATGTCCAAGGCTACTTTTCTTTCTTTTTTAAAAGCCTGTTGCAGTTTTCGATACATCCACTTGTCTGCAATGTCTATTTTGCCCCCGAAATGTCAGCCAATGTCTCTATTGTTCACAGATACACAATGCCAGATAAGCAGTCTTTGCCCACAAAAGAAGAACTGTTCTCTCTATGTGGCTCATGCCGAAGGCAGAGCATGAGTGAAGCTTTGTTTCAATCATAATCATGCAAAGAGTTTAGCTGCCCTGTCAAATGACTGCAGAGTTCTTCGTATTTATATAAATGCCTTAATGTTGTAGGCAATGTGGAATTTATAAGGTATCACTTGCTGCAAAATCATATCTCATTCCAAATCATTCCCTTATCTACTCTTCAAGGTAGGTTAATGTCTTCACGTACTTCTAATACCCTTAATTTGATTACAGGCCTGAAAGAAGATCATTCGCTGAAATTATGGGAAAGCAGGGTCTTTGTCCTAAAGGTTTATTTTTTTCAATACATCTCACTCGTAAGGAAAGAAACATGTGTTTCTCATACAAAAATCATTATAATAATGTAGACACAGAACTGGCAGTAATAATCTGCATGGACAATAAAACAATGCAGCTAGAGTGTTTTTCTCATCTGTGTTGGCGCTCTCTCTCTCTCTCTCTCTCTCTCTCTCCCTCCCTCTCTCTTTCTGTGTGTGTGTGTGTGTGTGTGTGTGTGTGTGTGTGTTAGAGCCAGCAGAGTATAGGATAATTGCAGTTTTTTCCAGTAGATCTTAGTATTTATTTTGAACATCATCAACTGATTGTATTTAAAGGCATGCCAGGGCTTGATGTTTATGATAATTACAGAAACCATTCAGTTTTGCAAGTTTCATTTTTAAGTTTCTTTTAAAAAACTAATAGGATTTTTCTGACCCACCAATGTTGCGATAGCATTTTATTTTAAAAAATAATTTATTCTACATCCAGATCAATTATACAAAGTAACGCCTGTCTATTCTGGAAAATTGGCACCATCAACTGTCTTGCAGATTGGATAATAGGCTTTACTTTTTGTTAAAAGTTTTAATTTGCTTAGATTTTTATTTGGTAAGATGTCATTTGAATTGCTGAGTGGTGTGGGGATACTCCTTAGAGCGCAATCCTGACGTGTTCTTGGGCCGGAATAAGTCTCTTGTGCCCAGGAGTGTTGGAAACACACTGTAAAGCGAGTCTGTGCATCCCTTCAAGTTGGGCATGCTGATGCACAGATGTGCACTGGCCTCCCTGTGCGGTTTCATGGGCCTGCAATGCGCAGGTAAGGCCAGCTGAGTTCGGCTGGTGGCCTGTGTGGGTGGGGAGGGCAGAGAGAAGGTGGAATGGGGAAGGCAGGAGGAGGGTGGGCACTGGCCTAGTCAGCCTTACACAGGCTGCTCGGAGTTCCCCTTACTTCCTTTACTTGCGTCGCATAAAGCCCCAACTCCATGCTGGCCACCCAATTCCAGCGTGGGTTAGTATTGGGCTGCCTGCTGTGTTCAACAAATTTCCTGTACACATTATCTGATGACTCTGTGTGTGTGTGTGTGTGCGCGTGTGTGTATGTGTGTGTGTTTCATACTAATTTATGTAAAGGTGTACACTACACTACAGTATACCTGCAGAAGAATGCAAGCAATCTATCGCTGACGTCCTAAGCCCATGTAATATAAAGCAACTCCAATTGAACTCAGTAGAATTTGCTTCTGAAAAAATATTTTGTATCCATGTATGAGAGCCAAAAAAGTAACTCGAGTTTTTTAAAAAAAAGGATATTCAGGGTTCCAGATATTATACATTAATAGGTTTAAAGTGAAGGCTTTACAATTTGTAATATATTGTATCTCCCTAAATAGGATTCCAGTTCCAACAGGCAAATATTTGTTTCAATATCAGGTAGATGCTGAATTGCAGCCACAGAAATACTTATGAACAAATTTCAGTATGAAGTATTACTGCATTGATAATGGATTTATAATGGAACTGCAGACACTGCTCTGCCCATTTTTCTGCAAACTGTACTGTTAGAATATTTATTATGTTCATTTTGTAGCTATGCAACAGACATCCTCATTTTTAAAAGAAAGAGGATTTTTGTAGCCAGTACAATATATGAGATACTCCACTAATGACAACACACTCACTGAAGTAATTAGCCTGCAAATGAAACTACTGTGTCTCTTCCTATTATTCCTTTGAATTCCTCTGCCATTCATTTTAATTGTGCCCCTTCCTTCCCGTCTTCTAAATATTAATAGACTATGGATCTGATTTTTTTTTAATCCTCAATGGGCAAAGATCAGCTTTAGCAGAATTACTACTATTCTGAAGATGGGGTTGACTAGAATCAACTTGCCTGTGCAATCAGCACTGTGAAAGTAGGGTCTTGATTCTGCAAGGTAGCTGCACTTCTTGTGGGACTGTTTTGTGTCTGCACTAGACTGTCCAAATATTAATAATGTATTTGCTGTATGCCAAAATGGGGGGGGGGAGAGACTGTGATGTGATAAGTGATGGAGAGATCTGCATTACAGCTGCCCACTCTACATCATACAAATCGAACAGTGCAGATGAAAAAAATGTCATGCATAATTCTGGATAATATTGCATTCCCCAGTGGCGGACCCAGCCGAGGTTTTGCCCCAGGGCCAGGTCAACGATCGCTGCCCCCCGTGCCACCCTCAACATGCCACGCTCTGTTTTGGAGCTGTTTCAGTGCAGTGGCAGGCAGGTGGGCCAAACACTGCTTGCATGGCTCATCGCCACAAGAGGTGAACCGCCTCCATGCCACCCCCTCCTCCCAAACCTGCATGGTACCTGGGGGCAAGTGATCCTATGGATCCCAATGGATAGGTAGGATTGCCATTGGCATTCCCCCCTCGGGGGGGGGTGTTTTGCACTAAAGTACTTGTTACAAAGTAAGTTTCTGCTTTTCTAGTTTCCTATATACCATGTTCTGCTAACCAGGATTAAGGGAGGCAGTCTTCAAAACAAACTGATTTATTCCATGTACATGATAACTATCTTTCCTAGGATCTATGAAGGCTGACTGCCCAGAAGCAGGATCAAGAGAAAGTTCTCCAGGATACAGTCCTGGCTCTGTCTTTGACAAAAAGGAATCCAAAGTAGCAGTTGTGCTCAGCTGTTTATTGAAGTCAGTTTGTTCACTCCTCTTACAACAGAGAGTTATTTCGTTACTCTTATAGCTTGCCTTTACTCTTCTTCACTGTGTAAAAGGTGAAACTACCTTAGATCACTTGCTGGACATCCCAATCCTATCCAACTTTCTAGATCTGATGCAGTAGCAATGCAGCCTGGATGTAAGGGAACAAACATTCCCTTACCTTGAGGAGGCCTCTGTGACTGCCTCCTTCATGCAGGATGCAGCACTTGCCCCCTTGGAAAGGCTGCATTAGTGCTCGAAGGTTGGATAGGATTGGGCCCACAGTGTGAGATCATTTTTGTGGCTTCTGCAAACTTCAGCCACACTTTCTTCCGATTTTGGGCATCATTTCTTAATCAGGTTGATGTGGATACTGTCCAAGTGTCTGCGGTCGCCTTCTCTGTTCCTGGTGTGTTCTCGATCATATAGCTAAATCTAGAAGAGCTAAACTTAGCTAAACCTATAGCTGAACCTAAAAGATGTCAGCCTTTTCATTACAAATAGAAAAAATGACAGAGAGCAGTAGCCAGTTTCTGCAACAAGTGGCTTTTCATGGATGAATACACAATACTTTTTATACCCCTATACTTGGGTCATTTCCTTTTCTATTTGTGAATGAGCATACGGACACTCTTTTCTCTGAAGGTTCAAGGAGAACATGCCACTAGTCTGAGTCATTGCTGTTTTGCAAGAACACTGTTTCACTTTTTCCCTTTGATAATATCAGTTGACAACTGCGTTTTTATTTTATTATAAAATATTTTCATACCTGAGACAGTCTGATTAATGTAATTCTGCTTCATGGGGTTTTTTTAATTTGCATTTGGACATTTTATTTAAATTAAGCACCTATATCTCCCCACATTATATGCATTATATTGCAGCTTATATGCATTATATGCATTATTGCATTATATTATTGCATTATTGCAATAATATTATATATAATGTAATTATATATTATATTATTATTATATAATATAATAATAATTATATTATTATATAATATAATAATAATATGTTGTATATTATTGCATTATTGCATTATTATATGCATTATTATTGAACATTATATGCATTATATTGCAGCTTTGGGTTTTTAATGGCACGCAGCATGCAATCCTAATCTGCCTGCACTGTATCCAGCACAGGTTATTAGCAGGCTGGAGCCTCCTTAGGGCAAGTGCATGTTTGTCCCCTTTCCCCCAGGTAGGCGCCAGCTGCCCAATAGGGCTGCTTGGATCTGCACTTGTATTTTACAGGTGCAAGTCCAACCATGCCGCGCAGCTCGAATCAGGACTACGTGGGCCAGCCATGGGGGATTGGATTTGGCCTAACAGCTGCATCCAGACTCCGCCCCCCGCTGCCCTGTCTTTAGGATTATAAGCAGTGATGTCATGTAGGGGGGTACATGGGGGTACGCGAGTACCCATTCCTAGGATTACGGCTGGCCCCGCCCATTCACCCGCCCACTTGTTGACTCTGTCGGCGCTCCGCCCCGCCCCCTGCAACGTTTGAATTTCCTGCACGTTTGAGTTGCCCGGCATCGAGCGGAGCAGAGTGAAGCGAGGGAGACTGACGGCAGCAGCAGCGTGAGCAGGTAGTATAGGCTGCCTGGGGCTCCCTCTCCCAAGGAGGCGCGGCAGTTCCTGGGGGGGGGGGATTTTGGAATTTGTCTCCAAAAGATTTTGGAATTGCTGAAATGAGCTGGTGGCTTTTTAAAACTTGCCTTGCCTTCCCAAGCCAGGCCAGGCCAGGCCTTGCCACTGAAAAATGAGCTGGTGTCTTTGTTAAACTGCTGTGCTGTTGCTCTGTAAGATTTTGGAATTGCTGAAATGAGCTGGTGGCTTTTTTAAACTTGCCTTGCCTTCCCAAGCCAGGCCAGGCCTTGCCTTGCCACTGAAAAATGAGCTGCTCAGGGGTTGCTCTCGAATACTTTTGGAACTGTTGGGTCACTTTAACATGATGCCAGGCCTCCTTAACATGTTCCGGGGGTGCTGTGGAATACTGTTGCGACTGTTGGGTCAGTTTAAAATTGTCTGAAGCCCATGGAGGTAGAATAACAGGAGGCAACATGCCTTAAGAAGTAATGCTGGTGAATGCTAGGGGTGGGCTTAGCAGCCATGTTGGTTGACTCAAAACAATCCTCATTCCAAGCATTTCAGATTGCTTTGCTCGTACTGTTTAGGGTTTAATAGTTTATTCCTTAAATAAAAACTTACGAAAATAAAAACATGTGATCATGTAGAAACATTATTGGTAACCTTATTATGATTTAATATGCAATTACAAGGTTAAATTCCTCATAATTATATTACTGAACATACCTGACGAAATGCTACTTGTTGTCTATTTAAACTCAGATTGTACTATTTTGACAGACTTATTTTTTGAAATCTACACAAGCAAAAACAAAACAGTCATGCCCCATAAAAAAAAAATTCTGATAATGTTCTGAATTTCATAAATATTACAGTAGAAAATGAAAGGCAGAAAAATAAAGTGTGAACGGGAAGGAAAGAAAAAAAGGGGGAGGGTGGGCAAAAATTAGATAAATATATAGGAAAATTACATTAAAATCTCTTCATAACACAAGTAGTTGTCAATATGAGAGTAATTCTTTTTTTTACTTCTAGACTATTAAGAGTATTTTTTTAAAACTTCTACACTCACCCCCCCAAAAAACAAATTCTGTTAATGTTCAGAATTTTGAGAATATTACAGTAGAAAATGGAAGGTGGGAAAAAAAGTGTAAATGGGAAGGGGGGGAAAAGGAGGGGGAAAATATTTTTTTTTTCCTTCTAGACCATTAACAGTGGGTGTCAGAAAATGGTGAATAAGACTGCTAGGAACAACAAGTAATTACACAGCTTCAAAAATAATGCACTCACTGTTTCAGTGAACTGTAGTTTTATTGAACCGATGTAGTGTGAATACAAGAATCTTTCCGTTGAAATTAAATCCCATTTGTCGTACAGTGATTCTATTCGTGCACCCGTATGCAGAACATGCAGGCATGATTAAAGAGGTTGAGATTAACTTTGACACACGTGCAGGGAGATTTTTATTCATGAATTCGTGGCAATCCTCGTTGGCGGCAATGATCTGAGTCAACCATATTGGTTGACCCATGTGGCTTCAGGAAAATGACATCATGTCGCCTCCTGTTATCTTACCTCTATGCTGAGGCCTCAAAAAGGGCTTTTTCATGTTACTTCCTGCCACGACATCACTTCCGGCTTATGATGTCACTTCCGGCGGGCGGGTCCCGACACATGCCAATCAAAAGTGTGTCAAAGTTAATCTCAACCTCTTTAATCATGCCTGATGACACCACTGATTATAAGCCTCTTAGAGATAGCACTACTAATGTGTGTGCGGGGGGGGGGAGGCAACTTTGAGTCGGATATTAATGAGTCGGAATTACTGAGTAGGATATTAATAAAAGCAATAGTTTAGTGATTCTCAAACTGTTGTTAGCAATTTTAGGTGACTGGCATACTACCTGGCACAGCCAGAATTGAAAATATGGGAAGATGGGACACTGGAAAAGGGGAGGGCTGTGGCTATTTTGCTTGTGTCACGGTTGTAAATAGGGATTTTTTTCTAATTCACTTTGCTATTAGAAAATGGCTGAGAAAAAACCAAAATTATTGTTGCATTCTCAGGAAAGCAGCAGGCACTGATGTCACAATGATGGTACTTCTGCCCATGATTTCACTTCCGGTGGGGCCTGTTATGTAGAGATTGTCATTCTAAAAAGTAGGACCTGGTGCTAAAAGGTTTTAGGACCACTGGTTTAGAACGTAATGTACAATGACATCATTCATACTAGATACTTTTCATCATGCTAGATGCTCAAATATCAAGCCAACAAGTAAACAAATCTCTTCAGTTTATACACATTACTTGGGTTCACTCAGTTGGGCCTGAAATGTACCAAAGAGCTAATTTCAATGAAAAAAATAATTTTAAACTGAAGTATAGATAAAGGAACACTTTGTTCCCAGGATTGAAAGTATGTACAACTTATCCATTATTCCATAATGCACTACATTCTGATCATATTCTTTTCATACAATTTTTAAACATTTATAGGGCAATGACTCTCATTGTGAAGACTATATTCTTCTACAGTGCTGTTTAGATTATCCATTAAAAGCAATTAGTTCACTGAAAAGGGTCAGCAAATGCCCTCCTATGACCACCTGACAAAAGTTAAACTGTATTACATTAGAAAACGTTTGGATACATTTAAAGGCAGTTAGCCATGAAAAGATTGACTTTTCAGATGTTAAAACAAAATGGGTTCCAGGAGTACATTCTCAAATGCAGGCTCCTCCCACACTGTTCATTGGTCAGACATTTGTTACATAAATGAATGTCATGCAAAGAGCGATACACAGTTTAACTCAGCTGCTAGCAGCACTCACTACTGAACTGTAAGCAAGAAAAGCAAATGAGACTCAATAGTGGTATCTGGAGTACTTCATGCAGAACGGGAGACCTTCATCCCTGAAAACTTCTTTGAAAGGTAACTAAAATATTACTGATATCTACTGCTCCAATAGGATGGTGGTGCAACTTTAAAAAAATGTTTCATTTAAAATTTAAACTTTTAAAATCTCTGCATATTTAAATCAGCAGATACAAGCTTGCCTTGCCATCATTCTGTATCTTTATCTTTAATGGTCCCCCCGACCTTTTTGTTTTGCTTGCATCCATACTAGCCCATCTGCTATTGGCCTGCTTAGTTACCCCAGTTCTCTTTTTGTTCCTTTGATGCTCTCTCCATAGCCGGATCTTGCAAAATATAAGCTAACTTCAGACATAGTCTTGTGCATACTTCCCTTGGAGGAAGCCCCACTGAACTTAATGGGACTTATTCCTGAGCAGATATGCATAGGATTGTGCTGTTCCTCTTCTACTCTAAACACTTCTCCCAGTGTATTGCTTTTAAAAAGCAGATTTTATAAACCAGTGAGGATTCCCTCTGTGCTGTCTGGTGTTTAAGTATTGTCTTTTTCAGTGGTTCTCAAATGTTTTGGCACTGGGACCCATTTTTAAAAATGACACGGTCAGGACCTACCTAGCTTAATGAGACTTTTAAAAAGGTGATCTAGAAAGAAATAATATATTTATTTCCAAGTAACGTTTTATTTATTTGCAAAAACCTGAAATTTTTTTTCACGAAGAACATTTTTCATGAAGAGCCAGCTCTAATAGCCTCAAAGTTTGAGGGGCATAGTTATGAGACCCGGCCTTCAGCTGCCCCCACTACTGACAGATAGACTTACTGACGGACTTGGGAGGGGGAAATACACCATGAAAAAAGACACACAAACATTTATCTACCTTTATTTACACAAGTTTGCCAACTGCAGGAGCTCAGCTGTTTGCATGGCAATTAGCAGCTATCTGATTTTTGAATAGTCTCAGAGCTTGAGACAATTAATTATCTGATTCTTCCATCACCCCTGTTTTCAGTGGAAGCTTTGTGGGACCCACCAGAAATCAAGTGCTGACCCATAAAGTGAATCCCAACTCCCAGCCTGAGAAATGCTGTTCTATTTCTTCTTCAGTCCCACTTCTAATCAAATGTCATTTTCTTCCACCATTTTTTGGCCTTTCTTAAGCTGCAATCCTATACACATTTTCCTGGGAGTAAGCTCCACTGGACACAATGGGACTTGCCTCTTGAGCAGACATGCATAAGATTGTGCTGTAAATTGACTTATAATTCTTTTGGGCAGAGACTATATTCTTAACACAGACCTTGAGCTCAATACATATTAATTGAATAGTATGTTAAAACTAATTGAGGTATCTTAATTTTAGGAAGATTATAGTAAACACACACACACACACACACACACACACACACACACACACACACACACACACACAGTGTGTGTATATCTATCTTATAGTAAACAACTTCTTCCTCAAAAATAAGATTCTGTGACATTGCTTGTTACCTAATAAAGTGATTGAATAATACCTTGTAAATATTTTTCTGACAGAAGGAAAAATAGTCTCTTGGATCACACAAATTCTTGGATTACAAAGAATAAATGAAAACTTTTTTAATTGGACTGGCTAGTCTTCCAAAAATTGTCCCTCTTCTCCTTGAACAAAAATTAAAATTATTTTATGTAGAAAATAGCAGGCAAGGCCTCAGGTGACTAATTTCAATGGATGAGTTCTCCAACAAAACACTCCAGAAGACTTCCTATGACTAATGGTTGGAGGATAACAGTTTTAATGCTTTTTAGAAATCTTTTTCCAAGAGCTGAAGCCACAAAGATAAACACAGTAAAAGGCAATAGCAATTTTCAAATATCTAAGCATCATTCATTCCATAAACATTTGCAGAGCTACTGCTTCCGTTAAGTGTTAGGTAACTGCAGTTAATAGTCAGTTCTCCATTTATCTCCTAGCAATTAGCCAAATTAAGCACATCTTGATTATGTGGTGTATTCCATATTCATATTAAATATTTGCCACCTTTGAGCACTCAAATATATCTGTGCAATATTTTATACCAATGTAAATAAAAGTTCAAGCAAACCTCACCCTATTTTCACATTTATGTACTTTTTTCATATTTTTATACCACCCTTCCTCCAAGTTGCTCAAGGTGGTGCACGTAGTTCCTCCTGTTCTTTTGTCCTCACAACAACCCTGTGAGGTGAGTGAGGATGACACTGAGTGGCCCAAGTCATGCAGGGAGCTTCATGGCTGAGTGGGGGTTTCAACCTGGAACTTCCAGATCTAAATCCAACACCCAAATCATTTTATTTAGGTACAAAGCCGAATTTATTTAAGCCATTTTAAAGCCTCATCTCAAAAGAAAAGTTTAATTTAATGCAATCCCATTGGAAACACTGGGTCTTAAAAGTGAATAATTTTGGCTGGATTGTGATTTTCCTTGTTATATTACTTGAACATAACAAATCTGAATAGGAAAATATTGCATAGCTGTCTTGTCTGGGTACTGCTTGTCCAATGAGAATTTTGCTGCAGTAAAAGATATCTACATAGGACTATCATTTCTCGGATGCTCAAAATGCCATAATTTGCAAGTTTAGTCTGAGAGCTAGTATAGTGCAATGGCTGAAACTGAGCAAAATCAAGTCTCTCTTTATTCAGACCTTGCCTCTGCTAGGAAATCACTAGGTGGCCTGAGACAAGCCATTCACCAGCAGCAATATCAGTATGATATTTACCTTACAGGGTTGTTGTAAATATTACATCTAGAACAGCATTTCTCAAACTGTGCTGGGACTAATTTCTGGTGGGTCCCACAGAGCCTTCAATGAAAACACAGGTGATGGAAAGATCCGATAACTAATTGCCTCAATCCCTTGAGGCTATTCAAATATTAGATAGTTGCTAATTGCCTTGCAAATAGCTGAGCTCCTACAGTTTGCAATCTTGTATAAATATAGGGAGATAAATGTTTGAGTATTTTTTTCCTGGTGTTCCCCCCCCCCCAAGTCTGTCAATAACAGGTAGTGGGGACAGGTGAAGGCTGGGTCTCACAACTAAGCCCCTCAAACCTTGAGCAATTCATTAGGGCTAATTGTAAGAAATCGATTAGGTTTTTGGCAAATAAATAATTAAAATAAAACTTGCAAATAAATAAACAAAAATATTATTTCATACTGGTGAGCCTAGCTCTTGCAAAGCTAGGTGGGTCTCGACAGTGCCATTTTTAAAAGCAGGCCCTGGTGCAAAAAGGTTTGGGAACCACAGATATAGAAAATACCTGTGAAGCACTTCACATATTCAGAAAGTGCTATACCATTGCCAAGGACCATTATATCAGGACATTAGCAAGCAACCTGGGCAAAGTTAAACACTTTTAAATCTCAATAAATTCATTGGAAGAGATTCAAGTACATGCATTATTTTCCAATTGAATGAAATGAAACTTTCATGTGCTTAACTGTGACTGCATCGTACCCTTACCGTAAACGTCATATGTGGTTCTGTTATTAAACAGTCATATTTTCATTGCAGGTTTGTGGTTATCTTTGGTGAATCTTGCTTGTCTTAATGGATTCATTGCTTTACATTAGCAAGCTCATATCTAGAAGGAACTGTATAAAAGTGTTTTCAGTTCACTCAGGGGACAATAATACTGCCTACATTTTGCCGATTTATTGTAATTATTTCTTATGTGAATACTTTATAGAGAAATATGAAACTGTGGTCAACAGCCTTATAACTCCATTTTATTTCCCCTAGGCACCAGTTTTTTTCCTCTCCCCCCACATTTTCAACATTTTCTCTGCAAATTATGTTAAGCTTGCAAACTGATTTTAAAAGAAAAAAACACAATCGGAAGAAAATTAGCAAGGATCTTGCAGATTCTGTAGGAATGTTCTTTTGGAGACTAAAGTGTGCTATTATTTCAGATGCAGCGATCAGCTGAAATGTCATTTCATTGACACAACTTTTGAAACATCAAATAGTGACAATACACAAAATTCTGGAACTAAATCTAGAAGGCCCTTATTGCCGGTGGTATTTGTGTAGCACTGGTGCGAATGTTGCGAATGTGCCGTAAAGCATGTCTGTGACACTTCTACTCTGGTGCTGGGGCAGTGCTCATTCAGTACCAGGCCCCAATGTGAGCTCTAGTTGCCAGTAAGCCCAGTTGGGGAGGGGGGGAAGAAACCAGGCAGCAGGAGGGGAGGGAGGTGGGACCCGGCGGTGGAAGCCACCACCGGATCTTATCCCCAGCAGTGGCTAGGGCAGCCCGTCATGCGGCTGCTTGATTCACTGCTGTCAAAATAGCTGGGGGTGAGCCAAGGGGCTGTTTCAGGCAACAGGGACAAATGTCCCCTTCTCCCGAGGAGCCTCCAGTGGCTGCCAGGCTCCTGTGGGATGCAGCGATCACCATTTTGGTATTGCTGCTCCTGCCAGAGCTGGTCAGTTTAGGATTGAGCTCTACATAGCTGAATATTTGCAAATACTGTTAGTAGACTATAAATACTTAAAGTGTGTTAAGTCCCATTGAAATAACTGAGGATTCCTGTCTAAGCAAATATGGCAAGGATTGGGCTATAAATAATGTCTTATGACCCTGGGTTTTATTTTATTCTGTTACTACTAGGAAACGAATTTATAAATGTAGATTAAAATTCTGATTTGCAACTGGAAATTCCTCCAAGTTGATTAAAAGCCCCAAATTCTTCTCAGCTTGCATTAAAAGCCAAGCAGAAAATAATTACCAGTTCTCCAGTACTCACTGAATGTAATTAAACTCTGTAGCTCCATTACATTAAATAGGGGCAAACTGGGATTTTTTGATGGATTTCCCCTGGAAAGCCAGGGAACCTAGGGATGTTTGGTCACCTCTAGATTTATATGCTTAAACATTTGGAATATTATCAAAATTTCCTTCAAAGATATAAAATAATATAATGTAAAATTTAACTTATGCCTATTTGTTGTTCGTATTTGCAATGTCACTCCAGTTGTAAATCTTAAGCAACCTAGTGAAATATCTGTGTAGATAAGAAGGCAGATTTACATCCATGGAATATAAAAGAAAGCTGGTTGACATTCAGATTGCTTGTTACACGAAGCCTCATAATCCTTTCCTCTGGGTAATTTTTTTAAAAACCAAACAAACTGTGCAACAGAGGATGCAGTCCTAACCAGCTTTCTAGCACTGGGGTAAGGGCAATGCAGCTCTGAGGTAAAGTAACAAACATTCCCTTACCTTGAGGCCTCCGTGACTGCCCCCAACTGCAGGATGCAGCACATGCCCTGTTGGCACAGCTGTGTCTGTGCTGGAAAACTGGTGAAGATTGCACCCATAATAGCACATGGAGGAAGAATTATTTAAGTTGTTCCTCTCTGGTTCTTTTTTTAGAACTTTAATCATGGGAGAAAAGGTATGGGGATTCCTCTATGTTTTCCCCGTGAGTGAAAAAGGAAGGTAATTTTGAACTGAAAAATAAGAGAGGACAACGTTGCCAAACCTTTTCCCACTTAGATATAGCCCTCTCCAGGCTGAAAACAAGTGTTGAACTCAAGAATCAAATAACTCCACTTAACATGTAGTTTGAGCTTCCATTATTGTTCAACTGGGTCGGGAAGCTTTCCAACTGGGCTTTTAAGGCTAGGCTCAGGGACTGCACAGCTTCCTTGTACTCTAAGCCAGAGAAGTTCCCTGAAACTGCTTCTACAGGCCAAGTTTGTGGGTTGCAGAGTTTTCCAGCACATAGGCCTATGTCAACATTTAAAGTAGTTCCTTCCTATTCAATCAGCAAATAAATCTGCTGAAGTCTGGAGCAAGATATTATCATTCAACTGAAGAACGCCTTACACAGAGCTCTACCATCACTTACTATACATTTGTTTGTATATTATTTATGTTTGTGATTATTTACTCTTTGTCAGAAAACCGAAGAAGAGGTAAAAGCTAAGCACCTCTAGACTTACACTGGTCAAAGTAGACTCACTACATCATATCTATGATCAGATGTCCCGATATTTATTTGCTTTAAAACAACCATACATGTGATAAAGCAGTGACTCTCAAACCTTTTAGACTGAGACCCACCCACTTGTGTCAGGACCCACCAGAAGTGACATTATTAACCCGGAAGTGATGCAATAGCCAGAAGTGCAACTATAAGCAGGAAGTGCCATCATTGTGACATAATACAGGGTGTTTGGAAAGTCACTGTACACTTTTCATAAATAAATATACATAAGTGCACAGTGACTTTCCGAACACCCTGTATAACGGCACTCTTGGAATGCATACTGGCATTCTTGGACTGCAGCAATTGCACAATCATGAAACATCCCTGACAGAAAGCAAGATTAGGACAAAATATTATGTAAAAGCACTGCACTAAAAACAATTTAAAAAAAAACTCACTTGAAAATTCAAACTGTTAACACTCATAAAAAGAATATAGCAACAGTAAGATCTGCAGCTTCCAAGATGGCTGCTCTCAGCATTCCATGATCCACCTGATATCAGGTTGTGACCCACCAAATGGGTCCCGACCCAGTTTGCAAAACACGGCTATAAAGCATGTGGTGTAGCTGAAACATGTTTTGGGCAGAAGTTTGATGTGTTAAACTGGTGAATACTAGGTAGTAAGAAGGATCCATAGCACTCTTCAGTGGTCAGTACCCCACAAGGAAACTGGGCATTGCAGAGGCGGTAACCCCTAGGGAGCTGCTTTTCCACCTGGGTAGCCCAGAACACTTTCCCGAATTTTTGCTTCACCCTTCTTTCAAAAGGGAAGTCCACAAGCTATGTATTTGTGGGTGTACAGTATTCAAACACACATGCACACACGCACTCACACACACACACAGTCTGCTCACGGTATGGCCAACATATGCAAAAGCACCAGGATAACCTGACAAGCGCGCGGGGCGCTTCATTTTAAGTCAGGATTTCTGTTCACGTAACTGACACAACTCATAAGAACGTAAGAAGAGCCCTGCTGGATCAGGCCAAAGGCCCATCTAGTCTAGCTTCCTGAATCTCACAGCAGCCCACCAGTTGCCCCAAGGAGGCATGAGACAACAAGATGCTTGCATCCTGTTGCCACTCCCTTGCTCTTGGTACTCTGAAGTAGCCCACCACCATTGTAAGGAGGTTGCACAATCCATCATGGCCTATAGCCCACGATGGACTTTTCTTCCAGAAATCCGTCCAATCCCCTCTTAAAGGCATCCAGACCAGATGCCATCACCACCTCCTGTGGCAAAGAGTTCCACAGATTAACTACCCGCTGGGTAAAAAAGTACTTCCTTTTATCTGTTTTAACTCTCCCAACCCTCAGTTTTAGCGGATGCCTCCTGGTTCTGGTGTTTTGAGAGAGGGAAAAGAACATCCCTCTATCAACTCTATCCCTTCCGTGCATTATTTTGTATGTCTCAATCATGTCCCCCCTCAGGCGCCTTTTTCCTAGGCTGAAGAGCTGCAGGCTGAAACACTGCAGTCTTTCTTCATAAGGGAGGTGCCCCAGCCCCATAATCATTTTCGTCGCTCTCTTCTGCACCTTTTTCAGCTCCACTATGTCCTTTTTGAGGTGCAGCGACCAGAACTGGACACAATATTCCAGGTGCGACCTTACCATCAATTTGTACAATGGCATGATAATATTGGCTGTTTTATTCTCAACCCCCTTTTTAATTACCCCAAGCATGGAATTGGCCTTCTTAATTGCTGCTGCGCACTGGGCCAATACCTTCATTGAATTGTCCACCAGCACCCCAATATCTCTCTCCTGAGCTGGTACAGACAGCTCAGAACCCATAAGCCTATAGGTGAAGTTTTGGTTTTTTGCCCCAATGTGCATCACTTTACACTTCTCTACGTTGAAATGCATCTGCCATTTGGCTGCCCATTCCCCCAACTTGGAGAGATCCTTCTGGAGCTCTTCACAATCTCTTCTGGTCTTCACCACCCAGAAAAGTTTTGTGTCATCTGCAAACTTGGCCACCTCGCTGCTTATCCCTGTCTCCAGGTCATTTATGAACAAGTTGAAAAGCACCGGCCCCAAGACAGATCCCTGGGGCATTCTGCTTTTCACCTCTCTAAATTATGAAAATTGCCCATTGACCCCCACTCTCTGTTTCCTGGCCCTCAACCAATTCTGAATCCATAAGAGGACCTGCCCTCTTATTCCCTGACTGTGAAGTTTCTTCAGCAACCTTTGGTGGGGGACTGTGTCAAACACCTTCTGAAAATCCAGGTATATGAGATCCACAGGTTCACCCACATCCACTTGCCTGTTGACCTTTTCAAAGAATTCCAAAAGGTTCGTGAGGCAAGACTTACCCTTACAGAAGCCATGCTGACTTTCCTTCAGCAGTACTTGTTTTAGGATTTTATCTTTGATGAGGCTTTTTACCATCTTACCCGGAACAGACTTTAGGCTGACTGGCCTGTAGTTTCCAGGGTCTCCCTTTCTCCCTTTTTTAAAGACTGGCGTGACATTGGCTATCCTTTAATCCTCTGGCACCATGGCTGTTTGAAGGGACAAGCTGCATACTCTAGTTAAGAGGTCAGCAACTTTGTTCTTTAGTTCCTTAATAACTCTTGGGTGTATACCATCTGGGCCTGGTGACTTATTTATATGTAATTTATCAATTTGTCTGCTTTAATTATCATTATCTGCTTTAATTCCTTAGTTAGGAAGGGCTGTGTGGGCTGCGGTTATCTCCCCAAGTTCTTCTGCCGTGAAGATGGATGTAAAGAATTCATTTAATTTCTCTGCAATCTCCAAGTCCCCTTTTGTCTCCTTTTTCCCTTCCTCACCATCCAGCGGGCCAACTGCCTCTCTGGCAGGTTTCCTGCTTCTAACATATTTGAAGAAGCTTTTATTATTCCCCTTTATGTTGCTAGCCATGCATTCCTCAAACTCTTTCTTGGCCTCCCGTATCAACTTCTTACTTTTCTTTTGCCAGAGTTTATGTTGTTTTTTTATTCTCTTCACTGGGGCAAGACTTC
This sequence comes from Lerista edwardsae, assembly GCA_029204185.1. Lineage (NCBI taxonomy): Eukaryota > Metazoa > Chordata > Lepidosauria > Squamata > Scincidae > Lerista > Lerista edwardsae. The sequence continues at coordinate 9,341,466 of JAJKFI010000021.1, forward strand.
CATTTATGGAAAGAAGCTTCCTTGCTCTTTACTTTACAGCTTCTCGAACTTTGTTTGTCAGCCATGCAGGCACCCTCCTGGACCTTGTTGAGCCCTTCTTTCTTTGCAGTATACACTTCCACTGGGCCCCTACTACTGTTAATTTAAACAGCCTCCATGCAGCCTGGAGAGACTGGACTCTTTTTATCTTCCCTTTCAATTTCTTTCTAACTAGCCTCCTCATCTGAGGGAAATCTGCCCTTCGAAAGTTGAGGGTTCTTGTGTCAGATTTGCTCTGCAACTTTCCTGCACATGCATGGCAAAACCAATCGCAGCGTGGTCACTGTTCCCCAATGGCTCAGTAACACTTACATTCCCTAACTAGGTCCCGAGTACCACACAATATTAAATCCAGAGTCACCTGTTCTCTGGTGAGCTCCATGACTAGCTGCTCTAAGGCACAGTCATTCAGCACATCAAGGAATCCGATCTCTCTTTCTTGACCAGAGCACCAGTTGACTCAGTCGATATGAGGATAATTGAAGTCCCCCGTGATTACAATCCTGTCTCTCTTGGTCAACGCCGTGACTTGTTTCCTCATTTCAAGGTCACCTTCAAGTTTTTGATTGGGAGGACGATAGCACACCCCCACTATTACATTGCTCTTATGGCCTGTTAGTTTAACCCACAGTGACTCTGTGGTGGAGTCTAGCCCACCTTCAGTTTCTACTGTGCTGGATTCTATCCCTTCTTTGATATAGATGGCCACCCCACCGCCAACATGCCCTTCCCTGTCCCTCCTATAGAGTTTATAGCCTAGGATTACAGTATCCCACTGGTTCTCTGCATTCCACCAGGTTTCCGTTATGCCTACTATATCAATGTTTTCCCTAGCCACCAAACATTCCAGTTCCCTCATCTTTGCTCGGAGACTTCGGACATTTGCATAACACCACCTATATATGGGGCTCCCTAAGGAGAGACTCTTATTTGATCCCTTTTCCCCTCCTCTCTTTCTATTAGACAAACTGTCACTTACACTCAGGTTTGAAGTTCTATTTCCTACTCCTCCATTACTCTGTGATACTCCTGCTCCCTCCTCTTCCCATAGGGACGAGGAGTTCCGAACTGGATGCCACTCGGCTCCTGTTGGCTTTCCCCCAGGGATCAGTTTAAAACCTGCTCTGCCACCTTTTTAATGTTAAGCGCCAGCAGCCTGGTTCCATTCTGGTTCAAGTGAAGCCCATCCTGCTGCCTTATGCCTGAGCTTTTGGCTAAAGTGTTTTTTAGACCCCAAATAGTTTAAAACACTAAAACTTTAGTTAAATTTAGTTTAAATTAGTTTAATTTGGTTTAGTGTTTAGTTTAAACACTAAAGACTAAACACCAAAGTGTTCCAAACACCAAGAGTGCTTTCCCTCCTGTGCTGAGTCTTCACCTCTGCCTTATTTCAGTTCCTACTCTTCCCTATGTTTTATCTGGGTTCTTACTCACAAGTAGACTATGGTCTTACTGACAGTAGACCTCTGTAGGCTTGAGCTGTAATTCTGTACAGAATCAGCTCCCTGTCAGTTACTACTAGCTGCTTTTACTGTGTTCTTTTGTGCCTATTTAGTTATATGTATTTCCCCCACCTGGTTTCTTTGGCCTGACTACTGGGCCTTCACAATCTCCTCCTCTACTTATAAGGTCACACTTTTAGCTCTACTTTTAAGGTCTACTCTGCAAACTCTGCAAAGTTCCCTTCCGCGTGTCGGCTATGGACGCTGCGTGACTTGTTTATCTGTAGAATAAGAAGATGAAGCAAAAACGGGTCCCAGCAACGCTTCTGTCCTCAGAAGCGCTCTGCTCTCTCTTCCCCTTCCCGGCAGGGTCAGCCGCCTCAAGCGGGGGCTGCTCTGTTCCCCCCTCACAGCCTGCCACTTCCCGCCTTCGGCGTTTCCTCCAGTGGACCCCTATCGCCCCGTGCACGGTTAGGAGAGTCACAAAGCCCGCGGGCATCGGAAGGCAAACCCAAACGCCGCTCGCCGGCCGCCCTCGGCACGCAGCGTGCCAGGCACGCGTCCCAGCGAAGGTCTTCACAGGCTGCGCTGCTCTCGGCCACGAGACTTCAGGCAGCGGGAACGTCCCCCACCCCAGAGCGCCTTTCATCTCCTCCGCGCCCCGCGCAGACTATTCGACGCCACATAGGATTACCAGCGCTGGCTCCCACGGGCCCGAACGCGCGCCTTTTCCCCGCCCCGTGAGCGCCCGGAGGGAGGGCTGCGTGGCTGATAGGCGCCTAAGCATTCCAGAGGGAGGGGCTAAAAGACCAGCGTGTCTGGTTCTCGCAGCAGTTTCGAGGATCACTGTGAGGTGCCGGCAGCCTCCCAGTAGCGGGTTTTCCTCAGACAAGATGGAGTTCGAGACTTGCGCTTATCAACCTCAGGCAACGGGACTGCAAATGAAACAAGTACAACTTGATTAACGCAACAACCAACCGGAGTGTCTCTGGCTGATGAAAGTTTTCCTCTGATCTCCCCACAGCGAGCGGCTGACGGACCTGGTGGCGTCTTGTTGCGCCTCTCGCAAGGTCCCGAGCGGCGAGCGGGATCCGGGAATAAGACACGCACGAGGGCGCGCTGCGGGAGCGAGAGTAGCCGCCCGCCGCGCACCATGAAGCGCTCTCTGGCGAAGCTCTTCCAGTCCGGGGAAAAGAAGGACGGCGCCGCCTACGAAGGGGTCGTGTGCGACGCCGACGCCGCCTCCCTGGCCTCGCAGGATGTGTTTAAGGTACTGCCCAGAAGCCCCCTTTGGTGGGCGGGGGTGGTTTCGGGGGTGGGCGCGGAGAGGAAAGACTTCCAGGAGAGCCCATTGAGGGCGGCTGGCTTCGTTTCTCGCGTTTCTGCTGAGATCGGAACAGCTGCATGACAACCGTGCAGGCGTTCAACAGGGAATGTCTGCCCTTCGTTGCAGCGCTGCGCTGGGAAACAGCACCTGTTGGATCTCCTCCTGTCCAAGCGAACTTAACAGTATAAGAGTCTTGCCAGAAAAAAACAGAACGACAACTTGAATTTGAACGCCCTTAAGAAATAAATGTTTTATAGTATATTTTGGAGCTTCCAGTGTCCCTTTTAAATATTCACTACATTTGAATCCTGGCCTTCAGAATAGCCTTTTTCATATCCGTTTTGTCCAACACTGTCCTGAGAGTAAGCCCTATTGAAGCGAACAGGATTTACTTCTGAATAGACAAGCATAGGATTGTGCTTCAAGGGCCTCATTGCTGGTGGTAACTGCCTACTGCCAGCTCTGGATGTTGTAACTGTGCCTTAAAGCATATTGATGACACCTGGAGAGTAGGTACCACTTGTGCTGGGGCCATGCTAGGCAGCACTGAGCCCCAGCATGGGCAGTATGGATGGATGGTGCTCCAGTAGTGACAGCCAATGGTAAGGACCATTGGGGTGGGGGAAGAAGGGGAGGGGGTGGAACTAGGCAGGGGAGGGGAGTAGTAGCCCAGTTGGGGGTGGGGCCGGTGATGGTTTCCACTGCTGGATCCTCAACCCTGGGCAGCCTGACATGGGCTGCTTGAGCGCAGACAAAATAACCAGCGGAGACTCAGGGATTCCCATGGTGGGGCCGGCAGCTTTCCTCTGGGGAATGGGATGAACTACTTGTAGGATGCAGCGGTAGCCATTGTGCTACCATTGCTCCTATGGGAGCCAGGCAGCTCAGGATTGGGTTGCCTGTTACAACATGGGGTGTCTGAACGTTCTACCTGGAGGCTAGAGCACATGCATTGCATGCAGAAAAACCTACAGTCCCAGGTTCAATATTTGGCATTGCCAGTTAGAGAACAATTCCTTTTTGAAACCCTGACAAGCTCTTGCCAACAGTGTCAACAGTATGACGCTAGAGGGACCAAGGGTCTGACTCAGTATAAGGCAGCTTCCTATGTTTCCCATCATATGTAGGCAAATCTATTACTTGCATTGGGCAGTGGGTTGGACTAGATGACCTCTGACGCCATTTCCAACCCAAATATTCTGTTTTAAAACTAGGAGTGATCTTGAAACCCTGGCATGAACTCTTATTTTCCCCTGATCAACTCCTCTAAAGACAGTTTTCAACTTTTTAGTTAGCATATTGCAGAAGAAAAGTTGAATATGCTTTAGGGCACAATCCTAACCAACTTTCCAGCTCCGGCATAAGGTCAATGGACCTCCAAGGTAAGGGAACAAACATTCCTCTACCTTGAGGAGGCTTCCATGACTACTCTTCCACTGCATGCCCCACAAAACATGCCCCACTGGCACAGCTATGTCACTGCTGGAAAGTTGGTTAGGGTTGCACCCTTATTTTCTGAGCAAGGATGAACATTCTGGAAGACTTTCTACAGAGTTTACATCTTTGCTGATAAACAAATGTGGTAAGCCCGATTCTATTCAACTTTTTAGTGCCAATGCAGCTGAAATGCAACCCCAAGGTAAAGAAATAAATGTTCACTTACCTTGAGGGGGCTTCCATGACTGTCCCCCCCCCCAATGCAGGATGCATAATATGTCCCATTGGCAGGCTGCATCAGTGCTGGAACTTTGATTGGGCCAGTGTGAATCATTCTGTGTAATGCTGCCTGCTGACACATCCACACACCTGTAATTGTGATGTAAAATCTACATTGACTCACAGAGATCGTTCCCTTTATTCCCTTACCTCCGGGCTGCATTGTGGCTGTATCCGCACTTGGATAGGATTGGGCTATAAGACTTATCTAGCCTTTTAAAAGGACTTAATGCCTTCCAGAAGGATTCAAAAAGAAAAAGCCATATTTTTTCTCAAGCCTGTACTTGCACAGGCCGCAGTCTGATGCATATGACATAAGTATCTATGCAAATTAATGGGCTTAGCCTTCCAAGATTTTAATAACTTGGATCCTTTTACTGTAAATAAAGTTTGCTCACTGAATGGGGAGTTTCCTGCCTTTCCTCTGTAGCTCTCTACAATTTGCTTCTAAGAACATAAGAAGAGCCCTGCTGGATCAGACCAAGTTCCATCAATTGGTTCCACACACCAACCAGGTGACTCTGAGAAACTCAGAACTGGGACATGCAGGCAAATAATCCTTTCCTGCTGTTGCTTCCCACCAGCATATATAAATTCAGATATCCCTTGAACCAAGATGGCATGAAGTATTGGGGTCTGCAGCACAAAAAAAGGGGATCTGTAAAATGTGTCCATGCGTCCACCTTCCACTCATTGGGACACCTTAGGAGCCATGTCTATAGCTCTATTCTTATATGCTGCATTAAAAACATTATGTTGTAGAGTGAAGATGCAGTGCACTATAATGTTTTCAGTTGACTCAAGCAATTAAGCCAAGCAACAAGCTACAGCGAAAGGCAAAACAGAAGTCAAAAACCCTGAAATCACTGTCTAGTAAACCTGAACTAGATAAATCCAGCCAGCGGTGTCATCCAGGCGGAACGGCCCGGTACGCCGTTCCACTAGTTCCACAGATGGGTCCAGGCCTCTCCCGAGGACGGGCAAGCTGCTCCTGGGCCTGCCCGCCCTCCCGCGCGTCCGAATCGCTCTGAAATGGAGCGATTTGAGGTGCAGGGAGGCGCAGGAAGGCGTGGCTGGCCTCCGCCATAGGGGCGGAGGGCTGCCAATCATCCAGGCGTTCCGGTTCCTGGCGCACCCGGATGACATCACTGAATCCAGCTAAAAGCTATTAACTAACAGATAAGTGGTGGTCAGTGCTAAGCTATTCCTGAAATGCATAGCCAGCCATATTTAAACTAGTATGTTTCTTGTGTCTGGAATACTTGTATTCTACTGTCATTAAAATAAAGAACATTGCCATTTTTAAAATAAAAAAATTAGGTGATCTCAGATGGAAGTGCCTGCAGACTTCGGAGCTTCATTAAGAAGAATCGTGATGGACTTAGCAAAGTGGATGGTCTAAATGCAACTCCATTGCATCATGCTGCAAAAGGAGGTCAACTTGAATTAATGAAAATGATTATAGATGATTCTTCAGCTGAAGGTGACAAATAAAAAATTGTGTATCCTTAATTTGCAGCATGCATACATACATATTTGCACATATGATTTTCTTAGAGAAACTTTGCTTGAAGCAATCTTGGTACATCTGTCTGCTTGTTATGTTAATAAAGACAACTCCTTAAGAAATAATTAAATTGGAAAAAATCATAGGTTTGGTTCGCATGCAGCATCAAAGATGGTTTGACCATTTTTCATGATCACAACTCCGACTGTTCCCTCCCTCCCTCACATGCCTTCTCTCTCTCTCTCTCTCTCTCTCTCTCTCTCTCTCTCTCTCTCTCTCTCTCTCTCTCTCTCT
>JAJKFI010000021.1:9355161-9383516 GCA_029204185.1 Lerista edwardsae
TCCGACTGGGTGCTGGAACTCCCTGGATCCTGCTCTTTCCACCCTGGGCCAGTCAGGCGCAGGCAAAGCATTTAGTTTCGCTTTCTGTTCTCCCTCTGTCTGGTAGCTGAGCTGCTCAGCCCTCCCACAGAACCTGCAGAATCGTCTGTGACCACAGGGTGGCAGCAGACCTGTAGCCCCATGCAATCCCCTTGGTTCCTGATGATCTGGGCCCCCTCCCTGAAAAACGGGGGGCTGTAGAGGGGTCTGACCCCCGCAGTGATTCCTTCCAGGCTGCAAGGTACGTGTGTGCCAAGTTTCGTGGCCGTGGGTCAAGGGACGGAGACGTGTATAAGGAACATACACACACACACACGTCCGTTTTTATATATATAGATAAATAAAAGATGCACGCATAAGCTACAAGACACCACATCACTAAACAACAGTGTTGGAAGGTCTGTAGTAGTAGTTGTTGTTTGTCTTTTTCTTTTTAAAGACTGTTAAAATTTGTCTTACAAATATGTGATGAAACACTAGATAAAAAAACAGTAGATAGGAGGGGTTTTCCTTCCATGTTGTTCCTGTTTGGTGTTGGCAGCTAGAAAGCTGCTTGCTAGTTTTCCATAAAATCAGAGTAAATCCTTAGGACTTCTTCCCTCCGCTAGAAAAAGTATCTTAGAGCACAATCCTATACTGCGCTGGAATGGTGAAGCCTATGGGCCTGAGCCAGTGGTGAAATTCAGCCAGTTCTCACCTATTCTGCAGAACCGGTGGCTAATTTTAGGTTGGGAGAGGGAAGAAAGGCAGCGGATGGCCCTGAAGGCTGCCCTGAAGGACATAGAACCTGTTGTTAATTTATTTGAATTCCACCACTGGCCTGAGCCACATCCTAGTGCAGTATAGTGGAGCCTGGAGCCTCCCTGTGGCAAGGGCACATTTGTGCCCTTATCGTAGGGGAAGCGCCAGCCTCCCCTTTGCGCTCCTTGGATCTGCACCTGCTGAACAGCAGGCGCAGATCCAGGGAGACTGTGTGGCCTGAATTGGGGTTGTGCGGCCTCCCAAATAGGCTTAGGATTAAGGCTAGACTTTAGGATTTGGATTCAGCCAGCGCAAGGGAGGCATGGCGCCTCGTGTTTGGTGCTAATGACGTCACACCGACACTATGCCATAGTGTCGGCATGATGGGCAGCGTTGGATTGTGCTTCCTGTGCTCAACCCAATTCATATTTATTGTCTCTGATACAGAAAGGCACAGAAATATTATTCTGCTTGGTATGCAAAAGCGTATGGTGGTGGGGGCTACAGCATAGCATTACTGTACAGTACAGGCATACCCCGGTATTTGCCTGGGATAGGTTCCTGGAGCCCCTGTGGGTAAGAGGGAACCTATGTTAAATATTATATAGGATGTCAAGTATAGGGTTCTCCCCTGCCCCTACCTCTGAGCAAGAAGATTTTTTTAGCAACCCAAAGTAAGAATAAAGGAAGGTAAGGTGGGGCCCCAATCCGTGGATAATTGAAACCGCTGGCATAAATCTGAGAAGAGAAAGAGGGCCAAAAATAGAGCATAGGATCTGACATGTGCATTTGCTGCTGAGATCATTGCCCTCCAATCCACACTCTGCCCTCCCCCCTCCTGACCTTGGAACATCTCCAGACTTCCCCCACATCACCCCAGCTGCCTGTGGAGCCCCCCCCCACGTAGCTACTGTGACACATGCCATGCCTTTCACCATGTGCAGTAGTGGTCTGGCAGCAGGTTACAACAGCCCAGTTTTTGCGCTGCTGTAAAGGACCTTAAGCTGCACCACAAGTGTTCCAGGACTTGTGCCAGTTGCACAAGTCCTAATAGGATTGAGGCCTAAGACCTTTTGAAATCAATAGATGTGCTTGATAGTGTCTAGATTGGACTTAACTACACTTCAAAAATGTGGAAATGGGAGAGTGTCACAGTGCATTATGTATATCTGGTTATGCATTCTATATAACTTCAGAATTATAATCTATTTTTGATTCTTTCAGATAGAAAACGGTGGTCTAATAAATAAAGCAAACAATTTGGGCTGTATGCCAGTCCATGCAGCTGCATTTTCTGGTGCAAAATTATGCTTGGAGATTATTATTAAAAAAGGTAAATACAGTTTTTACATTGCCTGATTATTGCCGAAATGGCACTCATTGAGGCCTATGTACCCTGGCTCATTTCTCATAAGATTGTGACTATCAGTTGGCTGGGTGAAAACAGTTTTAAGATATTACCATATACTTGTTAAGGGGAGACAAGCAGGGATGCCATAGAGAATGAATGTGTTAACCATAATTCAATTTATGTACAACTGACTGTGTGATTTCAATCTATTTACAAATGTACCCTTGCTTTAAGAATCAGGTCTCTGATGTTTTGAATCTCTATTGCTCAGCTTTAGCAACACTTACGTATTTGATTATCTCTTGGGCATCCCAACTGAAATCTTGAATTATGCTTGCGCCAGCCCCTGGGTGTCTGTTTTGCCACAGCCCCTCCTCCAAACTTTCCCACTGAAGGCTATGCCTGCTTGAGCTGATTAGTTCCCCTGACCCAGATACAGCTAGCCTGGCAGCAGTGATGTCATGTAGGGGGAATGCAGGGGAACTCAGTTCCACTTGTTAAAATTAGGGCTGACTCCGCCCACTTCACTCCACGGCGCTTCCCCCTCCTCCCCCTCCTGATTCCTCTGCAAAGAGCTTCTTGGTTGGCCAGCAGTCAGAGGGTTAAAGGGAGCGACTCCGGATTCCTAGAGGGGTGAAGGGGGAAGGGCTGCAGTGGGGAAGTCCTGTCCTGCACAGCCCCCTTCCTCGCTCCCTCCAGCCACACATGTGGAGTCAGCAGCTGCTCTGGTGAGTCTGCAGCCCACTGGGGAGAAGGGATGTCCTGGGGGTGGTGGTGAATCGAGGGGGGCCCTGGAGGGGACGGAGAGGAGCTGGGACTTTTTGAAGCTGCCCTCCTGATGTGCCAGGCGTAAGCGGGCTTTGGTGTGGGGAAGCGCCCAAGGGTGCCGTCCGGAGTGGTGCCGCCCCTCAGCCCCTTCCACAGGTTCCTGCCTCATTCTGCTCAGCCAGCCTCGGCTTCGAGGCTGCTGCCCCTGTGCCAGTTTTCAACTTCCCTGGCAATTTTGAATAACTCCACCTCGCCTAGCTGCGAAGACCAAGGAAAGGCTTTCACCGTTGTCTCTCCAGTCCAGAGCATTTCACTGGCACTCTGGGTGTGAGGCTTCTTTGGGAGACTGTCCCCATTGCTATTGGAGCTGCAATTGGGGTGGGGGGAATTCTTCACTTTCTGTTCTGTAGGTGCCAGGCGCTGTACAGAACCGGCTGGCTCCGCACACTCGTCGCTGGCTAGGAACCAGCCGCGGGTAGACCTGGGCTCCGCCAGCCTCTGGAGCCCAAGTCTACCCATAGGAACCAGCCGCGGGTAGACCTGGACTCGGCCAGCCTCCGGCTTATGATGTCACTTCCTGTGGGCGGATCCTGACACATGCCAATCAAAAGTGAGTTCCTGTTCTTAAATCATTTAGATGCCACCACTGCCTGGCAGTATAGCAAAGTGTGGGGTACTAGCACTAATGAAGAGGTAGCCCCCACCCAGTGGCTTGCCTGTAGGCCCTAGGCCTCCTCTTCCAGCTTCCGAATGGTTGCTCCCCAACAAATCCACAGTCCTCTGTCCAATAATTCTCAGTCATTTGCCTGCCCATCAATCAGCCAGTGCATCAGTCTGTATATCAGTTTGCCACACCAGTCCAAGGAGCCAGTCCATTGTCCAGTTCATTAGTCAGTCAAGCCAGTAAGTCAGTTTGTTATATAAGTTCGCCAAGCCAGTCCAATGAGCCAATCCGTTGTCTAGTCAGTCCAACAAGCCAGCAACTCTTCACTTCTTCCATCACTCTCTCCACAACTACAGCCCACAGCCTCTCCTTCCTCCAAGTGCTCCTTGTATCCCCCTGCAGGCTCCCAAGTGGCTACAGCTGTGCAGCCCAGCCACTGCTACTTCCCTGGTGTTAACCCTGTGCTTGCCTGAGCCAAGGGCCACTGCTGACACCATAATCTGTCTCCTCGGGAGGATCTTCTGCAATTCCCACTACAGTGTCGCAAATGTACCGTAAAGCATGTTTGCGCTGATTTGGGAGCAGGCCATGAGGCTCAAGGATATGCACTGGCCTGCCGGCACCAGATCCCATCCCTGCCCCAGCTGAGCAAGGTAGATTTGTGCCAGGCAGCGCAGGGGGTGGGTGAGGATGGTGGGAAGGCATTCCAAGGGTAGGGAGGGGGCATTTATGGGTTGGGGAAAGAGGATTGGGCCCAGGAAGGGGTGGAATTGTTTGCGGCAGTTCATACTGTATCACAACCCCTGGCTCCAGCCCCGGCCCCAGTGGCGTCATCCTACCGGTTTGCTGGGCGGGGTTTCTTCGCTCGCTGGGAGGGTTTCCGTGGTAATCGGCAGCGTGTTCGCTGCCTCCCGTTGTGTAATGGCGAAAGCCCGCCCGCTGCAGTGGGCGGGCTTTCGCCATTACGCAACGGGAGGCAGCGAACACGCTGCCGATCACCACGGAAACCCTCCCAGCGAGCGAAGAAACTCCGCCCAGCGAACCGGTAGGATGACGCCACTGCCCGGCCCCAGGCAACCTCACACGGGCTACTTGGATTTATGCTAGCTAAATAGCTGGCACAGGTTCAAGTATCCCCATAGGGCAGACTGAGATGCTACGTGGGGTAAGGGGAAAAATATTCCCTTACCCCGAGGTGACCTCTAGCAGCCTCCCAACCTGTGTTGGATACAGCATAGGCCGCTGTGTCCTGGCTGCACTGGTGCAAGTTAGGATTGCACCCTGAGCTGAATGAAATCAGACATGTGTTAGCAGAGATCTGTTTTTGAATGTACTGGGTTACTACATCATTTTATTTATAATCCTTATTTTATATTTATTCTTAATATGTAGCTCCATAAATCATGTTGTATTAACAGTAGCTGATTTGGCAAAATTAATATGCTCTGAACACTGGGAAAATATATATATATACACACACTGTATATTAAAGCAAGTATGTTTGTAGTACTGTAGCTCTGCACTTCGTAACCAATTTGCATTTTTAACTCTTAAGGTGAAGAACTAGGCTATACCCCTGAAAATCACATCAATTTTACTAATAATGGAAAATGTAGTCCTATCCACCTTGCAGTTCAGAGTGGTGATTTGGAAATGATTAAAATGTGCATTGAATATGGAGCAAAAGTTGATCTTAAGCAGGTAATGTAATGCATTGTGCCGTAAATATATTTGACAGTATCTGGCCAGTTTAGTGCTTCTAAATTGTAATTATTTCAACTGACAATGCAGTCCTAACATGCTGAAAGGCCAGCACAAATCCCTTGTGCTGATCTCCAAATATTGCTAATGTACCTTAAAATGGGTTTGTGCCATTTTTTGAAGAGGGAGGCCAGCTCACGGACGTGCATTTCTACTCACATTTCCTTGTGCTTCATAATTTCTACTCACAGAGTGACAAATGCACAGCTCTTCATTTTGCTGCCACCCAAGGAGCTACCAACATTCTTAAATTAATGATGACATCTTATAAAGGAGATGAACCTATCATTGATGCATTAGATGGAAATAAGGAGACATTGCTTCACAGGTGAGACTTTTGCCCAATTCCACTGTAGCTTTTATTTTGTCACTATGCTACTCTTAATTTCAACAATATTTCAAGAAGTAAACTTTAAAAAGAAAAAGGAAACGGTTGGGTGATATCCACACACACCTGCTCATCTGTATTGGTTTGACTGCTAGGCACATACCTGTATAGCATCTTTCAGCACTGGGCACCACAATCCTGTGGGGTTCTACTGCTGGCTCTGTAGCCCTAGTACCGGTGGTGGGTGTTACAAATGTTCCATAAGGCACATTGGTATCACCTTGGAAGTAAACAGCACTGGCAGAGAGGTCTGCTCTGCTCGGTTAGCACTGCAGAACTATCCCAGGGTGCTGCTAGAGCAAAGATAAGCCCCGAGTGGCACAGAGAGGGAGGCGAGAGGGCAGGAGAGGTGTTTCTGGGAGGGAGAAGGACAAACCAGAGAAGGGACAGGCCCAGGCCCAGGACAGGGTTCGGACCAGTGGAGGCCTCTTGTGCCAAATCCTATCCCCTCCTGTTGGGCTCAGAAGCCTGACACAGGGCTTGTCAAGCAAAATAGCTGGCACAGACTTGAGAAGCCCCATTCAGCATTGGGGTAAGCGGATCAATGTCCCTTTCCCCCAAAGAGACCTCCAGCCTGCTCGTATCCAGCACAGGATACAGTGGTAGCCATTCGGAGCCACTATTATTATTAATGTTATTGAGTTTCTATCCTTCCTTTCTACGCCGTATTGGGTACCCAAAGTGGCTCACAACATTAAAAGTGCATATAATAAAAGATAATTCAAGATAAAGATAATAGGTTAAGGGCGCAATCCTAACCTGGTGTTAGATAATACAATTAGATAATACAATTGCTGGTGTTAGATAATACAATTGCTGGCCACAATTAGGCCAGCAAATTTGACTGGCACAAGGACCACTGTAAAGTGCATTTGGACCACTCTCGGAGTCAGGGAGGATGGCACACGTCTGTGTGCTGGAATACTGCACTGGAATGGCGAGGCCAACGTGCCTGTGCCATATCCAGCACCACATAGTGGAGGCTGGAGCCTCCCCAGTGCAAGGGCATGTTCGTGCCCTTACCATAGGGGAGGCGCCAGCAGCTCTTATGTGCTCCTCAGATCTGCGCCTGCTAAACAGCAGGTGCAGATCCGAGGAGACCGCACAGCCTGAATTGGGGCCATGCACCCTCCCAAATGGGCTTAAGATTCGGTCATAAGGCTGCTCCCCTCCCAAGCCAGCATGTCTCCCGGCCCACCCACAGCCCGCCCAGGTATGCCCTCCCCTCTCCCACTCCCTCCCTTGCACTGAAATGGTGTCTCCCTTGCGCCAGGCGGCTGGCACCTCCCTGCATGCAAAGGTGCGAGCTTGCCCTTGCGCCGGGGTGGCTCCAGCCTCCCTCATACTGCGCGGGATACAGCACAGGCCCATCGTGCTGCCTGTTCCAGTGCAGTATAGGATTGCACCCTGAGTTGTATCAACGAGCCCCAGCAGCCAGACAGGTGGCTGCATTCTGCACTGGTTGCAGTTTCTAGACCAGTAGTCCCACGCAGAGCGCAATTCCTGTCCTAAATAAGATTGGGCCCTTAAATGAGGTCGAAGATAAAAGCATAATGTATATATCATTATGTCCTAACTCTCATTGTGTTTTCTAACATTTTGGTTAGTTTGAAATTAATCACATGTGTCTTGCTGTCAATGGGTGTAGTCCAAAGTATGCCCATGCAGAGCATTTTAAATTCTTGAAGAGAAATTGATTAGTATGGGATCCCTTCATTGTTGTCATAAACAAAAACAGAGACACAACATCATAGTTAGAGCTCCATATAATATCTAAGAGGAGACACTGGGTTGTGACCAGATTCTGCAATTCAAATAATGTCACCTTCTCTGACCTCATTTGAGGTCAAATGACCTCATTTGAGGTCAGAGAGATAAAAGTATAGTGTCTTTTCTTAAATATCATTGAGCACAATCCTAACCTCGAGTTAGATGGGACAAGTCACTTATGCCGGCCCAGGAATGTTGCAAACATGTCGTAAAGTGTGTTTGCAGCACTCTCAGAGTCAGGGAGCCCAGCGCACAAATGGCCTTCCTGACTCTGAGAGTGTTGTAAACATTTGCAACACTCCTGGGCTGGCACAGCCTAACACCAGGTTAAGATTATGCCCACAGTGTCCTAACTCTCATTGTGCTTTCTAACGTTTTGATTTGCTTTTCATGTTTCTTGCAGGGCTGCATTGTTTGATCACTATGAACTAGCAGAATATCTGATATCAATGGTAAATATTTAATTTAATTTCCAATAGTAATAAAGGTTGGTGGTAGCTGTCATTTTAGGTCTCATGGTAACGTTCTCAAAGACATACTTAAAAAATTAATTTCCTGTTTAGCAAGCACAGGAAACTGACAAATGTGTTGATGCTAAACAATACACCCTTGCAAAGAGTGATGATATTGGCTAGAATCCAAAGAGGTTAAAGTGAATGGAGGCAAGAATCGCACAAGCCAGTGGGCAATAATTTCAATGCAGTAATAGAGAAGCTATTTTTTAAAACTGAAAATAGTTTGTCTCTTTGTCAATAGGAAGTGGTCTGCCACTGACATGCAAGCTTTGATCACATGCATTGTAATTCCTACATTTGCTTGTCGCTTCCTTAGATTTTTATTGTAATCTACTGTAGCATTGGATGGAGAAGGTAAATATTGTATTCAAAGTTTACTAGGTTTTCATATTAGAACAATGAAACAAAAAAACTATGATTGGTTTTATTAGCGAGCATGAGAAAGGGCCTAAAGCAACTGATAAACAACTGCATAGACTATTTTGACAATAATAAGCTACAAGTGAATTTTGAGAAATCAAAGATTGTGGTGTTCAGAGGATCTTGGAAGCCCTTTTTGTGGACCTTCAGAGGGAATAAAATAGAACAGGTGAGGGAATTTAAATATTTGCGAATTCACTTCCATTTTAAACATTCATGGACCCCACACCATAATGCCATAGTCAAGTCTGCTAAGGTTACAGCACAGGCTATTATATTTTTTATTACTTCAAGGGCAACACCTACATTCCAGCTGCCCTAATGGCCTTTAATGCAAAAACTATCTCTCAGCTCTTATTTGGAATTCCAGTTTGGATATCTGCATTTAATATTACAGTGGAGAGAATCCAGGCAGCCGTCCTACGTAAAATCTTCGGGGTGCCTGGATGTGTGTCTTATGTGGCCCTCTGTCTAGTCAGGTCAGCTGACTCTGGAGATTTGGCTTGGCTAAGGGTCTTTAGATTTTGGCTAAAAGTACACTACCAGACAGATCAGAATAGTTTACTTCGGAATCTTTTAACGGATTCGGTGACTGCCCCAGGACTTGCCTCATTTAATAGAATGGTTCAGTCTTTTGGCCTCAATCTGGATGAACTAGGTATAATGTCCTCGGATCAAGCTTTTAGAGTTTTGAAACAAAGGCTTCTTGATGTTGAACAACAAACATGTTTGGCAAGGCTTCTGAGGTCTGCTTGCCTATGTATTTTCAACTCCCTGTTACGTTTGGCAGAAGGCCCGAGTATTTATATCATTTAGTGTGCCCTCAAGAGTGAAGGGCTTTTACCCTGGCCAAATGCAATGCTATCCGAACTGCTGTTCTGGTGGTTTAAAGGGATTCCGGTAGAGAAAAGGTTATGTTCATGTAGTTTAGGGTGTCTAGAATCCCTCTACCACATATTATGTTACTGCCCATTGTACCAGTATTTGAGGTGGAATTTTCTCTCCCCAGTCCTGGTAAATTGTTCTGGTTGGAGTGATCTGGCTAAAACTCAATATATTCTGAGGGGAGTTGGATTATCAGAATTGATGGCTAAGTATATTAAGAGGATAATAACTAGGTATACTTCAAGAGTGGTCGCCACTTGTTAAGCTCCTGGTATCCGTCTTATGGATAGGGCGGCTAAGTTATTTATTTATGGGAGATATATTTAACCGGTCTGTACATTTTTTCTATGCCAATAAAGGTTCATTGAATTGGGGAAAAAACTATGATTAAAAAGGTAAAATTGATAGTATAATAGAATTTCAAAGCAGCTAACCTCAAACTCCATTAGAATAATCTATATATATTTCATAAAAGATGTGGCAGTGACATAGCTAGAGGGGGATCCAAACTATTTACAGCAGTGCAACACAACATGTAACCGGCCCCTCTGCCTTGCTGCAGTGGCCATAGCAACATGGAGGCGTTTCCTCTGCATTGCTCTGGCCACCCAGTATGGCTCCAACAGTGAGGGGGAGGAGCCATTTACATGGTGCATTGCAGCGCCATAAATGCTTAGTTTAGTTTTTGACCCCCTTTAGCTATGCCACTGGGGGTGGAGGCACTAGTTGGGGTTGACTTCCCAACTAGTGACTCCATCATCCAGACTACTTCTTCCAGAACGCAAGGAGCCTTTCACTTGAGGAAATGGCCCTTGCTCAAGTTCAGCACCTGAATAAGTTCAGCACTTCCCCAACTACTGTAAAGACATTACATTGCTGGAATGTGAATTCCGGTGGCTCATCAGGGTCATAGGATTGTGCCTTGTGATATTTCAAGAGAGTTCTTAATCAGGTCTATTCCATCTGGTTTTCTTTTCCAGAGCTTCTTCATTTGATATGTTAAAAACTGGCATCTGGCCTTGGCCCCCAGCCAGATTAGTCAATTCTCATTCTAGTCACTATTCTAGATTAGTTGACTCTCCCAGTGCATTACATTATACTGGCATAAAACTCCTTGTATAGGAACCTCCTTGTAAATGAATGACATTGTTGGTGCAACTCCTTGTGTTAGTAAGCCAGACATATGGATTTAAAGGTGCTGTAAAATTAATATAAGAGGAGAATGGGCTGTGAAATTCTCAAAAACAACGTTTTTCAGAAAACATACAGTATGTAACAATTTTTATTTCCTGCATTGCCATTATATTTGTATACATGATTCTTGATGGATCTAATTACAGGGAGCAAAGATTGATAGTGTTGATGCTGAGGGTCGAACTCCACTACTTCTTGCTACTTCTTGTGCATCATGGAAGATTGTGAATTTATTACTCTTCAAAGGTACAAATTGAGAAAAAAATCACACATTTTTTTTCTGTTTGGGTTCAACAGCTTTGAAATATCTTGTTTCTTTTTTGTATTTATTTAGGAGCAAGGGTAGATTTAAAAGATCAGCTTGGTCGTAATTTTTTGCATCTAACAGTATTGCATCCTGGAGGATTACAACATCTGAATGAAAAGTTTTTGCAGGTACAAGGAAAATCTGTTTGTGTATGATAGTAACTATTAAATAGATTTATTCTCCTCCTTGAGAAGCAATATGCTCATGTTCTACAAGGAAATAGCTTTTGAAGGCACATTTAATATTTGCTTCTATTCCCACACAATAAAGCGGAAAAATCAACAATTTATTGATCAAATATAAGATTGCAGCATTCCTAACACAAACTGAACTTCACTCCCTTTAGTGTGGGCTTCTTTCCTTGGGGTAGACCAGGGGTCTCTAAACTTTTTGGCAAGGGCCACATTGCATATCAGACAGGGTGTTGGGGGCTCAAAAGTATGGACATACGCCTCCCCTCACTGCCAAATGCGAACCCTCCAAATGTGACTGAAGCTGTACACCAGATGCATATGGAGAGTGTTTTGAGGCCCTGAGAGGTTCTGAGGCCGTGAAAGCCTCTGGAAGGCCGAAAACTGGTGCTTCAGCCAAAACCCGAAAGTGCTGATTTTCAGCCTTCTGGAGGCATTAGAAGGTCTTCTGAGGGCTTGGGAGATCCCGCACAATCTCCCTGGCCCTCAGAATGTCAAAAATCGGCACTTCAGGTGAAAATTGGAAGTGCCAGTTTTCGGCCTTCCAGAGGGGTTCTGAGGGCCGGTGAGGCTGTGCATGACCTCTTCTGCCCAGCACACACACACGTCATCCTCCCTGACTCTGAGAGTGGACCAAAAGTGCTTTACGGTGGCCCTGGTGCCGGCCCAACTGTGTCGGCCTAACTCCAGGTTAGGATTGCTCTCTCACTGATTTTTCCAATATTTAACATTAAGAAGCTCTCTTCTGCTTCTTTAGTTAGATATTCAAAAAGCACTTAAATACTTTTTTTGCAATAAAAACACCTAACTTGTAAATAATTTTTGAAATGTGACCACTTTTGTATATGACAGATGGAGAATATTAAAGATCTCGTAACTGATGAAGATAATGAAGGGTGCACTCCACTTCATTATGCATGCAGACAAGGGGTCCCCCTTTCAGTGAATAGCCTTCTTGGTTTGAACGTTGCCATCAGTTCTAAAAGCAGAGACAAGAAGTCTTGTCTGCATTTTGCAGCTAGGTAAGCCTGTGCACTGCCTCATTTTCCATTTCACCTTCCAAACATGGTCAGTGATAATTTGCTGCTAAATCTTTTATGTAGCTATGGGCGTATCAATACCTGTCAACGCCTCCTGCGAGATATGGAGGACACGAGACTCTTGAATGAAGGAGACAAGAAGGGGATGACTCCTCTACACTTGGCTGCTCAAAATGGCCACGAAAAGGTTACACAGTTTCTCCTGAAGAAAGGTGCCCTGTTTCTCCGGTAGGGTTGTTTGTTGTTTTTAATTTGCACCCCAGTTTTCCCAGTTGTACGCCAGGGATTTACAAGAAAAAAAATCAAAGTTGCATCCTATCCATACTGTATGAGACTTTTCATACCTACAAGAATTGCATGTGAAGTTCCACACTCACGTCATACCAATTGGAGCGGGCTGAACCTATGTACTTAAGTATTCAGAAGTTTCTATTTTCTCAGTTTAAACATCTTAAAAAGAAAATGGAAAGGAATATTTTTCCTTACATTTTCCAGAAATTTTATATCCCTACAGTTGAGACCCTTTTAACTGTATACAATTAATGTTGTCCAACTAACGCCACTGAATAATGTAGGAATGGAAGATAGTTGCAATTCAACTGGAAATATCTGTAGAGGGAAAATAATAATAAATGGCATTGAAAAATTAGTTCTTGTGTCAGTATACAGTATTTAGGCTTTGACTTCCTTTCAGATCAATGTGGATGATAGACCGAGTATTCATGCTATTAAAAACCAGCAGGTGTGGTGATATATAGTAATAACATGGCAACACCATGCTCTGATTTGTCTTTCAACAGTGATTATAAAGGTTGGACGGCTTTGCATCATGCTGCCTTTGGAGGATATACTCGCACAATGCGGATTATTTTGGATACTAACGTGAAGTGCACAGATAATGTGGATGAAGATGGGGTAGGTCTATGCACAGTCTTGAGGCATAACATTGCAGAGTACAGTGAAAAATCTGCATCATCAGTTCTCACCTACAAATGGTCTTTCTCTTCCATTTGTACAGTAGTAATCAGGCATGGTAATTTGTTTCCTTGTTTGTTACAATATTGCCAAGTAAGCAAATTAGATGTTTTACTTCCCACCACTAAATACTGATTTTGTGTTTCAGTATTGTGTTTGAACATCATGCCTTAGTTAACTGACAGCCCTGTCTTCCCTAAATCCCCTTGCGGTGATGAAGCAGCACTGGTGCAGCTTCTGCTGCATCCTTTGGGGATTTCATCCTCAGCTGCTGGAGGTCTCTTTGGGATGCAGGGACATTTACTACTTTGCCTTGAGATAATCCCCAGCAGTTGCTGGGGATCTGAGTGCAAGGGAGGGCGGGGCAAAATGCATGTGGGTTTTTCCATGCTGCTGCACCCAACCGCAGCCAGTGCCTGCCATGCTCGCGACAATGGGGTACTATCTGGGCCTCATAGGCTGCAAGGGCTGTCCATACATGGCTGTTGTTTTGCCTGGTGGTGATGACATGGTGTCATCTTGCCCAAGTCATTGTTGATCAACTTGTTGATCAGCTCGCCCAAGTTGATCAACTTGTCCCCTCAGGTGAGCCGGCTTCCAGACACTGACATACAATAAGATGAATTCAGAGTTATAGGGAGGGTGCTGTGGGGGGAGGCGAGCGGGGCAGGCACTGGCTGCGGGTGGGTGCAGCAGCATGGAAAAACCCACGTGCATTTCGCCCCACCCTCCCTTGCGCTCAGATTGCTCCTAAACTGAGTGATTCTGGATGTGGGGAGGTGTGGCTGGGCGATGCACAGGGGCGGGGTGGCCGTGCAGAGAGCGCAGTGACATTGCCCTGCCCCAGGTGTGCTGCAAGCCAAGTACAGCTCTGGGTAAAGTTTCCATTTTTTCCATCCATTATTCCATTTGTATGGATATGCAAGGAAAATATTTTGGGACCCCTTTAATCTTTGTCATGAAACTCCTCATTTCATTCATTTTCATTTTTGTTGTTCTTGTGGTTTAGTCATGAAGCATTCGTGCAATGGGGGAGCGTATCTTGCTGCAGGACTGAGTTGTAAACTTTTTTTTTTAAAAAAAAAAAAATCTGCTTTTAAAGAGTGCCTGTCTGACACCTGCCTCCTGCTCATCAGTGTGGCTTTTCCCAATAATACTTTTTATCAACAGAGTGTTGGGAAGTGTGCACAAGAGAAGCTCTGATACTCCTTGTAAAATTTAAAAGCAACTTAAAAAAACAAACATCTAGCACTCAGCTCTTCTACAAGATAAACTCTCATTAAACTCATGAAAACAAACTGGGTACCAAGTGATTCACATGATTTGGTTAATTCAATCCCTTTGGGCATTCATTTCAGAATGAATCAAACCTGAAACATATTGGCACTGTTCAACTTTTCATTGTTTTGGAACAAATGCATGCTTTTGTTAATTTCTGGAATTTGGAAAAAAATTTGACCAAAATGAAATTGAATGAAGATACTGAACAGCAGCACAGAAATTAACATCTGAGCCAGCATTTGGAAACGTGTGAAGTTAGCAGTGCAGTTGAAGTGTCGCGCAAAGGATTAACATGTGTGATAATTTCTAATGGTATGATATTTGATATATTCTCCTTGGGAAAAGAACACAGCTCTTCATGTTGCTGCAAGAGAAGGCCATTCTAAAGCAGTTAGACTGCTTCTCGATGATGGTGCCAAACTAATCCTGAACAAAGCGGAGGCTTCTTTTTTCCATGAAGCCATACACAATAGACGGAAAGAAGTCGTAACTGTTATCATCTTACATAAGAGGTAATAAGCATATCATGATGTATAATGCCAGGTATAATAAAAGTGCAGTCCTAACCTGGAGTTAGGCCGGCATAGTTAGGCCAGCAAAGTTTGGCCAGCACGAGGGCCACTGTAAAGCACATTTGGACCACTCTCAGAGTCAGGGAGGATGGTGCACGTTTTGTGCTGGCCTCTCTGACTCTGAGAGTGGTCCAGACATACTTTATGGTGTCACTTGTGCCGGCCAAACTTTGCTGGCCTAACTATGCTGGCCTAACTCCAGGTTAGTTATAGACCAGTGTTCAACACTTTCCCTGGTACAAGTAAAATGAACAAAAAGGCATTTATTATTGCCATTTCCTTTTGTTTCCCCGTCCCTCTTTCTCTGAGGTGTATGCTTATGATTGTCACCTCACGGCACCCCCAGTCTCTTCACTGCCAACCCTTGGAAAGGGGGGTCAATGAAGGTGAATTGTTCTGTCTACCCCAGTCCAGAAGGATAATTTTATTCAGTCCACACTGGCTCTTGATTTGCTTTCAGGTGTGAGTGCCAGAGCACTGAATAACCACCATATATATCTGCCAACGCTTGAGGTCATCTGGGGAGTCATCTTGCCAGTGGGGGTCCAAGCCACTGTGCTGCCCAGGGGCAAGCCTGGAAGTGCTGTCCCCTTTTAAGACCTTTTGAGGACCGTAAAATGTCATTTCCAGTTTTTGGCCTAAAACTGGGAGTGATGTTGTAAGACCCTCTCGACGCCATATAAGGCCTTCTGAGGGCCTTAAAATGTCACCTTCTGGTTTCTGATGTATTAAGGCCTTCTGGAGGCCTTATAAGGCCCATGGAGGTTGGGGGGCCCGACACCCGCTTTTTTCATGAAAAAAGATGGTGGCCAAGTGCACACAACAGGGGGAGAGGATGGCAGTGTGGAGCCACCCCCCAAGCCTAGCACCCCAAGGCATTGTCCCCTTGACCCCTCCCAGGTATACTACTGGGCCTTGCTTTGGGTCCCCTCACTAGCAGAGATATGGCTGACATGTACTTGGGTTAGAGCCTTTTCTGTTTTTATGCCCTTAGCAAAGGCTTCAGTTAGAAAAAGTAGCATGGTGTCATCGCTTATAAAATTGTGGCACAGTATTTAGTAGGACCTAGTTTAATCATTTATGTGCTGGTATGTTGTAATTTCAGTTAGAAGAAATTCATTTTTAACATGCTTTTTATCAAGATAAAATAATATACCTGTTTATTATAAGCACAATAACTATTTTAAGTCCCTTCGATCTCTTTTTTTTTCAGATGGGAAGAATCTTTGGTAACATTTAATCACAATTGCCCTGCTAATAAATGTCCTGTGCTGGAGATGGTTGAATATCTTCCTGAGTGCATAAAAGTAAGATTGTAAATAGTGACTAATTTAAAATTTTATAAAAATATTGTTAGCAGAGCTGTGGAATGTAACTAAGGGCGTAAGGACACCATATAGTATGGAACACCATAAAGTATGTTTGGACCACTCTTGTGGTCTTGGAGTCAGGGAGGATTGCGCATGTCTGTGTGCTGGCGTCTCTGACTCCAAGAGTGGTCCAAACATACTTTACAGTGTCCATTGTGCAAGCCAAACTTTGCTGGCCTAACTATGCCAGCCTAACTCCAGGTTAGGATTGTGCCCTCATTCACAGGACAGCTGATTTACACAACGTGTCTTACACATACTACAAAATAAGAACAAGAGAAGCAATTGGTCGTGGCTGCTTAGGCAGGGTGATATAAAACAGACAGGAAAAGAAGTTAATGAGAAATCTAATCAAAGTAGGCAAGAGCAATCTACACACATTTAAAACTAGGAACTGAACAGGTGACGGCTCTCGTATTAGTTGGGTTGAACACATATGTAGCCCTCATTATCCATTGACTCTGATTCTGTGGATTCACTTATCCACTTCTATAAAAGGTAACTCATTTCATGAGACACACAGTCTCTTTGAGGCCATTTGCCTTTGCCTTCATGCCTGAAATCTCCGGTGCCAAGACAGAAAATTCTCAAAAGGGCTGCATGAATTAAGAAAGATTTTATATACATCCTTCTGAGTGATGACAACTAGTAAAAATTTTTGCTAGGAGGAGGGGCCTGACCTTACAATTCAAGTAAAGTATCTGGGAGGAGGGATGCCATTTTAGGACACCAGCGGCCCATCATTATGGCAACTGGGAAACCCTGCCCCCCTTAAAGGAGTCGTTCTGCTGTTCAAGGTCCGTAGAAACCTAATCCCATTTTCCCCATAGGATCAATGATTTCGTAATTGTGGTTTCTGTTACTGTTCAGTTTTCCAGGAACATAACCCCTGCAGTTAATGAGGATTGACTTAACCCCTTTTCCACTGTTATTGTGCAGATCTAGGTTGTGTGTTGTAACTCTTCCAACATACCTTCTTGACAGCATGCATGCTAATCCACCAAGTTCATTTGCTTCTGCAGAATGTAGCGCCACTCCCAGAGGAATGGTTGTGAGGATATCTGCAATCATTTCCTCAGATGGGTAGCACTGCATGTCAATAGTGACTTGCTCTTGCATGTTCCTTAGGAGCGATAACTTGTTGTCAGTGTGTTTAGTTCAAGGGTTAATTCTTTCAGCATGTGATAATTTTTGTCAGCCCTGATTATCTAGGAAGTTTGGCATTGGGTCAAGTCTATCCAGCCTCAGTGACATCCAGTGACAACTGATGAATCCAAATTGCTTGTAGCAAGAACAGTTTGCTGCAGGACATCCACTAGTTGATGTTATTATGTGGACAAGTAGAAGAGCGCAAGAACAAATCTGTTTCTTTTTTTAATGTTTTATTTTTTCATCAGATAAAAAAAACCCAGGTCATTACATAAATGTGATCCTTACACATTTACATGTTTCAACAAAAAGCAGTTTCAAAAGTGGCGTGTTCTATAGCTGAGCCTTTACAATCTGAATTCCAAGCTTGCCAAACTGTGGCTTGCCTGGCAGTCTGGGGGTTATTCCTAGGAAATGACAACTTGAACTAGCATAACACATGACTCTAACAACCAGGGCTTGGGACATAAGCTTGTGTATGTGTTTGAATTTTACAGTTTTCGGTTGGGAAAACTAATCATACAGCTAGATTTTATGAAATATTTCAGTTCTAGACTGCATTATGACATGTGAATAATGGCCAGCTTTTTTCAATTATATACTGAGCACAAAACTATTTTTTCTTCCAAGTGGGGAAATCTGCCTTTTTGTTATGTAACATCTTTTTTATTACTGCTTGCTCAAGGCTTCATTTATTGAACTGATATGTTTCACTTTGTCTCTGCAAGTTAATTTTAGATAACTGCGTTGTTGAATCATGTGAAGAAAAGACATCAAGAGACTTCTCTGTAAGTTAGCAGAAAAATTCAATAGAATGAGGCATTTTGTGATTGTAAAAGGTGGGGCATTGTATGTCTATGTCTGTGTCTATCTTTATCTCTATGGTCTTGCACCACTACGGAGATCAAGCCTTATCACCTAGAAATTTATTATTTTTATAGGCTGACACACAATGTCATTAATTCAAATCTGATAATATTCCGAATGTTAGTTATTTCAAATTTTCTTTATCCACCAAAGTGTCATCTGATTTCTGCATGGAACACAAAACAGAAAACCTACTTTCTAGGCTAAGAATAGTATATGTCAATTTGTTTGCAGGCAAACATCGAAAGGTAATGAACTTTTCTAAAATGATATAGTTGCAAGACCAGAGTTTGGGGAGAAGCTAAGTGTTTTACACAGAGTATGATGTCACAAAAGAAAAGGGTAAAAGCAGAAAGCAAAAAGATGGGTAAAAGCAGAAAGCAGTATATGGGGATGTTGATAAGGAAGCATGGAAACTACCCTGCAAACTGTCCATTGATTCCCATGTCCACATTCTGGTATTTTATCAGATATGGTATGCACTTTCTCAAGGTTTGCTGCAAAGATATAAAGGAATATGATTGTTAGATATATTTGTTTAATGAAGCTCTTGGTTTACATTTTTGTATATAGATTGAGTATAACTTCAGGTATCTTCAGTGTCCACTGAAGCTTGCTAAGCAATGGAAGCAAGGAAACGAAATAAAGGAAGGAAGTGATGAACTCTATGAGCCCCTTGTCACTTTAAATGTAAGCTATGCTAAATGTGATTTTTAGACCAGCTCTCTGGGCAGGGTCAGCTTTTGGTCAAATTAGTCCCCACTCCTAAGGGGGCCCTGCACTAGGCCTCCGATTTGGCACTTGTTTTAGGGTGCAATCCTAACCTGGAATTAGGCCAGCACAGTTAGGCCAGCAAAGTTTGGCTGGCACAAGGGACACCATAAAGTATGTTTGGAGCACTTTCGGATTCAGAGAAGCCAGCACACAGATGTGCGCCATCCCCCCTGACTCCAAGAGTGGTCCAAACGCATTTTACGGTGGCCCTTGTGCCAACCAAACTTTGCTGGCCTAACTGTGCCAGCCTAACTCCAGGTTAGGACTGCACCCTTAGTCTGAGAGATCACTTCCAGTCAGCACCATGCCAATCAGCTGACAGAGAGACTGCCTGTACTGTGCATACATTTGCAGATTATGGGAAGCACATGTGTCCTGCCTGGTCCCAAAACCACAGCCAGCCTTAGCGCTTTTTGACCAATTTGGCTGAATTGGACCTTGTGCTTGGTGGAGCCCCACACTGGGGCAGCGAGTGGGGCACCAGCTGCCACAGCAGGCACCTAGCTCTGTAGCTGATTCTTTGGCATTGACTCTTCTATGCTGAGGAGTCACAAAGAGAGTGCAGCCAGTGATGCATTGCTGCTGGATATCCGTCCCACCGACCACTAGATCCAATTGGCTCGAAATTAGGGGCCCTTGAAGCGGTTGGTGGTGACTTTATCATGACACTGCCACCTACGTCCAGGTGTTGCACCTTGTGCAGGGTGCCATTGTCCCTGGGCTTGCCACTGCCACTTGTTCTGGTGAGTAGCGGGGCCATGGGGATGGAGGCCTTGCAAAAGTGTTCCGCATTGGGCCCTGCGGCTCCGAAGGCCAGCCCTGTCTATGGGAATTCTTTTAAGCTTGCCTTGTATTTCCTCAATGTGACGTATTTGCTGTCAGTCACTCAGGCAATATTTGCAGGACTTGTGTCGGTGATCAGCAAGGTTGGGCACTGGCAGAGGGCTTGTCTGGACAGCCTGACCTCTGAACCTTCAGTATCGATGACAGTAGTAGTGCCATCAAGTGGTGAGCAATGGTGCCATGGGAGACCTAGTGCAGAACTTAGCCCCAGGGCCTCCATTTATCTGGCTTGGTATCAAATGCGTGTGTCTGTCTACATAGCTAATTTCTTTTGCAAAAGAAAAGCACTTTGGGACTAAGCACTTTGGGACAATGTTATCTATGCTATCAGGAGAAAACTCCTGAACTTTGGCAGGTTTCGCAGGTGTCATCAACACCAGTGAGAACCATACGGGTTCACAAAAGTGGCTAGCCATAAAGAGAGGTGTTCAGATTGTTTGGATAATCTTGTCAATTAGGCTTGCATTAATATTTTTAAATTTAACCAGGCTTCAGCATAACTAAGGTAAAGGTAAAGGTTTCCCCACAACCGGATGGTCTAGTCGTGACCGACTGTAGGGGGCGGTGCTCATCTCCATTTCAAAGCCTGTAGAGCCGGCGTTTTGTCCGAGGACAAGCTTCCATGGTCATGTGGCCGGCATGACTCTACACCGTAGCACACGGAAGGCCGTTCCCTTCCCACCAAAGTGGTCCCTATTTATCTACTTGCATTTAGGTGCTTTCGAACTGCTAGGTTGGCAGGAGGTACTAAGGTACTATTTATAACTAAGGTACTATTTTTCTAATAAAGGATGAGGGCACAATCCTATATTGTGCTGGAACGGGAAGTCTGGGGGCCTGCACCATATCCAGTCCAAGTTAGGATCTGGCTGGAGTCTCCCTGGGGCAAGGAAATGTTCATGCCCTTACCCTAGGGTAGGCGCCAGCCACATGTATGTGTTCCTGAGATCTGTACCTGCTGTTTAGCAGACACAGAGCCGAAGCCCCATGCCATGCATCTTATCATACAAGATGAATCATCCTGGCAGGAACTTGGGTATATACTTATTATATACAGAACTGGGGTTAGTGTGTTTAATTTGGCAGTCAAATGAAGTCTATATCCTATGCTCTTTTGTTAGGCAGTGTTGGGGGGCCAGAGGGATAGTGGTGAGATGTGCATGTTTCTGCTCTTGTCCCCTGCCCCATTATTCCTTATGGGGCACTCCAGCAGTGTTGTTGGAATAGTATTTTTATGGCATCAGGGGCTTGTCAATCATCTGCAGAGAGGAGAGGATACAGTGTACTTCGACTCATCTTCATCCCTCTCACATCATGCTCCAATCTTCTCCCTATTTTGGACTCTGCCTGTGGAGTCACCCTAGTGTCTGAGTTATGACATTGCAATGCTTTTCCAATGTTGCACCAGTATCTATGGCATATCCATCAGTGGACTTGTATGCCAGCAGAACTATCATGAAGGTTTACCTGCGTATCTCAGCAAATCATTTTTTCAGTTACCAGCCTGTAATTAATAGTACTGGGTTGCCGAATTAGTTTATAGTATACACAGTATTAGTATAACTATTTCACAGTGTAAGTTGACGTATCTGCATATATTTTTTAGGCCATGGTACGTAATAATCGTGTTGAATTGCTCACCCATCCTGTCTGTACAGAATATTTACTCATGAAGTGGTAAGTGATTTTAACTATGTAGGCAACCAAATTTCGCATTTAGGAATAATTTATTCTAATAGGGGTACATTGAAAGAGAGAAATCAAAGTATGTGAGTGACTTTGAAACATGGATTTTTAGTGATGGAAAGGAGATGGACAGTCTGATCCTACTTAACTCCCCATGGGGCAATGCAGTGGTGCCAAAGTGGTGTCTGATGAATCCTGCTGAAGCCTTGGAAAGTTGATTTTGTTGCCTTCTCCCAGGGTAAACCCCTCCCAAGCTAGTGGGTCATTTCAGACCTGCACCAGCAATACCACTGGTCCAAGTTGGTGTTGACCCATGAAGGCAGATTAGGTCCAGGAAGAGGGCTAGGATTCAGCAGGTGCCAATGCCTGCCCCCAGTCTGCCCACCTCCCTGCTCCATCTCCCCCCATTCCACCCCTCCCTGCCTCCCTCCTGGATCCTGCATGGCCTTACCTGAAGCTGTGGACATCTGCCACTGTGTGGACCCAGCCTCTCACCACTTCTGGTGGCAGCCAGGCTGAGCTCTTCAGCATTTTAATATTTGTGACAGCCAGAAAACATGATGCTGGCAGAACACGCATTCGGCCAGCATACCATGCAGTTTAGATTGAACCAACAAGTGCATTACAGGAGATCTCTAGCTGATACACCGCATTTCAAGAAACATTCTAAACATGAATTATGTCATGTTTATATATGTTCATATATGTATATGTTATTAATTTTAATGACATCTGTTCTGAAGTATTTGCATTATTTAAAGCCATGGAACCAATTTCCTTTGGAAAGGGTTTAATATTGACATATCTTGATTGTGATTATTGACATATTTATGGCTGGTCAATATACAGGCACCGTTCCAAATGAAAAGTTAGGTATACAGATATGTAGTTTGTTGCATGCATGGAAGCTAGGAATCTGTAACTGATGCTGCTGTAATTGGAGGTGTCACTGTGCTGAGACACTGTGACAAAGTTCAGTATATGAATCCATGTACCTAAAGTTAATTTGATAATTTATTTTCTTAAACTAAGCATGCATTTTCCTGTAAAACACTTCCACGATCCTGTAAAATGTTTCAAAAAAGAATGTGCGAATTTGTTTTCTGAAGAGCAGAAACTATGAAAGTGCATTCACTTGTCTCTTTCTGCGTGTTGTCTTTAGATAGTGCCCCAAAGCCATTCAGTGAAGCCCTCTAGACCTAGACCTGCATTTTTGTTCACAGCAAGCACTATTACCAAAAATAAAAGATTGGATTCACCCTTTACTAGCATTGTGTTAAATCAGGTTTGAGCAACATTATCTGATAGTTGTATCTGGAGAGATGAAAGGTGATTCTACTGTATTGTCTTCATGTATGCCCTTTTTGACACCAGGATATATGAACAATTGACAAAAACTGGCTCGTCTCAAAACACATTATTAATATATCCAAAAAGGGTTTTATACTCTAAATATGCTTCTCTCCAATGAAAACATAAAATGCCAACTACTGTGGAAGTCATAAATGAAATTTTGTTTTGTAGGATGGCCTATGGCTTCCGGGCACATCTTATGAATCTATCAGTGTATTGTCTTGGCTTGATACCCCTAACCCTTCTGATCACTCAGTTAGAGCCACAAGCATCTTTCAATGCAACTCGGATATTAGGACCATTTGATAAAAAGGTAACATTTTTATTATGGAGAGGAAGATCTTGGACTGGCAAGTCCCAGGTTTTAGCACTTTGTAGGGCGCAATTGTGGGTTGCACATAGCACCAATGCAACATTGTTGCATCGGAGCTACGTCACTAGCGCTAACACGGGAGCACCGACCCTAACCCCTTTGTCAGCGCCAGAGTGCTCAGGCCAAAGTTACGAGTAGCATCAGCCCAAGAGCGCTAGCAGGAAGCCGCTCATGTGCCAGCTGAGCTTGGCTGGCACAGGCTCAGTTCTGGGAGGAGGGTGGGCGGGAGGCACTTCTGGGCAGGGGGTGGGAGGGCCAGTGGGTGTGCCAAGGACGGGGGTGGGACCGGGATGCAGTGTAACAGCCTCATCCAATGCCCCTTGCCCGGGCTGCGCGGCTTCCTTAGACCTGCACCCACAATTTTGTCTGCACAATTTTGGGTGCAGATCCAAGGAACCTAATGAAGAAACTAGAGCCCCCGTCAGTGGAAGAGCACAAATAGCTGCCTGTTCCGGCACGACTTAGGTTTGCACCCTTAGTCTCATAACATTTGTAGTTCTTGGGACTTGAAAAATAATGCATGTAGTGCAGTAATGGCAAACCTATAATACACGTGTCAAAGGTGACACACAACAACTTTTGAGGTGACACACCAGCATTCACCAACAACTGACAAAAATTGAGTTTTTTCTACTCATTTTTCATTTTTGCAATTATTTGATGTTTCTTTGTATAATACATAGTACCACAAAGGATAGGACTGTATTTTTTGTTAGTCCAGCTAAGCATTTTCCACAGTTTTGACACACCAAGCCCAAAAGGTTTGCCATCACTGACAGTGTAATGTTTTACATTGGCAAACTTGAAGAGTAAAGTTCGTCACACAGTGTGTCAGATAGTGGATAGCACTTCATGTCAGATAAAATAGTATTAAAAATAGAATCTTCTGTAACAATTCTGTTACAATTACAATACTATTGGGGCAAATTATCAATTTACAATATTGCTCAATTTTTTTGTTTCAGAATTCATACTTCATAACAGTGTGCATGTGTTCAGTTCTTATCATGAGTTTATTCGGAATCGGCAAAGAAATACTCCAGCTCTTCCAACAGGTATTTGCACATGTTGTGACTTTGCTTCATCATCTCTTGAAGTTTTTTTTAATGTCTTCTTGAAGGAAAGTCCTTCAGTGAGACAGAGAAAGAATACAATGTTCACATAGTTTAATTCTTTTTTCTAATACTAATATTTATTTGTTTTATACTATAGAAACTTAGATATTTGTTGGATTATTCCAATCTCCTTGACTGGACAATTTATACAACAAGCATCATTTTTGTATCATCATTAATTGGAAAAGTTCCACCTCATTTACAATGGGAGTGTGGTGCAGTTGCTATATTCTTGTCTTGGATGAACTTCTTGCTGTATCTACAAAGGTACACTGTCTTGCAAGAATGCTTGCATGAAATGTTTTGCATTTGTCTCGGATCCATATTATTTCATAGAATAGAATTATTAAATTCATTGTATTTATATATACAGGAGTGTTGGTTATGGACTCTGAATAAGGGTCTGGATTTATAAAACAATGTTGGAATCCTACTAACATTAAAAACAATGTGTCCACTTACCCGCGGTACCTTGAAAATGTGCCATGTTAACTAGAAACTGGTATGAAGGAGATAACTAAAAACATTACAAGTAAAGCACTTTTTAAGTTAGGTTAAGTACTAAGGGTAATGAGTAAGAAAAGGGGAGTTTAATGCTGCTCTGTATTTTGAATATGTGAGGGTGGAAGATCTCTCTAGTATAGTCATGTTTACTGAATTTTTTACATTGGCAAACTGGCAAATACTGCTCTTGAGAGGGAGAAGAACTGATTAGTATGTCCTATAGGGTTTTATTTGTAACTTGATATATGTATCTGATGGTGTGTATTTGGGAATTTATTTAAAATATGAATACCCCATCCTTCCCTCCCTGCATAACAGTGCACCCAGGGCTGCTATGATTTAGCCCAGTCCTATGGTGCCTGGCCCCCGTAGGAGCAGCGGTACCAAAACGGCTACCGCTGCATCCTATGGATGCTGCAGTAGTTGTAGGAGGCACCTCTGGAGAAGGGGATGTATGTCCTCTTTCCCTGGTAAGGGTGCTGACCTGGCTATTTTGCTGGCACACACTTGCCACAAGGATCCAGTAGTGGAGGCTACTGCCTGTCCCACTCTGCTACACTCCTCCCCCGTCCAGTTTCACCCTCCCCTGTCCCGAAAGAGCTCCTGCCAGTGTCAGTGATACTTGTTCCTGGCCGCTTCAGTGCTGGGTCCTCCTGGTGCTGGGTCCTGGTGCTGGCCCAGCACGGGCAATAAGCTGTTACTGCTGACACTAGAAGTGTTTCATGGCACGTTTGCGACATCAGTGCCAGCGATAAGGGTTCACCACCAGCTCAGAGACACATTACTTTTATGACTAACCTTTAAATTTAAAATGTTTTCATTTTGCTTATGTATTTTCACCTACTTAGCTACTGCTGTTGAAATTCCCATTCCTAGCAGTAACCACATTGCAAAGATAGCATAGTTTTGTAAGTTTTGACATTATTTGCCAGTCATATCCATTGGGGACTGGTTAAGAAGGGATTATGTTGCTATAGGAAGGGATATATTGCTGATGGTAAAAAAAACCCACTTCTTTTAATTGAGTTTAGAGAAGGAAGAGAAAGCAAACATCTGTCTGAAGATGACTGAAACTTATTTTTAGCTTTTTTGAACCCATGATTTGAGCAAAATGAAATTACAAATATTACCAAATTATTCTTTTTCATACAGCATTTTCCAAGGACTGCTGTAGTTACCTAAAAATCATGTTATTTAAGGAGCCCAGAATACAAAAGAATGGAAAGCTAGTCACACTGGTTCAGGAAAGGTTGAAGCGGGTTTCCCAGTATGGTAGGGTAGATCCTCTTTCCTGGATTGGGGAAAATCGAAATGAGAGTGAAAATACAAGTTACCCTTCCATTATGTATTTGTGAATTTTTTGTTGTTGAAGCAGTATGTAAATATTCTTGATGACAATAATAAACATAGGAATACTTCTACAAGAAAACCAATAGTATAGCGGGCAGCCCAATCCTAACCTGTGCCATCACAGCCAACGCAGGGTTAGGAGGCTGCTGGAAGTCTCCCCGGGCTAAGGGGATGTATTTCCCCTTACTCTATGTCGTGCCCCAACCCTCCCAATGGAGTCTTCCTGGAACTGTGTCCTCTATTTAACTGGTGCAAATCTGAGAAGCCCAGTATAACACCAGGAGGGCCAGGAGGGGGGTAGGACACAGAGGCCTCTGCCAATTTCATCCCCTCCCATGCCTGATCCATTCCCAATTCTGCAATCTCCCCACCTAGAAACATCCCCTCCCTGCCTTACCACCACTATTTTCATGTCTCTGCACTGCTCCTTACCTGCTGGCACCAGCAGCCTGGGGTCAAGGATGCAGTGCTGGTGGCACAGTGCAGACCTCCCCGCTGGCGCTTGAGTCATTACAGACACACTTTATGGCACATTTGTATGGCACATAAGACACTCTGGGCCGGCATAGTGGCCTCTGCTCTGACATTAGGATTGCACTCTAAGCCACGTTTTCTACATATATTTTCCAGATTTGAAACTTATGGAATCTATGTTGTGATGTTTTGGGAAATTTTGAGGACTTTGATACGGATCACGGTTGTGTTTTTCTTCTTGATGTTAGCCTTTGGGCTCAGCTTCCATGTTCTTCTTGGTACACAGGTTGGTAATGTCACTGTTGTTTGATTTATTGATTATTGACAGAGTAGAATATTTTAATGTAAAATGTTATAACTTGATACAATGTTATACATTTCTGTTTGTGTTGAATTTCTCATTCATAAATCCTGAGATGCTTTTTGTAACTTCCTTCATGGCTCATTGGCTTTCTTGAACATGTCCTGTAAACTCATGGGCATAATTCTGTAGCAATCAATGGGGAGTGTATTAAAGACAATAGCTACAGAAAACAAGTTTCTATTGAAGAGAAAAAGGAAAAAGATCAATTGACAATTCAGCTGTAGAATACGTCTTATTTCTGTGGATCTGAAAGAAGAGCAGTGGTTTCTATGTGTATGTCTGCAAATAAATATACAATGTTGCTAAAAGATGCTGTGATGAATGCCTTTCATCTCTATTTCTTTCCATCTTTTTTTTAGCGAACGTACAGCCTTCCATACCTTTCTGTAATGCAGACATTTGCCATGATGTTAGGAGATATCAATTACCGCGAAGCTTTTCTTGAACCATTGATGGACAACACCTTGCCTTATCCATTCCTGAGTTACATAATTCTCGTTATCTTCACTTTACTTATTCCAATTCTTCTTATGAACTTGTTGGTAAGAATTAAATGCATAAAAGATGGAAGCTGGATTGGTGCTTGCATAATTTTTATTTTATTTTCTTTGGTTTAGACCCAAATTTATCAGAGAATCCACAGAAGCATTAGATTGGTTCAAATTGTACCTTAAATTTATCAAGCCTTAAAGCCATAGAATCAACTAAAAGCCATAGAAGTATGATACTATGTATTACTTTTTCTGTGAAACGTTTGAGAAGCTGAAAGAAGTGAATAATTCAGAATAATTCATATAGGATTTGAAATGTCCCATATAGGGAAAACGCAAGTTCCTAAGATTCCAACTCTTAAGGCCTGATCCTGAAGCTGTCAGTGGTACTTGTGTACAGCCTGCACTGGGTGTTGTAAATGTACCATAAATCACATTTACGGCACCCAGGAAGTAAGGAGCACCGGAGCTGGGCTTCAGCGCCACAAAGAGAATGTGACGCTGCCACTGGGGATAAGCAACACCACCAGGTTGTGGTGCAGCTTTTCAAGGAGGAGAGAGGGACGGGAAGAGAGGAGGAGCAGGCCTACAAGGGAGCAGGGGTGGTGTCAGCCTCTGCCGCCAAACCCTAATGCCCCTCCCATGCTGGGCAGCCTGAGCTAGGTCTCCTTGGCTCTGTGCCCACTCAAATGCGAGTGCAGAGCTGAAGAAACCCATTGGTGCCACAGTAGCATTACCCAGGGTAAAGAAGCAAATGCTCCCTTGCCCCTAGGAGACCCT
>JAJKFI010000021.1:9383526-9440129 GCA_029204185.1 Lerista edwardsae
ACCCTGGTGGTAGCCTCGGCAGCCACAGGATATAGCTGTTGCCATTTTGGTGCCACTGTTCCTCTGGGTACTGAGGAGATTAGGATTGGGTCTGTTAACCACTGCCATGCCAGCTCTCATTAAGGGCACAATCCTATGCAGTGCTGGAATGGTGAGGCTGGCCAGCTAGTGCCATATCCGACGCTGCGTTGGGGCGGCTGGAGCCTTCCTGCGGCAAAGGCATGTTTGTGCCCTTACCGGAGGCGAGGCTCCAGCCTCCTCGGTGTGTTGCTAAAGAGCAGGCACAGATCAGAGGAGACCGCGCAGCCCCCCAAACGGGTATAGGATTTGGCCTTATGGCCGAATCTGGACCCGCCTCCGTTGGCCCACCCATCACCCACTCAACCCCCATCCAGGACCACCCATTCCCCGCCGTCCCTCCTCCCAGAACCTCCCTTGTGCCAGCTGAGTTTGACTGATGCAAGGGAGGATCCCCATTGGCATTCTCTGGCCAATGCTACTTGTTGCGTCGCCTGAGCTTTAGCGCCAACGTGGGGGTGCTGCTCAGCACCCCCACGTTGGCACTAATGATGTAGTGTTGATGCAACAATGTAGCATTGATGCTACTTCTCAGGTAGGATTGCCCTGTCCAAGATTACTCTGAGTTAAACTAACTGTTATAGCAGGGCCAACCCATCCATGAGGCAACTATGGACATTCAGGTGGCAGGATTGGTGAGGGAACCCACTGCCATCTTTGTTGGCACTGCTTCTCTGTCTGCTTCCTGGATTTAAAAAGAGAGAGGAGAATGGGGGGAATAGAAAATGTGGAGCAGCAGATTGTTCTCTCTTGCAGCTTCCTCTTCTGTTCCATTGCCTTCATTTTGAACCCAGGGAGTGAGTGGAGGCAGCAGCTGATATGCCATTGACCAAGAAATCAACATTTTGTGGGATAGAGTACTGCACAAGGGGGGGAGTGAGTGTTTGGTGTAGTGTCTCAGATGCTATGAGATCTTGGGCTGGCCTTGTACTTTTGGATGTCAACAGGTTCAACAGAATTTCTGGAATAATTAGCTTATGTGGTACGACCATAATTTGCTAGTATAACTACATTGTTGTTGTTGTTCAGTTGCTAAGTCATGTCCGACTCTTTGCGACCCCATAGACCATAGCACGCCAGGCCTCCCTGTCCTCCACTAGCTTCCAGAGTTCACCCAATTTCATGTTCATTGCTTCGGTGACATTATCTAACCATCTCATCCTCTGCCTCCCCCTTCTCCTTTTGCCTTCAGTCTTTCCCAGCATGAGGGTCTTTTCTAAAGAGTCCTCTCTTCTCATGAGGTGGCCAAAGTATTTGAGCTTCAGCTTCAGGATTTGTCCTTCCAGGGAGCAATCAGGCTTGACTTCCTGGAGGATTGCCCAATTGGATCTCCTTGCAGTCCAGGGGACTCTCAAGAGTCTTCTCCAACACCATAATTCAAAAGCATCTATTCTTTGGCGCTCCGCCTTCCTTATGGTCCAGCTCTCACAGCCATACATTTGACTACTGGGAAAACCATCGCTTTGACTATGCGAACCTTTGTTGCAGGGTGATATCTTGGCCTTTTATTAAGTTGTCTAGATTTGCCATAGCTTTCCTGCCAAGAAGCAAACGTCTTTCAATTTCATGGCTGCAGTCACCATATGCGGTGATCTTGGAGCCCAGGAAAATAAAGTCTGTCAGTGCTTCCATTTCTTCCCCTTCTATTTGCTAGGAAGTGATGGGAGTGGTTGCCATGATCTTAGTTTTTTTAATGTTGAGCTTCAAGCCAATTTTTGCACTTTCCTCTTTCAGGAACCCAGGTTCTTTAGGTCTTCCTCACTTTCTGCCATTACAGTGGTATCATCTGCATATTTGAGGTTGTTGATATTTCTCCCAGCAATCTTGATTCCAGCTTGTGAATCATCCAGCCCAGCCTTTCTCATGATGTACTCTGCATATAAGTTAAATAAGCAGGGTGACAATATACAGCCTTGTCGTACTCCTTTTCCAATTTGAAACCAATTGGTTGTTCCATTTTCAGTTCTAACTGTAGCTTCCTGACCCGCATACAGATTTCTCAGAAGACAAATAAGGTGGTCTGGTACTCCCATCTCTTCAAGAACTTGCCACAATTAAAAAAAAATGTGTGAATAAATCCTTTGTTTCAGTAGTCATAAAAACATGTGTGATTCAATGGTAGCTTTTGAGTTTATAAAGATCCAGTTTATTACATATTTAGAAATAATTACTGTCTTGTCAGAAATAAGATTAATGAAGACCTGAACTGAAATGTAGGGAAAGCATAAAAATAAAAATTGACCTGTTGATTTTGCTTTGCATTTTATAGATTGGTCTAGCTGTTGGGGACATTGCAGAAGTGCAGAAATTTGCTTCACTAAAAAGAATAGCAATGCAGGTTAGTGACAACACATTATAGATTTGACAGACTCTACGTAATTGTACGCAAGCAAAGATCACCACCCCAACTGGTGATAAGCACTGCCCCGGCTTACAGTACCAACCACTTCCTTTGCTACAATGCATAAGCTTATTTCAGGGCGTGTGTGTGTGCAGAGCCTTTTTGTGATAAAAGTGGTTTACACAATCACAGTTCTTTTAGTTTTGCACAATTAGCAGTTTGTATTAAGAAAAGTATTTATTATGTTTAGGTCAATCTCCACACAAACTTGGAGAAAAAGCTACCATATTGGTTCATTACTCGTGTTGACCAGGATTCGATCACCGTCTATCCTAATAGGCCAAGATATTGTGGATTTATGGTAAGATGGACATAAACCTATTTCCAAATTATATTCGGAGTCCTATGATATCAGCCAGGGAGGAGGGCTCATGTCTGTGTGTTGACCTTTCTGACTCGTAGAGTGATCCAAACATACTTTACTGTGTCCCTTGTGCTGGCCAAACTTTGCTGGCTTAGTTTATGCCAGTCTAACTCAGTTTAGGATTGCACCCTGAATTGGATAGAGACAGTTAGCCTAACTGAGAAAATGTTATGCTTCTAATTTGCATGTTTTGTTTGTTTGCTTTCAGACTGTGTTCCAGTATTGTTTTGGCTCTGATTATAAAGCAGCCGAGAGTCAGAGTGCTGACGCATCTTTAGAACTAGAAGTATTGAAACAGAAGTACAGGTATTGGTTGTTAGTTGGTTTTTATGGTACTAAAGATAGTGATTTTTTTTGTTAATGGCACAGTTATGGAGTTTTTGTGGTATACTTGCAACATAAGGTAGCCACCTGAAACACCCATCATGCAATCAGACAATAGGCTAGAAAGCAATATATTCCACGCTGACACAGTTTGACAGAGCAATCCAAGCGTGCCCCTTGTGTCAACGCGACATCATTGTTGATGCAAGGGGTGGAGCGCCAGTGCACGGGCGCCGAGCAGCACCCCCACATCGGGGCTGAAGCAGCATCGGCATCAGAGTGCCAACAGAGAGCCTCCCTTGTGCCAACCATCTTTGCCAATTTTTTCCGATTCTCTGCCAAGTATTGGGATGGGGATTGGTGGGAGGGGGAAGGTGGGAGGCGGGACTTGGGCAGGACCTGGGCGGGCTTGGGAGGTGCCGTACAGCCACATCCTAAGCCCGTCAGCGAGGCCGCAAGGCCCTGATTTGGGCCGCACGGTCTTCTCAGATCTGTGCCCGCTCTTTAGCGGGCACATAGATCCGAGAAGCACATAGGGGAGGTTGAAGCCTCCCCTACGGTAAGAGAGCGAATCCTCCCTTGCTGCAGGGAGGCTCCAGCCTCACATAAGCAGCGCTGGATATGGCGCTGGCCCATCAGCCTCGCCAGTCCAGCGCGGCTTAGGATTGCGCCCTGAAAAACATTCATAATACAGCTGGAGGAGGCAAATTACTTTACATAATGGCTTCTGTAAAACATAAATCATACATCTCAATGGTACGCTATTAGCCTGACTAGGATCAAGGCAATGCTTATCATTAGGCCATTGCAAGTTTCTCAAATGTTATATATATATTTTTTTCAAAATCAAGAAAAGCAACAGATTAGGTTCCAAGATTAACAGCCCTATCCAATTTATCTCCTCCCCCCCACACCGATGCAGTGATACCAAAATGAGTCCTGCTGCATCCTGTGGAGAGGGGGAGTTGTGGAGGTCTCCTCTGGGTAATGGAACATTCAAGACTCCTCAATATGGAGGGGTCTACTTGGACCTGTACTAACAAATTTGCTGGTACAGGACCATGTGGAGCCACAAGGTCGGGTTTGGGAAAGGGGCTAGGATTCAGCGGCCGCCACTACTGCAGAACCCACCTCCTTCCTGGACTCAATTCACCTGCTCCTGCCTGTCAGCACCTCATCCTGCCCCTGTCAGGGCAGGAACTGCACTGTTGTTTCCCACCAACATTATCTTGGATTCTGTGTGGAGGAGCATATAGCTGGCAGAACTTCCACGTTATAGTTCAAGAAAAGGCCAAGAGGAAAGTCCAGGAAACAGGAAGTTCTATACCTCACGACAGTTTCACACAACCACTTCATGAGAAATGATGTTTCAAAATAAGGACCCAAAACAGGGAAGACTACTCATGCCTTACGAAAAGTGAGGTAAAATATCCTTAAGGCAGCCCAATATTGAACCTGGCAGCGCCCATGGCTCCAGTGACGCCAAAATGGTGATTCTAAAGATGCCGGGAAACCACCAGAAGTCTCTACAGAGAAAGAGAGCCTTTGTTACCTTATATTACTCCAGGGGGACTGGAGCCAGTGACAATGGGTCTCCTCTGCGCCTGTGTTTGAATGGTGCAGAGTCGCTGAAGCCTGTGTTGGGCCACCCAGCTCAGGAGGGGGTTCAGGATTCCGTGGCACCCCCTCCCAGGCCCAATCATCCCCAGTTCCTCCACTCCCTGCCCCTCTCTGCTCCAAAAAGCCTTACCACTGGACGACTGCCATCTGTCCACACCTCCCTGGTGCTGCAAACGTGCTTTATGGCATGTTCATGACACTTAGAGCTTCAGGATTGTGCTCTAAGTCAGAGCAAACTCAAAATGCATTGAGTAAACTTCATAACAAACTTCTTTTTTTGTAATGCCTTTGGATATTTTTTCTACAGGTTTTTTTCCCTCTTGTTGCTCGGTACAGTATTTGTTTCTGGATCAAAATAAAAATTGCCTAAAATTTCATGGCTAGAATATTTTAGATGTGCTTTAAGTAAGTTTTGTCAAAGAAATCAATGACATATCTTAAAAGGTGTATTTTTCATATTTAAGTATGCAAATAACTCTGTAGTTTGGTTATAAACTTTGTCATGTACTGTTGTGTCTTTTAGGCTTAAAGATATTGCTACACTCATGGAGAAACAGCATGACCTTCTGAAACTAGTCCTACAAAAAATGGAGATTATATCTGAGGCTGAGGATGAAGACACAAGTGATTTATTCCAGCACACATTTAGGAAAAAGCAGCTGGAGCATAAGAACAGCAAATGGGATACGGTGTTAAAGGCAGTGAAGTGCAAAAGTACTTAAGATTGCAGGAAGGCTTACTTGCCACACTGAAAGCTGGAAGTATGCTCTTGCCTATATCTGGAACTGTTGGTGGAGGCAGTAGCCAGCTTAGTCAGCACTATGCAGCACATGGTTGCTGATTAGCTATCATGTCCTGCTTGTGTAAGCAGCCAATACTGTTGGCTTCTAGCCAATCAGCAACTATGTTTTGTATGGTGCTGATGCTCCCTGCTAATTCAGCTACCTCCCAGTGGCTATTGGTAAAGGTGTGCTTTTGTCCCTCTTCATTATCCCTTACTGCTCCTAAATCTCAGAGGCTAATCTCCAGCTGCATGAATTTGTATCGTATTACTGAAGTCCATATTAAGAAAGATGTTCCCAACTAGAGACTATATAAAATCTAATAATTTAGCTTCTTAGCTCTATCTATTCACGTGTAGTGCATTTATGAACAATAGCAGCATTGCATCCTTTGTTGATGAGTTGAAATCAAACGAACAACAAGATAAACTGAGGCTCTATCTAAATGACATGAACAACACAAAAAAAATAATACATCCCCAAACAGTCACAGATGTCTTGAGGTGGATTTCTGAGGTGGAATGCCATGAAAACTGTATGTCAGCAGTATTCAAACTTTTTAGACTGGGACCCACTTTTTACAATGGCACTCCTGTTGGGACTCACCAGAAGTGCTGGAGCTGATGTTGTGGCAGTAAGTGACATCATCAAGCAAGACGTGCTGTCATTGTAAAGTAATAAAATTACACTCCTGAAATGTAAAATGGCATTCTTGGACTGAAGCAATTGTACAACCATGAAATATCCCTGACAGAAAGCAAGACAAGGACAAAATATTATGTAAAAGCACTGAACTAAAAACAAATTTTTTTAAAAAAAACCCTCACCTGAAAACTCAAATTGTTAACACAAAAGGACTGTAACAAGGGTAAGGTCTGCAGTTTCCAAGGTGGCTGCTCCCAGCTTTCCGTAATAACCAACTGACAACCCAGAGGCAGATCTAAGGGAGGGCAAAGCTCTAAGTGTTGCAAGAAGCCTTACCCTGTCATGTAAATCCCTCTTCTCCCTTGCTGCTGTAGCCAGTAAGCAACACCAAGATGTTGCTTTTCCCTGTGAGGATTGGCTAGAACAGTGCAGGAGAGGAATGATTTCCACTGCAAGGTAAGGCTTCTTGCAAAACTTAGAGCTTTGCCCTCCCTTAGATCTGCCTCTGCTGACACCAACTCACAACCCACCAAGTGGATCCCAACCGATAGTTCGAATAACACTACTGTATGTGATAATGCAGCTACATAGTCAGAAGCATTATTGAACTGACATCTCTTCTTTACCAATTTTTAAGATTAAGGTGAGTGTATGATTTAGGCCAGTGGTTCTCAGGATGGCCCATATGGCCCCCCTGGGAGCAACGCCAAACTTCTAGTGGACTACATGGAAAAAATTGAACCTTAGGGGACTACAGTAAGTTTCTGAGGGTGCCACCCAAACGTAACTGCTAGGCATATCATGAATTTGTCATAATCCTCACATCTCATTCTCTGTGCTAATTTCAGCAGCATAAACACTGAAAATTAGTATAGTTTGCAACACATATCTCAGTGAAAAAGACAGTGTAATAAATGAAATTTCATATGCATAAGAAAACAACGATAATGTTGCAAATGCTTTGAGGTGGCAAAACCTGCCGGCTCTAACACATCAAAGTGATGTGAAGTGTTACTTGCTAACCTGTCTCCAACTTGAATCACTCTATAGGCATTTAATTACTCATTTCTCTCAACACAAGGTATGATTTGAATGTTTCCACTGTTTTGGAAGAAAGCAAAGTTGTATTTTACTTCTTGCCTTGTTGAATCTAGCTTTAGTTGGGTGGTTCACCTACTGTCGAAAACTCATAACTGCCTTGATGTTGTGATCTTTGTTAAGAGAGGTAATATCGTGATTCTTGATACCATGAATAGAGATTATCTTTATCACTAGCAGTGCTACTGTACATCCAGATATTTTAAAACTTGCAAGTTTGTATCAGCCACAAAGATCACACTGAATAAAGTGCCACTTATCAGAATATTTTTTGTTAGCTGACCTTACACTGCTACTATAGATATTATGTATTTAAAACAATTTTTGTACTTAGAAATAAAGTACCAATTATTCGAATAAATAGTGCAGATGGAAAAGTACCTTTTTTTCCAACTAATAGCGGATATGGGGGAATCACAGAGGTAAACAAGGCTCAAAATGGGGCCATGGGCAAAAAAAAGGGTGAGAAACTGTGGTCTGTGCAACTTCCATGTAAATGAATTGGAACTAATTTATCTCCATCACTAAATATTCATGCAGAAATTAATGATCAAATTTAGGTTGCAAGCCTGTACTCTCTTTCCTGGGAGTAAGTGCCATTGATCATCATGTGGCTTATTTCTGAGTAAATATACATAGGCTTGTGCTGTGTTTTTTGAATTAGCCCACAACTATGAAATTCATTGTGCAATCCTATGCACACTTCCATGGCAGTAAGCTCCATTCATTGTGCAATCTTATGCACACTTCCATGGCAGTAAGCTCCATTCATTGTGCAATCCTATGCACACTTACATGGCAGTAACACAGTGGGATTCACTTCTGCGTAAACATGCATGGGATTGCTTTGTCAAAGTTTTAACTTTTTAAAAACTTCTAAAATTTCCAAAGACGATATTTTGATTTCATTACTTCAGTCTTAAGTCTGAAGTATTTTGTACATCATGTACTGAAGTATATATTATATTTACTAAGTTTGGACATGATCTGCCCAAAGTTAAGCTCCTTTTAAGTCCTATGGAACATAGTCAGACATGTGCTGCTTTACATACTTATTGAAACAATGGCAATGTAAAAGGGTTAACTTTGGCTGGACTGTGCCTTTTGTATATATGTGTGAATATTTTTGTGTGTGATTATCCCACATAGCCTGATAAAGTATCAATTTATGAAGAAATATATACTAATATGATCAAAATAATGTTATGGAAAGTTGCCTGATAACGAAGGATGCAGTCCTACACTTTCTTGGGAGTAAATGCCATTGAACACAATGGGACTTGCTTCTGAGTATCATGTATAGGTTTGTGCTGAAAGTAACTGAATACTGCCGTACAAAAAAATGTGGAATTAAATAAATTAGATATAGATCCACTTGCCTAATTCAGTATGGAATGGCCAGCTTGTTCCCTGACTTCTTCATACCTCTCTTTGATTTATCGTAAATACTGTAAGCTGTAAAAAAAATCATAAATTTGCTGTACAATTACAGGGTATAAAATATGTTATGCATTAGGTAAAACAATATGGTAGCCTGTATAGCCAGTAACCACTATTGAAATTGTATGGCATGCTTCAATAATGGCCTGTTTCAATAATGATCCTAATAAAACTGCCTATATCTCTGTCTGACAGCATCATTCAATTATTTTTTTGTAATCAGATAAGTGATGTTGTTGGCATCATGCATTGCTTTACATTTTATCTGGCAGTGTTTTCAGAGGTGACTTAATTGTAAACAGTATATCCTTAAGTCATCCACTGAGAGTGTTACTGAACAATAACAAAATTATTGATCCACCTCAGAAATTCAGAAAGTGGGGGAAGTAGAATTCTACTTTTAAAATACCTACCAGTCAATCTTGGCTTGCCCGTGCAATGATTAACTCATTAAGTAGAAGAATTATATCCTAGCCTCTTCCGGATACCCAAACCATGGAGATGGAGATGGAGAAGCGCAGCTCTATGTACTGGCCTCTCCCTTAAGAATTTGATTTGAGTAATAAAACAGTCTAAGGTTGCAAACCTATACACCAGTGGTTCCTAAATGTTTTCAACTTCAAATGTTTCCCTTGACCTACTGGGCTATTGGTAGTGGCTCCCCATTAGTGCTACAATCCTAAACACTGTATAG
The DNA here is from genome assembly GCA_029204185.1 of Lerista edwardsae. Taxonomy (NCBI): domain Eukaryota; kingdom Metazoa; phylum Chordata; class Lepidosauria; order Squamata; family Scincidae; genus Lerista; species Lerista edwardsae. The sequence goes on from JAJKFI010000021.1 coordinate 9,392,973, forward strand.
GACGGTGGGTTTTTCACAAGGTTTCCGTGGCTTCCCTGGCTGGTTTCTGTGGCTTCTGGTGAGCCACAGCTGAAGGTTTGGGAACCACTGATATACACCCTTTCCTATAAGTCAGCCCCATTGGACTTCTGAGCAGACATGCGTAAGATTATGCTGCAGATCTATTGTAAGTTCCTGCTGTCCTCAGAGTCTTGCACTTACAGGACCAGGCAAAGAAGCTAAAGAATCTGGTGCACAGCTTTACTCAACCATGTGTGGGCTGTCTTGGCCTTTCTTCCTTAACACTGATGCCAGCACAAGGAACAGAATCTGCCTGAAAAGCCCATACAAGCAAATCTAGGCATCCAGGTAGCTACAAAATGGGATGTGCTCTGCTGGCTAGTAAAGTGAGTTTGTGAAAATCTATATCTGTAGTGTTGACAGTCCATCCTACCAACACTAGAGGGCAGTGAATTTTTGTGGGACATTCCGGCCATGGTAAATTTTTCCAGTGAAGGAAGGCCGGATCACATAACATTAGCAGCAAAATGCACTACAGCTTACTGTTTTACAGACTGATATTCCAAAGCCCAAAACTCAATGACATCTGACACTTCTAGGGAAAGTATGGAGGAATGGGTCCTTGACCATGTCTGAACTGCTTGTTGGTGGTTGCTTTTTTTTTAATTAAGTAATTTGCAATGGTTTGTGTTTGTTCTGCTTTTGCCTCCTTCACTCATGAAGCAGCTGTCAGGAAGGCTGGGAATATACATAACCATCCGTAACCCCCTTACACATATCTACAGTTAATCTCAGAGCCACCCCTTGGATATGGCTGGCAGAAAGAACCATTTGATTTGGTGTTGTTAGCAACTTCCCCAGTCTCCAAGTGGTTTAATTTTATTTTATTTACTGTGACCTAGACACAGAAGGTTCACAGTCCGGGAAATTTGCAGCAACTGTTCTTCCACAGCTCAGGGTGGCCACACAGCTTGGAAACCCAGCACAATCTCAAGTCCCAGCGCTGATGGCTCCAAAACACTAGTGTAGTTAGGGGAACAAACACCCAACTCTCCCTGTTCTTGGAAGACTAATTTTAAAATGAATGCATGTGAACCTATATTGAAAAAGTGATGCAGTTTTATAAAGATTATAATATAAATATAAAATTTATAAATATTAAATACCATAGAATTGGTGAACATGGAAAAAAAACCTGTATAATGCAACTTATTAAAGTTTGTTAAGGAATCCTGGTTGTAACATTTGGCCAGTCTAAGCTTCCTCACCTACTTTTTTTGGTTAATGGTCTGAAGATACTGTGTCAATTGTTGCTGCCACATAGCATTCAGAAAGCTCCACCTTTCAACAATGGGGATCTGTAAGGTGCTGAGCTGATTCCTCCCTTTTCCTGCCTCCCCCGCTTGCCCATTCAATACATGCCGTATTTCACAGTGAGAGTAGATAAACTCAGTCTGAAAGGGGCATGATCTGCACAGGAGGATGGACCAGGAACTACAGCACTGAACAATGTGGCTGCTTATAGTCATATAAGATGTCACTGGAACGTTTACTACATGTTTGATTGTAGTAAATGTTATCAAAATATTAATAATGTCCTTGGTTATGTTTTCAGAAGTTCATAACTTGTACTGACAGATGACACTTTACTGGCTTTTATTAGGCAAAATGAGAAGTCCAAATGTAGACTGTATATGGGACTTAAGGAGAGTGGTAATTTAGGGGCCAATCCTATCCAACTTTCCAGCGCCTATGCAGCGGCAATGCAGCTTCAAAGTAAGGGAGCAAATGTGACCTGACCTTGAGGAGGCCTCCGGGACTGTTTCCCCCTCCATCATGGGATGTCCTGCATGCCCCACTGGCACAGCTGCATCTGTGCTGGAAAGTGGGTTAGGATTGGGCTGTAAATCAGATAATCCTGACTACTTTGCCACTCTCCCTATGCTCCATATAAGCCCTCGGGCAGTGATGGCAAACCTATGACACGCGTGCCAAAAGTGACACGCCATCGTGTTTGGGGTGACACACCAGCATTCACCAACACCTGACAAAAATGAGTTTTTCCTACTCGTGTTTTATGTTTGTAATTATTTGATGTTTCTTTGTATAACACATAGTACACAAATGATTGGGCTGTATTTTTTGGTTTAAATGAATGAGTATAAAGGATAGTTTATCTTTTGTTTGGGAGTGGGGATTGACACACCAACGCGGTCAGGCTAAGCATTTTCCGAAGTTTTGACACGCCAAAGCCCAAAAGGTTCGCCATCACTGCCCTAGGGCATGCTTATCCCTGCAGTACTGTTATCTGTTAGCTGTTATTAATGAGCACCCCCTGCCCATTATTACTTCTGGCCTCCTTTTGCAGCCTTTTCCACCTCTAACCTTGCACAGGTAACTTCATCTACTCACCTAACAGTGGCTGCCATGTTTACAGAAATGTGCATTTCAGAAATATAGATACTCAGGTCATAGTCCTGAACAGACTTTAGAATACATTTTGTTGAAATCAATGGGACTTCCTTGTGGATAAAAATTGTTAGGCTGCTTGACTTTCTGTGTGCTGGCCTCTCTGACTCCAAGAGTGGTCCAAACATACTTTACGGTGTCCCTTGTGCTGGCCAAACTGTGCTGGCCTGATTCCAGGTTAGGATTGTGCTCTCAGGGTCTAATCAGAAATTGAGGGAGGTGGGAAAGTGGCAAACTTTTCCTCACCATGTGATAGGACCAGCGGCGTCATGCAGCCGGAACGCTGGGCGGGAGGAACGGGTGAGCGGCAGCCCGCCTGTTGCGTACCGCTCTGTTTTGCCGTCTTCCCCGCCCCCGCGAGGGCGGGGAAGACGACGAAACGGAGCGGTACGCAACGGGCAGGCTGCTGCTCACCCGTTCCTCCCGCCCAGCGTTCCGGCTGCATGACGCCGCTGGACAGGACAATGTGGATGACCAGCTTATCACATGCATACTGTGGCAAATTACTACTAAGTAAATACAGGGCCCAATCCTATCCAACTCTCCAGCACCAAAGTAGCCGCAATGCAGCAACAAGGTAAGGGATGAATACATCAGGGCTGGAAAATTGGATAGGATTTGGGCCACATACTGTTCTGTATCCACCACAGTAATGTAGTATGGGTTTGCCATACTACAGGGGAGCGGTTTGCCACAGTTTGCCGCAATCTCTACAGAGGGGAATAGTATGCTGTGCTTCCAGTCCAAGTGTTCGGAGAATTGAGTGCAAATTGAATTACTATTTGCCTGTAAACCGCTTTGTGGACTTCATGTTGAAAAGCGGTATATAAGTACTTGTTGATTGTTGATTGAGTGCAGTATGAAGAAGCTCTCCCGCCAACCCTCACCTCCATTTGGCTCTGAGATAGAGCCATTCAGGGAGCAGCTTCCTTGTAACTCACAGTGGACCACCAGATATCTCAGGGAGCACACAAGACAAGATGCCTATATCCTGTTGCCACTCTCCTGCATCTAGAATTCTGAGGTTGTCTATTTCTAATATAAGGAGGTTATAGCCTGCGATGGAATCATTTTTGGTTGCACTTTTCTAGTTCCACTATGGGCACAATCCTAACCTGGAGTTAGGCTGGCACAAGTTAGACCAGCAAAGTTTGCCCAGCGCAAAGGACACAGTAAAACACATTTGGACCACTCTCCAAGTCACGGAGGGTGAAATGAATAAGATTAGTCTGTTAGCCTCAAAATCTGCTTAAATGCTATTCAGAGCGCAATCCTAACCTGGAGTTAGTCTGGCACAGTGAAGCCAGCAAAGTTTAGCTGGCACAAGGGCCACCGTAAAGCATGTTTGGACTACTCTCAGAGGATGACGCACGTCTGTGTGCTGGCCTCTCTGACTCCAAGAGTGGCCCAACCATACTTTACAGTGCCCCTTGTGCCAGCCAAACTTTGCTGATCTAACTGTGCCAGCCTAATTTCAGGTTAGGATTGCTCTCTGAGTCCTTTTTGAGATGTTGAGAAAATGGTGCAGGAAAAAAAAGATTTGATCCCTTATCCCAACTGTTGTTTGTTTCAATCAAAGATAACACTGGCAGATTTAATGTTGCCAGATTTAACGTTGACACACTTAATTGACCCAGTGGGTTCCTCTTCATGCATATATGCAATGTGTGCATAACTGGGGAGCCTGCAGGCTTCATATTTCCAGCATATGGCTAGAAACGTGGAGGGGAGCTGCAAAAAAGGAGATCAGCCATCTGAATACTGTTCCTATCCCATTTAGAAACGATGATGCATTGAAGCACATCCTGAGGTGGTTCATGCTCTTAAGTGCTTTCCTGAATCTGGGCCATGGATAATGAAGTCAGCTTTTGGAAGGCAAAACGAAGGCAGAGGAGATGATGAGCTGCAGGTGAAAACTCTGTTGGTGTCTGAGCTGGAGATGAGCAAGGAGGGTGCTCATTCGGATGCTCTTCAAACAAGGAAGACGAGTAGAAATGTTACTAATAGTTCTCAGGAAAGAGAGAGAGAGACATGCGGAGAAAGTTCAGGATGGGGTCACTAAAACGAGAACACGAACGATGAGTCACTATTTCACTCTGCTTGATCTCTAGCAGTTGTAAAATCATCATCCAGCTCAACAATACCCAAATGAGTCCTGAGATACTCATAAAGCATGCAGTATCCCAAAGAAAAATGAATATTTAAAATGTCACTGCGTGAGGACATTGGCTTTTGCTTTTCGATTCCCGCCCCCCCTTTCAGCTATTAGGGCATTACAAATGCTGTAATGAACACCAGTACTTTAAAAAAAAAAAAAAAAGATAATCCTTATGAATTCATACCCTGTTCATAAGCGTAATTTGGAAAAGAAACATAGAAATATATATTAAATAAACAAGTATTTTCTTGGGAAAGCCTCTCACTGCATGTTACTCTTTGGCAATCATTAGATCAGTGGTCTTCAGATTGCTAATTGCTAGGACTTCCCCCTCCCCCAACTGCAACATGGGGAGAGCCACCTTCAAGAGCCATGTCGGCAAATTTGTGGCCGTGGTTCCTCTTCTTCGAAAATGCACTGCTAGCTGTGTCGCCCTGCCCCTTCTTTCCTTACCAGATCATTTAGGATAGGAGGGGCAGACAGCGGCATGATAACATTTTGAAAGGAGGGAGACAAAGATGTCGTGATACGGCAGGAGAGAGCTGATGATGAGGTGGAAGACTTTTGTTTTCTGTAGTCGCATTTGTCACCTGGATATCTGGTAGCTCATTAAGAGCGCAATCCTAAACTGGAGTTAGGCCGGCATAAGCTAAGCCAGCAAAGTTTGGCCAGCACAAGGGCCATCATAAGACGTTTTTGGAATACTCTCGGAGTCAGGGAGGATGGCTCACGTCTGTGTGCTGGCCTCTCTGACTCCAAGAGTGGTCCAAACATACTTTATGGTGGCCCTTGTGTTGGCCAAATTTTGCTGGCTTAGTTTATGCCGGCCTAACTCAGTTTAGGACTGCACCCTAAATCAGCAACTGCAGCTGGTTTACACGTTATAGTTGCCAAGTGAAGGATGTTTTCAATTGTTCCACATGGCGGCTGTCATCGCAACGCTGGTGCATTCATGTGCAGCAGCTCTCCAAGTAAGTTGAGTGTTCTTCTCCTCACCCCTGCACACCCCAAAAGAAAGATTTCCATTGGTGGGGATAGTTGTGTTCGGGAAACCTACCCAGTCTTTGGCGTGAGCATATGAGTTGTTCATAGGCACCTACTACCTCCATGCCTGCAGTCGAGGGCCATCATGGATCTCCCATGTCATATCTAGTTTTGCCAAATTATCATAGCATAGAATATGTTACCCATGGAATACCTGTGGAATTCTGTAACCGTGGTGGTGGGGAGTTCCAGGAATGAGACCCCCACGGATAATGAAAGCCCACTGTATAATTCAGCATAGAAAATTTCGTTTTCTCACCACCAATATTCATGGCAGCCCACCTGAGGGACTACCTGAAACAGCCCCATCAAGCAGCAGGTTAGGGGAACCAACAAACTGGCAGGGGGTTCCTCACAACCATGTTCCTTTGCGCATGTCTGTCTGATGTTTCCACCCACCTGCTGTCCCATGTTAGGGGGAGGGGCCTTGCCGCCTCAGCCACCTCCACCACCATGATAATCCTTTTTCTGACCGCTGTCCTCACCTTCCCCCTCGATACTGCCATTTCACCAATGTTCAGTAATGTGACCAGGATGTGGAAATTCTAGAAATGGATGGACAACAGTGACATGGAGGCTCTTTTACAAGACCATTTCACCTAAAACTATCTGAGGCGAAGGTCAGTGGTGTTCCTGCCATTCAATTGGGCGGGGGTGTCACATGCTCCCAGGCGGCATGTCTGCTGAGTCCCTGGGGATGGCATGCTTCCTGCTGCGGCCATGGAGTCACTGCCACCCATCCTCTGGAGCCCTTCCACAGCAGTGCACAAAACCGGAAGCCCAGTTCGAAAGGCGTGGGAGGCTTCAGAGCATTTTCAGAATCCCATCGTGTAAAGCTCTGGATCCTCCAGGTGGGTCAGGGTAGCAGTCTGCAGACTGCAGGGCAGAAAAATGGACCAGGTCCATGACTGGCGAAGGTCATTTTCTAGTGACAATTTCCCCTCAGAAATAATCACATGAATGAACCTATCGTCACCAGAATGGTAGCTGAGAGGTAATCTGTAGTGACTCACCATGTGATAACGGAGGGAAGCAATTCATGTATGAAACTACCCCTGCCAAATGTATTAGCTCAGTGGTTCCCAAACTGTGGGTCAGGACCCACTAGCCAATTTCAGGTGGGTTGCAAAGCACCTAGGGCAGCCATATTGAAAATATGGGAAGATGGGATGCTGGAAAGGGTGAGGACTCTGTGGTTGTTTTTACTTGTGTCAAGGTTGTAAATAGGCTTTTCTCTTTCTGATTCACTTTGATATTGGAAAATGGCTGAGAAACAACCCAATGTATTGCCGCATTCTCAGGAAAGCAGCAGGCTCTGGTGTCACAATGACATCACTTCCGGTGGGTCCCAGACAGGCTGTCCTTCTAAAAAGTGGGTCCCAGTGCTAAAAAGTTTGAGAACCACTGTGTTAGCTTTTTTGTGTGTAAGGTTTCCTCAACATGTTAAAAATTTGCTGTGAAAGTGAATGAAAAGGATATGCGGCAGTAAAATTATCAGGCAGCCCAAAGGCAAACAGCACAAGCGTATTAAGACCCCTTTAACACTGCAAGCAGTAGCTGGCAAGAAATGTGTGACAGGTGGTGCAATGGCTGGAGTGTGTGTGGTCGGGCATAAATCCTGTCCAAAAGATTTCCAAAGCACACACATACAAGTGGCTGCCTTTCGTTGCTGTAATGTCTCGCACTGGCACTTCCACACATTTCTTCAGCAGGGAAACAGATGTATTTATGCATTTTTGTTTTTAAGAATTTATACCCCGCCTTTCCCTTGCCAAAGCAAATGCCCCAGGCAACTTACATGGGCAGGCTAGTCTAAACCCCATTTTTCAATGGGTTTTTTTTACAAATATATACAGTATTCTGTGAGTCACCGAATCCTCGGTGCCAGATGTAGCCTTCACAGTGTGGTTCTCTCCTCTGGCTGACATGGAGCTTCAGCAGGTGATAGAAAGTCCAGCCTGGACAGGTCCTCAAGTCCAGCCTGGACAGCTGGTCCTTTTGCCGGCTGGCCTTCACACAACATTCCCACACTGCCTCATCAGCTCTACAGTGACTCCGTTCTGCCACAACAGGTACTGCAGCTTGTCATAGCCTAGCCTTGTCCATCTCCCATCCAAAAACAGACCACAGATCCCCCTGCTTAGCTTCAGGTGAAGCCCCCTCCTGCACAACAGGTGAAGAAAAGCCACTACTGTGGACCTCATGTGACCTCTGAGGGCCACTTTGAAGAGTAACCAGGAGGAGAGGCATGGTAGGTTTGGCAGGTGCTGAAATGCACTGTGTAAGCCACCCTCCCCACTACTGTTGGAGCCATTCGCAACACAGTACTTGACCCTCAGAGAGCAACAGGATTTTTGATACAATGTTTAGAAATGCATTTGGCAACAACTTAAAAAATAATAACACTCACTGAGATAGATACAGAGGATGTGACAAACAGAATTTTCTTCCAAATATAACTTCCACAAACATAGTCTACTTCCAAATTTTGACTAAAAAAATCCTTATTTTCATTTCGGTCTACACTTTAAACTTCTTTCAGTTTATGCTTTCAACAACATAAAGACAAAAGAACAAGGTACTCGTGACCCTCATACCATCACTGAGACTTGTGGGTGGATTAACCCAGTCCATGGATCCAATACTAATTTCAAGTGCAAATAATTTCAAATTTCTCAGTCTGAGGGCACATGGCACAGGGCACAATTCTAACCTGGAGTTAGGCGGGCACAGTTAAGCCAGCAAAGTTTGGCCGGCACAAGGGACACTGTAAAGTGTGTTTGGACCACACTCAGGGCACAATCCTACCCAGCGCCGGAATGGCAAGGCCGGCTGGCCAGCACCATTTCCAACGCTGGATGTGGGGAGGCTGCACCCCCTTACCGTAGGGAGGCTCCAGCCTCCCCTATGCGATCCTCAAATCTGCGCCCGCTAAAGAGAGGGGGCAGATCCCAGGAGACTGCGCGGGCCAAATTGGAACTGTATGGCCACCTCCCAAGCCTGTCCACGTCCCGCCAAGTCCCACCCCCGCCTCCCTCCCTGCCACCAATCCCTGCGCTGCCCCGTCATGGCGCCTCCCTTGTGCTGGCCGGCTGCGCGGGTGCAACAGGACCGGCGCTGCCATTGTGCTGACGCTGTGTGAACTTTAGGATTGCGCTGCCTGAGTCAGTGAGGATGGCGCACGTCTGTGTGCTGGCCTCTCTGACTCTGAGAACGGTCCAAACATACTTTATAGTGTCCTTTGAGCCAGCCAAACTTTGCTGGCCTAACTGTGCCAACCTAACTCTAGGTTAGGATTGCGCTCACAGTCACCTGGTTGAAGATAAAGAAGCTGGGTCTGGTGAGGCCTTGGTCTAGTCAGGGCCTGGATAGTGACTTCTTGGAACTCATGTAGGCTACCTTGAGTTCCATGCTGGAAGAAAGATGGGATGCAAAGATAATTAAGGGCACAATCCTAACCTGGGGTTAGACTTTACGGTGGCCCTTGTACCAGCCACACTTTGCTGGCCTAACTGTGCCGGCCTACTCCAAGTTAGGATTGCACACTAAAACTGTTTTTGAACAGGGGTGGAGCCCCTGGAAGCAATTTATCCAGCCCCCGTATAATTGATCTCTCCCACCATAATTGTACATTTTTTTTCTGTCATTTTCAGCTAATGAATTTCTATGTGAGAACAAAGTGCTGATTTCTAGCCATGATCTGCTTAATGATGTCACTTCCTGCTTGATGATGTCACTTCCGGCCCTCAGCAGGCACCATGAATGCTATTTGGCCCTCTCTATGGAACGAGTTTTACTCCCCTGCTTTAGAACATGACCCAGCCCCCTTCATAAACATACAGACCTTCGGCTGCAGATACATAGCCTTTCTGCAGGGTAGAAAACCAGCTCATATTCAATTGCATATTTAGAACACAATCCTAACCTCGAGTTAGACCAGCACAGCTAGGCCAGCAAAGTTTGGCCGGCACATGGGACACCTTAAAGTAGGTTTGGACCACTCTCGGAGTTAGAGCACACAGACTTGCGCCATCCTCCCTGACTCCAAGAGTGGTCCAAAAGCGCTTTACAGTGGCCCTTGTGATGGCCAAACTTTGCTGGCCTAAATGTGCCAGCCTAACGCCAGGTTAGGATTGCGCTCTTAGAGGTGTTTTTTTTTTTTACCTAAAAGAACAAGTACATTGTTATTTTTAACAGGCCTAGAGTGGGTCTACCTTTGAGTTAGCAATAAGGTTAAAGGTTAAAGGTTGAGTTAGCAATAAGGTTATGTATTTGTTGACTATTTGAGTTGCTAGTGTATTGTTCACAGAATCAAAATACTTCTACTCATTAGGGATTATCTTGAGTTGTGAGTGTGAACAAGGTTTAGGAAGCATGCCTGTCCAAAAATGCCCCCCCTTCTTGGATTGAGAATTATTAATGGATTTATAACAATTGGAGTTGGATTTATAGCTAATGGACATATAGGCCACAATCCAGAGAACTACTTTATATTCTGGAGCTTTTGTGAATCCAAAGGGACTCCTTCCACTGCCTATCTCTCGATAGCAGAGATCCACTGAATATCAGTAAATGCTGTTGAAACTCCCCCTGAACTGCAAAATCTGTTTGTGATGAGTACAGGGAAGCTGCTGTTTGAGAAATGCAAGTCTGCTTGGTATGCAGAACTAGTCACGGACTTCTCTAGATTATCTCATTCAAGGCGCAATCCTAACCTGGAGTTAGGCCATTCCAGTTAGGCCAGCAAAGTTTGGTCAGCACAAGGGACACTGTAAAGTATATTTGGACCACTCTCGGAGTCAGGGAGGCCAGCACACAGACATGCACCATCCTTCCTGACTCCGAGCTTGGTCCAAACGGGCTTTACAATGGCACTTGTGGCAGCCAAACTTTGCTGGCCTAAATGTGCTGGCCTAACTCCAGGTTAGGATTGCACCCTCATGATTAAAGCTACAATCTGTTTATGTTGCAATACAGCCAAAGTTAAGTATATTTTAATCCCATCCATTTCACGAAGATTTCAGGAACCCACATGGACCTAAATGCAATTTAACTTTGGTTGGATGGTGTCCCTAAATGGTATGTTTTAAATCAAGCTTTCCCACCGCATTGTCCTAGATTAAGAGATTTGAGTTTAATTCTTAGTTTCGCTCTGAAGTTACTGTACCATCAAACACCTTCTCCTCTTCCCATGTTCTCAGAGACAGCAGGCAAATCAAGTAACTTAATCAACTTGTCTCAATAAACGGTGGCATAACTTATTTTCCAACATTTCAGATAAAAATAGAGACTCTCTGGTGCATATGTGGGTGGGGCAATGGACAGAACCCAACCACTCAGCCAGAGGTGTCACTAGGGTTTGTGCCACTTGGTACAAGAGTTCATTACGTCACCCCTATGATGGATCGCCTTCCATACCAGACCATGCAGAATATCATATGCATAGCCTAAATGCAGGGGCATTACTAAGGTTGGTTTTATCCCCATTGACTTTATTTATTTATTTATTTTAATATCCAATAGTACAGGTCACCCAAGAAATCAGTAAGCAACAAAAAACCAGTGGCCAACTTGATGACACACACACAACTGAATAAGAGTTCTGGCATTAGGTCTGATACATTGAAATGAGAGTTGACTCATACTAACATCTTATTGGTTCCCTGCTGTGTCATAACAACACCTCATTGGCTCTCAGAACAATAGGTCTCATTGATCAGTTTTGAGTTAAGGAAATCCACTTTTTGTTACATAAGGGAATTGTATTTTCTTTTTCTGGTTAATTGGTCGTAATGTTTGATCGAATATAGATGTTTCAACATGGTTTGTTTCATTGCATTCTGCAATAAATTACCTATAAAATGCTATACAGCATGATGGCATTATTCAAACATACCAGTATTTTCACAATTTTGGCCAGTAGTGATGTCACCCCACTGAGTGTGTCTAATAGTGCGGTCCACATCCCCTAGCAATGCAACTGCCTTCAGCCCATCTTTTCCTCTGGGAAAATTATAGCAGGTGGAGAGGACAGAGAGCCAGGTACCCTCCATGGGTTTCACTAAGACCAACTAGAGATGCTGTGAGCATTCTACTAGGAGAGATTGAATATTGAACTCACCTACTGAAATATTTCCAAGAAGAATTAAGAGTGCAATCCTAAACTGGAGTTAGGCCGGCATAAACTGAGCCAGCAAAGTTTGGCCAGCACAAGGGCCACCATAAAGAGTGTTTGGACTACTCTCGGAGTCAGGGAGGATGGCACACGTCTGTGTGCTGGCTTCTCTGACTCCAAGAGTGGTCCAAACATACTTTACGGTGTCCTTTGTGCTTGCCAAACTTTGCTGGCTTAGCTTATGCTGGCCTAACTCAGTTTAGGATTGCACCCTAAGACAAGCATGAATGTGCCTGCAAATGTTGAACCTTTGCAAGCAAAATGAGCACTTGTAAAAGTTATTTTTTCATTTGAACCTTTGCAAGCCATTGGGGGCAGTCAGTGTTCAAGATGGTTCAACATTTTGTCGATAGTGGGCCATATTCAAAGCTCTGTAAGAGAGCAAACTGATGGTTTGCAAATGCTTGAGCTTTTGTAGATATTTGCGTAGACATGCATAAAAGCTTAACTTGATCTTAGGTCATCTTAGGAACACTGGGTCTGAGTGGTTCATACACCTGTAAGATCACCTGACATCTGGCTCCTCCCATTTGTGTCCATTTGCAAAAATTCCACCTGGCCTTAGCAGAAGGGGAAGTCAGACAATGGTTTTAATGTAATTTTATATGCTTTTTTGTAATCTCGTTTGAGGGCTTTTAAGTTAAAAGACAGGGTAAAAATAATCAAAACTCTGTGCAGATAGATCATTTAAAACTAGTGTCTACACTAGCGTCATGTGTCTACACTAAATCTTATATATTTATGGAGAAACATTCTGTAAATAGCAACAGACAAACTCTCAAAGGTGTTATGAATTATATAAAGTCACACGTCAACATACGTAGAGCTGCAGATCTTCTGCGAATACCGCATCTGGTAAGAACATTTCTGGGACCTGAAGAATTTGAGAAATGTGAGTGGATGTGGTTCTGATTTTCATGTCTCCATTCTGTAACTGAAAACAACCCATGTTTGCTCTGAGCATTGTGGCAGAATACATCCTTTCATGGCAGATGATCCCAGGTACAGTTCTTGGCAATTCTTCTGTTAAAAAGATATCAGGAAGTGGAGATAGGAAATCATGGGAGATACCACGTGAGGAAGGGAGAAGTGGAGATGGGGCAATGGGAGTCCTGTAATGCAGGACTTTGCCTCAAGACAACCTGATGCTGGCACTGTGACTCAGTTTTTGGGCAGCTTCATATGCTTGCACAGGCGTGCCCTGGTATCCCCTGATTCGGTATTCATGGTTTCAGTTATCCATGGACACCATGGATACTGAGGATGCCTATTAAAAAGATAGGGGAACATTAAACAAATCTCTTTTTTTTACCTTGTTGCCGCAACAAGGTAAAGATGTTCCCCTATCTTTTAAAAAAGTTTCCAGTATCCACGGTTTCAGGTATCCACAGTGGGGATACCTGAATAATAGCGGATACTGGCGCATGCCTGTATTTGCTGGAGCTTTATCACCATCCAGCATATTCTCCTCTTCAGACAGTTGGCCAAAAAAATGAAACTGGACCACAGGGAAATTTCAGTTGGTGGGTGTCAAAAAGTTTTCATATTTGAAGTTTGGGCCTTAGTATGGTTTTGAAAATGGGTGAAGAGCATACTTCCCCTCTCTTCATTGTGCATTAAAACCTATTTTATACCAATGATGAGCTGGAGATTGCATTTCTGCCAATGTTAGAGCAACAGTGGTAGAAAATGGTTACTCTCTTGGGTGACTCATTGATAAGCACTAAAGGGAAGACCAGCTTCATTTATTTCCAAAAAAGGACCTGGTTTCTGGGCTTCCAGTCGCTTTTTAAGATTTTGAGCCCAGACTTAAACTCTAGCCTTCAATTAGGCAAATCTGCAATTATCTGAGAATCTTTCATTCATTCCGTTAGGGTCTTCCAGCCTCCCTTTCATCTTCCGCCCCCTTTGCGCCTTCATCAGAAGCCTTCTGAGTGATGCTTGTTAGCAGCTGCAAGTCTGCCAGCACCTTTCGCAATATCAGACATCCTTCATGGATGCTCTCCTGCCTTGTCGTTCTCTTTCACCCCCTCCTGCCCTCCTCCTCCTCCAGTTCCTCTCACACATAGGAGGCCGTCAGCCTGAGTGAAGTATGACATCCTCCCCCTCCCCCCCATCTTACTGAGATCTATTAAAAGACATGTATAAATCATTGTTATTAGCCTACTGGCTCATTTTTGTGCCCAGAAGAAGGCTCTGATCTCCAATGTTTTCTGGGTCTAGACAGCATCAAAAGTGCTGATGAATCTTTATGGACTCCTTATCTTGCATTTTCAACAGCAAAACTCAAGCGCTGTTTTAACAAGGTTGTTTATGTATCTAATCAGAGTAGGCCAGGAAATGTGGAAGACAGCACAGGGCTGCCCAAGAAACATAATATTTGTCAGAGAGCATTAGCTCAGGCTCTCTTTCTTTCAAGGGGTGATAGATGAACTGTGGCCTGAGACGCTGTTTAAACTATGTGAAATAATGCACTGGTGGATACATTCATCCCAAGCAAATCATTTGCACTCACTTGAGCTTTTCTGCAAAAATTTTCTATAACACTTCAGGATGCATAAAACAACCCCCTCCTAAAAAAAAGAAGTCTTCACATGGCTCTTGTGGGAATGTGCGTGCCTGAATAAGTTTGCAGAAAAATTGCTCTGCAAGAGTGGAAGCCATAGGTTGTGCTTTAACATCATAGAGCCTTTACTGTGGAGCCTTTACAGTTATTCATGCATTTGTTGTATGCATGCACAATCTGAGTACAGGGTATGCAGAGGATTGTGTGCTAAGAAGTGCCTGTGGAAAAAAAGCTTGCACAGGCAAATTCCCACCTGGCTTTCTCAGCACAGCATCTCCCGGCACCTGTTGAAAATCTGCTCCAGAAGCTTGGAGGTTGGGGGGATACTTGAGAACAGGTCTGTGAGTTGCAGAGTGTTTGCTGGAAATCATCCCCTCTTTTGTGCCTTTTCAGCACACATTCCCCTTCCCTTTTGAGCAAAAGTGCTTTCCATTCATAGAAGAGGAAGGATGCAGTCTAGAAGATGGTTTGCACACTTTATCCTGGTCCTGGCGCTCTTTCACGATGCGCTGTGGTGGTGGCACCATGCCGTGGGAGGATGAAAGGACCACCAGCACTCCCCTGAGATGGCATGTGATCTCGTGAGAATTGCCTGAGATCTTGGCCCAGCCAAGAAGGCAGCACTCAGGAGAGTTGGGAAGAAGAGGCTGCCAGGGATATTCTGCGGCACCCTGTAAGATTGATGTGCCACTCAGAGGTGCTGTGCTGCACAGTCTGGGAACTACTGTTCTAGGTCATACTCCCACATGGTGATATCCAACACAAAGAATTATCAGTGCACCAGCATTTGAATCACTATGTGCCCTGGGACATTGGTATTCAAACTTTTTAGCCAACTTTTTAGAATGGCACTCATGTTGGGACCCACCGGAAGTGACGTTATTTGTTGTGGCAGGGAGTGACATCAAAAAGCAGGAAATGCTGCTATTGTAACATAATAAAATGACATTCCTGCCTGAAATGTAAATTGGCATTCTTGGGCTGCAGCAATTGTACGACCATGAAACATCCCTGACAGAAAACAAGATTAGGACAAAATATTATTTAAAAGACTGAAGTAATTAAAAAAAACATCACCTGACATTCAAACTGTTAACACTCACAAAAGGAATATAACAAGAATAAGGTCTGCAGTTTCCAGGATGGCTGCTCCCAGCTTTTCGTGACCCAGCTGGCATCAGGTCACGACCCACCAAGTGGGTCAGTTTGATTATCGCTGCCCTAGAACGTATCCTTGAATCTTCTGCAAGGTCCTGGGGGTGGGGGGGTAGAGAATGAGATTGAATTCTCTGCAACACATTAAGAGCCCAATCCTATGCCTATCTACTCAGAAGTAAATTCCATTATACTCAATGGGGCTTACTCCCAGGTAAGTGTGGATAGGACTGCAGCCTAAGAGAGGCAGTTCAGGTTTCTTAGGCAAATGAGGGCTGATCTACACATCTTGATCAGGCTGTAAGCAGATTTACACAGCCTGATCAGGATCCACTTTATGCCAAAGCAGAGAATAAGGTGAAGGGTCCTTAGATGGTAAGAAAGATGCTTGTTCTGGATGTGCCCCCATTGAACAAAACAAAAGGTCTTCTAGAAGGTCAAGGGTCTTCTCCCAGTCCTGTATGCTTATTTTCTATCGCAGAATTTTGTTTTGTTAAAAGGGAAGTATTTATAAATGTGATCCCCACCTGTAGCCTGAAGGGGTGCAGTTCTGTCATCTCAGTATTCTACCACCTACTGTATCTGTAGACCAGCCTGAGACAACACAGAAAGAGTAGGCAGAAGTCTGAAAGAGAGTGGTCTGTATCAGTCCTGCATCAGTCCTGAGAGTGGACTGTTTTCTAGTCTTATAATCAATTCTACACTCGGGGGAGAGGAGAATAGGGGAATTGATCTGCACAGCGAGTCTCCCTTGAACTTCTGCACCATTAGCAAAACTTGTTTTACCTGTCCAATTACACTTTATGCCCTCAGATGCCATTAGCTGTACTGCACTGAGAACTCAACAGAAGCTCTTTGCTCTTGCAAATTCAGTTTCCATTGACATCTTAAAGCAAAGTTTGTTTTAAGAATGGATTTTCCCAGCACCCAAAAAAACGCCCCAAACCATTTTGTATCCTGTGGGGCCAGAGAGGCAGCCAGAGAGCTCCTCGATGTGAGGGAACTTCAATGTGTTTGGGCTCTGACAGCCACTATGGGTCTTCTCGGATCAGAGGCGGATCTACAGGGAGGGCAAAGCTCTAAGTGTTGCAAGAAGCCTTACCCTGTCATGTAAATCCCTCCTCTCCCTTGCTGCTGTAGCCAGTAAGCAACGCCAAGATGTTGCTTTTCCTAAAATGGTGCAGGAGAGGAGTGATTTCCACTGCAAGGTAAGCCTTCTTGCAAAACTTAGAGCTTTGCCCTCCCTTAGATCTGCCTCTGACTCAGATCTGTGCTAGCAAAATCACTAGCACAGAATTGAAGAGACCCATGTGGGGCTCTGAGTCCCTGGAGTGGGGATAGGATGTGGCTGGAGCTTCTGAAGTGGACCTGCCCCCACGCCCTGCCCAGGCCTGAACCACCAACAGTGCGCTCCCACCCAAAAACACCCCTCCCTGCTTCCCCGCCACCCTCCCTATGCCCTGGAATGCATCCCTGCTTCTCAGAGGGGTACTTATTTTACTGGGTCCCAGCAGGCATATGATCAGCATGGATGCCCAGCGCCAATGGGTGCTGGCCTCCTTGTCAGTGCCTTTCCTCTCCGGCTGTTACGACAGCCATTGCCAGAGCAGCACGCAGATGGCTGGCACTGCCCCACAGCAGGATCAGGCTCTTTGATATGAGTTGGCCGCAGCTATTAGGAATTCTGGGGATGAAGAGAAAAGATCTCATTAACAACTTTTTTTTTCCTGACAACCTTTGAATAATATAATTAAGGAGAACCACTCCAGTTGACTGTTTTACCCTCGTATGAAATATGAATTCAAAGAAACCTCATCTGTTTCCTTTTCAAGGTTCTTTTGTAAGGCAAGACAGTTTGGGAGCACGAGCAACAGTGGAATGCTACCTTTTGCAAGATTTATGGAGAGCCTTGAAGGGCACAGTGATCTAGGAGGGTAACTTTTTATGCTACCTCACTCAAGACCAATTTAATTCATGTCAGTTCTGAAACTGCAGCCACAATATTAGCTGTGAGTACATAAATTGGTCCTCGGCATTGTTGACCTTGGTGAGCCAGGCAGAAAGGAACTGGAAGACAGAAACGACCAACATTGGCTGATTACATTTTACTGGCTTATTCTCATTTTATGTCAATGCCATTTCATGTTACTACAAAGAAAACGTTTAATTCTGTTTCCCTTGAAGAGCAAAAACGGCTGTTAAACTTGCTCTGAGATGCACCAGACTGAAGCCGGAGAACTGCAAGCAAAGAATTGAAGCGGACAAGCGGTTTGTTCTGGAAAATGCCAAGCTAGTCGTACTTGCGATGAGCACATCAGGAGTGTGTTTCTAAGGGCAGGCCGAAGGGGCCACTGCCACTTCTCATAGTAAAATCAAACAGAAAGAAATGAACAAAGGAGCCCTCGTGTAAATACAGGAATCCCAATGTAGTGAGAATTATCTAGGCATGGCGTAGTCAAGATGGGTGGCTGCCGGTTGTCAACAACATGAAATTGGTTTCCTACTTTTTTATCTATAAATGATGGGGTAATACTGTATATTCTTAGGGCACAATCCTAAGCTGCGCTGGAACAGGCAGGCCGGTGGGGCTGCACGGCCTGGGGACAGCCGCTAGTAGCAGCCTGATGGCCACATTGCAGCTCCACCCCCTTCCCAGGCTGGCATACCGCCCAGCCGCCACCCCCACCCAGAAGCACCCTCCCTCCTGCTGCCCAGAACCGCTCTTGTGCCAGCCTATCTCAGCTGGTGCAGCAGCATGCAGTGCGGGCTTCTGCTGGTGCTGTTTGGCCAGCACTGCTGCTGGTGTCGCCCCAACAGCAGCGGCGCTGACGCAAGGGTGCCAGTCGGTGCTCTCATGCCCGTGCTGCTGCCATTGGGCAGGCGCTGGCAGTGTGTGTCAGCCCAGCACAGGGCCTTGGATTGCTCCCTTAGTCGTATCCGTCCATGGCCACACTGGATGAAACTTTTAACTTGTACTTATAATGTAATTCACCTTTTCCTCCAGAGGGTCCAGGTCGGCCCACCCCCACCCAGAAACACCCATGGGGGTGGGTGGGGTGGAATCGTTTCATGTTTCACATTTGGGGGGACCCACGCAGTGATGTCATGCAGGGGGAACGCGGGGAACTCAGTTCCACTAGTTAAAATTAGGGCTGACTCCACCCACTTCACTCTCCTTTCTCCCCCCTCCCGATTCCTCTGCAAAGAGCTTTTCTTCTTGGTTGGCAGACACTCAGAGGGTTAAAGGGAGCGACTCCGGATTCCTACGGATGGTGGAATCTGCGGTTCCAAATTCACAGTTAACGTGGGCTGACTGTAACCAGTTTTCAAGATGCCCTTTAGCACTTCGTGGTGACCAAAGAATTACTTTAAACAGATATTTGAACCATACTCCTCCATTCACTTTAACAAGCCCTTCTAGAATTTAAACTTCTCAGAGCAGGTTGTCATCAGTGTTTATAAAGACCTCAGTGTAACCTCAACTGAGTTGGTTGGTCCATCACAAAACCATTTGAAATAATAATAAAATCACTGAAATGATTTATACTGGCCATTATAAGCCAACAGAGTTTGTACTCTTAAGGACAGCTTCAGCATAATGGTGAACATGTCTTTTCTTTCCATGGGCTGTTAGTGTGGTGGAAAGACATTATGAGGGAACCTTAATGAAGTTGTTCAAGCAACAGAGCAAGTTTCAAATATATTCTTTCGGCCCAATCCAACTGGTCTGGTTGTGATGTCATAGTTATGATGTTGCAAAGGGCAGGCTGCTGTCAGCCATTTCAGATCCACCATCCAAAATGGCTGAGCACTGGAGGCCAGCTCCTGCACTTGGCTCCTCCTGGGAGCACAAGTAAGTTGGCGGGGTGTATTGGAAAAGGCAGGAGATACCCCGAGGAGATAGGGGATGGTAACAGCAATGGCCCCTTGTCCCAGATAAACCAGATATTATAGGGTTAACCCCCAAGGTCTTTGCAAGCCTCTGGAGCACAGCTGTAGGCTGATAAAGGCTCTGGCTCTGAAGGGAGGTTAGCACAAGTGTAGATGGGTGTGGCTGATGAATTAAAGCCTGCCCACTGATTGGCTGGCCTCAGTATAAAGCTGGAGGCAGGAGCTGGATAGGTGCTGGCTGGACGGATGGACTGACTGGCTAAGGTAAGCTCATTGTGGGGAATAACTGTGGGGAACAGTTGTATGTCTGCCAACCCCTGAAGCCACCAGGTGGAGGAGGCAGTTATGGCTTGGGCAGGCTGACTCCCTATTGTTTGGTGGTGGGGTTTGTTGGTGCTAGACTTAGGGTAGTTTGGAGCTAAGCCAGTGATGAGGGCAGTCTGGAGGAGGCTGGCCAGCTGGTGATCCCAAGCAAAGCTGTTGGAAGAGAGGAGGCCCAGTGGGTGACTGAACCCCCTCCCTCTTGCCTATCTCTGATGTCACTCTGTGGAGAAACTAGTTAGCCTAGTGTGGGCATTAGGCCAGGGCCCTTGGGGTGGCCCGGCAGGGAATTTGGCAGAAGACAGGGTGGGCGTAATGGGGCAGGAGGTAGCCGTAATGGGAGGAGACTAGGGAGGGGAGGTGTGTCAGGAATGGAAGGAATGTGCCCTGATGCAATGACCTGTGCCTGTATGCTATTGTATTCCTTGCCTCCTGACATGCCCCATTTCTCTTCTCTGACTTGCGCCAGCCAGTTCCCTTACTTCTCCCATGTCTCCTGATCAGTTTCCCTCCATAGCATACAGCACAGTTATGAAATTGGTAGGATTGGGCTGTTAGCCTCAAAATCTGCTTAAAAGCTATTCAGTAAGAACCACATTGAAAACACTTTCTAATCCAGTGTTTCTCAAACTGTCAGGACCCCCTAGGTGGGTCACAAGCCAGTTTCAGGTGGGTAGCACTTATCACAGCCATCATTGAAAATATGGAAAGATGGGACCCTGGACCTGTGGTTATTTTGCTTGTGTCAAAGTTATAAATAGGCTTTTTTCCCCCTTCCTGATTCACTTTGCTATTGGAAAATGGCTGAGAAATAACCCAACTTATTGCTACATTCTCAGGAAAGCAGACTGCTCTGGTGCCAAAATGATGGCACTTCTGGCCATAAGGTCACTTCTGGTGGGTCCTGGACAGATTGTCATTCTAAAAAGTGGGTCCTGGTGCTAAAAAGTTTGAGAACCCCTGTTCTAATCTAAATGATTAGTTATAGGACAGATGCAACTCTCAATGTAACCCAGTGTTCTCTTTTGCACACCTCGAGTGATATGCACTGTAAACTGGGAACTGCAACTTTATTTCCCTTTGTGCCACATGCACCTTGGCAGCACCTTACTGTGTATTAAACTGAATCATGGATTACATGAATGAGTGCATTTGTTCTGTTCTTCCTCAGATACCAGATGTTTGTCCAATAGCCAATCCCCATTTGTCAGTCAGCTTCTTAAACAGACATACTACTGTTGACATTTCCTTTGATTTCCCCTATCCAGTCTTTTATAATGTACTGGTGCATTTTTGACCATGGTTATTGACATGTTTCTGCTTCGGCGGGTTGAATTTCTGTGGCTGGTCCTTTCCCATATGGTGGTCACCAAACTCTTCAAATGCACAATTACTTTGCTATGGGACCAATGTGTGTTCAATTGCTCTGAAAATCCTACCATTATCTTCAGTAGTCTCTCAATCTTAACATGGTAGAAACTACTGTATCTTTGGTGTGTTTTAATCTCTTGAATGCATTTCACTCATCTTTCATTGGACGTTGAACCTTTGTTCAACATACAATGAACCATCACTCTAGCACACTTTTCCAAAATTAGTATTAACGCTTCTTAGCTTGGGAGCTGAATTTTTATAGATTTATCAGCTTAATTTGAAACTGGCTGCTGTTACACCCACAACAGGGTTGCATTGGACACATTTTGGGTGCATACAACCCTCCTCCCCGCCTTCAAACATTACAGCAGCCATTCCATTGCACAATGCAAAATATCTGCAAGTAAAACAATAGTTGTATATTGACTTTTGACAGTATAAGCTACAAAGATTCAGTTAAACCAATTGTACAGTATTTCAATTGACATTTTGCTGCTCTTTGCAAAAAAACCGACAAACTATCCTTCATAATCTATGAAGTCAGCAGGTTCCTTTGATTGAAAGACAGCTTTGAAATCTCTCTCTCTCTCTCTCTCTCTCTCTCTCTCTCTCTCTCTGTGTGTGTGTGTGTGTGTGTGTGTGTGTGTGTGTGTATTAAAGACAGCTGTGTGAATTAATGAACTTATGTGAGAATCATGGTTGGCCCTGAGCCCTGTTTAAAAGTCATGTTGATGACCTCATCAAAACAGCCTAAGAATGCCTGCCCCCAAAAGCAGACTTGTAAAACAAATCTGCTCCTTAACAACACCAAGTGCCCACATGATTCAGTGCATATTTTTAACTCAAAATTATTGCTTCATAAGATGGGACAAAAATTTCCCATGAAAAAGACATTTACCCAGCCCAAGCAACTATAAACTTTAATTGATATTTCACAGTATGTACAAGTTTGCTCTCTAGGGAGGGTAGAATATCCTTTTTGCACCTGCACTCTTAACGGCAATCTTATAAGATTTCAGCCATTAACATTTTTTATTAACACACTTCATAGGGAATTAATGTAATCTGATTTTTAACAAAGGTATTCTACATTTAGGTTTCTCTTGCCTTATTAACATAGAACTGCTAGAACAAGAAACCGAGTTCTGAGGTCTCATGAAATGGTTGTAATCTGTAATTTTGTCAGATGTGTGGATGGCCTTATGGTGATTCATTGTAAATGTGGACTGAAATCCTGAGCAGAACATGCTTAAAAATCCCACTGAAGTCAATGGGACTGAAGTTGCTTTACTGTGTACAAGACTTGCACCCATGTTAGCAAAACACGAGTTGGATCCTAACATTACATTCTATGAATAAAAGTTATGCTCATGCAAATGGTTCTTTTATTACAGCCCAAATCTATGCGTGTCTATTCAAAAATAACATTATAGTCAATGGGGATTACTCCCAGGTAAGTGTGAATAGGATTGCAGCCTTAAAGCCTTGTTCCATGAATGAAAGGTGCTTCCATTGATGAAAGGAAAGGCTGAGATCCCACACATTAATTATTTCATCCCATTATTATAATATTGCATCCCTATTCCAAAGGCTCACCATCTAAAAGTGTTGAGACACAAGGTAGGAACTCAAGAGGGAGGGAACTGGAGACAGGAAAAAGAGATGTAATTATCATGTACACTTACTTACATGGCCCAATCCACCACAACCACCCATGCAGGAGTGCCAACGTAGATGAGTAAATGTCACAGCCAGGGATGTGTGATGATATGAGACCATGGGGAGGGGGTTGTTGAAGAGAAGAATGGAAGGTTTATTCATAATTTGGGAACTGAACGACAAGGTACTTTTTGCTAAACTTTCCCGAAGAAATAGGAGAAATCAATGAAAGCAGTTTATTGCAGTGGTTCTCTAACTTTTCAGATCAGGACCCACTTGGCACTCACATTGGAACCCATCAGAAGTGATATCATGAAATGACATCATCAAGCAGGAAGTGCTGTCATTGTGACATAATAAAATGACAGTCCTGGAATGTAAACTGGCATTCTTGCACTGTAGCAACTGAACAACCATGAAACATCTCTGACAGAAAGCAAAATTAGGAAAAAAATATTATGTAAAAGCACTAAACTAAAAACAAAATTTAACCCCCGCATTTGAAAATTAAAACTGTTAACACTCGCAAGAGTGTTATAGAAAGATTAAGGTCTCCAGCTTCCAAGATGGCTGCTCCCAGCTTTCTGCAACCCACCTAACATCCGGTCATGACCCACCAAGTGGGTCCCAACCCACAGTTTGAGAAACACTGGTTTTATTGCCCATCATATACTTTACTACTTCCACACAGAGGAGTCATAAAAACCAGAGTAGAAGAATCATAAAGAAAAGTAATCCTTTTGGGGGGGGGGGGGGAGGTGCTGAAGCATAGCAAGCCAGCAGAAAGTTCGTGCTTCTGCATTTTATAGCAGTTATCTGTTGCCAGGCAAAAGAGGACCAGCAGTGAGATCATAAGATATAAAGGCTTTTTTTTTTTAATGAACTGGAGCCCCCACAATGATTTGCAAGCATCACACATCTGTCAATCTGAGCATTAATACAGACCCTCAGACAGAAAAATTCTACAAAGGTAGCACCAATGGCATATTACTGGGAACCTGGTCTCATAAGAAGGGACATAACATCTCCCCTGGCTGGTGGATGGGCGGGTGGCAGAGATCCGCCAGTCTCTTTCCCGCCTGCCCACCCACCTACCCTCCACCTCCACCTCCTTCGGAAAGCTGGGGGCTGCTTGGAATGACACGAAGTGGCTCCCCCTCTGAATGGAGAAACCAGGCACTACTCAGAATGGTGCAAAGCCGCTCCAGGGAGCCACTTTCCACAGCTCTGAGTGACGCCCAACTCCTTCACTCGGAGGGGTGGGAACTGATTACAGCAGTGCAATGAGGCATCACTGGAGCTGTATTGCGCCACTGAGGGCTGCCAATGGAGGGAGTAATTGTGATGACGTCACACAATTACTTCTGCGGTAGGGGGTGGCCAATTGGGGGTTTGCCCCTGGGCAAGGGAGCCTCCAGGTCTGCGAGTGATACAGTGTTTATTTGAGGCCATCATAAAGGTACACAAGATACACCAAGCCACAGTGACCAGAATCAATGGAGGACAGAGTGCCTATACTTCAATTGAATTGAAGATTGAATTTTGGCAGGTACAGCTCAACACAGAAGAGTTTAAAAAGCTGCACCTGCCAAAATTCAATCTTCTATACAATGCTTAAAGATATAGGCACTCTGTCCTCCACTGATTCTGGTCACCCTGCACAAAGCCCTGCTTCTACTTTTCCTGCACACGTTCATGAATTATCTGATCTTTCTTTTTCCAGCTATTACTGTCAAGGATTCTCAGACATGAATACAGACATGTAGAGTTGCATGGAATTACCCAGGGCTCAATCCTAGCAGGCCACTATGCCATTGAACTTGAATTCTTGCAGTGCAGCAGCCTTTCCAATGTCACAAACACAATGTGCTGTGATGCGCAAGGGGGCCACCATCAGAAACGACAAGTGGCTGTGCAACAGCAACCTCCCAGAATGTCCCAATGCCAGTAGGCAGAATGGGGAAGGGAGGAGAAAGAATGGTATGGAGTCTGGGGTGGAGTGGCTGTGTGTGTTGAAGGTCAGAAAAGGATGGTTATTGACAGCAGTAGCTCTGCTGATATCCTATCTCTCTTCCTGGCTTTGAGCACTTCCATGGGTCCTATCAGGGTAGGGTAACCAGATACAAATGGGGACAGAGTGCCTATACCTTTAACCATTGTATTGAAAAAGGACATTTAGCAGCTTGAACATAGAAGCAGTTGAAACCCTTCTGTGTTGAGCTAGTAAAGGTAAAGATTTCCCCATGACCAAATGGTCTAGTCGTGACCGACTGTAGGGGGCGGTGCTCATCTCCATTTTTAAGCCTGTAGAGCCGGCGTTTGTCTGAGGACGAGCTTCCATGGTCATGTGGCCAGCATGACTATACGCCGTAGTGCACGGAACACTGTTACCTTCCCACCAAAGCGGTCCCTATTTATCTACTGGCATTTTTAGGTGCTTTTGAACTGCTAGGTTGGCAGGAGCTGGGGCAAGCAACAGGAGCTCACTCAGTCGCGTGGTCTCAAACTTCCAACCTTCTGGTCAGAAAGCCCAGCAGCAGCTATTTAACCCGCAGTGCCACCACGTCCCCTATGTTGAACTACACCTGCCAAATTCCCTCTTCTATATAATGGCGAAAGGTATAGGCACTCTGTCCCAGTTTGTATCCAGTAGCCCTATATCAGGGAAGGAAGCAAACATTCTTTTACCCCAAGAAGGCCTATGGGACTGCCCCCTGCAGGGTACAGCACAGAGTCAGTTGGCACAGCTCCATCAGCAGAGGAGAGAGGAGTTAGTTAGGACTGGGCTACTAGTCTGACAATTTGCTCAAGAACAGGATCTTCCATACTTACCTAGAACAGTAATCCACATTATGTGGTGGGTGCAAAATGGCCAAACAAAAAAATCTGCACATGTCCATCAAACAAGGAACCATAATGGTTTTTTCATATAAAAAGTATTCAGCAAGGAATTCATTCTCATGCAGAAGTGATTGAAAAAAGGCAACACAACAAAGAACAATATTCATCCACAAATCTTACTAACATTCACTATTACCTATATCTTTTGAACGCCTAGTCACATCATTTTAATGAAGCAAATCAAAGATCTGATTATACTGATTGCAAATGGATTGATTCTGTACAAATTCCCATGAGTCAAATGTGGGTTTTTTTTCCTCCTCTCCTGATTGTGTGTAAAATTTCTTTATCTATGGAGGAATCAATCAGTTCTGTCCATCTGAGCCATTCACATCTGTGAGGGTAGCCTTTTATTTTATTTTTTATAAAGAAGACACAGTAAATTCCATAATCCATGTGAAATAATTTTAGCCCAAATGAGTCTTTTGTATCCTTCTTTCATGGAGATTGCTTAAAACAAGGCACATATGTTTCATCAGTAACAGTACCCACAGTGAGAAAGGGAAGTTTTATGTTGTGTCTTAAATCAATCATTCTTGCATATTTGAAAAGGGCAAGATAAAGCGGCTTGAACCTCGGAAACGACAACTGTTTTCTTTCTCAGGACTAGGAATGCATAGCTTCCCTGTACAAGAAATGGCTGTCTTCCCTTCTTGCTATTAGCACAGTTTTAACTATAAAACTGTTATAGTTAACATAGCACAGTTAACATAGCTATTAACGTGCTGTAACAAAGTGCAGTTTCCCGCAAATGAATAAGGTTGCATTCTATTCTCTTAAAGAGCTAATCTTATTTGCTGTTTAATCAATGGCCTGCTCGGTGATTGTGTGAATACTTTGATTTATGGCTACTGTACGTTGGTGGATCTCGCGCCCTGCCAGCATAAAGCCAGGACCTCTGGTGCTGTGGCTGCTCTGTCTTTCTGCAGCTTGCTACTGATGGCACAGGAGCCAATTTGCTCTGTACCACCACCAGCAGCAGCAGGCCACAGATTCTCCCCTGAAACAGGTAGGTCAGAGGTAGGGGCACTTTGGGGGAGGATTGTGGGTAAAAAGGGCTAGAGAGCAGGCGGGGCGAGAGGGGGCGGATTATGGACGCACTAGTGCATACTGAGATCCTATCGCCCCTTCCCATTTAGGACCTGCCCTCTACTCTCCTTGGACATATGCCAGCTAAAGAGCTGACATAGATCCGAAGAGACTCACTGGAGGCCAAGCGACCTATGAAGAAGCAATCAATCCTTACTTACCTTTCCTGGGCTGTGTGGTCCTTCCCCCCAGCCCTGGTATGCAGTGCATGCTCCAAACCGAATGCATGTGAGCCTAATGGGATAGGATAGGACCATTAATAAAGTAGAAACAAATCAGTTACCTTCCTGATTTTATGCATGAATTTTACATATTCTCTTGATGAGGTTTTTTACTAGGAATGTGGTAGAAAGCAGTAACCTCCCCAGAGGAGTGTGGGGCACTAGATTTTGCAAGGAGCCTTACCTTGCCATGTAAACCA
Organism: Lerista edwardsae; assembly: GCA_029204185.1. Lineage (NCBI taxonomy): Eukaryota > Metazoa > Chordata > Lepidosauria > Squamata > Scincidae > Lerista > Lerista edwardsae. The sequence continues at coordinate 9,420,196 of JAJKFI010000021.1, forward strand.
CTCCTCTCCCTCGCCATCACAGCCACTCCAGGTTGCAAATGCAACGCAGATGCGTCTCCTCCTTGTTGCTCCACCACCTGGAACGGCTATGATGGAGAGGAGTGGTTTACCCAGCAAGGTGAGGCACCTTGCAAAACTGAGCACCCGCCCCCAGGGATGCTACTGGTGGAAAATAATGGAAAAACAGAACATAGTGTATACAGCCCCCTCTTTGTTAACTTTTCGGCGGGGGTTGAAGACCTTTTTATTTCAAAAAGCTTTTTAACTGTTGACAGGTTGGCTGGTTGGCTGGCTGGTTATACTTTTATATTTTATGATCCACATGGCTTGTTTTAAACTTTGTTGTTTAATTTTTTGTTTTATTGTATTTTAATATTGTTTAAATTGTTTTTAATGTTGTTTTTATATTTTTTATTGTTGTAAATGCCGCCTTGAGTGCCTCGGGCAATAGGCGGGGTATAAATTCAATAAATAATAATAATAATAATAATAATAATAATATTGGGCAGATGCTGTGTTTGATAGTTAGGGCAATTGGATACATTCCTGAACTAGTCAAAGGTTTGGTTCCAACATGCTGTTAGTGAACTAGTGTGGCCGCGAAGATAAGGTTGGACATGGAGTTCAGATTTCTGCTCAGGCATGAAGCACACTGGGTGGCCTTTGACACGCATCATTCATCCTACCCTACTTCATACAGTTGAGAAGACATATACAGTACTCAGTATACAGAAAAGTGTGAGAGAAACAGAGAAGTTCCCACTTGTAGCATGTAAGGGCTAAGCCATTGATCCCTGGATGTTGAACACAAGTGCTAACATGTAAAAACAGGCTATTACAATCCTTGCATTATCAGACAACACATACACACACACACATTTGTAGAAAGTAGCTTTGGGGTGGGATTTATGACAGGCAAGCTAGTATGAACTGAAATAAAAAGCAAATTTGCTATTTTAATGCCATGAAAATAAAGCATATGTGAACATATAAAACATGTGCTTTTAGCAACATCTTTGGCCAGCCACAAGGAGGCAGATGAAAAAAAATGTGGAAAAAATGGCCCCTGAAATGTTCTCACCATTGTGTGAGTTTTCATGACAATTATGGGTGCACCTGCAGAAGCAGGCAGCATGCAAAGCCCACTTCTCAAGCTAATGATGTAGCTGTTCATTTTTTTTCATCCCTCAAAGGCGAACATCTGTCCAAGATCAGTGATGGCATCAGTGTATTACACGTCTTATTTTTCTAAGGCACAGCACTTAATTTCCCCTTGGGTAAACAGGCCCAATAATGGATGAATACTGCAGGATCACGTATCATTAAACTATCACTAAAACCTTACACTGCAGACTTTAATCTACATCAGAAGCAAGAGACCTGCAAGCTTAAATCATGACAGATGATTGCTAATTGTTAGAGTCTGCAAGGATAGACTTCATGCCGGCACTGGTGGGAAAGCTCTGCAGAACTCACTTGGTATTCGCTGCCGAGTATGACTTCACAGTTTTGCTTTATGGTCAAATCCTATCAGCCATCACACTGGCAATTTCATAATTAGGATGGGTTATAGAGATTGTGTGAGAACAGTGGTGCACCTTCAAACAGGAGCATTGCTAGAGGGGGGGCAGGGCACTAGGTTTTGCGAGGGGCCTTACCTTTCCATGTGAACCACTCCTCTCCCTCACCCTCCTTGCTTCAAAAGCAACACCTCCGCATTGCTTACTGGCTACTCTGTATTTCTGCCAGTGCAGGTGTCTGGCACAATTACCTAGCAAGTTTGTTGACAGATTCTGGACATCTGAGCACAATGGCATATTTCTGATTTATACTTCCTTGAAATGATTAAATGTAAAAGTTGTCTCCAATAAGAAAAAAGACTCTCAGAAAATGTTTTCTTTGGTAGTTAGTTCCTTATTTTACTTCTGCCTTCTCATTTATTTCCAGGGTCAGATTGCCTGAGCAGGAGACATGAATTAGTTGGCCGAGATGCGCTGCACAAAATCAGAACGATGTGAATTTCTGTTTCTGTTGCTCTGGCTTTCTTTGGTCTTTTTAAGAAGAGAGAGGAAATTGCTTTAGATGAGTGTAGTACATATAAAAAGGACTGTTATCCATTCCTTGCCTCTCTGAGGCATTAAAGAACACTATATATTTCATTGTCAGAATTGGTCATTCGTTTTCCTAGACTTTAATAAATGCATGAGTTCAATGTTCTTTGGTCCCCCCCCCCCCGGCCCACCGTGCAATTCCAATTTTGTTGGTATAAAAGAACTGTGATAAGCGGACTTGCAGTTGGAACTTCTTATCTGTGCTCTCGACTTTTATTTCAAGCTCCAGGGAACCAGCCTGTAAACTGAAAGACACATTGGATACTATTGAGATTTCTGCTCCATTGCATTGCTCTTTGTTCAACTTCACTAGGTAAAAACTCCTAAGATAGAGTTTAGGGTTTGACCAGCCCCTTCTGTGGATGCAGTTCGACAAAGCAGCACTCAAAGTAGAGAACAAGAAATGCCCCATGGAAACACAGGTGCGCACTCAACATGGAAAGGCAAGCCTACTGTTTACGCATAATGGGTTCAACCTATGTTGGTCTGTATCAGTTGTGTGGACCACCAGGGATCAACCCAAGTACTGGACACACCCCAGATTTACAATGTTGCTGAATCGGCAACATTGATTAGGAAGAATGAACTTGCCCTAAGGACATACATTTCTAGATACACAAAATGATTGTGTTTGAAAACAGCTATTTAAAGACAGGGGTGCTCCTGTCTTTGGTCCTGAGTGGTTTAGAATATGCTGGGAGATGTACGGAATATGCTGGGAGATGGGAGATAAATTGGAAATACGCCATTGTGCTCAGATGTTCAGAATCTGACAAAATCCTTAGGACCAATTACTGCAGTTCAACATATGCTTAATACAGATTGCGCACCATTTATCCAGAATTTTTCCAAAATATGGAACTTTTTTGAGTGCCAACATGACTTTTTTTGCCTAAAGAAATAAAATCACAAACTATGTTTCATGCACAAAAATATTTAAAAAAACAAACATAAAATTATCTTCAGGCTATGTGTATACGAAACATAAATTAATTTTGTATTTAGACTTGTGCCCCTTCACCAAGATCTCTCAATATGAATATGCAAGTATTCCCAAATACGGGAAAATCCACTATCCAAAACACTTTTGGTCCCAAGCACTTTGGATAAGGAATGCCCAACCTCTATATGCAATAGATGTAATACATAGGTCAAGCTCAACATATACGTCAGTACGAAGATACTCAAGTACTCCAACATGATCACATTTAATCAAAATCCTCAACCCCTTGCCATTAATGTGAGGAGTAAAAAAAAGCCCACTCTGCAAACTTCTGATCTCAGACTGCTTTCCTATGAAGGTGGAATAGGCTGCTTTTCTGCCCAAAATGAGGGGTCGAGCAGGAGAAGGCGTCCTGATGGGTGCATTTTAGATTGTGAGCCCTTTTGGGACAGGGAGCCATTTAACTGTATTAGTATTTGCCTGTAAATTGCTTTGTGAACCTTGTGTTGAAAAGCGGTATATAAATACTTTTGATTGATTAATAAGCACCTCTCTCTTGGCGCCTTCACCATCAGAAAAGAAAGTTCTTCCCACTTCCCCCCACCCCCATTCACTTAGGGGATGGACAGTATTATTTTGCTTCTATTATACAGGATATTTAAATCTGTCTGCTATCATAGTGGAAAAACACCTTTATTAATCTAACCAGCCTTTCTCAAATAGATAATGACATAATTTCATGAGCTTTTAGCACTGGATTTTATTTCTGCTTGGGCAGATTTTTGGGTCACAGAGTTCAGAAACATAAGCATGCAATGAAGAAGGGAGAACAGTCGTGGGGTCAAGTTTGCAAGGAATCTGCCAGATGACAATTAGAGAAATAACGTAATCTTCATAAACATGCTTGCATTGTAATCCTTCCTGGCCTTCAGCTGCGTTCCAAAAAGGCTGGTGGTAATTACAGACTCACTGCTTTGATGGCCTTCTCAGTGCGTTGGAGGCTGAGTATCTGTTTTTTGACTTCGTAGTTCTTGTACTGCTGATATCAATTTGGGGCCAAATGCTTCTTCCAGTTTTAAAAAATGTCATTGAGCAATTCCTTGCAGGCACTGTAAAGTTGCAATGTTACAGTAGTATCATCTGCTTTGCTTGCACCAGGATCCTGTCCCGTTTCCTAGGTTGTCTCGCCCCTTTTCTCTCCTTGGATGTATGCCAGCAAAATATGCAGGCAAATGTCCAACAAACTGCCCAGGCCAGTGTTTCTCAAACTGTGGGTCGTGACCCACTTGGTGAGTCATGGCCTGATGTCAGGTGGATCATGGAAAGCTGGGAGCAGCCATCTTGGAAGCTGCAGACCTTACTCTTGCTATATTCCTTTTGTGAGTGTTAACAGTTTGAATTAAAGTGAGGTTTTTTTTTGGAAAAAAAAACTGTTTTTAGTTCAAAGCTTTTACATAATATTTTGTCCTAATCTTGCTTTCTGTCCAAGATGCTTCATGGTTGTGCAATTGCTGCAGTCCAAGAATGCCAGTTTGCATTCCAGGAGTGTCATTATATTATGCCACAATGACGGCACTGTATTGGAAAGGGCAGGAGATACCCCCGGAAGTGAGGGAATGGTATCAGCAGTGGCCTCTTGTCTGTATCAGCCAGGGATTACAGGGTTAACCCCCAAGGTCTTTGCCTGCAGCAGGAACACAGCTACAGGCTGGTGAGGGCTCTGGCTATGAAGGAAGGTTAGCACAGGTGGAAAAGGGTGTGGCTGATGTAATGAGCTAGAGCCTGCCCAGCAACAGACACCGATTGGCCTGCCTCAGTATAAAGTTGGAGGCAAGTAAGGTAGCACCGATAGGTGCTGGATGGATGGATCCTTAAAGGACTGGCTAAAGGATGGGTGATTAGCACCAGGTAGGTGTAGGCTGAATGGATTGGGACTGGCTGATGGATGGAGTGTTAAAGGACTGGATAAAGGAAGGTAAGAAGACTGTGGGGAGTTGTTGTATGGCTGCCACGCTCCTGGAGCCACCGAGTGGAAGAGGCAGGTGTGGCTTAGGCAAGCTGACTGCCTATTGTTCGGTGGTGGGGTTTTGTGATGCCAAGTTAGACTTATGGGATCTTGAGCTAAGCCGATGATGAGGGCAGTCTGGAGGAGACTGGCCAGCTGGTGAATCCAAGCAAGGCTGCTGGAAGAGAGGAGAACCAGTGGGTGAAGGAAACCCCCCCCCCACTCTCTTGCCTATCTCTGAGGCTGCTTAAAGGGGAAACTAGTCAGCCTAGTGTGGGCATTAGGACCCTTGGGGAGACCCAGCAGGGAGTTTCTGGCAGAACAGGCATTTCCTGCTTGATGCTGTCACTTCCAACTATAACATCATTTTCAGGTTAATGACATCACTTCCGGTGGGTCCCAACATGAATACCATTCAAAAAGGGGGTCCTGGTATAAATAGTTTGAGAACCACTGCTCTAGGCAATCAGGCAGCCTAATGGGGATTAATTAAAAAAATTTTTTTTTACCTATCTCTTGCTGGCTGTCCAATCACTCTCCCCCACCACTGGATGCAGCTCATGCTCCACCATCACAGCTGCGGGGGGGGGGGGAATGGTGAGCGATAGGATTGGGCAGGAAATGTGCTTTTGTGTATTAGCCACATGTATAGATAGTTTTTCTTTTGCACATTAGGGGGGAATCGCTCCCTACTTTGCATGTAAAGGTAAAGCTGTGAAGGGGCAGTTTCCAGTAATGTGCATAGGAATCCCATCTCGCTGAGACATTATTAAAGAACTTCTTGTTGCTGTGACCATTGCTGAAATTGGCATTCTCCTTCACATGATGTGCCTTGCACAGCAAAGTCCATAGCTATAGCTCACAGACATGGAAAGTATAGACCTGAAACATTCCTAAGGCTTGATTAACTGGACAGAAGAAAAGACACTAAGTATCTTCACCCATAGCCAGAGGCAGATCTAAGGGAGGGCAAAGCTCTAAGTTTTGCAAGAAGCCTTACCTTGCAGTGGAAATCTCTCCTCTCCTGCACCATTTTAGCCAATCCTCACAGGGAAAAGCAACATCTTGGCATTGCTTACTGGCTACAGCAGCAAGGGAGAGGAGGGTAAGGCTTACATGACAGGGTAAGGCTTCTTGCAACACTTAGAGCTTTGCCCTCCCTGTAGATCTGCCTCTGCCCATAGCTCTACCCTCCTTCCACAGGTGGAATGCGTGTTCTGCTGGTGGCAGGGGGTGATAGGATTGGGCTGTGAGTTGTGTATCAGTTCCCTTGTCCAAGTCTTCCCTCTCCCATGAACTCATGGGAGTTCATGGGAGTTCTCCCATGAACTAGGTAGCCCTTAGGCAAGCCACTTCGTCCCAGTCTCTGCTCCCTGGTTAGATAGGGATCATCCTAATTTACAAGGTTGCTGCTGTTGTAAGGACAACAGCAAGTTAATGTGAAGTTCACTGCACACTTAGGAAAGAGCTGGGAAAATGCTACATATTACTGTGGCAATGAGGCAGGTTTTGAACCTCTACAACATGTTGACCTGAATTTCGTCCAACGCTGTTACTCTCAAGTTGCAGATCGGTATGACTGAGGACACCATGAATAGCACATTTTCCATTTCAGAAGAAGGGGATTCCCCATAAAAGACATGCTGTGTGAATGTGGAGAAGAACAAACCATCTCACATATGCTACAGGGCACATGGTGCCCCTCAACATGTACAATGGAAGATCTTATGTTGGCAAGGGAGAACGCTGTTGAAGTGGCCCAGTATTGGGTGAAAGTTGTCTAGTTTTGATCTTTTTTTATTCTAAAAGTATATTTTGAATAAATGTATAAAATTATATTAATGTAGGTGCTTCTGATACAAAGAAAGAAAGTGCCTCATCTGAGTGAAAAGGAAACTATTAGTCACTTCTTAAATGTTCCCTTTAGAAACAGTCCAAACATCAACCTGGCCAGTTCCCACGAAGGAGGACAAACCGCTTCATGGTGACTATTGGAGGTTTCGAAGTGTTGCGGTCTCTGCCTCTTCATTAAAACCTCCATTTGCCAATATGGAATGTGAGCGTCCACTAATTAAATTGAACGAGTGCAAAAGGTTACATTAGTGTGGTGTGGCTGGAGATGGAGTGTTCAGATAGGGTTGCTGGAAGGAAGGAGGTGGCCCTGAAAGCAACACCTGGCTTGGACTCTCAGCGGTGCATTAGTTAGAAACAGGAGAGAGAAACAATTCCAGGGCTAATGAGCCCCAGGTGAAAAGACTGTTTAACTAGATGGGGCCTTTTTTTGTTTTCCAAATTCTGAATATTTTGATGAGAAAATTGCTTGGCATTCCTAATTGTGCCTTACACTAAAACACAGGCTTTGTTTTCTTTCCCCCAGTTGAAACATTTGGGCTGCCATCCGCGGAAAACATATATAATGAGTTATGAGCGAAAGGAAGGAGAAGAAATTCCAAACATGTAAGTAAGGGAGATAAAACTGTGCATCGCATTTTGTGCTGGCTGGGTGTTTATGAGTTAGACCAGCGCACTGGGAATAGGTTTGAGCTTAAAGGGGCTGATTAAGCATGGACAGCTTCGGTTTTTCATAGCACTACCTTTGGAAGAGAATTTGAACGAGGCTTAGTCCTTTCAGCCAACTTGTCTTTAAAGTGCTATTAAAACAGATGAGTGTGCATTGCACGTAGATAAGTGCACATTAGTTTCATGTGCTGATGTGGTTCTAATGAGGAATGGGAACGATAACCAGAATATTTACAATCTGTCAGGGCTGGGCACATATTTATTTGTGTGTGTGTGTGTGTTTTAAAGATTTGTATCCTGCTTTCCTTTGCACAAGCAAATATACCTGAGCCTCCACTTGAAAGGTGTATTTGCCAGCTTAGGGGTCCTGAGACTGACAGCAGGAACTGGAGTTGAAACTAGAGGCAGAGAAACCTGGAATGCAATGGCAGAAGGTACTGGTTTGTGTACCAGGCAAGGACAGAAAGCTGTTCTTTTTATATGGCCTGGCCAATTCAGAGGTTCCACATTGCTTGTCAGTTGCACGGGTAGATGTGACAAAATTATTTCTTTCTGCAACCTGAAAGCCCTGAAGTAAGAGCATGGCTCCTTCCCAAGCTCTGAACAATCATCCACACACACACACACACACACACACACACACACACACAGTGGGCAGCACAATGGCTGGTGGGCTTGTGCTGTATCCAGCGTGGCTTTCAGGGAGGCTGGAGCCTCCCTGACTCAAGGGCATGTTTGTAGGCGCAGGCGCTAAATAGCAGGCGCAGATCCAAGGAGACTGCATGGCCCGAATCAGGGCTTTGCGGTTTGGGGATGAGACCTGGGGGTTCGGCCGAATCCTGGGCCTGCCCCCCTTCCTGGGCCAGCCCACCTGCTGGCCTGGCCACCTCCTGCCCAGGAACACCCACCCCCATTCCCATTCTCCCGCCCGCCTCTGCCCACCTCTGCACCAGCTGGACACAGTTAGGCCAGCAAAGGCCACTGTCAAGCAGGTTTAGATCACTCTTGGAGTCAGGGAGGATGGTACACGTCTGTGTGCCGGCCTCTCTAACTCTGAGAGTGGTCCAAACATACTTTATGGTGTCTTTTATGCCGGCCAAACCTTTGCTGCCTAACTGCCTTTGCTGCCCTAACTCCAGGTTAGGATTGCGCTTTTAATTGTATTCAATTTATTTATAGCCAAGGCAATGCACTCAAGGGAGCGCCTTCTGGTTGATAAACTGTGGGTGCAAATCACATGAAAACGAAGAGGTGCTTTTGGACGTGCACCCAGATTGTGATGTAAATTTGAGCGCCCTTCCCATGTGACTCACCAACCAAGTTTCATATTACTGATGGACCTGGGCACTCTCATCTGCATGGGTAGAAGAATAGATTCAGCTTCACTTATTGGCTGGTGCCATATTGTTGTATTCAACTACAGCTAGGTAAGATCCTTTATCAAAGGCATACAAAATGAACCGCGATTGGTCAAGTGAAATGAAGTTTTTGGCTTAACTCTCCCATTTGGCATTCTGTTGGCGTGCTTCCAAGAGGTGGGGGAATATACAAACGATGAGCTCAGCCCAATTGAGCATCGGTGCAGCTCCTCTGCTGTACCTGGAGAAGTCCATCCAGGTGCAACAGAGAAGAGGTTTTCTCTGTCCCTCCATCCCGTCCCACACACATCCTGAGTGTACAGGAAGTGTTCATGCACACTTCTGATAGTTGCATCCACCCTGCTCTCTATGACTGTCATACACACTACTGGTCATTTAGAACACAAGATCCTAAAGCAAAGGACCATCTAACAGTTGCCGTATCATTCTTCTGGATTTTTTTTCCAGGGTAGGATTTCAGTATGTTACTGGGGGGAGGGGGGGTGTTGCACTATATTGCAATACATGCAAATACAAAGCTACCCATTGATCTGCAGTGAAGCTAAACGCAAAAGTCACCAGCCACACCAGCCTCTATTCCTCCCCTATCATCAAAGCAAAACAGTTGGGTTGCTGTGGGAAATGTTCCCATTGGATTGCATCCAGTATCTTTTGACATTGGCTAGTACTTTAGCTTTGAAAAATAAACAGCACACAGTACCTCTTGCACCCGGAATGATAGCAGTCCTTTGACTCAAAACCAAACATTTATATGACAGTATAAACCAAACACTTAAGGTGGGACTTAAATTTAATAGTCTCCCTTTTCCATATTTTTCTCCACTTTTTTTTTAAATTCAGGGACTATGAAAAATATACACAAACCTTTCAAGAAATTATTAGCACCTCCTAATATCTCAAATCAAACATTTCACTAGGCTGAGTTCTGGGAACTAAGCCAACTAAGAAAACAGTTCCTTAATATATTTTATTTTTATTTTTCTTGTTTCTGTGTTAATACAAGCACCATTTATAAGTTAATGCTAAAGTCATTGGGAAGAAAGGTGGGTAATTTTGACTCCTTCATTATTAATTACATTACTAATGGTGATTTCTTAAATATATAAGATATAAAATTAATCCATACATTGCCTCTAATAACCACAAGCTCCAATTTTCCTGAAATCAGCTCTAACAGCTTGCATACTCTGCGGCAGAAAGTCGATGGAGAGGATGGTGAATTAAAGCTCCTGAATTAGGATGAGAGATTGGAGATTCGTGGTCGATCTCTCATCGCTTTACATTGTTGTCTAGCTGTGGATGAGTAGCCTTAGATCATGCTGCTCATGTACAGTACTGCAATTTGGCCAACATGGATTATGATGGTGATAGTATTTATGTAAAAAACTATATATAATCATGCGCACACACACACACACACACACACACACACACACACACACACACACACAAGCAATGCAATGGTTCACATGCACTGTCTCAATAATTCCTACCACAATCCAGAAAAGTAACCCCAATGTCCTCATAATGATAATATCCTTTCGTTACAGATAGAGTTGAGGATGAGAGATAATGGCTTGCTTAAGGCCATTTGATGAGCTCTGCTAGAAGTTACCATTGGTATTGATTTTGCTTTTCACTTTGGTGGCCCTCCCAAATGAAATTAACAAAGTAATAATCAATATCAATGGCAGCCTGCCAGTTACCCAACAACGCATATGGGGAAAACATATTAATATAGTCCACATTCCATTGGAAACTATCATTCACCCCCAATTGTATACTTTTTCTTATGCTACATTTTCAGCACCCATAATATCTACCGCATGTCCACAAGCATTCATGCTGTATCGCCATACCATTTTTCTTCTGCTTACATCCGTTCTGTTGTTTAGCATGGATTCAGTCAAATGTTCAGTGACTATTTTCTCAGGAGGATATATATGGAGCTCTAGCAAAGTTAAGCTGACATGGAGGAAAGGTCCCATGCAGATTCACCAAGCTGATTATTAACAATCTGGTGATCCAAAAATATGCTTACGTTACATAAACACGTAAAGCTCAGTTCCATAAATATCTGTTGTTGCACCAGTATTCTTAAAAACATTTGCGAACTATTACTATTTTGTTTACTTATGCTTTGGTGGTCATTTCTAATTAATTCCCTATTTAGTTAGGATAATAAATGGACCAAAAATACTTAGCATTGCTCTCCTAACATGCTGTGATGGTGTTTTCTTGAGAGCGCCAGAGACAAAGCAAACCAGCTGTGCAAAACACGCAAGTAACAAGGGAGTCATTTGTTACAAGCGAAACATTTGCCAAAGGAAAAAGCTCTCTCTAACTATTTTGCTGTTGATGATACCTGCATACTGTACCATGTCCCACATATATGTTCATATGTTATTTTTGGATTTTTTTTCTTTTTTAAAAAAAGTTCTTTATTAATTAGTGTGTGCTCTCTAAGTCTAAGAATATTGACTTCAAAATACAGGCATGCCCTGGTGTCCACTGATTCAGTATCCATGGTTTCCGTTATCCATGGATACCATGGATACTGGGACTCTTATTAAAAAGACAGGGGAATATTAAACAAATCTCTTCTTTTTTTACCTTGTTGCAGCAAAGCCACTGATGTTCCCCTATCTTTAAAAAGGCATCCCAGTATCCACGGTTTCAGGTATCCTCGGTGGGGTCCAGAATGGAACCCCAGTAGGGTACCAGGGCATGCCTGTATGTCCCAAAGGAGCATGCCCAGGATTGCAGCATCCCAAAGCTTTGCAACCCAACTTGGGAGTAAGCCCTGCGGCAGACTTCTGAATTAGCATGCATAAGATCAGGCTTTATCACACCTCCTGGGCTCCTTGGAGGAGGAATGCAAAATCCATTGCAAACACATCAATATATTCAATATATAATTTACTTTTGCAAATTAGTATCTTTATAATATATTATTATAAAGGCACTACCTCTTTCTAAAGTATTATCACTTTATAAGCATTTGAACTATCACCAGTATAAAGGCCCAAATAATGAATATTGCGTGGGGATTGTATTATTTGTGACATGTTTTTTCTTGCCCCTCCTCCAGGGAAGTCGAGGCAGATTCAACATTCCCTCCCACTCCCCATATTATCTTCACAACATCCCTGAGAGGTAAGAAGCTGAGAGAGAATGACGGGCCAAAGTTATCCAATAAACTTTGTAGGAATTTTAACCCAGGTATCAGTCCAAACAGATGTCTTTTGTGATTGTTTTTCCGCTCTCGTTTTCTGCAGATGTTGGCAGATTTGTTTTGTACCTGCTGCACCTAATATTTCCTACAGGCTTTCATGAAAGTATACTCCATCTACTCCTTTCAGATGCTTAATTAGCATATAATGAGTTTCTTGTCCTGTTATTATATGCTGAATCCAAGTGTTCATTTTGCAAAACAGGATTAGTTAATTATAGAATGCAGATTCTGGTCCATTTCTTGGTAGTGGGGCAGGTAAGAGAGATGCTCGAGGAATGGGATGGTCAAGTCTATACCCAGCTTTCTGGTGTTCCTTCCATCACAGCTGTTGTCTTTATTGGGCCTGGAATGAGCCCAGAGGACATAGCCCACATTGAAGAAGTCCACCAGATTTCAGTTTCAATGATGCTGTTCTGCAATCTGTTCAGAAGCAGACATGAATTTAAACGGCTCTGTTATTGCTAAGAAAGGAATAAAGGCCAATCCAAGGTGTTTGGGCACTCGGGAAAAATTGAGACACCACCATCTCCTGTGGTTAAAGCAAATAATCATCATTTCAATAATTATCATTTCAAAGACTGAGGACGCAATCCTAACCTGGAGTTACGCCGCCCAGCACACTTAAGACAGCAAAGTTTGGCCAGCACACAAGACACCGTAAAGTATGTTTGGACCATGGCCTAACTCCAGGTTAGGATCGCGCCTTGAATTGCCTGATATTTTTATCTCCCAGAGCTCAATCCTAACCTGGAGCTAGGCTAGCACAGTTAGGCCAGCAAAGTTTGGCTGGCACAAGGGCCACTGTGAAGTATGTTTGGACCACACTCACAGTGCAATCCTGCCTCCCACACAGTGCTGGCACAAGGGGGTTGAGCCGGCGCTGAGTGCTTAGCGCTGACGCAGGGGTGCAGGTTGGGTGCCCCGCATTGGCGCAGTGCCTCCCTTGCGTCGGCCGAAGCCATTGGGTGCAAGGGAGGCATGCTGACAGCACCCCCCAGGGATTGGTGGGAAGAGGGCGGTATGTGGGCGAGACACGAGTGGGATATGGGCAGGCTTCGGATTCAGCTGCAAGGCCAAATCCTAGGCCCATCCATAGGCCGCATGGCCCTGATACGGGCCACGCGGTCTCCTCGGATCTGAGCCCACTCTTTAGCAGGCACAGATCCGAGGAGCACATAGGGGAGGCTGGAGCTTCCCCTATGGCAGGGGTAGGCAACCTTAAACACTGCAAGAGCCACTTGGACCCGTTTTCTGGAGAAAAGAAAACCTTGGGAGCCACAACCCCCCCCCCAGCCTTCTTAACGCGCGTAAAAAAAAAGAACGGCAGCGCCAGCCACCACACTGCCCTTGCACGGCAACAGGGCGGATCGCTTCTTTGGAAAGAGCACGTGGGACAAGCAGCAGCCCGTGCATCTACTGCCGCTATAGGGTTTTTTTTCTCCCCCAAACGGTGGAGGATATTTTATTTTTAGGGTTCCTCCAGGTTGCAGCAAGAGGCTCTCTGCTGCGCTCCATCCCAGCTAACAGGGAAGGGAAAGGCACAGAACACCTGAAGAAAATAATATTTTCATTCCTTTTTGTAATAAAAATGTGTAAAAATGACCCCCCCCTTCCCCAGCCCAAGGTATCAGTGCTGGAGTGCTCGTGGCTGAAAATCGGGTCATTTGTCCTCTCCCCCCCACCCCACCCCAGCCTTCTGAACGCGCGTAAAAAAAAAGAACGGCAGCGCCAGCCACCACACTGTACTTGCACAGCAACGGGGCGGATCGCTCCTTTGGGAAGAGCACGTGGGACAAGCAGCAGCCCGTGCAACTGCTGCCGCTATGGGGTGTTTTTTTTCAAAACGGTGGAGGATATTTTATTTTTAGGGTTCCTCCACGTTGCTGCAAGAGGCTCTCTGCTGCATGCCGCCGCCCCCGGCCACGCTCCATCCCAGCTAACAAAAATCCATCCACGCACCCTTCCAGCCAGCGGATCAGCTTCGCAGGTTGCCTTCTGGGCGCCCAGCCACCACCAGCACACTCTCCTCGCTTCCCTGAGCAGTTTGCAGCGCGGGACTGGTGCTGAGTACAGAGCCGCTCTTGGTAACAGCTCCCGGCTGGGGGGGGGGCTCGGAGGGGAGGGGAGAAAAAGGGGCGATTCCCAACCTGCAGCCTGAGCACAGTGCTGCCTATCGGGAGGGGGAGGAAGCACATGGTCACAGCCAATGCTGGGAGCCTCCTTTGCTTCTGGCCTCCGGAGCCGCAGCAGACGGGTAAAGGAGCCACTTGCGGCTCCAAAATCATGGGTTGCCGCCCCCCGCCCTATGGTAAGGGAGCACATGCTGCCTTGCTGCGGGGACGCTCCAGCCTCCCAGACCCAGTGTTGGATATGGCACTGGCCGCCCATCCTTGCCATTCCAGCACTGGGTAGGATGGCGCTCTCAGAGTCAGAGGTCAGCACACAAACATGTGCCATCCCCCCTGACTCCGAGAGTGGACCAAACATGCTTTACGGTGGCCCTCGTGCCAGCCAAACCTTGCTGGCCTAACTGTGCCAGACCAACTCCAGGTTAGGATTGCACCCCCAGTAAGGTGAAAAGAATCTTTGTAACACTGAATGGCATGATCATTAGAAGGAGGGGAAAACTCCCCAAACAATTTCTTAGTACTTTTAACATTAATTCATCTCTATCTGTAACTATTTCTGATGATTCACAGAAAGGAAAAGGGAGGGGAAATCATTTTAGCTGGAAGGGAGGAATCATTCATGACCCAAATAAGCTATATCGTTGAAAAAGCCAATTTGGCTTTGAGAAGTCAAAAGGGATCCAAACGTATATCTTCCGTGAGCAGGAAATAAAAATTTTCCTTCATGTTCCCCCAACAAGATACAGTTCCTAGGAGATACAGATTGAAATTATTGCTTTCCCTTACATTAACATCTACAAATAGCAATTCCATAGAATCATCTCTCCTTGTAAAACAGCATAGTCTGAGAACTGATGGAGCCCTCACCATAGTTAGCTATTCCAATGTAACATGTCCTGTTCACCTAATGACTTTTTTTGAAGTGATGCCACAAGCGCATCCATGTGGAAAAGTTCTATTGTAATTGTTTGTTTAAGTTTTCCAAAGATCAGTACAAGAAAAACTGTGGATTCCAGTTGGGTCATATATTCATAGACGGATAACTGACATAATGCTCTCAATATGGTTGAGATATAGCTCAACTTTACAGTGCAACCCACAAATTAAGTTGCGATGTTCAAATAATTATATATTGCACTGAAGACATTTAGACCTCAGTGTCTGCATGAAACTTTGCATCCCAATCTCAAAAGTATCTTCTTGGAAGAAAATGTCACTAGGCTCTAGTTTCAGTTATTTCTATGTGAGCAAGCTTAGCAGCACAACCTAACTGCAATAATAGGTATTTTTTTGGAGTGAGGCTCGCTGAAGTCAGTGTGATAAACGTCTGAGTGGAAGGGTATAGCATGGAGCTGACCGTCAAGTTGAAAGTCACATCCTACCTGCTTGGAAGTCATTCTGTTATAGTAGGAATGACAAGAATGGATTAACCTTTAGAACAGCAATCCAACACACACTTACCTGAGAGTGAGTGAACATGTATAAGATTGTGCTGCAAGATAGCTTTAAATATATCATTCTAACAGCCCAATCCTATTCAGCACTGGCACGGCGGGGCCACACAGCCCACACCATATCCAGCGCTGCCATTGGGCAGGCCAAAGGTCTTCTCAGGGCAAGGGAACATTTCCAATGGGGCTATTCAGATCTGTGTCAGCTAACAACACAATCTTATGCATATCTACTCAGAAGTAAGTCCCATTGATATCAGTGGGACTTACTCATGGGAAAACTATGGATGGGATTGCAGCCTAAATCACTGCCACAAGTCAGAGAAATCCCGTGTAAGGTTTTCAGGCCCAGAAGGGAGTTAGGATAAAATGGAAGGTGTGTACTCACACACCTTCTGGGCCTGAACCACCCCCTCCTAGACTATCCCCACCCAGAAAATCCTTCCAGGGAAGCCATTCAGTGGTGTCATCTAAATGATTTAAGAACAGGTACTCACTTTTGATTGGCACGTGTCGGGACCCGCCCACCGGAAGTGACGTCATAAGCCAGAAGTGATGTCTTGGCAGGAAGGGACATGAAAAAAGCCCTTTTTGAGGCCTCAGATGATTTTAAACTGACCCAACAGTTGCAACAGTATTCCACAGCACCCCCAGAACATGTTAAGGAGGCCTGGCATCATGTTAAAACCCCAGAGCAACTCATTTTTCAGTGGCAAGGAAAGGAAAGGCTCCGCTCGCTGCCTGCCTGGCTCTGAGAACATGCAGGCAACTCACACATGCAGGAAATTCAAACGTTGCAGAGGGCGGAGTCGACGAGTGGGCAGGCGAATGGGCGGGGCCAGCTCTAATCCTAGAAACTGGTACTCGCGTACCCCCGCATACCCCCTGCATGACATCACTGAAGCCATTGCGGCTGGCGCTGGGGCGGCGCCATGACAGCACTGGCGACATGCACCCTTGAGGCAGCGCTGGTGACAGTGAGCTGTGAGTTCGCTTCTCGTTGGTGATGCAGCCTTTTGGACAGGAGGGGTGGAGTGAGGATGGGACCAGCAGTGACTCTCACTGCCAGTTCCTGACCTCTGAGTAAGGCCATGCGGGCGCAGATTTTCTCACAGCGGCTCCCATGGCTGCCCGGCTGCCTCCGGATGCAGCAGTAGCCACCTGGCTACCTGCCCTCCCGGGCAGTCAGCAAGTTCAGAATTGGGTTCTTAAATTCATATCCCTTGCCTTAGCGACAAACCGAATTGTGTTGTTAGGCCTTGCTGTTTGTTTTGGAAAGAACTGCCACGGGGGGGGGGGGGGCGGCGGCGGCGGCGGCAATCCAGATTGGGAGCAGTGAGTGGAGGGAGTTTTGACCTGCCGTTTTGTCCCACCAAAGACCAGAGAAGTTGGTTCTCTAGTTAGGCATTTTTATTAGTACAATTGCATTTTAGTGGGGAAAAAATCCATGCTCTAGTTTCATTCCATTTAGTACATTCATGCTTTAGTTCCAACAACAACCTATAAAAGGCAACATTCTAGCTACGAAAGAAGGGACTGTGTAGCAGATCAAGGTAACAGTGGTGCAATCAGGAAATGCTGGGCAAGCAATGCATAAAGCCCATCTCCAATAATATTGCCCGAAATCTCCCAGACTCCTCCTCCTATCAGGTGCATGAAGAACACCTACCCAGTCCACAGTGGACAGGTTGGCACTGCAATTGCACTTATAGTCAGAAAATTCAACAGCTCTTCTCGAAAAACAGGAGGGCAAAACAGAAAGCCCCTGGAATGCAAATGGTTTGGCGGCGGCAGCATCTGGATTCTTTGTTAGAACAGAGTGAACAAATTAAGCCAATTCCAAAGAAAAAGCCTATTGGGGAAGGAACCTGATTTATGGATAACAGGCATTACTGTCTTAAAATCTGGATGTGTTCGAGCAATCCAAGCATATCTTTAACTGGAGTTTATTAGGTATTTTAGTTAAGTGCCTATTTCCACTAGTATATTAATCTTATCGCTCATAGTGCTGGGTGTGTGATCTGTCAAGGAAAGACAAGACAGAGAATCCGTCCCCATCTGTAGAGCGAACAACATTTATCCTGCACGAAATGAGATAATCTTGAAAAGAAAAATCTTTGGAAAAGGAGCTATGCAACATTTACACAACTTGTTGAGGTAGTCCTTTTAAAGACTTACTGCTTCCTGCTAAAGGTCATGTGTAAGCAAGCCAGGCTGTGGAAACTAAGCAAGTTAGATGCAATAACATTTGTTCAAAGTTGAGGAAGAAATGGCAAATGGCCACATTCTTAAGATCATGTAATTGAGTGAAATCTTGGAATTTAATGCCTCAGCAGATGACAAGTTCAAGGATGACCCTATTTTACTAAAGCCCAGTTGGAACACATAAAGCCGTCTGATCTTCAGTTTTCATGTGAAACTTTTTAGAGCAGTAGGATTAATGAATGTATGAGAATGTGTCCTTGGATTACGATGCATTCCTGCAGAATGAGAATAAGAAATATGAGAAATATTAAAAAGAAAACAAATGTGGCATTGTTAATTTCTTGCTATGTGGCTGAAATACTTGTAACTAAGCGTCCATAACATGACTTCAGAAATGGTTCATTTTCTCACATATGCCAGGTGCATTCATTGAAAACACTTGTAAACAGTACATGATTCTGCTAAGAGACAGAAAAGAACATAAACTACCATTAAACTGCTTAGTCCCCTATAAATGCTGCTAGATCCTCTCTCCTGGAACTAACAAGATAATAAATTTAAATGGACTCGCATTTCTAACATAGCTAGCGGAGCTCTCTATCTTCAAGTAGGTCCCTGTAACAATATGAAAAGTTTAATTTGATGTTACATGGTTTATTTAGGAAGAACCAAATAATCCAAAGCTATGAAATATGAAACAAAGGCATAGTGTCACAGCTGGTTTTGAAGACCTTATTTTAAACTGGCTGAAGAGTACAGTAACTGGTGGCTTTGCAGAGGGAGTAACTCTAAACTTGGTTCTGTTTATTTAAAATAATAAAATAGTGAAATTTAGAGTTAAACTTTACAAGTTTACCAGCTGTTCCATCAGATGATTTCTTGGCTAAAGGTCACTCCTGTAATAAGAATAAGTACATATTATGTAATGGCAAACTAAAAGCTACTGCAAGAAACTTAGGCACACTCCACTCATCCACAAAAGCTACTTCTAACCATTACTACAGCTATGGTTCATGGCAAAAGTATCAGTGATTCCAGTATTTGGGCTCTGAAACTCAGTGAAAGCCAAAAAAGGAAGAATCACATTCCCTAAAGATACTGAAATTGACACAATGCTTAGATTTTGGAGAGCACCTGTTTGTCAGTGGAACTACTTCAGAGTAAAGTGAAGCTTGCAGACTGGTTCCTTAAGACCTCCATTTGAAAAAAAAAATCAGTTAATCAGAGTAAGGTTGCTGAGTATTTTTTCCATTTTTAAACGACGTCCTGCTTTTTTTTATAGCAGACCAAAGCAAGTTTACAGTAGCAAGTTTTAGATGTGACAAAACAGCAAATCAAACAAATCAGCAGCAATGAAAACCAAACTATAAGAGCATAGAAGAAGGGAGAATGTTGGGGGGGGGGCGGAGAGAGAAAACTCAATCACACAAAATCAGAAAATGCTTTCAGAAACAAGTTCTTTTGCCAAAATACAGCAAAAGAAGAGCCAGCCACATATCCCACAGTAGAGAATTTCACATGATGGGAACCACCACAGAGATGATTCTGTCATGTTTCATCACCAGCCAAGCTTCAGAAGAGAATGCAACATGCCAAAGAATCTCTGCAGGATCTCTGCCACACAGACAGCCTCATGTGCGGCAAACCAGTCCTCGAGTTCAGTGAGATGTAGGGCTTCATAGATTGGAGGCTTTAAGGGAGACTGAAAGTGCAATCCTAAACTGGAGTTAGGCCGGCATAAACTAAGCCACCATAAAGCGTTTTGAGACTACTCTTGGATGGCGCACATCTGTGTGCTGGCCTCTCTGACTCTGAGAGTGGTCCAAACATACTTCACGGTGTCCCTTGTGCTGGCCAAACTTTGCTGGCTTACCTTATGCTGGCCTAATGCTATACTCCTAATCCTAGTTTAGGATTGTGCCCTGGGACTGGTCCATCTTGCTCTTGCAAATAATA
>JAJKFI010000021.1:9446739-9478699 GCA_029204185.1 Lerista edwardsae
ACACACACACACACACACACACACACACACACACACACACACACACATTTTTCAGATCCATCACCCATTTTCATTGTGCAGACCAGTACAATAATGGAACAGTTGGTCAGCCTTCCACAACATGATTTGTCTGTACTGTACATTGTGTATGGTTGATTTTAAGTCTATGGAATTTGACAGCAAAATCAAACATGAACTATGCATTTCACAATTCACAAGCTAGCCTTTGGGATCAACCTGTCTGTCACTACTCCCATTAATATGGATAGGAGCTGCTCAGAATCTGATCTGAAGCAGTTATAAAGGAAACATGTTCTCTCAGACCGTGTGCCGCTACTAACATTTCAGATCTGCATAGCTGCCATAAAGTAATGTGGCATCAACATTTCTCAAGCAAGGAAAAAGATGTGTTGTTTTGCAAGGCAGATGGTTTCCAGATACACTGTTGTCACTCATTATGATAGTAAGCCAGACTTCTGTGAATTATGATACGGTAAATATTTTATACGTTAGATATATTGGGGATTTCTCAAATAATTCTCTCTCTTGGTTACTGTAATCATTTCAACTTGACAGCTTGGTTTGCAAATCTGTGAGAGCTTTAGGATATTCCAAGTAATAAAGCATTCACAAGGAGCAAAGGAATCTAATGTCAAAGTATGGACTTTTTATCTGTATTTTATATTACATTGTTAGAAAGATGTTGGGACTCAAGTTTAACCAGGTAATACCAAATGCAGAATCCTAATGTAGGGACATGGTGGCACTGTGGGTTAAACCACTGTTGCTGAACTTGCTGACCGGAAGATTGGCAATTCAAGACTGCGCGACAGGGTGAGCTCCTGTTGCTTGTTCTAGCTCCTGCCAACCTAGCAGTTTGAAAGCACCTAAAAATGCAGGTAGATAAATAGGTTCCACTTTGGTGGGAAGGGAACGGTGTTCTGTGCACCTTGGCGTATAGTCATGCCGGCCACATGACCACGGAAACTTGTCCTCAGGACAAACGCTGGTTCTACAGGCTTAGAAACGGAGATTAGCACTTCCCCCTACAGTCAGTCACGACTAGACCATTTGGTTGTGGGTAAACCTTTACCTTTTTACCCTAATGTAATGTAAAATACTTTAGTCAGCAAGTTAAAGCATGTCTTAAAACATGAGCTATTTTGCAAGCCAGTGCATATACTAATGCTTTGGAAAGATAATAGATTGTCTGATTATAACAAAGGGCCATGCAATCCTATTGCGCCCCTTGCGTTGATGCTATGTCATAGCGTCGATGCAAGGGGCAGAGCGCCGATGTCGAGGCGCCGATCTGCACCCCTGCATCAGTGCTCGAGCAACAGGACCGGCGCTGAGCCTCTCTTGCATAGGCTGAAGCCAGCTGGTGCGAGGGAGACTCCACGCAGAGACGGAAGTGGGATTGGTAGCAGGATGGAGACTGTGGGCGGGACAAGGGCGGGGGTACAATATGGAGTATTTCCATTGTCCACCCCCCATGGCCCCCCACTGACCCTACAGTCATGGTGAAAAGAGTGCTTGTGTTGCCGGGTGAGAAGTGTAACACTAGAAAATAGTTGACAATGATGGGATGGCATCACCACCAACTGCTTCCAGGAGGCCTCATGGAACAGCCCAATGATCAGCCACTCCACTTGCGTCACTGGCTTACAGCCCATGGAGATCCTGGCTGCAGTAGGAAGCATTAAGCTTGCCATGCCAGTGGGGAGGGGGCTCTCGCAAAGTGTGGGGCCCAATGTGACGACATAGGCCACATTGGCTTAAGGTCGGCCCTGTTCACAGCTACTGATCACTTGATGCGTATAACACTAAGACAACACCATCACACACAGCATTTTCAACAGCAGTAACAATAGAGAAAATCATATTTTAAAACCGACACTATTTGTATTCAAACTTTCACCCAAATGGTCTTCCAGATAGCATCTTTTAATGCTGCTCAAATGTTCTGATTTGAGTGGAGAAAATTCAGTATTCCTCCAACGAAAGTGTACATTTCCTTGCTGAAAAAATGCACAACAAACCTTACTTGTGTGCTTAATTTATTGTGATATAACCTGATCACCTGGGAAGGTCCTTCAACTTCCAAGGCTCAGACAAGAAAATATACAAATGCAGTGCTGAAGTCATTGTCTGAGTTTTACTTTAAACATTCAAGTTTGAAAAGTTAAATAGGAAATCCAAGAAGCAAGATGGATCTTCTTTTGCCTCGTTACCATGGAACACATCTGGATGACAGGTGCATGTTCTCAATATCTAGGGTTGCACCACTGTATCTCAAATCAATTGTTCAACATATTTAATCACTGTCAGTCTTGTCAGACTCCGTAATATCTGTAAAGAAAATGTTACAAGTGTCTTCTAAAATATACTAAGATCATGGCTACATTATTTAATGGACATTAAAGGATTTGTTTTTCTATACTAATGTTTGTTGTAGCATTATAACACTTGCAGGTCAATTCTATGCAAGTTTACTTAGAAATAAGTCTCTGTTCAATTGTGCTTACTGTCCTACTCACATTGGTTCAGAAGTGCCAGGTCACATGGAGGGAGTTAGTGAAGCATGGAAACAAGCCTTGTCTTAGGATCAGATAAAGGATCAGATAAAGTTGCCTTAGTGGCAGACTACTGGTTCAGTGTTGTCAGCTTTGGTCTATATATGACCCCATGTCCATCCCAGAAGCACACACACACGGTAGTTGCACCTGTGCTTTTGGGGTAACTCAGGTAAGGGTCCTTATTTGACCATCTCATTTTCCAATAAAAAGCTATTAGTGGGAAATAACCCCAAATGAAACCAAATGAATTTTTCTCTTCCCCAGTGGCGCAGCTAAAGGGACAGGGGGTACATTGTTCTGGGAACAATGCCTAGAGAGACTTCTACGCCTCTGAAAAGTACTTCCACCAGTCTTCACCAAAAACCAGAAGTACCATTAAGAGGACTTTAAGGCATTATCTTGGGGTGTTAAAAGTTTTTTGAGGAGGTGTGGAAGGCGTTAAAAAACTTTGTGCTCCCAGATATTAGATGCCTAAGCAATGCCACTGCTCCTTCCAGTAACTATTTTTATTCATTTGTTTCATTTTCATTCAAACTCTTAGAGCACAATCCTAACCTGGAGATGGGCCGGCGTAGTTAGGCCAGCAAAGTTTGGCTGGCACAAGGGACACCATAAACTCTGTTTGGACCACTCTTGGAGTCAGAGAGGCCAGCGCACAGACATGAGTCATCCTCCCTGACTCCAAGAGTGGTCCAAATGTACTTTACAGTGGCCTCTGTGCCCAGCCAAACTTTGCTGGCCTAACTATGCCGGCCAAGCTCCAGGTTAGGATTGCACCCTTAATTGCATACCTTCTTGTTTTCTATGTAACTTTTCTTTCACTATCTTTTATAATCTACCCATAGCTAGGGGTGTTTATTTTTGTTAAAAATGCATAAAAACACCATCTTTTGGGGGTCAAAATATTCAAACACAAAACACATAAAAACACTGCATTGTGGTGTTTAAGGTATTTTCCAGAAATTATAATAGCTTACTTTTCCGGTTATAAATAATACTGTGCCTGCATCTGCTGATACTGAATCATTTATCTAGTATACTATTAAAGCATTTAAACAATAAAAATGATCACTTGGAATTAGAATAAAAAGACATAACATTGCTTTCTGCCTTTCAGATCACAAAATCTGGTAATGAATAACACCATTTTCAAACACCCCTACGAATCCTATGCATATTTACTCAGAAGTCCCACTGAGTTCAGTAGGACTTACTCTCCCATATCTAGGATTGCAGCTTTAGAGCCCAAACCTGGGCATGTCTACTCAGAAGCAGGTTCTATCACAGTCAATGGGGCTTACTCCTAGGTAAATGCAGATAGGACTGCAGCATGAGGGCACAATCTTAACCTGGAGTTAGGCCAGCACAATTCACTTGTGCTGGCCCAGGAGTGGCGTAAAGGCACCATACAGCGCATTTGGACTACTCTCGGAATCAGGGAAGTCAGCACATGTCCGTGCACCAGCCTCCCTGACTCCAAGAGTGGTGCAAATGTGCTTTACAGCACATATGTTACACTTCTGGGCTGGCACAAATGACTTGTGATGGCCTAACTCCAAGTTAGGATTGTGCCCTTAATCTGTCAATGTGATGCAAGCAATCAGGTGAAGGAGAAAAAAAAACACCTTTCTTTTGTGCCATTCCCTAGAAAGTTGATCCATTAACAAATTAAAATAATGTTGGCAAGGAAGAGGTGCAGTTGATACCTCTCCATTGCTTCTGTCTTGCTTAGGGGCTTTCCTCTCTCCCACTGAATGCAGGAGAGCTGTAAGGTTTCTTTCTAGCCTGCTATTTGCTTGTGACCTCAGTGAATTTGTTGCAAGAGGAAAAAGAAAAATCTACAGGTCACCAGAAATTCTAGTCCTCTTTAAAAAAGAATCTTAACTGGAGCATCGCCTAATAGAATCCAAGGACTCCCACAGTTGCTTTATAAAGGGCTTTTCTTCCCCCTTTCCTCCCAATCCTGATTGACAAAGAGAGCAGAATCCATTTTCTCACACCACAAGATATCCATTACACGAGAACTTTCTTCTGGCGCCAGGAGGTATTTAAAGAGTTAGCTTGCTTATTCCACAGGGGAAAGTGTGCTGAAAGTTAGGGATACCTGAGAAAAACTGACCATTTGCCAAACTTGGTGGGGGAGAGGGAGCCTCAGCAATTAATAAGGTCCCCCTCCCTTTCCTAGGTTGTCAAAGTGGAAGATTTTAAAAAGCAGCAGTAACAGCAATTAATCGTGTGAACAAGTAGATGTGAAATTGGCGCAGAGTAGAAAATACAGGACAGGGGAAAAATATGCATATTAAAAATGTGGGTAAAGAGGAAACCTCTCTTCTTCCCTGTACTAATGAGCAGCAAATCTGATCCCCTGCTAAGTAGTGTGTGAGCAAGAGTGGATCATGTGCGCTAGCAGGAAATAACCAACCAGCTGGAGTAGAACTTGTGCTGCTAACCAGAAGTTATATTGTGCCGTCCTATGAGCCCTACTCTTAACCAAGGGGTCTCCTTCAGTAAACAAGGGGTCACCCCTCAGTAAACGTGCTTAGGATCTTGCTACACATCTCAATTTCTCATGAAAAAAGCAATAACCAACTTGTGCTGCTAATCAGAAGTGATTCTCTGCCGCCTTATGAGTCCTACAGCACAATCCTTTATTTTATTATTATTATTATTATTATTATTATTATTATTATTATTATTATTAAGATATGGATAAGGGAAGGGGGGAAACATAGGGAAGGGATTCAATAGTTCACACAAAAGGTACACATTGATTGCAGCTCATTACATCTTCACTTCGTTACTGTTTGCATACAATCTCCATCATCAGTATTAGTTCAAAAAACTATGCACGCAAAACTTAATACCTCTTATTCCTCATTCTAGTTCATACAATTTCCACAATCTAAGTTCTAAAAATAACATATATCTACTTTCTATTTCCTTTTCCTTTCAATCCAATTATAAAACAATTTCCAATATTCTTGTATCTTAGTTATATCTCCATCCTTTCTGTCAAGATGTCCATTTCAACAATTTCGTATATTTTCTCTACTAATTGGTTTACCTTTAGTCCAGTCAATATGTCATCAGACCCCAGACAAACTGCTACAAAAGGTCTGTCAACTGTTCCTGTCAGTACTAGGTGTACAGATTGACAGAAAAAAAGTCCCGCCCAATCTCGCAACCGGAAGTCGGTTTCTTCCAAGATGGCAGCCACAGGCCATGCAAACCGGCCAGATAAAGGAAGGTAAGAAGGCTGTGGGAAGTTGTTGTATGGCTGCCACACCCCTGGAGCCACCGAGTGGAGGAGGCAGGTGTGGCTTAGGTAAGCTGACTGCCTATTATTTGCTGGTGGGGTTTTGTGGTGCCAAGTTAGACTTATGGGATCTTGAGCTAAGCCGGTGATGAGGGCAGTCTGGAAGAGGCTGGCCAGCTGGTGAGTCCAAGCAAACCAGTGGGTGAAGGAATCCCCTTCCTCTTGCCTATCTCTGAGGCTGCTCTGGAGGGGAAACTAGTGTGGGCATTGGGGCCCTTGGGGAGGCCCAGTAGGGAATTTGGCAGAACACCCCACCCTCTATCATCCCAACATGGTCCTTCTTGACATGCACGACCAGTATTCAACTGAACTCTCATTCTAATGATTAACACCAGCAATACTCCAGAGTGCATGGGTTGTGTTTGCACACTCAAAGGTTCTGTGGATTTCTTTGAAAAACCCCGGAGGCCTGTGTGCCTCATCTGCCTCATCTTCTGCCCTGGTAGAATTCAGGGCAGGTTCTCTGAGGAATATCGCTAGATGCTGTAAGAATGCAAATATAGTGTAAGGTATTGCTGGGCCCTGAGCAGCCCATCTGTGTGTGGCAAGTTGCTCCTGTAGAATTTCTGCTCAAGTTCAGGGCTGGCCTATCCATAAGGCCAACTGAAAAAGTCACCTAATTGTTTGTCTTTAGCTGGGAGTGCCAACTTCTACCTGCTGCTTGCCTTCACTGATTCTCCTCTGCCCCCGCTTGGGACTAGAAAAGAGGGGAACAGAGCATAAGTGTGGGGGAATAAAGAGTGGTGGGCACAGTAGCGTCCTTAGACAGGCTCCTTAACTTGCCATGCAAACCGCTCCTCTCCCTCACCATCGTAGCTGGTCCTTGCAGCAAAAGCAACACCTTCATGTTGCTTTCACCTCAAGGATTGGCTACGGTGACAAGGAAGAGCAGTAATTTACATGGCAAGGTACAGTGCCTTGCAAAACTTAGTGTCCCACCCCCTCTACAGATGCTACCAGGTGGGCTAGACCAGTGATGGTGAACCTATGACACACGTGTCAAAGGTGACATGTCGCAACATTTGGGGTGACACACCAGGGTTCACCAATGCCTGGCAAAAACTGAATTTGTTTTACTCATTTTTCATGCTTGTAATTATTTGATGTTTCTTTGTATAATACAAACCACTACACATGACTGGACTGCAATTTTTTGTATAAATAAATAAATATAAAGAATTGTTTGTCTTTTGTTTGGAAGGAGAGTTGACACACCAGCAGAGTCAAGTTAAGCATTTTCCAAAGTTTCGATAAATCAAGCCCAAAAGGTTCGCCATCACTGGGCTAGACTGTTAGAGGAGCAAGAGCCGTCTCATCCCCAGGAAAGGGGGCAGCTTTTGGTGTGCCATTTTGGGTGACAGAAGGTCAAGACCTTCTGGACAATTCTAGGGTGGTTGCATAGAGACTAATTTGTGAAGCCAGCATAATATTGGCAGTTTTACAAAGTCTTGACTGCTTGCAATTCTTGACTGCTTGCAATTCTTCTGGACAATTCTAGGGTGGTTGCATGGAGACTAATTTGTGAAGCCAGCATAATATTGGCAGTTTTACAAAGCCTTGACTGCTTGCGCAGTGCAATTTCCCTCCTGCTCCCCCTTGCACAAGGAGAGCAAGACAACGGAGCAAGAAATAGTAATATAAGGGGTTTAATTTACTGGTCTCAAGTTGGAGGTGCCTAAACATCTGAACATACAGTATTTCTAGAGCGGGAGGAAGCGAGCCAATACCGCTGCTAGGCCACTTCTTGGCGGCACTGGAGTCATTTCAGTCAGGAGGCCATTTTCCATTTTGTGGCCTGCCAGTGAGTCCATCTCGCTCAGGGTCTTTCAGTGCCTCAAGAAGCAGAACAGTAGTTCCAAAGGCAGGGGGAGCACCACTAAACTGAGGCCAAACGACACCTGGCACAAAGTGCGCCACGGTGAGGTGATAACTAAGCTGACGTTTCCTCGTGCGCAGGAGTTGCTTGGGGCGCAATCGGAATCAGGCCTGCCGGCGCAGCACTGTTGATTTTGGCACTGTGATTGGCTGCCCTTGAAAATTTCCTTGACGAAGCAGCCATGAAATAATTCGTAATGTGCCACTTGCTGCAAGGTTTTCTGCTCCGCGCAGCTTCCGGTAACTGCCTGGAAGGCCAGCTCCAGTTCCTCATTGCCTCCACGTTTTGCTACCCTGCACCACGTATTCCAGCTACTTCGCACCTCTTCCCATCCCCGCCCGCCACCATATTACCCGCAAAGCCGGGCCTAGAAGAGAAGCCGGAGAGCTGCTTCCCCTCCCCCTCCTCTTAGCATTTCAGGTTCAAATTTCCTGTGTTTGTTTAAAGGACGGATTCTTTGCTAGGCCAGCTCGTGCCTCTGCGCTCCCCGGCAAAGGTGAAAAGGGTTCCCTTCCTCCTCGAATAGGGCCGCAGGAGCAGGGCTGGGAAGGGACGTGGGCGAGAAGGCCACAGCATGAGCTTCACACAGCTAAGGCTGCCAACCTATATATGTACACATTATCGAGGGATAATCCCCGTTGAACACAATGCAATTTACTTCTGAGTAGACACGCATCTGGGGAAGGCACTGGTGCAACAAAGTCTGTCTAGTAAAAGTAGTGATGTGACACGACCCCATGAGTCACTAATTACTCCAGGGGACCTACTTTACTTAGAGCGCCGTGTGATCCTAACCTGGTTAGTCCGGCACAAGAGTATTGCAAATGTGCCATAAAGCGCATTTGCACCAAACCCGAAGTCCATGCTGGCGCTCCCTGACTCAGAGAGTGGTGCAAACGCAAAGCTCCTGGGCCTGCACACCTCCAGGTTAGGATTTTGCCCCTAGGCTTGCATAGGCTTGATTGGTAAGTCGGTTCAGATAGCCCAATCCTTGGATGCAAATTGCATCTGATACTGCATCATGCAATGTTATGCACATTTGCTTGGGAGTAAATCCCATTGAATACAGTGGTACTTCAGAGTAAGCATGCTTATGATTGCAGGGCAATTGGTCAGGGGGTTGCGATGTTCCCCTCTGCACCTTGGTTCCATTTCAGAAGTGGCCCTTTTCTTACAAAGGGGCAGATGGCATTCGCTCCTTGACCAGATCCACCAGTGTGTCAATGTAATGACTCTGCAGCAAGTCCCTGTACAGCCTGCAAGTCTATCCACCAGGAAGGACCACTGATTTCCATAGGGGATGGGGTTAACTCCCCGAAACGTGTGTGGCTAGGATTGCATCCTTGGTCCAACCTTGTCCTGCAGTCACCTAGAGGCAGCAATCCTATGCATGTTTACTTGGGGAGGGGGATTAGCCCACACCGCAAGGCTTTTCCAGAGGTCTGGTCTTTAAGTCTCTGCCCAAAATCAGCTGGCTAGCTATCCTTATAAATCAGGTATTTTGGATCTGGCGCAAACAGAGGCAGATCTAAGGGAGGGCAAATCTCTAAGTGTTGCAAGAAGCCTTACCCTGTCATGTACATCCCTCCTCTCCCTTGCTGCTGTAGCCAGTAAGCAACACCAAGATGTTGCTTTTCCCTGTGAGGATTGGCTAGAACAGTGCAGGAGAGGAGTGATTTCCACTGCAAGGTAAGGCTTCTTGCAAAACTTAGAGATTTGCCCTCCCTTAGATCCGCCTCTGGGCGCAAAGAGACCGCATGAAGAGAGAACCTTGAGAGCGCAATCCTAACCTGGAGTTAGGCCAGCAGAGTTTGGCCAGCACAAGGGCCACCAGAAAGCGCGTTTGGACCACTCTCGGTCAGGGAGGATGGCACATGTCTCTGTGTTGGCCTCTTTGACTCCGAGAATGATCCAAACTTACTTTAAGGTGTCC
Source organism: Lerista edwardsae (assembly GCA_029204185.1). Classification (NCBI taxonomy): domain Eukaryota; kingdom Metazoa; phylum Chordata; class Lepidosauria; order Squamata; family Scincidae; genus Lerista; species Lerista edwardsae. The sequence goes on from JAJKFI010000021.1 coordinate 9,456,444, forward strand.
CATGTGCCAGCCAAACTGTGCTGGGCTAGCTCCAGGTTAGGATTGCGCCCTGAGAGTTGAATACTCTGAGGGAAGACTTCATTTTTCTACCGAAGGAATCCTGATAGCTGCCAACCAGAGGCAGATCTAAGGGAGGGCAAATCTCGAAGTTTTGCAAGAAGCCTTACCTTGCAGTAGAAATCACGCCTCTCCTGCACTGTTCTGGCCAATCCTCACAGGGAAAAGCAACATCTTGGCGTTGCTTACTGGCTACAGCAGCAAGGGAGAGGAGGGAGAGTTGCTCTGGGCCCCTGGGCCGCTTCCTCGCCTTGGAACACAATCGGTCCCTTAGATTGTTTCACATTTTAATTTTTAAATTGCCTTGCCCACGCAGACTAGTTCAGCGACGTTTGGTCAGCGACGTGCTGGTCTTTCCTCCAAGACTGACACCCACCCCAACCACATAACACTGCAGTTCGAGCCCTTGAACTTGAAGGTGGCATAATAAGTATCTCGTTTGATCTTCCTTGGGCTGCACGCACCTGCCCGTCTCCAAACGCCCCCGGAGGCCAACCCAACTGGCGCGCTAGAGCAAGGCTTCCGTCCCCATTCGCTCCTCCCACTTTGGAATCCAGCGATGTTATTTCTGGTATGTGTGAACAAGGCCGTTTCCTCCCCCTGGCTTCACTCCCGCAACGGGAGGCAAGGTTACCTTTCGCAATAGCAATGTGGCCTGCCAACACTGGATAAAAGGCAGACATGGCATGCTTGGGAGTGAGCCCCATTCAACCCAGTGGAGATCTGCTCAGGCTATCCCGAGCTAAATTCTGGCGGAGTGTGTGTGTGTCCGGGGACAACAGTTGTCTAGCTGCTGGTTCCTTGCATGCGTTCCCTCCCATTCGCCATTTTTAAAATATTCGTTGCCCTAAAAACCTGTCCCCGGCCTTACACACACCCCAATGTTTTGTAGCCAGAATTCCTCAAAGTATTACATGTTTGGAAAGATCCCCGATTCTTTCTTACAGATCCCTGATTCCCTGATCCCACTAGTAAACGTCCCAGTGACTTCAAGTGGGTTTATTTCCAAATAAACTGTTTGGAGTTGGACCAAGGCTGCAATCCGATAACACTTTCCTGCAAGCAAGCCCCACTGCACACATTGGAACTTACTTCAGAGTAGACCTGCAAAAGATTGGGCTGTACATAGAACAGGACTGCACGCAAAAACTGTGTCATCAAATCCTTTATCTGTTTTTGTTTTCTTTTTGTTTTGTTTTGTTTGTTTGTTTTGGCAAGATGTTTGGAGTGCGGTTCGCTGGGGAAGTCCTCCTGCTAGCCTTCTCACAAGGAAGAACTAACGCGCAAAAGCCCTGATGTCTTTCGTTTCGTTGCTTACTATAACGTAATCTAGGATACGGTGATGTTTTAAAATGAATACTTTCGTTTCCTGTCTTTTCGTGTGCGCGCGCCAGACAGATTCCCTCTCGCCCGCCTCAATTCACTATTCTACTCGTTTCATAAATTCTAAATTACCGAAATAGGAAAAAAAATATTTATTTAATATGATTTTCCCAGAGCTCCTTCCAAGAACTGAAAAACGATCCGTTAATCTGCGAGATTAACGTTTGATTGATACCAGTTATTTTCTTTCACGCTATTCTCTTAGTATATAGCAGAACCACTTCACTTTGTTGAACGAAAAATTGGGGGGGGTCACTTTAGTTTCTAAATCAACTTGTTTGCAATGTTCATACATGCACATACATACAGTAATTTGATTTCTCAGTGTTTGATGACTCTTGGCAGAAAATATGAGCATTGAAGACCCAGCGCATTGCAGATGTTGCGTGGTGAGCTGAATGATCTCTTGGCTGGGTCGGATCAGCAATGGCATGTTCACACGTGCACGTGATGCGGCTGCAGTCAGGAAGCGGTGCATATGCGTATGTGAATCAGCCGTGCCCCTTGAAAAATGTAGTACACTACATGTAGTCCCCTACAGTCGGTCACGACTAGACCATTCGGTCGTGGGGAAACCTTTACCTTTTTACATCGATGTTTTCTAGCGCTTTAGGAACATAGCTCAGAAGGGTCATTTCTTAGGACAGCGATCCCCACAGTATCCGAGGGTGGCGTGAAGATTTCCGTGGAAGCTCAGCCTGGCAGCTGCCGTTATCAAAAGAAGAGGTTGGGGTCATAAGTACTGTTAGTTACAGTGACGTACTGTGCGGGTGTGGCAGGTGAGACAGAACTGCCCTACCGTAGTTCTTTGCAAAGTGCTGCCACTACTACTGCGCTGGCTGTGATCCTGCAAACGCTTACAATCCACAGGCTCCAACTGCTCCAAGCCTGTGGGTTGTAAGTATTAACGTTATCACAGCAGTGGCTGCACTTCTCAACGAACCACGGTAAGGCAGTTCTGCCTCACCTGCCACTCCTGCACCACATGTCGCTGAAGTACGCACACACACACACACACCCAATTGTATGTAATAATAAAAGAAATATTGTACACACCAAAGATCGTGAGAGGTTGATTTAGGTGGGTAACTAGGACACGTCCGAACTAGGACAGTGTCACGGACTCTCCAGTAAGCGAGGTTAGGAGTACAGCCTGAGTTGCGGATCCCGAGGCAAGCAAGCCCTGTGCGCCCCCGCTGCGGTATAGCGACTGACTATCCAGGACTGTTGTAAAAGATTCCACTGGAAGCGCACCAAGGATGAGCGTAAGCGTTGGCGAGAATACTGGTTTCGTGGAGGTGTCCGCAGCCCCCACTCCCGTACGCGCGCAGGCACTACAGGAAGCCTTTCTTTCCGCGGGTCGGGGGTCATTAGCACCTTCCTCCTACCATTCTAGGGGGAGGGGTTCCGCTGTTTGCCATAGTAGCAGAAGGTACAAAAGGAAATGGGCTCCAGCCACCAGGGCCAGCACCTCCTGGTTTGCAATGCAATGAGACGTTGTGAACTAATTTACAACGACTACAAGATTTAGTCGAAAGGGTTAATGCCTCCGTTTGCCTGAAGATAAGAGCTGAAGGTCGCTATAGTTCGGGACAGCCGGAAGTCTCTGTGAGCGGCGGACCTCGTTAATTGCGACTGATTAACAGCTGAGCTTTGGCTGCCTTGTGTGAGGGAGAGTTGTGCCGAAGTTCAGCCGCTTCTCTGGTGGAAGCAGGGAAGCCATTTATCAGCCAGCAAGAAGACAAACGGGTGGCCAGAAAGAAGGACTAAATCCAGAAAGATCCATCTGTATATGTGTAGTTCTTGAAAGATAGAACATTTCTGTAAAAATTGTAAAAACCTTCGAGTTTCTGAATAAAGTCTGCCTGTGTAAACTGCCTTGAGTTATAGTCATTAGAGAAATCTGGTGACCTAAGAAAGGCGGTATATAAATCCAAGTATTATTATTATTATTAGTCTACGATCTTATGCCTGTCTCCTCAGAAGTAGGTGCACTCACTGTGTATGACTGCAATGTGTATGACTGCAATGTGAGCACCAACCCACATCTGCTTTAACAGAAATTGAGAAACTGGACCAAAAGGATTGGAGAGCCAACGATTCTTATGAGGTTGTGTTAATCTCCACACCACTTTTTGTGCCTGGATCTTAAATAATTTTAGATGGCAACACTATACACATACCTGGGAGTACTGTAAGTCCTACTGAGGCTGACTTCTGATTAGCCATGCAAAGTACTGTACTGTTAAACACACCTCTATGAAAGTATTAAACTTGACTTTAAACATCCTTCCTTGGAAACATCTGACTCAGTGGAACTGATGAATTTTGTAAGCAAAAGCACATTTTCCTGAAAACCAAGCAACTTTCCAATGTAGATCAGCATTACCTTCTTTTTTAAAATGCCTTCCTGCCCTTCTCCCCCTGCATCATCATCGTTATCATTTATATACCATTTTTCAACACAAAGCAAAGTGGTTTACACACAAATAATAGTAATAAAGTTCAATGGCTTCCTGTCCCAAAAGAGCTCACAATCTAAAAAAAAAAAAAAATGCAGAACACCAGCAACAGCCACTAGAAAAGACACTGTGCTGGGGCGAAGATGGACAATTACTCTCCCCCTGCTAAATATAAGAGGAACGCCTCTTGAAAAAGTGTCTCTTGCCCAGTTAGCAAGGCACCAGGACAGTTGCAATAATTATTTAAAATCAGGCAACACAACATAATCCTATAAAACAATAAAGCAATATTTAGATACATTGTTACTACATCATATGTAATATGAATGTCAGACTTTGAAAAAATGGGAGGCAATCTTATAAATTGTGAAATTATATAACAGTGCAATCCTATGCATGTCTACTCAGAAGTATGTCTGTTATATTCAGTGGGGCTTACTCCCAGGAAAGAGGGTATAGGATATCCTGTTTAGAAGCCATCAGAGAAGGGGCAACTTTATTTCCCAGGACTTTCCCAGGAATTCAAAACTGTAGGTGCCATCACTGAAAAGGACCTGCCTTTTGTCCCCCTTCTGTTTTATTGAGAGGCGGGACCTGAAGCAAGGCCTCAAGTGTCGAACCAAGGGAGGGCAGGTATATAAGTAAAGGAGGACCTTAAAGTATCCAGGTCCCAAGCCATGTTTCCTTAGAACTGATGCTGCATGCCAGGCCTACCTAAGCGTAAAGGTCACTGAACACCATGAGGAACATAGGAACAAACAGGATTGCACTTTACATCTCTGGGAGTTCAGTAGGGTTATATAACAGGTCCATTTAGTTTTACTTTTCACATGACAATTCAGTTCCAATGGGGCATACCTCATTCTCACCTTGTGAGCTCCATCATTTGCCAATGGGGGGAAAAGCACCAACTGATGGCGATACTGTACCAAGATCTTTCTTGCACAAGATTCCTTGGACCCTACGCACACCAGATTTGGGGACTAGGTTCAGTGGTGTCATCTAAATGATTTAATAACAGGTACTCACTTTTGATTGGCACGTGTCGGGACCTGCCCACCGGAAGTGACGTCATAAGCCGGAAGTGATGTCATGGCAGGAAGTGACATGAAAAAAGCCCTTTTTGAGGCCTCAGACAATTTTAAACTGACCCAACAGTTGCAACAGTATTCCACAGCACCCCCAGAACATGTTAAGGAGGCTTGGCATCATGTTAAAGTGACCCAACAGTTCCAAAAGTATTCGAGAGCAGCCCCTGAGCAGCTCATTTTTCAGTGGCAAGGCAAGGCAAGGCTCCGCTTGCTGCCTGCCTGCCTGCCTGGCTCTGAGAACATGCAGGCAACTCAAACATGCAGGAAATTCAAACGTTGCAGGGGTGGGGTGGAGTCGACAAGTGGGCGGGCGAATGGGCGGGGCCAGCCGTAATCCTAGAAACCGGTACTCGCGTACCCCCGCGTACCCCCTGCATGACATCACTGACTAGGTTGCTACGAGTCTTGTTTTACAGATGTAAGTGACTGCAAGACAGTAGTTGGACTGCATAGTCCAATCGCCTTCGTTTATGGGGGAGCTTACAGGAGCGAGAACCAGTCGCTCCCGGCTGCTGAAACTTCCTGAGGAAGGAGCCTCGGAACTCCTTGCCACAGGAGGTGGTGATGGCATCTGGTCTTGATGTCTTTAAGAGAGGATTAGACCGATTTCTGGAGGAAAGATCCATTGTGGGCTATAGGCAATGATGGATTGTGCAACCTCCTTACAAAGGTGGTGGGCTACAGGTACCGGGTGTAAGGGAGTGGCAACAGGATGCAAGCATCTTGTTGTCTCCTGCCTCCCTGGGGCACCTGGGGTGGGCCGCTGTGAGATTCAGGAAGCTGGACTAGATGGGCCCTTGGCCTGATCCAGCATGGCTCTTCTTATGTTCTTATGTTCTTATGAGCCGATGCATTATGTCACTCCCGGCCCCACTGAAGAATTTGTTTTGGAAACTGATAGGCTGCTCAAGCGCAGACCAAACGTCCTGCTCGGCGTTGGAACAGCTCCTTGGGCATTTTCCCAAAGAGCCACAGACGTGCTTTAAAGACGTGCTGTTGCTATAACTGAGAATATGAGAGAGGGAGAGAGAGAGAGAGAGAGAGAGGAAGACGACGACGACATGTAAGGCTGGCCTTCTCTTTTTCCCCCCAGCACTTCAGGTGGCTGGATGACAGGGACCATTACGATTCCTTCCTGATGTCTTCATTGGAGCCGGCCTCGGCCTTCCAAAAGTAATCATGACTACCATTACTTTCATGGTGAGATATCAAAGGAGGTGGTGGCTCTGACCCAGTGAGCATGCGCAGAGTGACTTTCCTCCCCGTTTAACCACATTCAGCCAGCACACGCTAGAGACTGGCTACGATGGCGAAGGAGAGGCGGGGTTTACATGGCAAGGCAAAGCGGTGTGCAAAACCTAGCGCCCCGCCCCCACTAGGGACCTACAGGCTGAAAGCGAGACTGCCGAAGGGCCTCGACCCAGTGGGTCCCTGAACAGTCTTTTAACCCCGAGATTCCTCGGCTGTGACGTGCAGCGGATCGCTTAGCCGCGGGAAAGGCAAGTCTTGCCACCTGAGCTCTCCAGGCCGGGCACCAGATTTTCATCACTGTTTAAAGAAATCCAGTCCTTTCCTTCCCATTAATCTTCAGCAAGGAAGGAGCTCAGACTGCACCTGTATAAACAATCCGGAGTGGCGGTGGTCGGGAGACGGGAGGAGAGAACCAACGCAACTACCCCCGATATGGATTTTCCGATATGGATATGGGTATTGCAGGGGCAGGCTAAGTCACGGGCAGGCGACTCTGAGCTGCCCGCCTGACCGAGGAAGCCGAGTCAGCTACTTGTGGGCCGGCGGTGGCAGGCCAAGTTCAAGCTTTCCTCCGGCTGAGTGCCAAGCCATGACCCAGCAAGTGACGTTCCTGGGGGAAGGAAGGAGTGTAAAACGCTAAGTTTGGCAGGAGCCCCCGAGCCTCTGTGTAACGGCCCCCTCCCCCTGGCCTCCATTCGTCGTTCACAGAGCAAAGCCTCCCAGCCAGTTCTCCGAGCCGCAAATGGCTCCGAAGGCGAGGGCGTGGGGCTGCGTTACACGGGAGCTCAGAGTGCAAAACCTAGCGCGCGCCCCCAGGAACGCCACTGTGACCCCAGTGCATATTTCAGAGCTGGGAAGGGAATGCACACAAAAGGAAAGAGGTCCGCCTTCGATCCGAACCAAGTCCCGGGTAACCTCTTGCTGCAATTTCTAAGAGCAGGCCGGCTTGGGATGCGAGAAAAAAAAAATCTGAAAACAGACCCGTCGAAGATCAGCTGGCGGTAAATCGTGCCAGGAAGTGAAGCCGGAGAGAAGGCGACGCTGCCAAGGCCGGCCTGGTGGGAAAAGGAACGGAACGAAAAGCTTGCAGATGCGGGAATCAGGGAGACGGATTTCCACCTGCTGCAGCCGTCAGGGTCGTCTTGCGAAGGAACATCCTCTCCCTCCCCACCCCCCGACTAGACACCCTCCTATTCCGCATAACTCTGCCCAGCCACGTCCCAGTGAGTTCAGCAAGCCGTTAGCCGTCGGTGGGATGTGCCATTCCATTCTCCGCTGTTCCATTCTGCCCCTCTGGGATCAAAGGCAAACCTCAGGGAGATTCAGGGCCCAATTCTATCCAACAGCGCCGATGCGGCCGCAATGCACTCTCACGGTTAAGTAACAAACGTTCCTCCAACTTGAGGAGGGCTCCCTGACTGCACCCCCCACTGCAGGACGTGGCGCACACCCCACTGGCACGGCTACATCCGCACTGGAAAGTTGGATAGGATTGGGCTCTTACTCGCAAAGAAAGAACGTGCTCAGGATCGCAGTCTACCCTGCAGGACTTAATTGATCATTATTATCAATCGAGTCCTTTCATTATCATTATCCTATTTCCCATCCATTCAGAAGACGTTCAGAGAAGCTAAGCTTTGCAAAAGCATCCAATAAATGTCTCGTTTATCTGAATGGCTGCCCGACACGGTCTTGCAGAGCGATCTAATGCGCACCTCCCATTGTGTGGTGGGACTTACATCCACGAAAGTGTGTGTATAAGATTGCAATGTAAGTCAGCAGGAAGTCTCACTGATTGCTTCCCAGCAAGGCTTCAATGCTTGGGATGCTCCTGACGATTGAACCCCGCTCACTTTACTTCCTTATCAAGTCAACTAAAGAAAGGGTTGTAAACTATGAAGCATGCTCGGGAATGAGCTGAACACTCACTCGTGGGTTTTCTGCTTCTGCTGTTATCTCGACCCTACGATATTTCTTGGAAGCAGCAACGGTTTTCTTGGAGTTATGGGATGGGTGGCTGCTTTTCCTGGAAGATTTGCACTCAATTTTTTTTCCAGAGAAAAGGCGATTGGACTTAATGCGACTGCATCAGAATAGGCAGGCCTTAAACGTGTCGTTGCCTTATTCTACTGGGTTGTTGCTCTTCCGTCATTGCAAAAATGGACTTTTTGCAGCTGCACCAGTTCTAAATCAAGCAAATACCCTGAATTTCAATTGCTTATCCTCCATATTACCCGGAAAGCTTACCCCTGCTAACCGAGCAAGAGGCACTTTTTCAAGTGGTGTTCCTCTTATATTTAGCAGGGAGAGAGTAATTGTCTCTCTTCACCGTCTTTTCTAATGGTTGTTGCTGGTGGTGATCTGCATTTTTTTTATTTTTTTGGTTGTGAGCCCTTTTGGGACAGGGAGCCATTTAACATCATTGTTATTATTAGCCTGTGAACCGCTTTGTGAACTTGTGTTGCAAAGCGGTATATAAAGCGGTATACTTGATTGATTCAATAATTGCAAAGGGACTTTTGCCATACGGACCAGATAACCCTTTACCTACCATTTTATGCGCCTGTATTTAGAAATGTCACTTCAAACACATGTTAATTTCTCTCCAAACTTAATTTCTCTCTTGGAGACCGTGCTGCCACCTTCACATATCACAAACAACCACTGTCAAGCCTCGATTCAAGACTTTTCCAGGAAGACAAAACCTCTTGGGCATTTTATTCGCTGGATCCATAACCCAGCTGAAAGTCTTGAATTCCTCTGAGTCTGGGCTGCGGTTTCAGACCTTATGATTGATTTCAAAAATAAGAGGTGCTGGGACAGACTCCAGCTAGTTTATCTGGTAGCCACTTAATCTAACCCCGGTCTATTCGGGGCTGCCCTGCATTTAACCGCTGATGAAAGAGGAGCGCTCTACACATGTTCGCTTACCGCTGCTTTTTCTCCTATTCTCTCAGTTCTTATTTTAAGAGAGGCGACAGCAAGGCTGAGCCCCGATGTCTCTTGCCTCGAAATTAAGCCCTGCCAAAGTACTCCTGAAAGTGGAAACACAGGGCTTTTTTTTTTTCCCAAAGGAAACGCGCGGTGCGTGTGTCCCACACAAATCATTCATACCATTCATAGGAGGGCATTGTTTGTGTAGTCTTCTGCCACTTTGTCTAATAGGTCGATTCTGGAGAGGTTATTTGGAAGGGAATTCTGTTCAGTGGGATAGTCTTCCACATAATGCGTCCTTCATGCAGTTCGTGCCACTTAACATATGAGAGTTTGGTGACCTGCCTCACTTAAATAAAAGGAATTTACTTCCAAGTCAACTGCTTAAGATTGGGCGGTATCATTACTCTTAGTATAGTAATCTTATTTCCTTCTAGGTTTCTGCCCTCCCGATAAACAAAACCGTGTTTTAAATCCTCAGCAGGTGCAAATCCGTTTAACAAGCCCATGAATTTTGCCTCGGTGTGTATCAGCTAGCAGTTATTAAATATGGGTATTGGGTTAGTTTTAATTCGGCCTTTGAATTGAAATTCCTTGGCGTCATGCTATTTAATGTATCCATGAAATTTGAGAGCAAGATATTCTCTCCCTTACCCGATCCTACTGATTTCACTCGGACTAACTTCTCAATAAAGCGTGCATAGGATTGCAGAAAGCACTCGGTTCAGGTTCCCTAACATCTAGTTGGCTCCTATCCTGCTCAAATAACGTTCAAGGCAATCCTACCATATGTGTTCATAACTGCATCCTGTTGACTTCAACAGGAGTTACTCCCAGATACACACGCACACAGTACATGAGTTTTCATACTTCGATTCTGTGACGTTCCCTTACGTTCCCTTAGACGCTCAAAATACGCTCATGAGCCACCCGCATTTCTTTCGAGCATACATATTTTTCCACGGAATCCTTCTGATTCCAAATCGACCCCAATTCCAAGCGGGTGCCAGAGATCAAATCGGCTTCAGTTGAAAGCACGTCGGTTTCACAGCGTGGCGTAGGGAACTGGTACATTCCAAATCGTCGGGGCCTTGTTTCTCTCCCTGAGTGCGGGGCTCCCCAGAGCACATATTGGCTGCCGTTCACTTCGCACTAAACTGCACCGGGGGACTTAGCGGCGCTTTTAGCAAACGGAAACAAGTCGCTCTACAATATTGCGCGCAGGCAGAGGCGAACTCCGCCGATGCACACGCAGTGTATTTATGGTGGACGGTCAGCCTGCAAGGAAGTTTCCTTGTGGAAAATCGCAGGCTCTCATCGCCCCCTCCCGAACCTCCTGGAGCGCTCAGCGCTGCGCCTCCCTTCTCATCCCCGACAGCAAGGGGAGGAGCGGAGACCCTGCCGAGGACGGTGGCGGCGGCCTCCCCGCCGCAGGCGCTCTTTGCGCCTTCCGCCCGCCTCCTGCACGCCCCCCGCGGCCCTCAGCGTCAGTGGGCGCGCAGACTGACGCTTCCCACCTGCTGGCCTGGGGCGAGTCGGGCTGGTGGGCGGCAGCGCAGGCGGCTCCGGCCCCCCTCCTTGCCCCCGGCAGGTGGTTCGCCCCGCTCGCCTCCTGGCATATATAGCCCTGCCACTAGGCGGTCCCCTCCGCACCGGGCGGAGGCCGAGAGCCTGGCGGGGCGGACCCGGCCTGCTCGCCGCTTTCCCGCCCCCCCGCCCGGCCTCTGGGGGTGGGTCATGTCCACGGGCTCCCTGAGTGACGCCGAGGAGCTGCCGGCGATGGACCTGAGGGGGCTGCAGCGGGACTACCCCGGCGGGTCGCCTCGCGCCAGGCGGCGGCCCCGAGGAGGAGAGCCCTGCCTCTCGGCGGACAACTCCTCGGCGGCGGAGGAGGACGAGGACGACGACGAGGAGGAGGAAGAAGACGAGGGCGCGCCGGAGAGCCGCGGCAAGAAGAAGCGGGCCAAAGGGGCACCCGCCGCGGGCCCAGGGAAGCGGCAGCCGCCCGCGGGCCGGAGCGCGGCGGCGGCGGAGTGCAAGCAGACGCAGCGCAACGCGGCCAACGCGCGCGAGCGAGCCCGCATGCGCGTGCTGAGCAAAGCGTTCTCGCGCCTGAAGACCAGCCTGCCGTGGGTGCCGCCGGACACGAAGCTCTCCAAGCTGGACACGCTGCGCCTCGCCTCGAGCTACATCGCCCACCTCCGGCAGCTGCTGCAAGAGGACCGCTACGAAAAGGGCTACGTGCATCCCGTCAACCTGGTAAGCCGGCCGAGGCTGTGCCAGGCCAGGGGGGTGCCGCTCCAGGGGGCGTTCAGCCCGGGACAGGGAAGCGGCGAGGGTTTCTGAGCACGCGCAGAGGACTTTTCTCCCTTTGGCCACCTAGCAGCCTTCAGTAATAACAGCAGCATGTCTCCGTTTCGGTGGGGGGGGGGCGCTTTCCAGGCGGGCAGTGCCGTGTATTTTTGCACCCCGTACCTATTGAACTTGAAGTGCTGGAAAGAACGGCCTCCTTGGGAATGCCCTAAGCACCGAGTGTCTGTTTTGCTTTCTAGAAGCCTACGAATACGAGGGTGACATTTTAAATGGAGACTAATAGGGTATAAGTGGTGGTGGTGGGGAGATACATAATTGTGACTCATTCGAACACATGAGGTAGTGAGAAGATCCTTGAGTTTCTGGAGGGCAGGGCCTCTGAGAGGAGCTATCAGTGGGTTAAAAGTTTTTTATGGGTTCTTCTCCATTGGATCATAATTTCTACAAATTATGATATCTAAAATTATGTAGGGATACACAGAATGTGAAGGCTAGTCTTCATACAAGATATCCGGGAAAGTTCCAGCTCCCCCTTTTGGACCACCGGCCCAGGTACAATGTACCCCTTTTCACCCCCTCTTATGGGCCCTGGTGAGATCAGAATATGTAAGATTCCGGGAAATTTAGGACTCCCTCCTTTGTCTCCTGGGCCCTGCTACAGTTTGTCCCCTGCAGTGCACCCCTTTTTATGGATCCTGGTGGAGAGACCCCTTTTCAGGGGGCTGAAAGGTCTGATAGCGTAGATCACACTCCCAAACTTGGGATTGGGAGTATCCCTATCTGTGAACAGCCCACAACCCTTTGGAGTGTTTCACCCTGGAAAGAATTCTGGTTTTGCTTCACCTAAACATATGCGTACAGTTGGTACCCTGGTTAAGGGTGACCGGAGCTTATGTTTCCAGATTGCTCGTTTGTAGAACATAATTTTAAGATAGACTCCAAACCCCTAATTTCTTTCCTCCTTCAACAAACGCCACTGATACCTGAGAAATGGATATAAATTTTCTTCTCTCTTGCATTGTGTACGTACGTGAATATTTTTAATATCGAGTAGAAAGATCAATTATTTCTGGCCAACCTGGGTGTTGCATTTTCCTTACAGATATGAGACATTGCAGAAGATGGAAACACTTGTTTTATCAACTGCTAACTATGTGAGTTGCATATACCAAAAGGTGATTCAAGTGGTCATAGACTCAGCTGAGGGCTGTGGGGAGGGGGAATCATCATTGGATAACGGTAAATAGTCAATCATGCTTTAGGTATGCTTTGTGAAAGAGGCTTGAGTGGCAGGGTCTTCTTCGGTAGTATTCAGAGAAACTTTGTTTCTGGGTCCTCAGCTGAGGGTCTTTAAAAGACCGGAGCATGGTGTTTAAATAGTTACAACCTGTGTCTTCTGGCAGTGGAATGGGAAAAATTGTGTGTCAGGAATTTGTCATAGTGCTTATTCCAAGGCCCTAAAATGTCATCCTCCCCTCCATCCTCCTGCTAAAAGCAGAGTTTAGTTTCAGGATGAGATGGGAAAAGTAAATCTAGTTTAGCATTCTGTTTCCACCAGTGGCTCAGTAAATGATTCTGCTCACAAAGGAGAAAGTAAGTGCTGGTTACCCCATGCTTTATCTGTGGCACATGTTTTTGACAACTGTCATATCTTGTGGTGACCAGTTTTACAAGCTATGCATTGAAGTACATTGCTTGCCTTCTCCCTGTTCAAGCTCTCCTGCCTTTTGGGAAGATCCTGAATTTATGAAAGACAGAAATGTTTTGCTGTTTCTCTTCTCTACACCATTCATAAATTGGAAATTCTAGAGCACATTTCGTGTTTGTTCCTAACTTCTGACCTAAAACAAACTTCACCTCCTTGGCTTTTTCTCAAAGGGTGTTCTAGTAGTCCATTGGTCATTTTAATTGATCTCTCTTTGTAGTATCATTTTTCTAGTGCCATCAGCCTCTATGGCACTTTACATAGAGTAAAAAGAACTGGGTAAGATCATTTGCTTAGAGCTCCTTGCAATCTAGCCCAGGGAAGACAACAGGGTAAAGCAGCTGTAAACAGGGGAGAAACCTTATGTGATTCTTTCAGTTTCATGTATTAGAGCTTCATTGCAATAAGAATGAAGAGGACATAGAGCCCAATCCTATGCATGTCTGCTCAGAAGTAAATCCGTTATAGTCAATGGGACTTATTCCCAGGAAAGTGTGGATAGGATTGCAGCCTAAGGCAGTAAGGCTGAGGTGAACTAAGGCATGTTGCCAAAAGGTTCACAGAAAGTTTTCAGAACAGAATACAAAGGGTTCTATACTTCTGTTAGATTCATAGTGCCATTTTTGGAATTGGGTGTAACTGAAAATATCTACAGTGTAGTCTTTGCCACAGTCACTGGTTAATATAACATTATGAAGTTTACTGATCCTTTCTTGGATTACTGTCCTTTCCTAATTGCATCACTCGATTTGCCCCTTCATTGTTGTTTTCAGTGAAAACTACATTAGCGCCACAATATCCCACAGTGGGATGTGGTGGCGCAGCAGGTTAAACCGCTGTTGCTGGTCTTTCCGACCGGAAGGTTGGGAGTTCAAGACTGCGTGACGGGGTGAGCTCCCGTTGCTTGTCCCAGCTCCTGCCAACCTAGCAGTTCGAAAGCACCTAAATACAAGTAGATAAATAGGGACCACTTCGATGGGAAGGTAACGGCCTTCCGTGCGCTACGGCGTAGAGTCATGCCAGCCACATGACCATGGAAGCTTGTCCTAGGACAAAATGCCGGCTCTACAGGCTTTGAAATGGAGATGAGCACCGCCCCCTACAGTCGGTCACAACTAGACCAGTCGGTCGTGGGGAAACCTTTACCTTATCCCTCTTGAAAATTTGCAGGCCCCCATTACTTCCAGAGAGAGTAAATACAGCACTCCAAAATTGGCCAGTATTCAGACTCTGGCCTTGAGAATCATAGTCTTAATGCATTCATTGATCATATCTTTTCACACTAAAACTGATTGCTTGTTTACCTAATATGGATTTGTTGTTGGTTGACTACTGTGAGATTGCTAATCTGTATAGGTCTCAACCCAGCTGTAGTCGAGAGGAGTACATAGCAAGGGCCCCAAATGTCATACTAATTATTATATACAAAAACCCAAATCCATTAAAGTCTTGGTGAAAAGTGCATTCAGAGGCACATGCACGAGGAGTGCATGAATAAGGCACTTTGTGGCTCTTTCTTTCTTGCTTGATTGAGTGTCAACTGGAGACATAGTGATAGAGTTGTAATTAAAGTCATTTATATACTGATTTTGAGACTATAGCAAAATCATTGCTGTAGTAGAGATTGGGGGAAACACATTTTGATTTACTTAATTAATTGGGCAACCCATTCATAAAAAGTTTTTTTCCAAAACAAAATTATAGGTAGTAGTCACAATTTTGGACAAGGCTTCTTTGTTTCCTTCTTTCTTTCGCTCAAGGAAATGCCTCTTCAAAGACTGTGAGCCCAATCCTATGCATGTCTACTCAGAACTAAGTCCCATTATAGTCAATTGGGTTTATTCCCAGGTAAGTGTGGATAGGATTGTAGTCTGTCTGCTGTTACACATACGTGAACCATCTAGGAATAAAGTGTGTGTTTCTTCAAAATAAAACGATAGTTCTGTTTATATTATATCTAGTGTTTACTGATGAAAGTACAGGGGATTAACATTGCTTTAACTTTAAAATATAGAGGTGTCCCATCCTATGTACAACTGTATGTGTTCAGGTCTCTTGAAACTGAGAAGATTTGCATGAGCAAAACTATTTGCAGGACTGCAATAACTGTGGCTGCCACAGAGAACTCAAAGCATCTGTTGTATTCATATTCTATTAGGAGTGTTTAAGCTTCACAGCCATCTGTAAACTAGATTAGGGTGAAAATGGCTTGCCCAAGTCTATGCAGTGAGCTTCAAGGTGTGACCAGAGCTTGTGCTTCTCACATGCTAACTGAGCAGGAGTGTCATTTAAGCATACTACCCTTTGTAAAGAGCTACAGAGATGATCTGTGAGCAGGCTGTAACAGCTGGAAGTAAAGGAACAGTATATGCAGGGAAGGTGGTTGGTGCTACCATTTTTCTGTTCTAAAAGGCATATAGACTACAGTATGTGCTTGGATTAAACTGACTTGTTTTTGGATTCCTGGATTCCTGGAGTCCATGCACCCATCCATACCCTTTTGTTGACCTGAGTATCAGTATTGTTATTCTGGAGATAATTTGGAAATGTGTAGATACTAAAATAAAGATGGAAGAAGTCTTCTAAATTAGACAAGATATTATATCTATTGTATGTACTTCTGGCTTAAACAATACTTCCTGGTTGTAACATTTTAGGTTTTCTGTTATTGCTTTGAAACAGAGAATTTGAATTGGACTTCAGTTCAAAAAAAAAAAAGCCAGTGCCACATACACTTTTTCTTTCATGGGACAGTGAAAGAATACTAAGAACTTGCAGTAGAAAGTTCTGAAGATAGTGTGTCTAAAGATACAGAAGAAGTGGAATAAGCTTCTGGGGAAAATGATAAACACAACTGAATTTTTTGTGTGGTTTAAAAGTTGAGCAAGGACAAAATACCTTTGAGTGAATGGCTTACTGCTACGTGAGCACTAGTCTAGAAGCGGACTACCTCCTTGGTTTTCTATGCAGCATCCTGCATAAACTAGGTAGCATGATGGCAATTGAAGATGCAAGAATGACAAAATGCATGTTGATAAGAGTGGTAAGCCCAAATATTTGATGTATCTTGGGTGGTTTTGGTATATAGACAATCCAGGTCCTCTTAAAATACTGATGTGTGCTATGGACAGATTGTGGTTCATTCTTTAAAGGTTGGCAGGTTAGCTTTCACAGTAAGGTATGAGAAGATTTTTTTTTAAGCCAGCCACTGTTTTTTAATCCCAGCAAAATAATGTATGTGGAGAAAAGGAACATGACTCAAGTATATGATGTCTGGTTTTAAGTAGTTTTTAAAGGAATCACTCTTGCATTATCCTCAGTGGCACTGAATCTCCTTCCTGGCACACACAGAGGACTAGAAAACAGGCTGTAGTAGAAGCTTTGATATGTATGTCTCTCTCTGTGCATGTATATATAATATGGTATCCTAATCCTAACCTGGAATACTACTTTAATTTACAGACCTGGCCATTTGTGGTTTCAGGAAGACCAGAATCGGACACCAAAGAAGTTTCAACAAGCAACAGATTATGTGGAACTACAGCTTAATGTAAGCAATACTCTTACTGGATCTGCCTCAAAGCATCTTGTCTTTATGGACCAAAAGAAACTGATGCAAAATAAACTTTAAGTGTGTCTAAGCTTGCTCCTCCATGAGCAGCTGGAAGGAAAAATGCACTTAAGTGCAGAATGAAGAAGGGAAGATGTTGCTGAACCCTCAAGTGAACGGCTCAAGTATAGCTGCTTCTTCTGCATTGTTAACAAGTGCCCAAGGAATTGTAGTTCTGAAGCTCTTTGAGTAACTTGAGTACAAGAGGATAACATTAGTAGAATTAACAGCATGGACCAAAATATAGATTGTACAAGCTAATCCTAAACAGTGTTTGTATGCCAAAGGAAAGTGATATTCTCGACTTGTGTGTGAACTCAAATTTATAATATATTGATCTTTTGTTCTTGGCAGCTATGCAATATTAAGACTACTCCTAGCATCTTAGCCACATTGTCATATATACCAGTAGCATTAGTGACTGAGTTCCTATTGGTTTGGAAGCAAAACAAGGCCGCCTCTAATAGGTAATGATTTCTAAATCATTTCAAGACAGGTAGAGGCAAATATGTTTGTAAATGAAGACAAAGATAAAAGGTAAAGGTTTTCCCATGACCAAATAGTCTATTCGTAACCAACTGTAGGGGGCAGTGCTCATTTCTTGTTTCGAAGCTGAAGAACTGGTGTTTGTCCTAGGACAAATTTCCATGGTCATGTGGCCAGCACCAAGCCGCATGGAACGCTGTAACCTTCCCACTGAAGTGGTTCCTATTTATCTACTTGCATTTTTAGGTGCTTTCGAACTGCTAGGTTGGCAGGAGCTGGACAAGCAACGGGAGCTCACTCCGTTGTGTGGTCTCAAACTGTCAACCTTCCGGTCAGCAGCTCAGCAATTTAACCTGCAGCGCCACCACGTCCTGTTAAGACAAAGATAGCATCCTCGGAAGAAAAAGCCGCTTGGAGGACTGAGCACAGCCCCACATGCCCCCATTTATCCCATGGTCATGGCACACAAAGCACATAGAGGACACCCAAGCAAATTTCACTCTGGTGACTTAGCAGCAGTGGCTCTGGTGACAATGCTGGGCATATGTTCTCCATCTCTTACTAGTGTTGGTAGCTACTGTGCTTCTTGACCTTCTAGCCAGCCATTCCTGCCATGCCTATACTGTTTTTTGAAACAAGCCACAGACCAGAAAAAGGAAGCAGCGAGGCAGCCTTTTTCTCTGATACTTTGAAATGCCAGCCATGGCAAGTTCTTTTCTGTCCCCACTGACCAGCATGCTGCTGTCAATTGCCAGTCTTGCCAGGAATCATCAGAAGACTAGCCCTGGCTGAGCATTCTCCATGGCCACCCTCAAAAGCCATGAAACATTTAGCAGTACCTTGAAAAACAATCAACAATGGAACACTAATGAGGAAAGGGAATTGGCTTGCTAATAGCTTATGTAGTACAGTGTTTTGGAGGTGGACATAAAGGATCTGGCAATTCAACATTTTGTTGCAGGACTTGTCCTGTGCTTAAGACAAAAGACAAAGGTAGCATTCTGCTCCTTCCTTCGTGGCCTTCTCCATGAATGCATTTAATCACTTGAATTTAGGCCAAACATACATTCCAACTGATGTCTTGAGGGCTAAATTTGTTTGGATGAAAGTAATGACTCTAAGTGGGTATGGATCAAAATGTAGATTAATTCTTATTGGAATGAATCTTATTTATGTACGTGAGATGTCCTACAGCAGTGGTTCTCAAACTTTTTAGTACTGGGACCAACTTTTTAGAATAACAGTCTGTCCAGGACCCACTGGGAATGATGTCAGATGTGCCATCATTGTGACTCCAGAGCCTGCTGCTTTCCTGAGAATGCAGCAATAAATTATTTCTCAGCCAGTTTCCAATAGCAAAGTGAATCATAGAAAAAAAGCCTATTTACAATCTTGAAACAAGCAAAACAACCACACAGCCTACCCCCTCTCCAGCATCCCATCTTCCCATATTTTAAATATGGTTGCTCTAGGTGTTTTGCAACCCATCTGAAATTGGCTCGCGACCCACTGTTTGGAACCACTGTCGTGCAGACTAAATTCATGGGGGAGATTCTGGAAGCATGAATGAAGTTGCCTTTACTGGAGGTTCGAGAAGTATAAAAGGAGAGCGTTTCTTGATAAAAGATTTGGGAAATTAGAAACCTTACAACCTTTTTGTCAAACCTTTTGGTCCTAGAAAATGTTAACTTTTCCAGTGTTCTTTTGCAAGTGGTGTAGCAATCAGTATTTCAAATGTAAATAGCTATATTTTTTTATACTTTATTAAAAGCTTTTTTTGCAAGGATACTATGAGTTTCATGGAAAATCTAGTAGCTAGAACTGAACCTAAAGGTTGCAGTCTTAAATGGAGCATGCCTCATTTTTACATTCTTTGGAATATTATATTGGAGAGTCATAACTTGGAGTGTCAACTTGAAGGTCTATGTGCGACTAAAAAGAGAGGAGAGGTATGTTAATGGTAACTGTATTAATAACAAAAGTGGTGCTATTGTAGTAAATCCTTGCAGGGGGAAATGGTGAAAGTCATTCATGCCTTGCTGCTATTTGGGATTCTGCTTTGCAATTTATAGTGTTATGCTGCTTTTGCACTTCACCAGCTGGACACAGATTCTCTGTGCTTCTGAAGTCTTCAAGAGTAATAATCCTGGGATGTTTTGTTGCCAAACCATGTTTTGGGAACTTTTTTGAAATGAGGGTGGGAAGGCGAATTGGAGAATAACTAAGTTTCACTGAAAAAAAAAAGATATTTTATCCTTAAGCAGAGCATTAGCATTTCCTGAATGTTCATGAATGCTTCCATGTGCTGACCCAAGGTCCAGATCAGTATGAGTCGTGCATGGGAGCTCTTCAGCTTTTATTGGCAATCTCCTGAAAAGTCTGTCTGAAGACCAGGAGCCTGCTGGATGCTGCTCCAGTTGGCAAAGTTAACGATGTCCTCTGCTTTTTGGGGTCCAAACCTCAGTTGTTTTTTTAAAAGAAGTGATCTAAATAAGTCTAATAACTACTTTTCTGATAAAGTTAAAAAATTTATCTTCATAATTGCCAAACAAGAGGAAGATAGGATCAGTGCAATACTAATTGCATAGATTTACTATAGATTTGCTTGAATTGTGAAGACCAATATGAAATGGCGATTTCAGTTATACATGAATAAATTATGTTGAACATAAGAAAAACCTCACTGGATCAGGCGAAGGGCCCATTTAGTCCAGCTTCCTGTATCTCACAGTGGCCCACCAGATGTCTCGGGGCGCGCACAAGACAACCATATACTTGTATCTCGCTCCACTCATCTGCATCTGGCATTCCGAGGTAGCCTATTACCCTTTACACACACCTTCAGGAAGACAGCAGACTGCGGTTGTCCTTTTTGAGATGTGGCGACTGGAACTGTACACAATATTTCTGCTGCAGCCTTACCATCACTTTGTACAATGGCAATACAGTATTGGCTGTTTTATTCTCAGTCCTCTTTTTAATTATCCTGAGCATAGAATTGGCCTTCTTCAGTGCCGCCGTATACTGGGTTGACACTTTAATCGAGCTGCCCAAGATATCTCTCCTGGTCTGTCACAAACAGCTCAGAACCCATTAGCCTATATGTAAATTTTTGATATTTTGCCCCAATATGCATTACTTTGCACTTATTAAGGAACTGGTATGAGATGTAGTTCACATAATGCTTATCTACCTTTTGCCTCTGCAGGGGGGAAAAAGAGAAATGGCCAAACATGGTTAAGCCTTTTTCTTTTAAGATAATTCTAGCATTTTTGCAATGCTAGCTAGAAAGAAGATATTTCATGTAGGTGCTATGTGATAAGCCTATTTGGGGGCATTACTGTTTTCTGGAATTGAGCCCAGATGTGATTGGTTAATGACCCCAAGAGAGTAGGAAAACAGAGAGAGAGAGAAATGCAACAACTTAAATAGTCAAGAAAGCCTACTATGGAATGAATGGGAAATATTTTGAAGCATTTAAATTGAGCTCTGGTGGGGGGAAATCAATTATACAAGTTGATAAAAACAATGTTACTCTCCATGAAACTATTGTTACCTTGTGATTAAAATGCTTTTTGTACTGCAAGCACAAATTACTTGGGGCTTGTCAGAATTCCCAATGCATGAGAAGTAAGGACTTGTGCCCTTTCTTTAAAAAAAGTTTTAGCAGCCCAATCCTTAGTAGGCCTACTTAGAAGTAAGTCCCATTGTGTTCATTGGAACAGGAAAGTGTGTATAGGGTTGCAGCCTAAATAACCAGCTGTATGTGGGTGCATTAAGATTGTGGGATCTGTGGAAATGTTAGGATGTCCACATCAAATCTGCCGTTTCTCTATTATTAATATTAATATTATTAATAATAATAATAATAATAATAATACCAGTATTTATATACTGCCTTTCTGGTCATTGGATTTCTCCTCTGACTTTAATCAAGGCAGTTTACAAGGACAGGCTTCTCTCAACCCCATATAGGGTTTGTTACAATCACAAGTTCTGTCTTTCAACAACACTACAGTCCAGGTGGAATCCTTCACAGTCCAGCATCTATCTGGCTGCTCACACTCCCATGCATGGCTTGACATGTTCAAAGCCAAGGGAACAGATTGGTAAGGACTTCAAATCCTGCACTGCTTTGCCAACCACCATAAACAGCTGCACCTCTTGTTGACTTGCAACATGTGTTATAATACTATGCCTTTACATAGGATCCTGTATATCTCATAGATCAATATGCTTAGGAGAACATTCACAGGTTTATATTGTGCGTTTTTACTTAAATTATGTCCCACTATGTTCAGCTGAGGCTTTCTTCCAGACAAGCGTGTGTATAGAACTGCAGCCGCAGGCTGAGTATTGGTAAGAAAATGAATATCTTCACTCAGATAAGGCATACTTATATTAACTATTTGCTAGAATAAGCGGGGGTGATGTCATAACTTCAATAGTTCAAGGAACTCTTCATCATTTTCAAGGAGAAATAGTGAGTGTTGCATGTGCTGCTTGTGATCTTTTTTTCCCCTGCCTGAAACTTCATATTGTGTAAAGCTTGCAGCAGATATATGAGCATAAACCACAGACTTAGAAAGGCAGAAAAAAATCTCTGCCTCCACATATTTGTGAAGTGGCCCAATAGGCACAGCATACATCTGACACAGAGGAATTTGTCCCAAATTGCTCAATGAGTCAGCGATGGATGGGGATGTGAACAGTGGTGTCATCTACTCTCTCGCAAGCCGGAACGCTGGGCGGGACTTGAGTGATTGACAGCCCGTCGACTCACTTCCGGTTTCTTCGCGCGCCCCGCGCGGCTTTCCCTCGCCTCGGAGGGGGCGCCTGCTCGCCCAGGCACCCGGCGCGCCCCCCACCCATCCCCCCTGGCGAGCAGGCGCTCCCTCCGAGGCAAGGGAAAGCCGTGCGGGGCGCGCGAAGAAACCGGAAGTCAAACGACGGCCTGTCAATCA